>CM054152.1:11896641-12049141 GCA_028751875.1 Rapana venosa
GTGTCAAGTGCCTCATCAGACCCACTAAATCCTGTGTGCCTTTCAACTGACCATCACCATCAACAGAATCCAGAGACTGAATTTCTACCTCGATGCTCTAAGCTAAATACCATTTTCAGGCCTAGCTAGACACAGCTGCTTCGCTACCTGCTGACCATCCCCGCACATCTGGGTCCACCTTCATTCTGTGTGTGCCGATGGCATTGCAGGAATACCGGGATTCAGTCGTCGAAGATGCACAAACAATCAGGACATGGGATCCTCACACTTAAAAAAAAATCATACACTGTGTCAAGATGCATTCATTAACTTCTACAATGATTTGCAGACAGTCCCAGGCGGATTTTAGCTGCGTCATGATGACTTAAGCTGGACACTCCCTCAAGTTTCAATGACGCAGCCAGGCAAAGAAAGGGAGGTTTTCTCTCAGTCCAATCCTATCTTTGTTGTTTATAACCCCGCCGACCGCAGAGGCCATATTGAGGCTGTCACCTCGTTAAAAAGAAGGGTTTGGGGATTTTTTGGGCTCACAGATGCACGAGCGAAGTCAAACTCATATGGTTGATTTGCGAACATCAACATGTTATTACATCACCCCCCCAAAACAAACCAAAACAAAAACGGCTACAACAAAACTTTATTAAACCTTTGGAGTATATCATAAAGGGTCAGTTTACCTGTTCCCACAATTCAATTAAAACATTTGAAGCAATTATTTTGCACAAAAACTATTTTTTCCTATACTAATACTATAACACCTGTCGACATTTATTATGGTTACACTTTCTGTCTCTGCTCTCTCTCTGTTTGACAAGTCAATCTTTCCAATCCAATCTTGTTTATAGCCCCGCCGACAACAGAGGCTATATCGGCGCTGTCACTTTGTACAATTTTACATCTCAGAATAAAACTGTGGAACTATATACTGATTAAAACGGGGTATAAAATCAACTCTACTGTCGTTCCTCGTGTCAACGCCCTGGCCAGTCATAAGGGTCAACCCAGGACAGTCACCGCGTTGTGGGAGAAACCACATCAGCCACACACAAAATGAGATAAAACCAAAACCAGATTCCTTAAGACGACCTTGTTCTTAGTGACCAACTATACCATTTTCACTCATACCAGACGGGAAAAGCCCGATTCTTTCAGTAACTCAAAATTGTTGTCCGGTGGAACGTCTCGAAACAGGATCTGTAGGGAGTCTGCAGATATCCATGCTTGTAATCAAATCAATGGCCCGACCCAGAGTAGAGAAGGATGACTAGCCTGCCACTATCTCAAAAGAGAAGAACAAGTCATAAACCTCGCAGTCTCACAACAGGCTAAATCACCACATGTCCACAAAGCTGAAACTCACTCCCTTGAGTGCCTGTGACAAAGAAAACCAGACTGGTGAGCACATCCCTCAGAGGTGCTACACACTATTCAGCGACCTGAGGAAGATTGTGCGGCTGACAGAGATAACCCTGCAAACTAAGCTGTACTGCCCACGAGAGGAGCTGGAAAGGACTTGTCACTAGTTCTCCCAAACACACCTGACGGTGTAAAAAGCGAACGAGAGAAGAAGATTAATACTCGTGGCTGACTGACAAGACAGATGGAGAGAAGGGAGGATGATGCTATGCATCATCATAATTATACTCACTTCCCTCGGGCCAGCTCGGGCATTTTCCTTGCAGGAGCTGTCGCAGGTGAATGAAGTGACAGTCTCCGTTCACGAAGTGCCATTCGCTGGCTGTGGGAGTGCACATAGGTGGAAATATCATAGGTCTAATCATATAATGTATATAATCATGTATGTATGTATGTTTGTGTGTATGTATATATGTATGTATGTATGAATGTATGTATGAATGTATGTATGTATGTATGTATGTATGTATGTATGTATGTATGTATGTATGTATGTATGTATGTATGTATGTATGAATGAATGAATGTATGTATGAATGTATGTGTATATGTATGTATGTATGTATGTGTGTGTGTGTATGTATGTATGTATTGTATGTATGTGTATCTCCCTTCTCATCTCTCTCTCATCTCATCATCTCTCATCACTCTCTCTCTCTCGTCTCTCTCTCTCTCTCTCCGTCTATTTTAAGTCAAGATTTAATTGTAAAGAGAGTTGTAACGTTTCTCTCAGTCACCTTTCTAAAGTCGTATCTACTGTCATTAATTGTGGTGGTGGTTGTTGTGTGTTGTTGTTATTGCTATTTTCATTTTAATGATTCATTGGGCAAATTACATGAAACCCATGTTTTGCATAATGCATAATTAGACTGGATTACTGAAAGCCTGACAAGGTATGCCCGATGGCAATATTATCGACTCTTGCTTTGCTAGAAGTCCCAGACATGGGAGTGGTTTTATTGTAAACCTATTTAACCTGCAATCTCCTATAAAGGAGAAAAAAATCCTCTGAAGTCGAGTATGGCTGCCTGTATGGAGAGGTACTTGAAAACACACACGCAAACTTCTCATTCAGTGTGCAATTTCAATCTCACAGTGATTCCCAGGAGGGATGAGCGAGCCAGAGTGCACATTCTGGTGACCCCCAGAATGTTAAGCTGTGGAACGCACAACAACAGCAATAACAACAACTGCAAACCCTCAAGATTTCTTCTCATGGAGAGTTGTAAAAATGGTCTCTGAAAGTATTTTGGAGCTTGTACAGGAATTTAGATCTACTCATTAGTGAAGAGAAGTTGTTTGTTTTTTTTAAGCAGGAAAACAAGACCCCCCCCCCCCCCCCCCCTTCCTCCTCTGAAAGTGTAACATTTACACTTTCAGACTTGACATCTTTTGACTGAAAATGTTTGAGTTTTCCCCCCTGTGCCTCCTATTAATACACGAATTTATATGACTATCTTGTCTGAAAGCGTCTACTAAAGAAGATGACATGTATATAGTATAATATTTCTAAAGAATATTCTTGTTTTGATGGTTTTTGTTTTGTTTTGTTTTTTACCAAATCTACAACAAATTATCTTATTTTGTGTAGTTTTGTCCTGATTTTTTTAAACTGTGTTTGAGGAAAAGGATTAGTTGCTTAAAAATTTATAATGCAGGCGTATAGGGGCTCCAAAAGTCCAGTTCTGCCAAACTGAAACCTTCGAGGATCATGAGGCCCATATCCTAGTGTTTCAAAACTGTCTGACTGAATTTCACAAAGTGAGTGCCCGACAAGTGTTGTCGTTATTCTGCAAAATGCTTTTGTCTAGGACGTTAGATAACCTAGATCTAAAATCCACTCACCTCCTAGAAGAATTTTCAACAGCATAGTTACTGCGTGGTACCAACGGAGATCTCAGCATTTATAGAACTGCCGATCAAACAGCCTTCTTCAATCTGAACTGGGAGATATGGTCCCATGAGGGCGTGGATCAACAAGGTATGGCTGTGATGAATGTGCCAGGGTCCAGCCACAGACAGATAGGCCTAGTACAGGCCGGTCTGTGCCCAAGGAAAAGTAACTCTCTGCTACTGAAAAGAAAGATGAATGGTGCTCCCCCTTCCTTCCTATTTAGTAAACGAAGTTTAAAAAACAAAACAACAGTAAAACCCCACAAACAAAACCCCAACCCCCCCCCCCCCCCCTCCTCCTCTCTCTCGTATTTTTTAAAAACCAGATAATCGTTGGTGACTTTATTTTTATAACCCCTTCAGTTAGAGGTCTCCACAAAAATCCTAACAACTCATTTCGCATTAATATTTATATTCGTATTTGATTTCTCTCTCTCTCTCTCTCTCTCTCTCTCTCTCTCTCTCTCTCTCTCTCTCTCTCTCTCACAATACAGCAGTTTGTGTTACAGTTGCAAGTAGGCTTTTAACTGACATAGGGTATAAGAAGAATGTAGACCATATAAAATCGAAGGTTGACACATAAATTAACCAACTACTTCCTGATTATGCATACAGAAGTAAAGCATGATTTCATCACACTTCTGCATTCTGACTGCACTGCTCAGGGATACAATGTTTAACAAACACTTTCAACCGGGACCGACCGTTGTGGCACAGTGGTTAGTGCTTTGGTGTCCGGCTAGCACAGCGAGGGTTCGAATCCTATAAGTCAAAAAGTTTGGTTTTGTTTTTGTTTTTTTAACTCCAGCCGTCTCCCACCTAGAGTGAGGTAGCTATGGGCTCATCGCGGGTCGACTAGGACCAGTCAAGCTTCCTAAACTTTTGCAAATCAAGAACCTCGTAACACGCCCGCTCGTGCGCGTGTGTGTATGTGTGCACGCATACGTGTGTGTTTCTGTTTGTGCGTGCATGCGCATACATACTCGTGCGTTTTTGCATACTGTATTTATCATTTATTTATTTTATTTATTTATCCCGTTTTATAGCGTGTGTGCGTTCGTGCGTACTTCTGTATACACAATATGTTCCCACATCGTTTCCGTTGATATGTGAGCTAAAATATGCTTGCATAACTTGACAGTAGAAGTGTTTTTTTTTAAAAACAACCCAAAACATTTGATGAAATTTCACTTTTTGAAAACCTAATCCCTGAAGCTAACTGCATAACCCAGTCAGTTCATTCAATTTTGTGTTTTCTTTTCCAACAGTACACCCACACCATTTTGAAGCAAAGCCAAACCAACCCTGTCATCAGGCCACCTAACAGGAATACACATCCTAAAACATCCACACCGAACAACTGATACAGCGGCATTTTCTGTCCCGCGTATCGCATGTAATCGCCGCCATATTGCATCACGTGATCCAGCCATTTGGCAGCTTCCTGTACAGGGGCTCTGTAGAGATGGCGGAAAAGGCTGGAGGCTTTGGATACGGCCAGTCTGTAACCAGGATCCTTCGCCGTTGTGGTGATCTGGTCAAGCAGCTGCTCCTGGGTGGCTGCCCGCATGTCCGTGACCTTCCCGAAGCCTTTGCTCTGGACACGCCTGCCGTTGTAGACCTGATCCCCGTACAGGGGATTGCAGAGGAGAGGCACGGCGTGGAAAAGCCCCTCGTACAAGCCGTTGTTTCCGCAATGGCTGAAAAACAATTTGGTATTGGGGTGAGCCAGCAAACTGTTCTGAGGCAACCAGCGAGAGGTGAAGACCTTGGAGGGATCTGGGGAGGTCAAGGCGGATCTGAACACCACCTTCATGGACAGGGCTTGAAACACCTGCATCAGTTTGTCACCGAGGTTCTCGGAAAGATGCAGAACGTAACTCCCAAAAGAGACGACGACGACTCCCTCTGTAGCGCTGTCCATGAATGTCTGGAGTTCTGGAGGCAGAGGTTTGGGCTGCCCTGTCGACATGCCTCCGATGAGTTTGACATTGGGAAGGGAAGGTCTGGGGTAGTCCAGTACATGGTCTGACTCTATCAGCCACAGTGCTGGCCGAGTCAAGAGTTCATGATTAGAAATATAAGGCATTTCTGGTGCGTAGGTCGTCACAACGTCCTTCTCCATGTAAGGATGGTATACATGAGTTCTTAAGAGCATAAACATATTCTGCACTCGTTCGAAAAAGCCCATGTCATCAGAGAACGCAGATATCTGTATTGGGCTGGCGGCTGAAGAGTAAGGAACCCTGGTGGACAAAACGTCATACCACACTCCTGTCATGGCAAAGGGCACGCCCAGTTTGTAAGGCAGGACCATCAGACTGTTCACGTGAATCATGTTGTCCAGAACGACCAAATCCGGCTGGACATCACGAACCATCCCCTCCAAGCCGCTGCCTCGCAACATCTCATCACACAACTCCCTAATGACAGCCCCCTTGTTCCCCAAGTCCTGCGAGGTTTGAGAAAAGTAGCTGTCCCTCACAATCCCCATGAGGGCCTCCTCGTAGTCCTGGCTCAGAGGGTACTGAAGGAGGGTGAAGTTGGAGATGTCCAGAGTGCTCTTTGCCACCTGGATGCCGGGTATGGCCACCCAGGCTTGGTGACCCCGCTTGTGCAGGGCCTGTGCCACTTTGATGTGTGACATGATGTGGCTCATGAAGGGAGCAGGGATGTGAACCACCCGTTTGGCCCTCAGTGGGGAAGGCTGTTGTAGAAGCAGCACCAGCAGCACCGGCAGCAGCATCCCAGGGGAGTAGTCCTCGTGGTCCAAGTCCTCATTTTGCCTTGGAAGCAGCCTGTTTGCCTGAATACATTATTATGTGCAACGATGTAAGTACCATAAAAGTGAGCACATAAAGGAACACACACACATAATTATACACACATGTGTGGGTGCCAGCCGGTGCGAAAGACGAACGTGCGCGCGCACGCGGACACACACACACACACACACACACACACACACACACACACACACACACACACACTTCCCCCAAAAGTCCTTGGGATGAGACTATAGTGCGAGGCACGCAGAACATCTAGCTCACACGTTAAAACCTGTTGCGCCTTTCGAAAGAGTCGGCCATTGTGTGCCGCTGGGATCAGGTGACAATAATCACAAGCCTGGAACAGGTGACAATAATCACAAACCTGCATGCATTTCGGGATGTTCTTCCTGGGAAAAGCGCGCCGCCACAAGAGCAGCGCCACCTATTCAAAACAATTTCTGCCTGTATGTGCATTCATTTGCCTATGAGGGTGGCGTTTCTTTTCTTTGTTTCCTTTTTCCTTTCTTTCCTTCTTTCTTTCTTTTTAACAGCATTTCGTCAGGAACAAATACCTTGTTGCCAGTGGTTCTTTTACGTGAGCTAAATGTGTGTTGCGCAGGAGACCTCGATTTATCGTTTTATCCAAAAGACCAGTACCCAGACAAGATGAAGGTGCAGTGGATAGTGGAGAAGTTCGGGCTCAAATGAGGATTGAACTCACAGCTCTAAACCATCAAGACAGGTGCGTAGCCTCTAGACTACCCTATATGGGTTAGCCTTTTTTTTTTTTTTAAATCGCAACACTGTTAATTTAACACAGCCCCTCTATTTGCAGACGTTCTATGCGTGGAGTATGTCTGGTAATTATTGTTATGTGGTGACAATATGGAATGACACAGCAAGTTTCAGAGCAGATTGACCCAGTCCAAAAGCTTTTTTTTTATTTAATGTTTTTTTTAAAAATCAGCTTTTGACGTAAACCAAGTGAGCAAGGCCTACATTAATATGTTGTTATTCTTTCAGGCGCGAATATGTTGAGATTGTTTTCAGCCATTAGACTCTACAGCAACAACAACAACAATAATAATAATTATAATAACACTACTACTACTACTACTACTACTTCTGATGATGATGATGATGATGATGATGATGAATTTCCATAGTGCTGGACCTTGTAAAGCAAAACAAATCAAAGCTCTTGGTAAAACAACCTGCCACTCTCTTTAAATTAAAGGACAAGTCCTTTGAAATCAGCGTATGACTGCCTGTATTATGGCGAAGTACTTGGGGAGGGAAAAAAGTCTTACACGCTCTTCTGCTCCAGTATATACAGTTTACAGTCCCACAGTGATTCCCAGGCTGTAATGAGTGAGTCAGAGTGCAGTAGTCTGAGTGCACCCCCCTGTATGTTAAGCTGGGGAACGCGCAACAAAAAAACCCAACAATTTTTCTTTTTGTTCCTGGGCTAGAGCACCAAGGTTCATCAATGGTGAGATTTTACGTATTCGACAGTCACCCCCCCTCCCCCCCCCCCCTTCCATTTAGGTAGACGCATTCCGACTTTGGGGGATGGTGTCTAAATACGACACCCGTGTGCATGCGTTTTTGAAATGCCTTCATCCGTTCCTACCAGCACCCAATGACCTCACTCACTCACTCACTCATCCCTTGGTCGGGACGACCGTTGGGGTACCCGCACGGACGCTGCAAGTGGACCGCCAAATGGTTCTGTCCTGGGCTGCTTTCAGGAGGTTTGGTACAGTGAGGCCGGTCCACTCCTTGATGTTGGATATCCAGCTTTTGCGTGGTCGTCCCTGCCTCCTTGCTCCTTCCACCATTCCCTGCAGGACTGTCTTTGACAGGCTGTTATGCCTTGTTGTGTGGCCAAACCACTTCAGTTTCCTCCGTTTGACTGTATCTAGCAATGGTTCTTGTTTGCCAGCCAGTGCCTCGATCTGCTGCCAGACGTAGTCATTGGTTTTACGGTCTCTGTAGGTGATGTTCAGGATCCGCCTGAGGCACTTCATCTCAAAGGCTTGAATGCGACGTTCTAAATCGGCAGTAAGTGTCCATGCTTCACAGCTGTACAAGGCAATGGATGTGACGAGTGCCTTGTAGAGTTTGACCTTAGTGTGGGTTCTGATGTTATGGTTTCTCCACACTTTCGCCAGCTTAGTCATGGAGGAGAGTGCCACAGCAAGTCTGATCTTCACCTCTTGTGTGCTCGTACCTTCTTTGGTGATGACTGCTCCAAGGTACTTGAAAGTTTCCACCTCCTCTAGTGTCTCGCCACTCATCTTGATGCTGGTGGGAGTGGTCGGTGTGGTACTGTTCACTAGGATCTTGCTCTTTTCCGTGCTGATCTCCACACCGTGGGCATTGGCTGATGTTTCCAGTCTGGTGGTGAGATCCTGGAGTTCTTCTTCACTGCGGCCCATGAGACCAATATCGTCTGCGAATCGAAGATTGCAGACTGGCCTTCCTCCTATTGTGATTGTGGTCTTGAAGTCAAGGAGGGCCTCCTGCATGATGTTCTCCAGGAACACGTTGAAAAGAACGGGGTATAGCGGGCAGCCTTGTCGAACTCCAACTGAAGTCCGGAAGAACTCCCCGATTTCTCCACCCATGAGGACTGCACTGTGGGAGCTGTCATACAGCGCCTGGATGACTTGAATCAGGTCCTCGTCGAAGTTATAGTCTCTCATGACTTGCCACAGAGCTTCTTGCCACACTCGGTCGAAGGCCTTCTTGAAGTCAATGAAGTTGTTGTAGAGCTGTAGTTGATGTTGGAGATGCTTCTCTATGAGCATTCTGATGTTGAAGATCTGCTCGACAGTGCTTCGACCTGGTCTGAATCCTGCCTGTTCTTCTGATAGGATTTCTTCTGCTTGTGGTTTCAGTCTATCAAGGCAATGCGTAGCATAACTTTGCTTGGATGGCTTATCAGACTGATTGTTCTGTAATTTTGGCACTTCTTCAGGTCTCCCTTCTTTGGAAGTGGAACTATGATGGATTGGGTCCACTGTTCAGGCCACTCTTTGCTGGTCCAGATGCGTTGGCAGATGATTGTTAGTGCCTTGATCATCTCTGGGCCTCCGTACTTGATGAGCTCAGCCGGGATGTTGTCAATCCCTGGTGACTTGCCTCTTTTCAAGGATCTTACTGCTTCTTCTACCTCTTCCTCCAGCACCTGTGTGTTTCCAGGATCTGATGGTCTGGGATCTTGCTCGTGAAGTTTGTTCGGATCAGCCTTCAGCTTGTAATTGTACAGGTCGCTGCAATATTCTGTCCATCTCTTCATGATAGTGGCGCTCTCTGTAAGGACTGACCCCTCTTTGTCTTCAATAACGGAGGTCTTTGGCTGCTGGGACTTGCTTAGTACCTTGATGGTCTGGTAGGCCTCCTTGCTGTCTCCTTTCGCCATTGCCTTCTCAACCTTGGAGCATTGTTCTGACATCCAGTTCCCCATGGCCTCAGTCATCTTCTTCTTGATTGACCTGTTGACTGTTCTATACTCTTCGGCCGTTTCTGGGTTTTGTTCTTCTCTGGCTTTAGCTCCCTACGTTGATCGCACAGGTCCAGGATATCGTTGGTAACCCACGGTTGGTTCTTTTTCCTTTCTTTCCCAAGGATCTCCAGCGCTGTCTCCTGAATGGTCTTGCTGAAGGTCTCAGTGAGGTTGTTGATGTCATCTTGGAGGAAATTCAATGCTGCACATCTGCCCCCTATCTCAGCTTTAAAGATTTCAGCGACTTCGGGGTCATTCAGCTTTTCCATGTTGAACCGCAATCGTTTGGGGGCCAAGATGTAGTCAATCTGGTTATGTATCTTTCCATTTGGTGAGTGCCACGTCGTTCTTCTTGATGTCTTGTGGGGGTATAGGGTGTTGGCGACAGTAAGATTGTTTCTATCGTTGGTTTCGTCCACACCAAAACGGCCTATTGTCCCTGGCCATTGGTCATAAGCGTCAGGTCCGATCTTGGCATTCCAGTCGCCCTGAATCACGAGAAAGTCCTTCTTTGGAGTTGATTTGATGGCGCTCTCCAAATCCTCGTAGAAACACTCGATTGCTTCATCATCGTAGTCTGATGTTGGTGCATAGACTTGTATGATGGTCATGTTGTGTGGTTTTGCTGCGACACGCATGGAGGTCAGTCTACTTGATGACCTACCCAATGACCTACTCTTCCGAAAGGCGGAACGGGTTTTTAACGTGTGCGCAAGGTGTTCTGCGTGCATTCGCACGCGGGGCCTCGGTTTGTAGTCTCATCAGAAAGACTCGCAGGGCAGTTCAGAGCAGATTATGAGCACAGCGTCCTTGTGATCATCAACTTCTGATACTTGACAACTAACTGTCAATGTCGGGATAGGCTCCGCCTGGTTTCACTTCCCCAACACACACACACACACACACACACACACACGCGCGCGCGCGCGCGCGTGCGCACAACACACACACAAACACGCACGCGCACACACACGCGCACACACATACATACACACACACACACACACACACACACACACACACACACACACACACACACACACACACACACACACATACATACATACACACACACACGCGCGCGCGTGCACAACACAAGCACAACACACACAAACACGCACGCACGCACACACACACACACACACACACACACACACACACACACACACACATTATTATCTAAAGTATAAACGTGAAAGAATGGATGAAACAGTAGGTGAAGTAATTTGTTTGTTCTGACGTTTTATGATTTTCTTTTTTTAATTCTTAAAACATTCTCTATTTAAATGTATGTGTGGACGTGAGCGCGCACGCGCGCAGGTGTGTATGAGTATGTGTGTGCGTGTATATGTATATGTGGTAATTTGCATTTTTCAATGTATTACCTTATCGATTTTCCTCTTTTTACTGGTTTAATTTAATGGTAAAGGATGCAATAATGTAGTATTTCAGTATAATCATTTAGAAATTTGTTCATAGATAGATGGCTTGATGAAAAAAAAGCAAATGCATTGCTTATTCAATGTACCATCTGGAAATAAAATTTTGATTTGACTTGACACACACACTACACGAAATAATGGTGAATGGAACAGCCTGGTGGTTAGAGGGATGCACGTACGTTCGGGATCTGCTGACCCCGGTTCAAATCTCCGTTCAAGAGGATTTTTCCTCTGGTGTTAACATCAGTACCGACTCCACCCCCCCCCCCCCCCCCCCCACCCCACCCACAAAAGTCCTTCGAATGAGACTATAAACTAAGGTCCCGTATGCGAATGCACGCAGAATATCTTGCGCACACGTTAAAACCCGTTCCACTTTTGGAAGAGTAGGCCATTGTGTACTGGTGGGAACGGATGACATAGTTTACAAAACTGTATACACATGGGGGCTGGATGTAAAAAATACAACAAAAAAGCACATGAGTGCTTATTCCATTATCCTCAAAATAAAAGAATAAAATAAAATAGATTAAACACACACACACACACACACACACACACACACACACACACACACACACACACACACACACACACACACACAACCTGAAATAATTACCGTTCAATGCTATGTCCCCCAACCGTTTTATCCACTGGGCACACCACTACATTCCCAGCTGTCTGTAGGCTAGTGTTCAGGGTCTCAGTGCACAGCTGACAGACACTGTCATCCTCTTGACTGCAGAAGAGAGGGTCGTCACTGTCAGTGTGTTGTAGTCAGCAAAAATAGGTTATGCGCTTTTTCAGCAACCGGTGCTAGGGCAACGTTTGCCTTCTCTGTAATTTTGCTTGTGATGGCGCTTTTTCGGCTGTTCCTCGATTCGTTTACCTGCATTGTTGTTGTTGTTTCTGTTGTTGTTGTTTTCTGTAGGTAGGGGTGCTGCCACTACTACTGCTGCTACTACTACTACTGCTGCTCCTGCTGCTGCTGCTGCTACTACTGCTGCTGCTGTTACTACTACTGTTCCTCCTGCTGCTGCTGCTGCTGCTACTACTACTGCTGCTGCTGCTGCTGCTGCTGCTGCTCCTGCTCCTGCTTTTGCTGCTGCTGCGACTGATGCTGCTGCTGCTGCTGCTGCTACTACTACTACTACTACTACTACTACTACTACTACTACTACTACTCCTCCTCCTCCTCCTCCTGCTGCCGCTGCTACTACTAATACTACTGCTGCTGCTATTACTACTGGTGGTGGTGGTGGTGGTGGTAATGTTGATGATGATGATGATGGTAATGTTGATGATGATTATGTCCGTTGTTGCGCATTCCCCAGCTTAGCTCAGCTTCCTGGGATCACCCTGATTATCTACTCTGCCTTACTCATCCCATCTTGAAGTCACTGTGAGACCTGCATGATAAACCTGCCTGTGGGACTGTTTTCAAATACCTTGCTCGCTATGAAAGGCAGCCACACTCTGACCTTATATCATTTTTTTCTATCTTTTTGTAAGAGTTCAGGTTGCTATGTCTAGAGCTTGTCATGGCTGAAGACAATATTTGCATAACTTCTTAAGCTTAAAGGTAAATCAAAAGGTGTCCCATAACGTATATGTTTGCTGGGGAGCGAGGTGTCAGAGACCTCAGCTTTTCCAGGGGCCAGCATATTAAAGGCAGAAACACCCATCTCCTCTCCCTCGCTGCTTTTCCTTCCCTGTCCTTAAAAGAGGGCAGATACCTATTTACAGCTGGGTGAACTGGGTGACTGTACTGAAGCCAAGGCGCGCAAAAAAGTCACCCATCCACTTGGTAACCATGCTCAATGCTTCTTAACCGTAGCTTGGGGACAGCGATCCCTCTGACCACTGAGCTATCCCGTCTTAAGCATAACAGCATATTAACATAGGCTTTGACATTGATTGATTTATTTATTTTATTTTAATTTCATTCTTTTATATCGAGGATAATGGAATAAGCACTTATGTCCTTTTTTACATCCAGTCCCCGTGTGTATGCAGTTTTGTCATTTTTGTCATCTGTTCCCACCGGCACACAATGGCCTACTCTTACAAAAAGTGGAACAGGATTTAACATGTGGGCAAGATGTTCTGCATGTGCTCCAAGGACTTTTTAGCAAACATCAATAACAAACAACGTTTTGGGCCTGGGCCTCCTTGCATGTTTTGCGTTTTGTTTTTGTTCGTTCTTTCATCTGATGTCTTCTGGCCTGCATAGTCGGGTACTCTTGTTTTGCCTACCTGCGTGCTTAGTCGGGTGGGTACCCCTTGGTTCACCTACCTGTATTGTCAGGTACACCTTGTTTCGCCTACCTGTATTGTTGGGTACACCTTGTTTCGCCTACCTGTATTGTTGGGTACACCTTGTTTCGCCTACTTGTATTGTTGGGTCTTGTTTGTTTTTTGCCCTTTCCTCTCCTACCTGTATGTTGGGTTCCCTTTCCTCTGCCTACTGTATTGTCAGGTACCCCTTGTCTTGAAACCTGTATTGTTGGGTGCCCTTGTTTCGCCTACTGTATTGTTGGGTGCCCTTTCTTCTGCCTACCTGTATTGTTGGGTGCCCCTTTTTTCTGCCTACCTTGTATTGTTGGGTACCCCTTTTCCTCTGCCTCCTGTATTGTTGGGTGCCCTTTGTTCCTTGCCTACCTGTCATTGTTGGGTTTGCCCTTTTCCCTCTGCCTCCCTTTAAATTGGTGGGTGACCCTTTTTTCCTCTGCCTACCTGTGTTGTCAGGTACACCTTTTTCCTCTTGCCTGTATTGATGGGTGACTTGTTTCTCGCCTACCTGTTATTTGCAGGACCCCTTTTTTCTCTGCTACCTGTTGGTTGGGTGCCCTTCCTGCTCTGTATGGTTGGTGCCCTTTCTTGCTCCTGTATGTGGGTACATTTCCTTGCTACTGCATGTGGTGCCCTTTCCTCTGCCTACCTATGTTGGGTGCCCCTTTCCTCGCCTACCTGTAGGCTATTGCTGGTACACTTGCTTCACGCCGCCTTGTTGAATACATTGTTCCGCTACCTTTTATTAGGTCCTTGTTTCCTACTGTATTGTTTAGGTACCCTGTTCCCCTCCTGTATTATTAGGTACACTTTTTTCCTACCTTTTGTTAGGTACATCTTGTTTGCCTACCTGTATTATTAGGACACCTTGTTTCCCCTACTGCATTGTTAGGTACACCTTGTTTCCTACTGTTTGTTAGGTATATTTCGTTTCACCTACTGTTTGTCAGGTAATCTTGTTCCCCTCTGAATTGTTAGGTATATTGTTCACCTACCTGTATGAGGTATATTTGTCCCTACTGAATTGTAGGTATATCTTTTCCCTACTGTTTGTCGGTAACCTGTTCGCTACCTGATTGTTAGGTATATCTTGTTTCCCCTACCTGTATTGTGGGTACACTTGTTTGCCTCTGTATTGTAGTACACTTGTTTAGCTACCTGTTTGTTGGGTACATCTTGTTCCCCTAAGTATGTAGGAATCTTGTTTCGCCTACCTATATTGTCGGGTACATCTTGTTCCTCCTACCTGTATTGTTAGGTACATCTTGTTTCGCCTACCTATATTGTCGGGTACATCTTGTTCCTCCTACCTGTATTGTTAGGTACATCTTGTTTCGCCTACCTGTATTGTCGGGTACATCTTGTTTCGCCTACCTGTATTGTCGGGTATATTTTCTTTCGCCTACCTGTATTGTCGGTTATATCTTGTTTCACCTACCTGTATTGTCGGGTACATCTTGTTCTACCTACCTGTATTGTTAGGTACATCTTGTTTCGCCTACCTTTATTGTCGGGTATATCTTTTTTCGCCTACCTTAATTGTCGGGTACACCTTGTTTCCTCTGCCTACCTGTATTGTCAGGTCCACCTTTTCTTCTTGCCTAGAGGGATGGGTGACAGTTTGCGCGCATTGGCTTCAGTACAGGCCCCCAGTTCACCCAGCTGTAAATGAGTACCTGCCTCTTTAGGGTCAGGGAAGGTAAAGCAGCAAGAGAGAGGAGATTGGCGCCGCCCTCAATATGCTGGCCCCTTGAGAAGTTGAGGTCACTGATGCCTTGCTCCCCTACGACCACATGGGTTATGGGACACCTTTACCATTACTTTATTTTTTATTTTTTAAAGTATAACCCTGTCAATGAATCTTCAAGTAGAAGCGCCTTCATGGCATCTTCGTCATATTATCCTTCATCACCATCGACCACCATGCAAAAACAACAACACCATGATTCAGTGACCAACACACACACACACACACACACACACACACTGGGCCCCCTATTCATGAAAAATGTGCTGTGGAATGAAGAACACCCCAACCCTCTCCCCCCGGCTTTTTTTTTTCAACACATTTTTTATTGCCTGTGTTTTGCCTACAGCTGTTTTATGCAACTGCATGCCGAAGAGTGATAATGTATTCACGGATTAGTTTTGGTCCTAGGCTTACTTCCTTCGGATGAGACTATAAACCCAGACCCCGTGTGAGAACGCATGCAAAACATCTTGCCCGCGCGTTAAATCCTGTTCCACTTTCGAAAGAGTAGGCCATTGTGTGCCGGTGGGAACAAATGACGAAATTCACAAAACCGCATACACACGGGGACTGGATGTAAAAAATCACATGAGTGCTTATTCCATTATCCTCGATATAAAAGAATAAATAAAATAAAGAATAAATGAATAAGTAACGGGCCGCGGGATAGCCTAGTGGTCAGAACATTGCGCTCGCAATCTGATGACTCGGGTTCCATACCTGTTCAAGGGGATATTTTCCCCTGGAGTGAACATCAGTGCCGACTCCACTCTCCCCAAAAGTCCTTCGGATGAGACTATAAACCGAGGCCCTATGTGCGAACGCACGCAGAACATCTTGCGCACACGTTAAATCCTATCCCGCTTTTCGTAAGAAAAGTGTGCCGGTGGGAACAGATGACAGAATTTCCAAAACCGCATACACACGGGGAGTGGATGTAAAAAAAAACCACCCACATAAGTGCTTATTCCATTATCCTCGATATAAAAGAATAAAATAAATAAATAAATATAACCCCGACGAGTTTGTGGTACAGGTTAATCCGAGACTACCTATATTTCATGCTTACCCAGGAGCTGTTAAGTTTGGGTCTTTCTTCTTGTTCTTCGCAATTCTTCTTGTTCTTCTTGTTCTTGTTCCTGTTCTTCTTCTTCTTCTTCGCAATACTTCGCAATTCTTCTTCTTCTTCGCAATTCTTTTCTTCTTCGCAATTCTTCGCAATTCTTCTTCTTCTTCGCAATTCTTCGCAATTCTTCTTTTACTACTTCTTCTTCTTCTTCTTCTTCTTCTTGTTCCTCGCCTCGAGTTTCGAGAGTCACCAATAATAAGATTTTTTTCCGTATGCGACACATGGGGCTTTGGTGTATAGTCTCGTCCGAAGGATTTTGACATTCAGTTCTTCGACTTTGTTGTGGATGTTGTTGTTGTCAAACTGAAAAGAAAGGGCAAGGCTGGGAATCGAACCCAGAATCTCAAAGTTTACTTGTTTAGGCAGGTAGAACGTCTAAACCGTCCTGCCACCTTCCTTGTTGAAGTTTGGGGGGGGGGGGGGGGGGGGGGGGTCCGTATTGTATCGTGTTATTGTGTTACATTGTATTGCATTGTGTTGTATTTGATTATGTTGTGTCATATTGTGTTGTAGTGAATATGTGGCCACTAAACTGTCCGTTTTTTGGGGGGACAGAACTTGGCATTGTATTACATTGTATTGTATTGTGTTGCGTTGCGATGTGTTGCATTGTGTTATGTTGTATTGTACTGTGTTGCGTTGTGATGTGTTGCATTGTGTTCTGTTGTATTGTACTGTAATGCATTGTTCGGTTGTATTGTGTTGTATTGTACTGTGTTGCATTGTGATGTGATGTATTGTATTGTACTGTGTTGCATTGTGTTCTGTTGTATTGTACTGTAATGCATTGTTCTGTTGTATTGTGTTGTATTGTACTGTGTTGCATTGTGATGTGATGTATTGTATTGTACTGTGTTGCGTTGTGATGTGATGTATTGTATTGTACTGTGTTGCGTTGTGATGTGATGTATTGTACTGTGTTGCGTTTGTGATGTGATGTATTGTACTGTGTTGCATTGTGATGTGATGTATTGTATTGTACTGTGTTGCGTTGTGATGTGATGTATTGTACTGTGTTGCATTGTGATGTATTGTGTTGTACTGTGTTGCGTTGTGATGTGATGTATTCTGTTATGTTGCATTGTGTTATGTTGTATGTATTATATTGTACTGTATTGCGTTGTTCTGTTGTATTGTATTATATTGTAGTGTGTTGCATTGCATTGTGTTATGTTGTATTGTATTCTATTGTACTGTTGCGTTGTGATGTGTTGCATTGTGTGTGTTGTATTGTCCTGTGTTGCGTTGTGATGTACTGTGTTATGTTGCATTGTGTTGTATTGTATTGTACTGTGTTGCGTTGTGATGTGTTGCATTATATTGTATTGTACTGTGTTGCGTTGTGATGTGTTGCATTATATTGTATTGTACTGTGTTGCGTTTGTGATGTGTTGCATTGTGTTTTTGTTGTATTGTACTGTGTTGCGTTGTGATGTGTTATATTATGTTGTATTGTATTATATTGTACTGTGTTGCCTTGTGATGTGTTGCATTATATTATATTGTACTGTGTTGCGTTGTGATGTGTTATATTATGTTGTATTAAATGATATTGTACTGTGTTGCGTTGTGATGTGTTGCATTGTGTTATGTTGTATTATACTGTATTGCGTTGTGATGTGTTGCATTGTGTTGTGTTATATTGTATTGTACTGTGTTGCGTTGTGATGTATTGTATTATACTGTATTGCGTTGTGATGTGTTGCATTGTGTTGTGTTATATTGTATTGTACTGTGTTGCGTTGTGATGTGTTGCATTGTGTTATGTTGTATTGTATTATATTGTACTGTGTTGCCTTTTGATGTGTTGTATTATATTGTATTGTACTGTGTTGCGTTGTGATGTGTTATATTATGTTGTATTATATGATATTGTAATGTGTTGCGTTATGATGTGTTGCATTGTGTTATGTTGTATTGAACTGTGTTGCGTTGTGATGTGTTGCATTGTTATGTTGTGTTGTATTGTACTGTGTTGCGTTGTGATGTGTTGCATTGTGTTTATGTTGTATTGTACTGTGTTGCGTTGTGATGTATTGTATTGTGTTGTATTGAACTGTGTTGCGTTGTGATGTGTTGCATTGTGTTGTGTTATATTGTATTGTACTGTGTTGCGTTGTGATGTGTTGCATTGTGTTATGTTGTATTGTATTATATTGTACTGTGTTGCCTTGTGATGTGTTGTATTATATTGTATTGTACTGTGTTGCGTTGTGATGTGTTATATTATGTTGTATTATATGATATTGTACTGTGTTGCGTTATGATGTGTTCCATTGTGTTATGTTGTATTGTACTGTGTTGCGTTGTGATGTATTGTATTGTACTTGTTGCGTTGTGATGTGATGTATTGTACTGTTGCATTGTGATGTGTTGTATTATACTGTATTGTACTGTGCTGTGTTGCATTGTGTTATGTTGTATTGATGTTATAGCTGAGAGGATAAGAGTGATTGATTTCAAACCACTCCCGAAGTCGAGATGCAGCTACCTAAATGATGGGGGGGGGGGGGGGGGGGGGGGGGGGGGGTGGAAGCCGCATACTGAGCTCTAGCCGAGAAACAAAAAAAAACAAACAATAAAATTCAGTCCCGTGGATTCAGAACGTCTGGGTTCGAGTCTAAGCAGTGTGCTGTATTTGGTGAATTCGGGGTCTCTTGGCTCAGTTTGAAGTACAGATCCGCCAAAGTCTTTTGTTCCCTTCGTGTGTCTATGCATGTGGAAGGTCAAATATGCACGGTAAAGATCCCGTAACTCAAGTCGGCGTTGTGTAGGTTACGGAAACATGAACATACCCAGCATGCACCCTGTACCTGGAGAGGGATGGGCTCCGCCAGGGACAACTTGCGCAAGAGATAAGGACTAAAAATTTGTTGTCACTCCTCCCCCCCTCCCTTTGGATGTCAGTGGCCTGTCAGTTTAGTGTCTTCACCTTGGCGGAAATTGTGTGTTAGGAATTCCCTCATTTCTGTCGATGTCCCTCTCTTCGTTTCTGCTTTATTCCCCCTCTTCCTCCTGTCACCCCCTTCTTGTCTATTTTCTGCCTTCTTGGTCCATTTTCCTGCCTTTCTTTCCACAAAGTGTTAAAAAGATAATTCTCCCCAACGCTGAAGTCGGATGTGCTGGGCCTAACTCGTCAGGTGCCTAACGGCAGCGCAACACGTGATAGACAGCAATAGTTGCTGAGCGTTTGGTAAAGACGAATTTAGTGTCATTCCCCATTGACTCCTCACCTCGGGAGAGTTGAGAGAGAGAGAGAGAGAGGGGGGGGGGGGGGAGGAGAGAGGGAGAGAGGGAGAGAGGAGAGAGAGGAGAGAGAGAGAGGGGAGAGAGAGAGGGGAGAGAGGAGGGAGAGAGAGAAGGAGAGAGGAGAGAGAGAGAGAGAGAGTATTGTAGTCTTTTTTGATTGTATTGTATTTTTTGGTATTGTTTTGTTGTACCACTTTCAGCCAGGATAGATTTCTTGGCTTGAAATTCAGGCTGATCCCCTTGAGGAAAGTGTGTTGGCACACGAGCGAGGTCACCCAGGCCCATTGGAAAAGGAAAAAAAAGAACGGAAAATTTCTGTCTGCATGTGTATGGGGTTCACTGTAAGAGTAACTTTTCAAGTTTTGCTACAGTTTTTACCAGGGACAACTCACTTGTTGCAGTGGGTTCTTTTTGTTTGTTTGTTCCATGTGGGTGTTTTTTTTGCTGTGGGTTCTTCTACATACATGTGCCAAATGGATGTTGCATGGGATCTCAGTATATTTTTTTGATCCAAAAGACTAGCCCCCGGACCATCATACAGTGGTGTATGGTCTCATATGGAAGATTTTGATAGGTGCGTGTAATGAGGATGACGTTTCCTGAATCATAGGATGTTGCTTCATACACTATGTTCGACAGACGCTATAGGCAAGTGGCTCAGACTGTTCCATTTCAGTCCTATGGGTCCATGAAGTCGTGGGTTCTTTCCTGGCTGCAGTACTATCTGGTGAAGTAAGTGTAGGCATTTTATGATCTCCCACGTCAACTTACATAGCTTATTCCTTTTGTGTTATATACACACACACACACAAAAAGATCAAATATGCATGTTCAAAGATCCCAGAGTTTATGACAACATGTGATGAATTACAGAAACATGCATACCCAGCATGCATCCTGTACAAAAAAAAAAAGAAAAAAAGAGCTGCTCTGAAGTCGGAATGTGTCGGCTGCTGAGGCCAGCAGGCAGACCCCCTGCACAGTGACAAGCACAGGAGAGAAGACCAGGCACTGTGCATCCCATCCAATAAAGGAATGCAGAGAAAGAGAGAAGAGAAGATACATCATGTTTCCAGAAGAATCAGCAATAGAATGTCAGTGGTTTACCATCTCATTCGAAAAGAGTTTTATTTTGGCAAAAACGGTTGTATTCGCAAAACTCACCATCGGTGAACATCAAGCTCTAGCCAAGGCACAGGGGATAAAAAAAACCTAGCGCCAAGACCAGCACTCAAGGTTTAGTGGATGAGGGAGAAATGTGGGAATCCAACTCGCAGTCTCTTGCTTCTATGGTGTGTGCATCCCCACTGAGCTACTGATCCACATGCAGATAGCTTATAGAAAACGAACTGTAAGCTGGTAAAACCTTAGCAGTACTTCAATATCATGTTTATTGTAGATGATAGCTTTAACTCTCGATGATGCTTTAACTCTTCACCTCCAGAACACCTTACATCTTTTGGCAAAATCTGTACCAAAATTTGCCATAACACAACTTCAAGAACTGAACAAACACACACACCTGTAAACTGGTGACTCCAGGGCCATTTTATTGGAACATCCACGAATCACACATCCATACAGCATTCAACTCACATTCTTGTCTGAATTAATATGTGAATTAAGAGGACAAATGTTCGATGCATTTCATGTTACCGTGTGAAACACAACATTTGTTTTTGCGATATTCAGTGAACCACTTGACACAAGTTATGAGTAAAAAAAACAAATAAACTGGGCATTAAACTCTCTCTCTCTCTGCTGTCTGTGATACAGATCACATACAATCATGGCATCTCGCATTACAGTGAAAGAACATTTGCTTTGTAATATTTAGAGAACAGTTTGACACCACAAGTTACAAACAAACAAACACAGAAACAAACATCTTTGTGGCTCTTGTAAATGTCTGAAGCACAGAGTTTCTTGCACAGTCTATCAGTGAAGTGCAAAAAAAGGTAATGTTAGGACTTGGCTTCAATTCACTCACTTTCTTCACTTCATGCAAACCTGAAGAAATGTTTCACACTTACCTACATGTGGTAATGTCAGTTAAATATGGTTCTACTATCGGACAATGAGCCTATGCATGGCTGCAGCAGAGATATTGGAATAAATGGCATGGGAACAGCAGGACAGGAACTTCACAAAAGACGAGGCAACAACAACAATATTTTTAAAAATACAAAAAATACTGGGGTCTCAATGACCAACTTTTCCCACAAACTGATTAGCAGATACGTATAGCATGATTGTCGCCCTTGTAATAAAGTGTTGTGTACGTGCTGACTAACACCCAACACGTAAGGCTCAAACAGGTTTCATCAACGGACAAGGACCTTGGTTACTTCAGTAGTTTGATAGCAATAAGTAGCAATAAAGAAAGGCACTGATACACACACACACAAAGATACACACACACACATACCAAGTCATATATCAGCTTGCACATTTAAAAGATATATGCACAGCATTTCCAAACTATTAACTAATTTGTTGGGTGTGTGTTTCATACTGAAGTGAAAATACACAGTACACATAGCATTCACGGCCATTGCAAGCTTCTGTAGTTGCTGTTTGCATCCCCACATTGCTGATGTGGTCCATAATCACATACAGAGTCTTTCAATCACACACTCTCTCAAATACACACACTCTTTCAATCACACACTCTCTCAATTACACACACTCTTTCAATTACACACTTTCAATCACACACTCTTTCAATTACACACATTCTTTCAATTACATTCTTCCAATTACACACACATTCTTTCAATCACACTGTATGTTTGTCCGTCGTGTTCGACGATGACCTCCAAAACAGCAGAGGAGGCAGCTGCTGTTTCGGAAATTGGACAGAAATTTGATTATAGTGGAGATGCCTTGCCCACAGTACATCCCCACTCTCTCAGCCAAGTGGACATAAGGACAGTCAGCGTTGGAGATGTTCTCCAAAGGACAGCTATCCCCAAGGGCTGCAGCACATGACTGTACAAGTCAAGCCTCCTAGTCATAGAGTCATAGTCGATCACTAAAGACTAAGCTGTAAAGTGGAATTCCATGAATGGGAAAGCCACTGGTCATACAGCCTCTCACTTTGCTGTTGTTGCCCCTAACATCAATGGTTTAATCAAGAACTGTGATAAACCCCATGCGCTGACAGCATTCCACACACTCTTCCAATTACACTCTTTCAATTACACACACTCTTCCAATTACACACTCTTTCAATTACACACACTCTTCCAATTACACACACTCTTCCAATTACACACACATTCTTTCAATCACATATACTCTTTCCATCACATACACTCTTCCAATTACACACACATTCTTTCAATCACATATACTCTTTCCATCACACACACACTCTTTCCATCACAGACACTCTTTCAATCACACACTCTTCAATCACACACACTCTTTCAATTCACACACTCTTTCAATTACAAACATTCAATCACACACTCTCTTTCAATCACACACACACTCTTTCCATCACACACACACTCTTTCCATCACACACACTCTTCCAATTACACACACTCTTCCAATCACACACACACTCTTTCATCACACACACACTCTTTCCATCACACACACTCTTCCAATCACACACACTCTTCCAATCACACACCATCTCTCCAATTACACACACTCTTCCAATTACACACACTCTTCAATTACACACACACTCTTCCAAATCTCTTTATTAACACACATCTCAAAAAGAGTTCAGTGACCACTGGTTGCCCCCCAAAATACTCACTCACCCCCCACACATTTCTTCAGCAAAAAAACCTTAAAAACTTGTTTCAGATATAGCTAAATCTAAATGCAGAATGCAAAAATGAAACGCCAAACCTGAAGACAAAACCATGACTTCACACTGTCGTTGTTCCTTTCAGGAAGAGAACATAGCACAGTTTACGACAAAGCAGACTGTTCTTTCAGTCCGAAAGTCACCGTTACATGCAATGCATGCACTCGCAAATACACTCAAGTGTACACGCACGGAAATTCAGTCCAAAGTCAATTGGACAATGCATGCACTCACAAATACACTCAAGTGCACGCGCACGGACGCACACACAATTCAGTCCAAAGTCAATTGGACAATGCATGCACTCACATATACACTCAAGCGCATGCGCACGGACGCATACACATTTCAGTCCAAAGTCAATTGGACAATGCATGCACTCACATATACACTCAAGCGCATGCGCACGGACGCATACACATTTCAGTCCAAAGTCATTATCTTTATGCTCATACAAGTGTACTCAAGCACACACACACACACATACACGCACACACACACACACGTGTACACACACACACGTGTACACACACACACCACACACCACACGCACACACATATGCACGCACACCCACGCACAGACGGAGCTACTTTTCATTGTAGCGTTTGAGAGACAGGCGGGGCACGATGTTCATGGACTGCAGCTCCTGGAACAGCAGTTTGCAGGCGTAGGGCATCTTCAGCGTGGACATCTTCTTGGACGACTCGCAGTACTTACACCTGCAAGCAAGTGCCCACAACAGTTCACAGGTCAAACACTTTGCTATCTCACAGACAGAGAAATTCATACACACGAGGATTGGATGAAAAAAAGCACATGAGTGCTTATTCCATTATCCTCAACAACAAAAAATGAAAATAATAAAAATAATAAAAAAATAAACAAAATAAAATAAATGCAGGTTAGAAGCCATACAGAAAAACAAGAAAACTTGTTAACATAATATCGGGGGGAAAAACAATAACAATAATAATATAAAAAAATAATAATAATTCCACACGACAGTATCTGAACAACAGTACGTGCTCTGATAGGGAAACAAATACAGCTGCAGCAAAAAAAAAAAAAAAAAAAAAAAAAAAGGGTGAAAGGGTGGCGCAGCGCTAAGTGGCGACGCGTTCTCCCGCTCTCCCCGGGGAGAGCAGCCCGAATTTCACGGAGAGAAATCTGCCATGACTTAAAGTGGTATGAAATAAAATCTGAGCGCTTTGATTTGTTGCTTTACAAGATTCAGCGCTATATAAATTCCATACATTATTATTATTATTATTCTTCACACTAATAAAAAGCACCCACAAAATAGCACTACCTCAGCCAGTCTCAAACTCACCCAAGCACAATCACAAACACTCAAGCATGCACGAATATGCCCACACATCCACACACAGCTCACATACACACACACACATACACACACACTCACACATAGGTCACATGCATGTACACACACGCACACACACTCACACACGCACAAGCACACACACACACACACAGCTCGCATGCATGTACACACACACACGCACACTCACACATAGCTCGAATGCATGTACACACACACACTGGAAACATTTGCACACACTTTTATGACAACAACCGTGACAGTCGTACATGTCAGGCAGCCAAACGCTTTTTTTCCGTTCCCGGCTAGAACTCTGTGGTTCACCAATGATCAGATTTTGCGTATGCGACCATTTTTGTCCCCCATGAAGGCAGCTGCATTCCGACTTCACGGATGTATACTGGAAATGTTTGTGTTTCCATAACCCACCAAACGCCGACATTAATTACAGGATCATTAATGCGCATAGTTGATCTTCTGCATGTGTATATATACGAAGGAAATTAAGGCACTGGCAGGTCTGCACTTGAAGTTTGATATGGGAGATTGTAAAAATCCCCACCCTTAATTCACCAGACGGTGCTGGGATGCAAACCCGCAACTTCATGGACCCAAGGGACTGAAGTCAAACGGTCTTAACCACACGGCTGTAGCATCCATCCAAGTACAGTTTGACCCCAGTGCTACCCAGCAGCTGAACTCTTCTGTTCACAGGTTATGTCACAGTGGCGTATTGAAACAGTGTTTAGAGAGTTCTCTCAATAGAGTATTTGCTGTGTCACACACTGATTTCTTAACTGCGCCACACACTTTCTTTCACATTCTCTCCCTCTCTCTCACACACACATACATGGTACTATTAACTAACCATACACACACACACACTCTCTCTCTCTCTTCTCTCCCTCCCTGTCTCTCACATACACAATCATGGCACAAACCACACATACAGACACACACACAAACACCACACAAACACCACACACAAACACCACACAAACACAGCACTGTACTGACCATCCCGAATAGCCCAGCAGGCCACACCTGCCACAGACGTCCACATCAAAGGCATCGCTGGACAGCATGAGTCGCTCCATCAGCAGCATGCTGCAACAACACCATTCACACAACAACAATAATAAATAAATAAAACAACACCATTCACACCCCAAAAATAATTAATAAATAAAACAACACCATTCACACCCCAAAAAATAATAAATAACACCATTCACACCCCAAAAAATAATTCATAAATAAAACAACACCATTCACACCCCAAAAAATAATAAAACAACACCATTCATACAAACATAATAGTAAATAAATGAAATAAAATAAAACAACAAAAATTCATGCACCATCTTCACACATGAAAACCAGGGACCTTTGTTTTGTTTTTTCTTAGCAATCACTTTTTGGGGGTTTGGTTTGTTGTTGGTTTTTGTTGTTGTTGTTTTCCTCGGGTAGAGCTCTGAGGGTCACCAATGGCGACATTGTTGTGTACGTTGCGCCCCCTCCCCCCTTGAAGAAGAACTTTCAGCATTTTTATTCTTTTATTTTGTAAAAATTTTTTATTTTATATCGAGGATAATGGAATAAGCACTTACATGCTTCTTTTACATCCAGTCCCCATGTGTATGCGGTTTTGTAAATTCTGTCATCTGTTCCAGCTGGCACACATTGGTCTACTCTTTCAAAAAGCAGAACAGGATTTAACATGTGCGCAAGATGTTCTGCGTGCGTTCGCACACGGGGCCTCCGTTTATAGTCTCATCCGAAGGACTTTTGGGGAGAGTGGAGTCTGCACTGATGTTAACTCCATGGGGAAAATATCCTCTTGAACGGGAATTGAATCCGGGTTGTCAGATTGCGAGCGCAATGTTCTAACCACTAGGCTATCCCGTCTCATCATTGTCATTATTGTTATCATCACTATCATTAACACTGGACACAGCATAAGAATGGATCGGTGGATCGGTGGTTTAGAGGTAACGCGCCTGTCTAGAAAGCGAAAAGTCCGGGTCGGAAGTGTGTGGTGGTTCGAATCCCATTTGGGCTCGAAACTTTCCCCCATCCATTAGACCATGAGTGGTGGTGAGACGATAAACCGAGGTCCTGTGTGTTACACATAATTATTCAGCGCACGTAAAAGAACCCACGGCAACAAGAGAGTTGTCCCTGACAAAATTCTTAGAAAAAAGCCACTCTGATAGGGAAACAAATACAGTTGCAGACCAAAAAAATAATAATAAAAGGGTGGCACGCTGCTCTTGTGGCAACGCGCTCTCCCTGGGAAGAGCAGCAAAAATTTCACGCAGAGAACTCTCGTGACTTAAAGGGGTATAAATAAATAAATAAAATAAATCCAGCATGACCAGGTCCAAGTGCAGTCAGTTCCTGCTATGATCAGCACCAGCTGGGCTGGGATGGGCTGGGCTGGATGAGAGTAACTGGAAGAGGGGGAGACAGACGGCTGTGTGGAAACAACAAGCTCAGGATGGCAGGAAAAAAACACTTTATGTACATTACTGATATGTACATTATGCAATTTCTCCCCTGTGTGTGTGTGTATGTCTCTGTGTGTGTGTGTGTGTGTGTCTCTCTCTCTCCCACCCTTCCCCCTCTCTCCCTCCCTCTCTCTCCCTCTCTCTCTCTCCCTCCCTTTCCCCACTCTGTCTCCCCTCCCCCCCCCCCCTCTCTCTCCTCCTTTCCTCCCCTCTCTCCCCCCTCTCACTCCCTCCTACCCCCTCTCTTCTCCCTTCCCCCCCCCTCTCTCATATCCCATCCCTTCTCCATCCCCTCTCTCCCTCCTCCCTTCCCCCCCACCCACCCCAACCCCCCCCCCCCCCCATCCCCACCTCCCTCCCTCCACCCCCCCCCCACTCCCTCCCACCCCCCTCCCTCCCTCCACCCCCCCTCCCACCCCCCCTCCCTCTCCCCCCTCCTTCCCCCCCCTCTCCCTCCCCCCCCCACCCCCCCCCATCCTTCCCCCTCCCTCCACTCCCTCCCCCACTCCCCCCCCACCCTCCCCCCCACCTCACCCTCCCTCACCTGGCTCCATAGCCAATCAGGCAGTCCCGCTCCATCTCCCCCAGCCTCAAGCCTCCGTCCTGGGCGCGGCCCTCGGTGGGCTGTCTGGTCAGCATGGTGCGGGGGCCCTTGGCCCGGGCGTGGATCTTGTCCATCACCATGTGCTTCAGCTTCTGGTAGTAGATGGGCCCGATGTAGATGTAGGCCTCCAGGGACTCCCTGCAACACACACACACACACACACACACACACACACACAGCGTGTGCCCGGTCGTGTACTTCACTGTTGTTGTTGTTGTCATCATTGTTGTTGTTACCATCATCGCCAACATCGTCATCGTTGTCATTATCATCACTATCATTATCATCAACATTGTTATCATCATCATCAACATCACTATCGTCACCATCAACATTGTCACCATCATTACCATCATTAACAACATCATCATCGTTGCCATCACCATCATCATCCTCGTTGCCATCATCATCATCGTTGCCATCATCATCTTCCTCACCACCATCTTCACCATTATTATCATTATCATTGTTACAGCTGCCATACGCGCATGACAATCAAGTTTGGGTCTGAAGAATGCCCAAGTACCTTGCTGAACGTAGCAACAACAACAAAAAAGAAAAGACAAATCATCGTCATGGCCGATATAGCTCTATGTGATGATAACACAATATAACACAGATATATATCATATTATACTCTATCTATCTATCTATCTATCTATCTATCTATCTATCTATCTATCTAATGCAAATGTGAACACAAAATGAATACAATATAAAGTAATGCAATACAAAATCACAACACAATATGATGCAATACCACCCCGCCCCCAAACCACACCACACTCTACCACAGACTCCTACCCACCCCACACCCCACCACACTTCAGTCACTCACCCGGTTGTGCCTGAAGTCATGAAGTCCTTGCCCATGTAGGTGAAGCCTTTGTTCACAAGAATCTCGTTCATGTCGTCCATCCCGTCCCCACTGAAGGCTGGTCAACCCACAACACAACAACACCGTCATCATCATCATCATCGTCATCGTCATCATCGTCGTCGTCATCATCATCATCATCATCATCATCATCATCAGTATCCCTCTCCTCTTCTCCTCTCCTTTCTGCCTTCCCCTTACCCGTTACTGTTGTGTCGAAACGAAAAGTAACACCAGAAGTACCTATCTCCGTTGAAGAAGTTGTAAACAGGTAAAGGTGTCCCATAACTTATAAGGTCGTAGGGGAGCGAGGTGTCAGAGACCTCACTTCTCTAGGGACAAGCATATTGAGGACAGCGGCCATCTCCTCTCCCTCACTGCTTTATATCTTCCCTGACTCTAAAAAGGGCAGGTACCCATTTACAGCTGGGTGAACTGGGGGACTGTACTGAAGCCAAGGTGCACAAATGGTCACCCACCCAAGTGGTAACCATGCTCGATGGTGCTTAACCTTGGCTGGGGGAAAACGAGTGCTCCGACCATGGAGCTGTTCCGTCCCCGAAGTTGTACAAACACTATTATTTAAGGCATTCCAGAATGCTCTTGGTTAATGACGAATAAATAGCCAACATCTAAATTCCATACATTATTATTATTATTATCTCAACAACTTCATCTGTATTGTCTGATTTCTACCTAGCACAGAACAAACACACATGAAAGTTACCATGAGGTAACCCTTGGAGCTCTAGCCCAGGAACAAAAAAACCCCAAAACAACAGTCATCACCACTCTAGCTCACAACTGTAGTCCAGTTCATGCACAGAACCCTTGCTGTGACCGTCTAGTTGTTTAGGACACAACAGAATACAATACAAATAAAGCAACTCTCAGAGAGAGCACACACACACACAAACACAACCCCCCCCCCCCCCTCCACACACACCCCAACACCACACACACCTCACACCTCCATGAAGACAGACTCACCTGTGCCATACTTGAACTTCCCCTCCAGCACACCTGCCTTCCCAGCTAACAGCTCCATCAGTTTTCCAACAGTCATACGGGATGGGAACCCATGAGGGTTCATCACCTGCATCAGTCAATCACCATCATCACTATAGCTACCTACCACCGTCATCATCATCATCATCACCACTATAGCTACCTACCACCACCATCATCTTCATCATCATCACTATAGCTACCTACTACTATCATCATCATCACCACAATAGCTACCTACTACCATCATCATCATCATCATCATCACTATAGCTGCCTACTACCATCATCATCATCACCACTATAGCTACCTACTACCATCATCACCACTATAGCTACCTACTACGTCATCATCACCACCACTATAGCTACCTACTACTACCATCATCATTATCATCACTATAGCTACCTACTACCGTCATTATCATCATCACCACTATAGCTACCTACTACCATCATCATCATCACCACTATAGCTACCTACTACCGTCATCATCATCGCTATAGCTACCTACTACCGTCATCATCATCATCACCACCACTATAGCTACCTACTACCATCATCATCATCATCATCACTATAGCTACCTACTACCATCATCATCACCACTATAGCTACCTACTACCATCATCATCACCACTATAGCTACCTACTACTATCATCATCATCACCACTATAGCTACCTACTACTATCATCATCATCACCACTATAGCTACCTACTGCCATCATCACCACTATAGCTACCTACTGCCATCATCACCACTATAGCTACCTACTGCCATCATCACCACTATAGCTACTACTACTACCAATACATCATCATCACTCACCACTATAGCTACCTACTACCGTCATCCCTATCATCATCATCACCACTATAGCTACCTACTACCACTCATCTACACCTCATCATCACCCACTATAGCTACTACTACATCATTTTATCATCACCACTATAGCTACCTACTACCATCATCATCATCACACTATAGCTACCTACTATCATCATCATCACCACTATAGCTACCTACTACTACATCACCACCACCACTATAGCTACCTACTACCATCATCATCACCACCACTATAGCTACCTACTACCATCATCATCACCACCACTATAGCTACCTACTACCATCATCACCACCACCACTATAGCTACCTACTACCATCATCATCACCACTATAGCTACCTACTACCATCATCACATCACCACATATTAGCTACCCACTACCATCATCATCATCACCACTATAGCTACCTACTGCCATCATCATCATCACCACTATAGCTACCTACTACCATCATCATCATCACCACTATAGCTACCTACTACCATCATCACCACTATAGCTACCTACTACCATCATCATCATCACCACTATAGCTACCTACTACCATCATCATCATCACCACTATAGCTACCTACTACCGTCATCATCACCACCACTATAGCTACCTACTACTACCATCATAATCACTATAGCTACCTACTACCGTCATCATCATCATCACCACTATAGCTACCTACTACCATCATCATCATCATCACTATAGCTACCTACTACCGTCATCATCATCACTATAGCTACCTACTACCGCCATCATCACTATAGCTACCTACTACCATCATCATCATCACCACTATAGCTACCTACTACCATCATCATCATCACCACTATAGCTACCTACTACCATCATCATCATCACCACTATAGCTACCTACTACCATCATCATCATCACCACTATAGCTACCTACTACCATCATCATCATCACCACTATAGCTACCTACTACCATCATCATCATCACCACTATAGCTACCTACTACCGTCATCATCACCACCACTATAGCTACCTACTACTACCATCATAATCACTATAGCTACCTACTACCGTCATCATCATCATCACCACTATAGCTACCTACTACCATCATCATCATCATCACTATAGCTACCTACTACCGTCATCATCATCACTATAGCTACCTACTACCGCCATCATCACTATAGCTACCTACTACCGTCATCATCATCATCACCACTATAGCTACCTACTACCATCATCATCATCATCACTATAGCTACCTACTACCGTCATCATCATCATCATCACTATAGCTACCTACTACCATCATCATCATCACTATAGCTACCTACTACCGCCATCATCACTATAGCTACCTACTACCGCCATCATCACTATAGCTACCTACTACCATCATCACCACCACCACTATAGCTACCTTCTACCATCACCACCACCACTATAGCTACCTACGACCATCATCATCATGCAGAGATCTACTGTGAGTGCAAGTTGTGTATGATACAATATGCGCACACACACACCATAGATTTCTACACACACAGTACATATACTCTTATTATACCCTTTTCCACAGTCTACTTACAATATCAGGGACGATGCCAGAGTCAGTGAAGTGCATGTCTTCTTGGTTGACAACCAGGCCACACACCCTGCACATCACATCACATCACATCACAGCACATCACGTCACATCACGTCACATCACATCACATCACATCACGTCACATCCATCACACCACATCACATCACATCACATCACAGCACATCACATCACATCACACCACACACAACATCAGCATAAGACTTCACCTACTTCAAAACAACAACAACAAAGTCAACAACTACAACAAAATAACCTACCAGAAATTTTTATTTTAAAAAAAAAGAACCCCAAAACCCTCACAACAGAAATGTTTCCTCAGATTCTTGCCTGACCCAACAGGTGGTTTAGTGGTCACACACTTGTCTAGAAAGCGAGACTATGTGTTTGATTCCATTCTGAAGCTGAACCCCCCCTCATTCTTACCCCCTCTCCCCCCCCCACCCTACCACCACTACCATGAACAATAGTCTGGATGCTGGGCTGAGGCCATATTAGGGATGACTGACTATTGCAAGTGGAGGAAGCTGGTTGCAAAATCCCGTGTGTTTGAATCTTGGCAGATTCTGGTGAATAAAGGATGGGGATTTTTATAATCTCCCAGGTCCACATCGAGTGCAGACTTCCCAGTGCCTTGATTTCCTTCGTGTATTAGCACATACAGAGAATCAAATATACATGTTAAAGATCCTGTCATTCATGTCAGCGTTTGGCGGGTTATGGAAGCACAAACATACCCAGCATATAACCCAAAGTCGGAATGCAGCTACCTTCATGGTGGGCAAAAACGGTTGTATGTATATGCAAAACCTCACCCTTGGTGAACCTCACAGCTCTAACAGAGGAACAAAAAAACAAAAAAAAGACCATCTCCTCTGCACCATTCCTCTTCCTATCAATGGGAGACGAGATAGCCTGGTGGTTAGAGTGATGCGCATAGCGCTCGTGATCTCCTGACCCGGGTTCGAATCTCGGACAAGAGGATTTTTGCTCTGGAGTTTACATCAATGCCGACTCCACTCCCCCTAAAAGTCCTATGGATGAGACTATAAACTGAGGTCCCGTATGCAAACGCATGCAGAACGTCTTGTGCACAAGTTAAAACCCGTTCTGCTTTTCATTGTATGCGGGTTGGGAATGGAAGACAAAATTTTACAAAACTGCATACACATGAGGACTGGATGTAAAATAAAAAAGCACATGAATGCTTACACCATTATCCTCAAAATAAAATAAATAAAATAAAACAAATAAAAGAAATGAAATAAAATAAACAAACTACATAAGCGCACCCTTTCTGTCCATGGCGGCTGGAGAACTTGTCGCCGATCTCTGGGCGGCGCGTCTGTCGGAGGAGAACCTTGACGATGTACGACTCGTCTGGGTTTTGTGTCAGCATGACCTTGTCTGCGTACGATGGCTCCAGGCCCTTGTAGCTGCACACAAACACGCACACACACATGTACACACACAAAGGGGGGACGGGATAGCCTAGTGGTTAGAACATTGAGCTCACAATCTGACAACCCAGGTTTCGATTTCCGTTCAAGGGGATATTTTCCCCTGGAGTTAACATCAGTGCAGACTCCACTCTCCCCAAAAGTCCTTTGGATGAGACTTTAAACTGAGCCCCCTTGTGCGAATGCATGCAGAACATCTTGTGCACATGTTAAAATCCTGTTCCGCTTTTCAAAAGAGAAGCCATTGTGTGCCGGTGGGAACTGATGAAAATTTACAAAACCACATACACACAGGGACTGGACGTAAAAATGCACATAAGTGCTTATTCCATTATCCTCGATATAACAGCTTTTATTTTTTTAATTAAAAAAACAAAAAATATGACAGACACACACAGAGTCCACAGTGAACAATTTATACACAGCATAAAAATCTCTACACTCAAAAAAAAAATTTGGGTGAATACTCTTTGCAGTGACATTATAGCCTACACCTCAGGGATACACTTTACACCCATGTCATACAAGTGATTATAATCTACACCGATGTTCTAGCACTTCACATCTGCAAATTCCACTTGCACTGATATTACAAGCCCCATATCAATAACATAACACATTAATCTATACTAACATATGATGGACACAACCCGAGATATTTTTCTTCACATTTTACATGGACATAGCTTTCTTTTTACATTGATATCACTCTGACTGCGCATTCACGACATACTTTACACTGCTATCACTCTAAAGGCACATGACAAAACTATTTGACACCAGCACCATTGTGACTTCACATGCCTACAGGCATTGCTCTTCATTTTGTTCAGACAGTGCAGTGTGTTTCACTAGGGCAACGTGAAGCTGGCAGAGAGACCATCCCTCCACACGTCACAGAAACAGCCTGCTAGGACAGGACAGCCTGGTGGTTAGAACATTGTGCACTGCACTCACAATCTACCAACCCAGGTTCGAATCCCATTCAAGGGGATTTTCCCCCTTGAGTTAACATCCATGCTGACTCCACTCCCCATCAAAAGTCCTTCAGATGAGACTATAAATCGAGGTCCCGTGTGCGAAAGCACACAGAACATCTTGTGTACATGTTAAAACCTGTTCCGTTTTTCGTAAGAATAGGCCACTGTGGGAACAGATGAAAAAAATTACTGAAAATGCATGGGTGACGGGGCGGTAATTAGATTACCTCCCATGCTATTAGAGTCCCGTCACAGTGTCATACTTGAAAATCAGGACACACCTGCAAATTGCACAACGCTCTAATTTGTTGTGTGGTGGTCAAGACCTCTCCATTGCATACACTTTGCCTACGTGGTGAAATGTACAATTTATGCAGCCTCTTTTCAGAGGCCACATCCTCACTGTGAGACCAAGCCATGTGCCTGGAGTGTTGTGCAGAGACTGGAGATTACACATCTCCAATCTATTACACATGCACATGGGGTAAAAGGTAAAGGTAAAGGAGTCCCATAACCTATAAGGTCGTAGGGGGGCGAGGTGTCAGAGACCTCACTTCTCTAGGGCCAGCATATTGAGGGTGGCGCCCATCTCCTCTCCCTCGCTGCTTTACCTTCCCTGACCCTAAAGAGGGCAGGTACCCATTTACAGCTGGGTGAACTGGGGGAACTGTACTGAAGCCAAGGCGTGCAAACGGTCACCCATCCAACTGATAACCACGCTCGACGCTGCTTAACTTGGCTGGGGGAAAGCGAGTGCTCCGACCACTGAGCTATCCCGTCCCCACATGGGGACTGGATGTAAAAAGCACAAGGGTACTTATTTTATTATAATAATAATAATGTATGGAATTTATATAGCGCTAAGTATTATCCACGACATAAAAGAATAACCACCAAAAAAAAAGAATTTTTTTTTTAAATTGACGTCACACTAGCAGGGACATATCACTCACACCACTGGCGCTTCCTGGTATTCCGGCTCGTCATGCCTTGACCCCTTCTTCCGCCTTGGTGCTGGTGGGCACAGTCCGGTTGACCATGACCTGTCGGTTTTCCACCTTCTCCCCGGCCGCGATGATCCCGTCAGGTCCAGAGGTGTGTGCCTCCAGATGTTCTTCTGCGTGGTCATGTCCACCTTGGGCCCCATGATTTTGTCAAAGCTGCCGTTGGAGTACATCTTCCTCACCATCGTGTGCTTCCGGTACACGTGGCAGCGTCCAAAGCCTGCAGGAGAGTTGGAGGTCATAGTCTCTTCTTTTTTGTTTTGTTGTGTGGTGTTTGTTTTGTGTTGTGTGTGTTGTGTTGTGTTGTGTGTGTTTGTGCTGTGTATCTGTGTGTATATAAGAGATGAAGGATTTACAGAGAAAGAAAGGAAACACGAAGGAAAGAAAATAACTATGTGACAACAATAAATAATTGGTAAGTCTGCTCACAGCAATAAAAACCAAAACTATGACAGTATCCATGACGACGATGAAAATATTGGGCTTCATCGCCCTACTTTCTACTTACTCCTGAAACTACTACAGAAGCAGTGATTTCAAAGATATCTTTCAAGAAAAAGGAACCCTGGGGGCATATATGGAAACTTAACACAGCGCACAAATCCACAATAACTCCAGTCAAAGGTCCAGTGCTAAAGCTAAAATCAGCCCCTTCCTTTTCAATATCAAGCCCAAGTGCGGTCAGTCAGTTTCTGCTATAAAATTTGCACCACTGGGATGGAATGGACAGCAGCTGAGAGTAGCTGAGAGTGGGTGGAAACTGACTATTGTCTTAAAAGACAAAGATGTGGGTGTGTGAAAACACTCCTAAGATAGACCACGCACCTCTGTCCAACGAGGCCTTGTTGAGGATGATAGCGTCCTCGATGTCGTAGCCTGTGAAACTGGCCACGGCCACAATGGCGTTCTGGCCAGCTGGCAGCTTCTCATAGTCGATCAAATCGATGGTCTGCACACACAACAGGTCATGCTTTAAGGAGCACACAGTTATCAAATCCATGTGTCTTAGACTATTGCTACACATAATGGGTCATGCTTTAAGGAGTGAACAGTTATCAAATCCATGTGTCTTTGACTATTGCTACCAGTTAAAGTCTCGCACATAACGGGTCATGCTTTAAGGAAAAAATTGTTATCAAAGCCATGTGTCTGACTATTGCACACATGGATTTAATAACAGTTTACTCCTTAAAGCAGTTAAAAAATCCTTTGAAACTCTCACACGTATCGTCATGCTTTAAGGAGTTTATTTTCATCATATTCATAAGGTTATTTTCAACACTACCAGCAGAATTCAATTTTAGCCAACCTTCATTTTCTGCTCATCAAAATAGTTTATTGAAAACTCGAATCGATCAGTCACTCAAATTCAACAACACAAACTGACCCGTTTGTGCAGAAAAAAACAAAACAAGTTCATCAACTTTTTTATTTGTTTGTAGATTTTTGTCCCCCTTATTTTGAATTTGGTTCCAGAGGAACTAAAATCACTTTTTCAACACTTCACCAGTTTTAGTTTTGAAAGGATGGAGGAGGGTGTGGGGGAGGAGTTGGAAGATAACGAATACTATGTCTCCACTAGGATGAGCAGCCCACAAATCCAGAATAGCTCAGTCAAGTGTCTGGGCCTAGTGCTAAAATAAATAATAATAATGTATGGAATTTATATAGCGCTGAATCTTGTAAAGCAACAAATCAAAGCGCTCAGATGACATGATTTTTTTTATTTAATTTTTTTATCGAGGATAATGGAATAAGCATTCAGGTGCTTTTTTTACATCCAGTCATGTGTGTATGCGGTTTAGCAAATTTTGTCATCTGTTCCCACCAGCACACAATGCCTACTCTTTCTAAAAGTGGAAGAGGATTTAACGTGTGCGCAAGATGTTCTGCATGCGTTCGTACACGGGGCCTTGGTTTATAGTCTCATCCGAAGGACTTTGACATTCAGTTCGATTTTTTTGTCAAACTGGGAAGAAAGGGAGAGGCTGGGAATCAAACCCAGAACCTCATGATTTACTTGTTGGCAGGTGAACGTCTTAACCATCCTGCCACCTTCCTTCCTAAAGCTGCTTAATAATCATGCCCCTTCCGTTCACCAAGTCCAAGTGTGGTCAGTTCCGGCTACACTTAGCACCAGCTGGGATGGGCTGGACAGCCACAGAGAGGAGCTGAGAGAGGGGAAGACTGGCAGCGGTGAGCAGTGAAGCAAAGGTGGAGCAGGACCTACCTTAGTTTTGACCAGGGGCACCTGCGGGGAGGTCAGCAGGTACATCAGTGTGTCCATGCGGTTCATCTGGTTGTAGCCAATGGCACCTGTGCAGCAACGGTGGGGGGACAGACAGACAGACACACACACACACACCTGACATTATCACATCCACACTACATCCTATCCTATCTTGTTCATTATTGCCCCCCGTCGACCCCAAGAGGCCATATCGGGGGCTGCCACCTCGCAAAAATGTTAAAGCTTAGATTCAAACTGTGCTACGTTGTATATCCAGACTAACCCAAGCGCAATGTTTATCAGTACCGTCTTATATGAACAACAGAATACGTCATGACCAATGTATGGGGCAGAATCCTGTAGCAAACTGTTACTACTGATATTCAAATTCCAAGCATCTTTAAGCTAATAATAAAATAAAACACAATTTTGCAGGTAGGAGAGGGGTGGGGTGGAGATGGGAGTGGGGGAGAGACACATACGTGATATACCACAAAACGGCACATACCAAAATAATATATCCCAAGCACAAGAAACATATCAACATGATGATCAATACACAATGTGGCAATAACCTGACAAGCAATAACAGTAACATTGCAAAATAACTCTTAGAAAATCTGAATACAAGGGGTTTTGTTGTTTTTTAATGATCTGGGTGAAGGACATTTACCATCCTGTGTAGGTGCCCTCCAGATCATAAGTTTAGCGTTCATATCACACAGCATCCCTGAAGTCGGAATGCGGCTACCTTCATGGTGTGTACACACAGTTGTGTTCGCAAAATCTCACCACTGGTGACCTTCAAAACTCTAGCTGAGGAATGGGGAGAAAGAAATAAAATCACACAGGGTTGGTTGTTGTAGACATTCCCAACCCCAAAACATGCCCACATACAGATAAGCACACATGCATGCACTCACACACACAAACTTACACACTTTCTTTTTCATATCACATTATAATGGAAGAGCATTAAACTGAAGAACTACCATGCATATACATATGTATGCACACACACATGTATAGCGAGAGACAGAGACAGAGACAGACAGAGGCAGAGAGAAAGAAAGGGAGAGAGAGAGAGACAGACAGAGATAGAGACAGACAGAGGCAGAAAGAGAGAGAGCGAGAGCCAGCATCAGAGAGACAGACAGAGAGACAGAGAGTCAGACAGACAGAGGCAGAGAGAAAGAGAGAGACAGCATCAGAGAGACAGAGAGAAGACACAGACAGAGACAAGAAACAAACAACAAAAAAGCAGAGAGGAAGAGAAGGGAACAGACAAGACATAAAGAAACACACAACACACACACTTGCGCACATGTTAAAACCTGTTCCGCTTTTCGGAAGAGTAGGCCATTGTGTGCCGGTGGGAACAGATGACAAAATTTACAAAACCACATACACACGGGGACTAGATGTAAAAAAAAGCACAAAAGTGCTTATTCCATTATCCTCGATATAACAGAATAAAAAAAACAACACACAGACACACAAAGAGACTGAAGACCAAGGCCACCTACCCATAGACTGTTTTCCCATGGCGCACTGGTAGGTGTTTCGTGGGGACTGGTTGTGGTTGGGGAAGGGGATCAGTCCGGCGCACACCCCCAGGATGGTGAAGGGTTCGATCTCCATGTGGGTGGTTTGTCTGGATGGATGACAACAGACCATGTTCACCGTCATACAACCAATGTCCGCTTATCTCTTTTCCACCACCTTAGTCACTTTTGCATTTCTTTGTACGCACAACCAATGTCCTCTTATCTCTTTTCCACCATCTAAGTCTCACTTTTGTATCTCTTTGTACTGCCAATCACTACTGATCCAATCTAAACAACCAATCAATTAATCAATCAATCCATCAATCCTGCCATCAACAGAGGCCATATCAGGGTTGTCACCAGCTTCAAATTTAAACCTCAGATGAAGCCTTTCACTGCCCAGAACTATTTTTGTAAAATTGTGAAAGAAAAACACCTTCCTTGCAACAACAAAAAACAAAAAACAAATAACTAACTCTTACACCCAACCCCCCTCAAAAAAAAAGAAAAATCACAAAAATTCATATATTGCTCCAAAGCATACAAAAGTACAGTCCTGTTTTACTGAAGGAAAATCAATGGAGATTATAACTCTTGTACTTGCCGAGAAAAACCTTGACAAATGCCGAGAGGCAGTTGCCCTTCGCTAGGAAGTAAAAGGTGATTATGTGACCATCAAGACTGCAAGTTATGAGATGACCCCTAAACCATAGCTATGTCTAGGGTCAGGAGTGACAGAACGGACACTGTGCAACTGTGTGTGAAGCTCCATCACATAATGCGTCATACTGCACCCAAGGTCAATCTTTAGTTATTAATATCATATTAATCCGCAATATAAAGGCTATTCAATACAGAAAACAGCTTGAAAATTGGACAATTCTATCAGCATTCATTACAAATTGAAGTGATAGACTGCAGAAAATGAGAAACTGACAAGTTTTGCACCATAACAGGTGGTCAGAATGAGGACTTAGGTGTTTTTAAATGTGTATTTAAAGGAAAAGGAAGCAAAGTACGCCTTGATACTTCAGTACAGGGTAGAAGAATGGATATAGTTTTTTCATCAATCAAAATCTCAAAATCAACAACCTGATCCCCACCTGCCTAAAATGGCTCCAAGAAGAAAAGTGGGTAAGGTGCTAAGCGCAGGGTTCATACAGACTTGGTTGGAAAAAATTTAGGGCCTTTTTAGGGCTTTTTAGGGGCCATTATTTCCAAATTTAGGGCCTAGCCACAGGGTATCAAAGTACATTTTATCAAACTGTGTACACGTTTACATTGATAAACTAATCTCAAACTCATGTAAGCAAAGTCTTCTTGTCTACAACTGCATGTTGGATATTGATTATTGACACAAATTCAAGTGAAGTTCTAGAATAAAATGTCTTTCACTCATAGATACTACAATGAATGAAAATCCTCACACAGTAAAACATCCATGGTGTGATGGAAGTGTCCATGTCTTGAAATACGAAGTAAAGTGAAAACTGAAATAAGTGTCTCTGATTCTAAGATGTTTTTCACAAACAGCTAGCAAAGTCAACTTAAAAGACACTATCCCTCAAACTTGTGAACTAGTCTCCTTGCCTTATCAAAGATGCAGATGGTTGCCTGGTACTAGAACTGTAATAACAATACCCTCACACAGTCACAGTGCCTCTTCCAAATTCTATTATTTTATTTCAATCTCACACATGCGTTCATGCAGGCATTCACACACACACACACACACACACACACACACGTGCATGCATGCACACGCATGCATGCACAAGAGAGACAGAAAGACAGAGAGAGAGGCTGCTGGACGCAAGTTCTCTTCACTATGAATACATGCACAAGTCCCGTATCGTCAATGCAGACAGAGAGGTGGGCCTAACACTGGCTTGAAAAGGATGCCAACACCCTCTCCCCATAGGTTTTTTCTTTTTAAGCAAGAATCTTCAAATCAAGTTGGCAAATAACTGAATAATCTGCGAATTTTAAAGTAAAGTCAACTGAATCGACTACATTGAGTGGTGGAAAATATTCAAATAATATTTGTATTTTTTCCTGTACATTTGTAAATATTCAGGCATTTGTGACTTGCCTTATGAACTGGATTCGTTTCTGTATGCGTTCTGCAGGAAATCTGTGGGATAATCTCCTCAAATAAATAGATCTGGCTACAGGTTTTATTGTATTCCCATTCTGACACGCAACTGTATCACTGACTGCCATTTTGTAAACTGCACACAGGAGAAACAATAGGCCTTGCTATTCACAGTGCAGCTGTGCTAAAATTGACAAATCTCGTAGAGAAGGACTGTAGCGCAGTAAACAGAAAACTGGTATGTTTTTGACTCATGATTGCAGTTTCATAGTTAAATATCATTTTCCAAGCAAATTACGGGCATACCATAGGGGTAGGTAGTTTTCAGCATGTAAAAAATAACTGGTGAAAGCAAAGGAATAGGCACTTCCAATGGAGGCAAATTACCTCCCTTGGCAAAATAGGTGGCGCGACATGAATAGCAGACGACAGGCTCTATCGGCGATAATATGATCTTTGGACACCCTTCTTGCTTTCATTTCTCATAAGTTTTTTGTGTATTTGTTTAATCTACATTTCAACAGAAACTCTCACTCATGGTTCCCAATTTTAGGGCTTTTTAGGGCCTCCAGGGCCATAGGTATCATTTTTAGGGCTTTTTAGGGGCCTTATTTTGGATCTTCAAAAATCAGGGCCTTTTAGGGCTTTTTAAGATTTGTACGAACCCTGTAAGCGGCTCATTTCATGATGGAGTGTCATATATATATATACAGATTACAACCAGGTGAAAACCAATTCTTCTATTGTTCTTCATATCAATGTCCTAGCTAACCGTAAGGTCAACCCACAGGACAGTCATCGTGTTGTGGAAGGACCACATAAACGACATAAAATGGTGTCAAGCCAATAACACCAGTGTCCTAACAAAACAACCACATCAGAGCAGAGAGTTATAATATCAGACCAAAAAAAAATTAAAATGGCTAAGCCTCTCAGGAAGTAGACTTAATATCAAAAAAAGATGTATGAATCTCTCTCTTCAGACACACCCCCCCCCCACCCTGCCTCCCCCCAAAAAACAACCCCAAAACAACCCACCTAAGTCTCTCAGGAAGTAGACTTAATATCAAAAAAAGATGTATGAATCTCTCTCTTCAGACACCCCCCCCCCAAAAACAAAAAAAATAACAACAAACCAACAACCCCACCACCTAAGTCTCTCAGGAAGTAGACTCAGTATCAAAGAAAGACATTTGTATCTCTTTTCCTTCAGTGTCAGAGTCACTGTCAATCAAAGGCGTACCTGTATCTCTTTTCTTTCACAGTCAATCAAAACTACACATCTCTTTTCCTTTACTGTCAAAGAATCACTGTTGACCAAAGACATACACATCAACTTTCAATCCACAAGACTGACTTATTTTTATTTTTTCACTTTCGCCTCTTAACACCGACTTGATCGCAAAATCATGTTCTTACAACAAATCTCAAGACATACTGTATAGATAAAAGATTTCTTCACTCAGACAAGTCTAATACACCGACTTGATCGCAAAATCATGTTTACAAACTAAGATATGTACAAAAAATTCTTCAGAAATTTGATGAAAATGTTCTTACAACAAATTCAAGACATCTGTACAGATAAAAGATTTCTTCACTCAGACAAGTCTAATACACTGACTTGATCGCAAAATCATGTTCTTACAACAAATCTCAAGACATACTGTACAGATAAAAGATTTCTTCACTCAGACAAGTCTAATACACTGACTTGATCGCAAAATCACGTTCTTACAACAAATCTCAAGACATACTGTACAGATAAAAGATTTCTTCACTCAGACAAGTCTAATACACCGACTTGATCGCAAAATCACGTTCTTACAACAAATCTCAAGACATACTGTACAGATAAAAGATTTCTTCACTCAGACAAGTCTAATACACCGACTTGATCGCAAAATCACGTTCTTACAACAAATCTCAAGACATACTGTACAGATAAAAGATTTCTTCACTCAGACAAGTCTAATACACCGACTTGATCGCAAAATCATGTTCTTACAACAAATCTCAAGACATACTGTACAGATAAAAGATTTCTTCACTCAGACAAGTCTAATACACCGACTTGATCGCAAAATCATGTTCTTACAACAAATCTCAAGACATACTGTACAGATAAAAGATTTCTTCACTCAGACAAGTCTAATACACCGACTTGATCGCAAAATCACGTTCTTACAACAAATCTCAAGACATACTGTACAGATAAAAGATTTCTTCACTCAGACAAGTCTAATACACCGACTTGATCGCAAAATCACGTTCTTACAACAAATCTCAAGACATACTGTACAGATAAAAGATTTCTTCACTCAGACAAGTCTAATACACTGACTTGATCGCAAAATCATGTTCTTACAACAAATCTCAAGACATACTGTACAGATAAAAGATTTCTTCACTCAGACAAGTCTAATACACTGACTTGATCGCAAAATCATGTTCTTACAACAAATCTCAAGACATACTGTACAGATAAAAGATTTCTTCACTCAGACAAGTCTAATACACCGACTTGATCGCAAAATCATGTTCTTACAACAAATCTCAAGACATACTGTACAGATAAAAGATTTCTTCACTCAGACAAGTCTAATACACTGACTTGATCGCAAAATCATGTTCTTACAACAAATCTCAAGACATACTGTACAGATAAAAGATTTCTTCACTCAGACAAGTCTAATACACTGACTTGATTGCAAAATCACGTTCTTACAACAAATCTCAAGACATACTGTATAGATAAAAGATTTCTTCACTCAGACAAGTCTAATACACTGACTTGATTGCAAAATCACGTTCTTACAACAAATCTCAAGACATACTGTATAGATAAAAGATTTCTTCACTCAGACAAGTCTAATACACTGACTTGATTGCAAAATCACGTTCTTACAACAAATCTCAAGACATACTGTATAGATAAAAGATTTCTTCACTCAGACAAGTCTAATACACTGACTTGATCGCAAAATCATGTTCTTACAACAAATCTCAAGACATACTGCATAGATAAAAGATTTCTTCACTCAGACAAGTCTTAACACCCGGGACCTCTTTTAGAATGGGGAAATATTTGATCAACAGAACCAGAAAAGGACACCCATAATCACAAATTGGTTAACTCAGAAAGCTAAGCACCAGGGGCTCGTTTAGAATGGGGTTTTGGTAAGTGCGGGAGGGAACTATGGTCCACCCAGGAAATGGTTCGTTCATCTTATTGAAGCTAGTATGGGGACCCAGGGAGAAGGGCTGTGGGATGTATGTCTTTTCGTGTTTTTCTGGGGGGACTAGGAGTTCTTTTCTCTTTCGGTTGTTTGTCTCTTTGACGTATTATTTTTCAATTTGCTAGGTATGGTGGGCACTCAGCAGAGAAACGCCTTCTACATGTATGTTACTCACTCTATCGATGTATCTCATACATGGCGATCAAAGAGCATTTTCACTTCGTCGTCCATGTATTCCACCATCCACACAACAATCAAAAACTCTGGGAGCATCAGAAAGTTTTGCAAGTCAAACTATTATTGTCTCCATACCCACTTCCTACACCTTGTTACATCATCCTCATCGCATGTCATCATTCATCACTGACATTGTGTCACCTTTCTGTCGCTCACTGAGGATGAGGCAAAACAAAACCAACAACAACAAAAAATTACTTAAGCTTTAACTTGTTGTTATCTGCATGAACAAGTGTGGAAACATAGCTTTTCAACATATAATATTTTCCCTCCCCTCATCTCCTCCTTTTCTTCCTCACTCTTCTTTCCCCCCCCCTCTCTCTCTCCCTCCCTTCTCCCTCTCTCTCTCCCTTCTCCCTCTCTCTCTGTGTCTCTAGGTGAGTTCTAGCCAAAGAACACACGCAAAAACAAAACAAAAAAGTTTCCCTTACGACAGACTTTTAACTTTCTCCCTGTTGTCTGTTTCATGAAAAAGGGTTAAGTGTGATGAATTACAATGAGCATGTCATGGTTGAAAAACGGTGTGTGTACGTACATCATTATTCCTCACAAATGGTGCATGGTCGGCCACGACAGGTCTAAATAAACTGTTCCATTAAAAACCATCATGATAAATCCCTCTTGTAAAGAATAATACACACAAATTCAGCATAACTCAGTCTAGGGCCCAGTGCTAAAATTAGCCCCTTCCTTTTACCAAGTCCAAGTGGGTCAGTTTCTGCTATAACTGGTACCAGCTGGAATGGACTGGATAGCAGCTGAGAGCAGCTGAAAATTAGGGAAACTGACAGCTGTGTTTCTCCAGAGAAAGCAGCCCGAATTTCACATGCACACAGCTGTCAGTGTCCCCCACTTTCAGCTCCTCTCAGCTGCTGCTATCCATGCCATTCCAGCTGGTGCTATTTATAGCAGGAACTGACCGCTCTTGGACTTGGTAAAAGGAAGGGGCTGATCTTAGCACTGGGCCCTTGACCGAGTTCTGCTGGATTTGCGCGCTGTGCTCAGAGAAATCTGCCATGACCGACAGTAAGTAGTGCACTTCTCTTCTCTCTCTTCTCCGTGTTCCCTTATCAGGTGGGATGCATAGTGCCTGGTCTTCTCCTGTGCTTGTCACTCTGCAAGACATCTGCCTGCTGGCGGCCTCAGTGGGTCTACACATTCCTACGTCAGAGCATTTCATTTTACTGTTGTTTGTACAGGATGCATACTGGGTATGTTTTGTGTTTCCATAACCCACAGATTGCTGACATGAATAATGGGATCTTTAATGGACATACCTGGTCTGCCTATGTACATATACTAGGGAAATTAAAGAACTGGCAGGCCTGCACTTTAAGCTGACCTGGGAGATCGTAACCCCCTCCCCCCCCCCAAAAAAAAAAACCCCCCTTAATTCACCAGATGCAAACTAACTGCCAAGATTTGAACCCACAACTGCACGGACCCACAGGTGGATTGGTCTTAACCACTCTGCTATATATAGCACCTGTTGCATATGATACACTGCTGAACCGCAGTCAGTCCCCTACCCTCTCACCTCAAGTTCTGGGACAGTTCCTTCAGGTGCTTCTCCGTCACCAGTGGCTTCTGGTTCTCCACGATGATGTAAGGTCTGCAACAACACCACCAAACAAACGAACAATGCCAATCCCAAATTTTTTTTAAAAATGCATGATGTCCCTTTTATGAAGGACAATTGCTTGGTGAATTTAGCCCCCTCCCCCTTTATTTTTTTTAATGATCATGATGTCCAACTCAATGAGGTTGTGATTCAGCACTCCTCTCCTTCACAACAACAACACTAAGCAATGTTCAACTGAAGCGAAAGTACGCTGGTCTGTAGGGCAATCATTTTTCTAAACACAGTTGCTTCCCTTGACCATAAGCCTGAATTCATTAAGTTGTAAACACAATCATCCCTGAATTCGTTAAGTTGTAAACACAATCATCCTGAATTCATTAAGTTGTAAACACAATCATCGTGAATTAAGTTGTAAACACAAGAATCCTGAATTCATTAAGTTGTAAACACAAGAATCCTGAATTCATTAAGTTGTAAACACAAGTCACCCTGATTTCATTCAGTTGTAAACACAAACACCCTGAATTCATTAAGTTGTAAACACAAGAATCCTGAATTCATTAAGTTGTAAACACAATCATCCCTGAATTCATTAAGTTGTAAACACAAGTCACCCTGATTTCATTCAGTTGTAAACACAAACACCCTGAATTCATTAAGTTGTGAACACAAGAATCCTGAATTCATTAAGTTGTAAACACAATCATCCCTGAATTCATTAAGTTGTAAACACAAGTCACCCTGATTTCATTCAGTTGTAAACACAAACACCCTGATTTCATTCAGTTGTAAACACAATAATCCTGAATTCATAATGTTGTAAACACACATCACCCTGATTTCATTAAGTTGTAAACACAAGTCATCCTGAATTCATTAAGTTGTAAACACAAGTCACCCTGAATTCATTAAGTTGTAAACACAAGTCATCCTGAATTCATTAAACACAGTAATCCTGAATATATTAAATTGTAAACACAGTCACCCTGAACTCATTAAATTGTAAATGTAGTAATCCTTAATCAATTAAATTGTAAAGAGAGTAATCCTAAATTCATTAAATGGTAAACACAGTGATCCTGAATTCATTAAGTACAACTGAAATATCAAGCAGGCCAAGCAAGACTAACACAGATGAAACAAGTTCAAAATCCAAACTTAGGCATGTGCCTATCAGGTGTGCGCGCGCACGCACACGCACACATACAAACACGCTCACTCACTCAAAACGCTCAATCATTTACTCATTCACTCACTCACTCACCCACCCACCCATCCTTCCACACACACAAACACTCTCTCACTCACTCATTCACCCACTCCCTCCCAACACACCCACGATCACTCACTCACTCACCCACGTTCACCCTTATGAAATGTCACCCTTATGTCTTATGAAATTCATTCTAAGTTAAAGAAATGCATACATTCAAAGATTATAGAAAAACATTATCAGCAGTTTCCTTGCCCACGGAAATTAGAAATTCTAATACATAAACTGAGATTAAATGCATGGAATACTAAATATTCAAAAAATGTAACATGTTGTTGTTCTATTGCACTTTCAGTCCACCATTTGTTGTTTGATTGCCCAATTCTTCTTGACATGTATAAAAGGAGAGGTTTAGATATTCATAAGAAATATGCCACTAGTCAAGAAGTTTTATACGACTCTCAGCAATTCATAGTGTCAGTTGCTGAAGTCATATATTCTTCACCTGTAAAACCTTTACTGTAATTATATATATATATAAATATATATATATATATATATATATATATATGTATATGTATGTGCATATATATATATATATATTTATATACTTATGTGTGTGTGGATGTGGGTGCGTGTAGGGGAGAGAAAGAGAGAGAGAGAGAGATGTGGTGTGTAATAATAGGTACTTTGGTATGAATGCGGGTGTGTCTAAATCACCATGTAGTGAATAGACATTAAACAAAACAAAACAAAACCAAAACCACGTTCACCCACTCACCTACCCACACACTCACCCACCCATTCATCCACAACCCCCCCCCCACACACACACACACAGAGTACCCAACAGACCTGCAGACACGGCCACCATCAGTAGCGATGTAGATACAGCTGTGAGACTTCTTGACGAAGATGGACAGGAAGCGACTGATCAGGCCCTTGCGGCGCAACTTGCGGAAGACAGTGACCACTTTCTCAGGCTCTTGGGTTAAACCCAAGATCCGGCCTGACCAACACATATTTTTTTGTTCAATCAGCATTTAAAAAATTTTTTTTAAACTGAAGCCATTTGCAGTTTTGAAAACATACAAGGGCGGGGTTGGGAGGCTTTGTTGTTGTTTTGTTGCTTTTAAAAAAAAAAAAAAACCCACCTTAAATCAACAGTGAATCGGCACTCTTAAAATTTTTTTTAGACAAAATATTGCGAGAAGCTTAACATATATATGTGTATGTAAGTATGTATGTATGTATGTGTATATATACATAGTGTTTGTTCAACTACTAGCTCTACCATAGTCATCTTTTTTTCTTTTCTTTTAAAAGATGATACAATTTTTTTCTGTAGCAATATCACTACTGTAACTCGCTAGCAGGCTACAGACTACTAGAAGCTCACTAAGTCTCCTTCTTCTTCTCCTTCTTCTTCTTCCTCTTCTTCTTCTCTCGCTCGCTTTTTACACCGTACGATGTGTTTGGGAGATAGAGTGGCAAGTTCTTAGATGTGTTTGGGAGATAGAGTGGCAAGTTCTTAGATGTGTTTGGGAGATAGAGTGGCAAGTTCTTAGATGTTTTTGGAAGAAAGAGTGGCAAGTTCGTGTTTAGAAGAAAGAGTGGCAAGTTCTTTGATGTGTTTGGAAGAAAGAGTGGCAAGTTCTTAGATGTGTTTGGAAGAAAGAGTGGCAAGTTCTTAGATGTGTTTGGGAGAAAGTGGCAAGTTCTTAGATGTGTTTGGAAGAAAGAGTGGCAAGTTCGTGTTTGGAAGAAAGAGTGGCAAGTTCTTAGATGTGTTTGGGAGAAAGAGTGGCAAGTTCTTAGATGTGTTTGGGAGAAAGAGTGGCAAGTTCTTAGATGTGTTTGGAAGAAAGAGTGGCAAGTTCGTGTTTGGAAGAAAGAGTGGCAAGTTCTTAGATGTGTTTGGAAGAAAGAGTGGCAAGTTCTTGGATGTGTTTGGGAGAAAGAGTGGCAAGTTCTTAGATGTGTTTGGGAGAAAGAGTGGCAAGTTCTTAGATGTGTTTGGAAGAAAGAGTGGCAAGTTCTTAGATGTATTTGAAAGAAAGAGTGGCAAGTTCGTGTTTGGAAGAAAGAGTGGCAAGTTCTTAGATGTGTTTGGGAGAAAGAGTGGCAAGTTCTTAGATGTGTTTGGAAGAAATAGTGGCAAGTTCATGTTTGGAAGAAATAGTGGCAAGTTCTTAGATGTGTTTGGAAGAAAGAGTGGCAAAATCTTAGATGTGTTTGGGAGAAAGAGTGGCAAGTTCTTAGATGTGTTTGGGAGAAAGAGTGGCAAGTTCTTATATGTGTTTGGGAGAAAGAGTGGCAAGTTCTTAGATGTGTTTGGAAGAAAGAGTGGCAAGTTCGTGTTTGGAAGAAATAGTGGCAAGTCCTTAGATGTGTTTGGAAGAAATAGTGGCAAGTCCTTAGATGTGTTTGGAAGAAAGAGTGGCAAGTTCATGTTTGGAAGAAAGAGTGGCAAGTTCTTAGATGTGTTTGGAAGAAATAGTGGCAAGTTCGTGTTTGGAAGAAATAGTGGCAAGTTCTTAGATGTGTATGTGTTTGGGAGAAAACGTGGCAAGTTCTTAGATGTGTTTGGAAGAAATAGTGGCAAGTTCGTGTTTGGAAGAAATAGTGGCAAGTTCTTAGATGTGTTTGGGAGAAAACGTGGCAAGTTCTTAGATGTGTTTGGAAGAAAGAGTGGCAAGTTCGTGTTTGGAAGAAAGAGTGGCAAGTTCGTGTTTGGAAGAAGGAGTGGCAAGTTCTTAAATGTGTTTGGAAGAAATAGTGGCAAGTTCTTAGATGTGTTTGGAAGAAAGAGTGGCAAGTTCGTGTTTGGAAGAAATAGTGGCAAGTTCGTGTTTGGAAGAAAGAGTGGCAAGTTCTTAGATGTGTTTGGAAGAAATAGTGGCAAGTTCTTAGATGTGTTTGGGAGAAAGAGTGGCAAGTTCTTAGATGTGTTTGGAAGAAAGAGTGGCAACTTCATGTTTGGAAGAAATAGTGGCAAGTTCTTAGATGTGTTTGGAAGAAAGAGTGGCAAGTTCGTGTTTGGAAGAAATAGTGGCAAGTTCGTGTTTGGAAGAAAGAGTGGCAAGTTCTTAGATGTGTTTGGAAGAAATAGTGGCAAGTTCTTAGATGTGTTTGGGAGAAAGAGTGGCAAGTTCTTAGATGTGTTTGGAAGTGTGACAAGTTCGTGTTTGGAAGAAATAGTGGCAAGTTCTTAGATGTGTTTGGGAGAAAGAGTGGCAAGTTCGTGTTTGGGAGAAAGAGTGGCAAGTTCTTAGATGTGTTTGGGAGAAAGAGTGGCAAGTTCTTAGATGTGTTTGGAAGAAAGAGTGGCAAGTTCATGTTTGGAAGAAAGAGTGGCAAGTTCTTTGATGTGTTTGGAAGAAATAGTGGCAAGTTCTTAGATGTGTTTGGGAGAAAGAGTGGCAAGTTCTTAGATGTGTTTGGAAGAAAGAGTGGCAAGTTCTTAGATGTGTTTGGAAGAGTGGCAAGTTCGTGTTTGGAAGAAAGAGTGGCAAGTTCTTAGATGTGTTTGGGAGAAAGAGTGGCAAGTTCGTGTTTGGAAGAAAGAGTGGCAAGTTCTTAGATGTGTTTGGGAGAAAGAGTGGCAAGTTCTTAGATGTGTTTGGAAGAAAGAGTGGCAAGTTCGTGTTTGGAAGAAATAGTGGCAAGTTCTTAGATGTGTTTGGGAGAAAGAGTGGCAAGTGGTTATAACTTCTTTTTTTTTTTATAGACCTGTCCGATTTTCAATCTGCTTTTTTGTTGTATTGAATAGCCATTTTGTTGCAAATTATTAAAATGTCAATAACTAAAAATTGACCTCTGGTACAATGCGGCTGACTGTGGTGGAGTGTCACATTTGTCACACATATATATGTATGTATATATATATATATATATAAATATACACACATTATATATATATATATATATATATACACACACACATATATGTATATATATATATATATACATATATATATTATATATATATAATATATATATATATATATATATATGTATATATATATATATATGTATATATATATTATGTATATATATAATATATATATATGTGTGTATATATATATATATATATGTGTATATATATGTGTGTATATATATATATATGTGTGTGTATATGTGTGTGTATATATATATATATATATAATATATATATATATATATATATATATATATATATATATATATATATACACTGGGTATACTGACCATTGAAGAAGACCTTATGAACCTCGGGGTCGGAGAAAACGTCGGTGGTCAAAGTGTGCACGCTCTCCACCCCAAAAGTGCCGGCCAAGCGGGCGATCATCTCGTCGTACTTCTCCGTCTGATCCGTGGTGATGTGAGACATCAGGGCAAGTTCTTCACCAACAACACTGTCCGACCAACCAACCTAAACCGTCGAAAAACGTCGTCAACATCACTGCTCCACAGGCCCGGAGGGGCTGGGTATTGGGTAGTCGTTGAGTAGGTGATGGGTGGGAGAGGTTGTAAGGTGTGGCATGAATGAAGTGGGTGACAGTGATGGCATGAGGGCGGTGGGTGGGTATGAGGTGGGGTGGGGTGGGTAGGATGAGTGGGTAGGTGGGATGGATAGGTGGGGTAGGGTGGGATGGGATGAGGTGGGTAGGGTGGGATGAGATGGGGTGGGTAGGGTGGAATGGATGAGGTGGGGTAGGATGAGGTGGGGTAGGGTGGGATGAGATGAGGTGGGTAGGGTGGGTGGGATGAGGTGGGGTAGGATGAGGTGGGGAGGGATGAGGTGGGTGAGGATGAGGTGGGGTAGGGTGGGATGGATAAGGTGGGGTAGGGTGGGGTGGAATGGGATGAGATGGGTAGGGTGGGTGGGATGGGTGGTAGGTGGGGGGGGATGTGTGGGTGGATGGGTGGGGTAGGGTGGGATGGGATAAGGTGGGGTAGGGTGGGGTGGAATGGGATGAGATGGGGTAGGGTGGGGTGGGATGGGTAGGGTAGGGTGGATTGGGTGGGTGGGAGGGTGGGTAGGGTGGGATGGATGGGGGTAGGGTGGTGGGATGGAGGTAGGTGGTGGATGGGGTAGGGTGGTGGATTGGGGTAGGGTAGGGTAGAGGGGGTAGGGTGATGGGGGTGGAGGAGGGTGGTAGGGTAGGTGGGTGAGGTGGGGTTGTGGGTGGGGTGGGATGAGGTGGGGTGGGATGGGAGGTGGGGTTAGATGGGTAGGGTGGAGTGAGGTAGGGTAGGGTGGGGTGAGGTGGGGTAGGGTGAGGTGGGGTAGGGTGGGGTGGAGTAGGGTGGGGTGGGGTGGGGTGGGGTGAACTAGGAGAAAGAGAAGGGGGCAGTGGTAACATTTTTTTAAAATAGTATGAGCTTAACACACACACAACAACACACACACAAATATACACACACACACACATACACACACGCATGCGCGCACACACACACACACACAACACACACACGCACTCACACACATGCACGCACGCACACACACAAAACACACACGTATGCACACACACACACAAACACATGATTATGATGGAAAAAAACAAATGCATTGCTTATTCAATGTACCATCTGAAAATAAAAATTTGACTTGACTTGACACAGACACCCATACACACACAAACACTCACACCCACCCACACACACACATATACTCACAACACCACACACAACCACACACACACACACACACACACACACACACACACACACACATATATATATACTCATATTCACACACAACACACACACACACACACACACAGAAAACTACCTCGCCTTCAGGAGTATCACAGGGACACAGCATTCCCCACTGTGAGGGCTGCAGCGATCGAGGTCCGCTCACTTTTCGCGTTTTCTCAAACTGCGCACACATCACACAAAATTAACGTCTTCACCTCTCATTTCTCCATATACCACCCACATTTGCTTACTGTTCTTTTCTTATATTGTACACACATCACACACAAATTTGCTCACTTTACATGTCACCTTAAACTGTGAACACATATATTCACTCAAAATTTCTTTGGCAACTTACCTTTTTTTTGGAAAAAATTTAGATATTTTAAAGACAAATGTTCAAAGCATATATTTTGTATCTTTGGAAGAAGAAGAAAAGCATAAAGAAACAGAACAGACAAAAACATCAAAATGAAGAAGAAAGAAAATATACGGAAGACACAAGAAAATAAACAGAAGAAACAAGAAACAGAGGAAACAAGAAAATAAACAGAAGAAACAAGAAAATAAACAGAAGAAATAAGAAAATAAACAGAAGAAACAATAAACAGAAGAAACAAGAAAATAAACAGAGGAAACAAGAAATAAACAGAAGAAACAAGAAAATAAACAGAAGAAACAAGAAAATAAACAGAAGAAACAAGAAAATAAACAGAAGAAACAAAAATATAAACAGAAGAAACAAAAATATAAACAGAAGACACAAGACACGAGAATATAAACAGAAGTAAAAAAACAGAAGACGCAAGAATATATTTTAACAGATGAAACAAGAATATAAACAGAAGACACAAGAACATAAACAGAAGAAACAAGTAAATAAACAGAAGTAAATAAACGTATAGAGAGAAGAAACAAGAACATAAACAAAAGATAAAACAAAGACTATAAACAAAAAAGACGTAAGTCACTGAGGAAACAGATGGGGAAAAAAACACCAACGGAAACAAAAAAATAAAGAATTAAACACACACACACCAACACACACTCACACACACACCAACATCCTCCCCCCCCCACACACCAACACAAACATCCCCCCCCCCCCTCAACATACACACAAACACATACACACACACACACACTACAGTAGCCAAAGTTTCTGCAAAACCACAAAGGAAGAGAGTTCCAAGGTACGGGAGGTGGTGTCACCTTCTTACCTGGCTGTTGACGCGAGTCATCATGCCCAGAGCAGAAATGTAGCAATGGCGAGACAGAACCTGAGTGATCCCCCCACGATCCATCTTGAACCGCTTGATGACCCAGTTGCCCTGTAAAAAAGGTAAAGGTGTCCCATCACTTATAGGGAGTGAGGCACCAGAGACCTCAACTTCTCTAGGGGCCAGCATATTGAGGGCGGCGCCCATATCCTCTCCCTCGCTGCTTTACCTTCCCTGACCCTAAAGAGGGCAGGTACCCATTTACAGCTGGGAGAACTGGGGGACTGTACACGCTCGATGCTGCTTAACCTTAGCTGGGGGAGAGTGAGTGCTCCGACCACTGAGCTATCCCGTCCCCTAGTTGCCCTGTGCTTCACATTTATTATAATCATGTGATGTATAACAAGAGCAAACATAACCCAAGGATTTAGGGGGCCTTTGGGCTGCTGTTGGCTTTTTCTGTTTGGTAAGGAGTCTTTGTCTGTTGTTATTATTATTATTATTCAATTATTTTGAGGACAATGGAATAAGCACTCATTGCTTTTTTTTTACATCCAATCCTCATGTGTATGCAGTTTTGTCAATTTTGTCATCCGTTCCCACAGGCCCACAATGGCCAACTCTTCCAAAAAAAGGAACAGGTTTTAATGTGTGCGCAAGATGTTCTGATGTTAGGGTGTGTGTGTAGTAGTAGTAGAAGTTCTTCAGTTTAACGTCCTTCCACTAAATAGTGATATCAGATGGGAAAGTGTATAATGTGTGCATGCGTGTGTGTGCCGGGGGATGGGGGGAAGGGGGGGGGGGGGGTTGGTTCTTTTCTTTTGTTTTCTGTCTTTGGGAGGGGGGAGATTTAGAAGGTATATCCTTGTTTGTGTTTTGCTTTTGTGGTTTCATGTACCGTTTGTTCAAAAGTGTTAGTTATTTGTTTCTTTTTGTTTTGTTTTGGTGGTGGTGTGTTTTGGGTTGGATTTTTTTTTTTTTGGGGGGGGGGGGGAAGGATTTGTCCTTTTATTGTGTTTTTAGTTTTTTTTCAATTTTGTCATGTGTCTCACATTTTTTGCTTTGGCTTATGCACAAAGCAAAGCATTTTGAGACTGAAAACGGGTTAAAAACAATTATACACACACACACAAATTGGCTCGACATACAAAAGTTTACTCTTAAAGGGGAAAAAAAAAAACCCACTAAGCTCTAACATGCCAAATTATATCAACTCCATTATCCTAAAACAAACAAAATAAATAAAAACAAAATAAATAAGAACAAAAACAAACGAAAAGTCCTCCCACTTCAAAAATGAATCTTAGTCTCATATAGAGAACTGACACTATCAACTTCCTGATCATGGAAGGATTTTGCCAAAATGAGTTGAAATGGGTAGGTATGTTTAAAATGTAATATCTCTCATACTATACAACAGATCTGCATGAAATGTTGGCAAATGATTGTTACATATGTTGTATTATTTTTTTACGTGTTTGTATCGTGCGTCAAAGTTAATATAAAGTAGGGCATGATGTTACTGCGCTTTCATGTGGTTCATGAGTATGATGTTACTGTGTTTTCATAAGGTTCATGAGTATGATGTCACTGCGTTTTCATGTGGTTCATGAGTATGATGTTACTGCGTTTTCATGTGGTTCATGAGTATGATGTTACTGCGTTTTCATGTGGTTCATATGATGTTACTGTGTTTTCATGTGGTTCATGAGTATGATGTTACTGCGTTTTCATGTGGTTCATGAGTATGTTACTGTGTTTTCATGTGGTTCATGAGTATGATGTTACTGTGTTTTCATGTGGTTCATGAGTATGATGTCACTGCATTTTCATGTGGTTCATGAGTATGATGTTACTGCGTTTTCATGTGGTTTGTGAGTATGTCACTGCGTTTTCATGTGGTTCGTGAGTATGATGTCACTGCGTTTTCATGTGGTTCATGAGTATGATGTCACTGCATTTTCATGTGGTTCATGAGTATGATGTCACTGCATTTTCATGTGGTTCATGAGTATGATGTTACTGCGTTTTCATGTGGTTCATGAGTATGATGTCACTGCATTATCACGTGGTTTATGAGACTAAGAGTTAAGGTACATAGATCCACATAAGAATAAATAAACATTCAACCTGCCCCTGTTGTGGATCAGTCATTTGAACAAAAATCAGGATAGAAGAGAAAACAATGCTTGATGACAAAGATAAACTTACTTTGTAACCCCCTTCCCTCCCTCAAAACATACAGACAAAAATAAAACGCAAAGAAAACAGCACACAGATATACACACAGACAAACACACTTAGAGACACACACAGAGACATACACACGCACTCACACAGACAGACAGACAAACACACTTACAAACACAAAGACACACTCACACTCTCTCTCTCACACACACTACACACAAAGACAAAGGAGATGTAGAGAAAGCAGTAAAAAAGATTGAAACTGATGGTAAAAACAGCATTAACAATCCCAACCCCCAACCCCCTCCCTGCTTTCCATCCACATCAAACACACACACACTTCAGGAGTTTCCAGCCCAGAAACAAAACAACAAAACAACAACAAACAAAGCAACAACAACAAACAAAACCCTCTAGCGCAGTGAGACTGGGAGGGAACAACAACAACTACAAGAACTCCACCACCACCACCACCACCAAACAACTGGACATGACGGGACGCGAACTCACGGTGGAGATAGCGTTGACCAGGCCGTTGGTGATGGTGCTCCTGCGGAAGTAGGTCAGCATGTCGATCTGTTGGGCGCGGGGCTTGATGACGTACTTGTTGGCCGTCAGTCGCACCTGAACAACAACCATGAGGTCAGCTGCGGCACTTGAATAACAACATTAGGTCAGCAGCGGCACTTGAATAACACCATTAGGTCAGCTGCACTTGAATACCAACATTAGGTGAGCGGCACTTGAACAACAACATTAGGTCAGCTGCACTTGAATAACAACATTAGGTGAGCGGCACTTGAATAACAACATTAGCTCAGCAGCGGCACTTGAATAACAACATTAGGTGAGCGGCACTTGAATGACAACATTAGGTCAGCAGCGGCACTTGAATGACAACATTAGGTCAGCAGCACTTGATAACGCCATTAGGTCAGTAATAATAATAATAATACATGGAATTTATACAGCGCTATATCTTGCAAAAACAAACCAAAGCGCTTTCATTCATCCTAGTCTTTCACATGAAGCCAGTTACAATTAATAGTTTTTACAAATTCAAATATGTACACACATGTGCGCGCGCAAACACGCACACACACATAAAGGTTGTACACTCAGGCAGGGTGATGGGGGGTTTGGTTGTTGAGGGCAAGGACAGAAATGAGATGAAACAAGAGGAGAGAATCTTAGGTTTGAAATAAATGTGTCTTGAGGCTGGATTTTAAAGCATCATAAGTTGGCCTTTGGCAAAGAGAGAGAGGGAGGTCATTCCAGATCAATGGACCAGAAACAGAGAAAGAGCAAGGGCCGACTGTGGATTGGTTGAATCTAGGTATTACTTAAGCACAAGGTATCTGCAGCAGAGCGGAGGGAACGAGGAGTGTACAGGTGAAGACATTCACAGAGGTAGGCCGGTGATGTTTTGTGGAGACATTTATAACAGGGTACAGATCTTATAGTTTACTCTCTGTGGCACAGGCAGCCAGTGGAGTGATCGCAAGAGAGGAGTAATGTGCTCAGATTTTTTCTTTCTGAGGACTAGTCAAGCTGCAGAGTTTTGTAAACGTTGAAGAGAGTGGATTGATGATGCTGGCAGACCAGCCAGAAGAGAATTGCAATAATCCAGACGTGAAAGAATGAGAGATGTGACAAGTTTGGATGTTGCATCAGTGGACAGGAACTTTCGAACTGCACTAATGCAGGTCAGCGGCACTTGGATACAATTAGGTGAGGGGCACTTGAATAACATTAGGTAAACAAGCTGTTGTGTTTGCATATCTCTGTGTGTTGTGTGTGTGTGATATATGTCTGTATCATGTGTGTGTGTGTGTGTGTACGTGCGCGCGCATGTGTGCATGCCCGCGTGTGTCTGCGCGAGCGTGCGTGTGCCTACATGCATGCGTGTGTCAGCATGCATGCATGCGTCCACGCACATACATACATGCAAACACATACATGCACCCTCTCTCACCTCAGTGCAGAACCTCTTGAAGAGATCTTCGAAGAGCAGGGACAGCAGCTGCCCAGCCAGCTCCAGCCGTTTGTTGCCGTAGTAATCGCTGTCGTCCACCTCGATGTCCCCGCTCTCCGCCATGATGACCCGGCGAATCATCATGGCCAGGTACAGCGCCTTGTCCATGAAGTTCATGTGGGGAACCTGAAACAGGCCCACAGCAGCAGGGTGAGAGACTGTAAACCCAGGCCCCCGTGTGCGAACGCACGCAGAACATCTTGCGCACACGTAAAAATCCTGTTCCGCTTTTTCGTAAGAGTTGGCCATTGTGTGCCGGTGGGAACAGATGACAGAATTTACAAAACTGCATACACACGGGGACTGGATGTAAAAGAGCACATAAGTGCTTATTGCATAATAATAATGTATGGAATTTATATAGCGCTGAATCTTAAAAAGCAACAAATCAAAGCGCTCAGATTTCTTTTTCTGTTATCCTCGATATAAAAGAAAATATAAAAATAATAATAAAAACGTGAGGTGATATGGTAGGGGAGGAGTGGGTAGGGAGTGGCGAAGTGGAGTGGGGAAGTGGGTTGGGGTGGAGTGGGGTGTGGTGTGGTGGTGGGTGGTGGATGTTACTGCGTTTTCATGTGGTTCATGAGTATGATGTTACTGTGTTTTCATAAGGTTCATGAGTATGATGTCACTGCGTTTTCATGTGGTTCATGAGTATGATGTTACTGCGTTTTCATGTGGTTCATGAGTATGATGTTACTGCGTTTTCATGTGGTTCATATGATGTTACTGTGTTTTCATGTGGTTCATGAGTATGATGTTACTGCGTTTTCATGTGGTTCATGAGTATGTTACTGTGTTTTCATGTGGTTCATGAGTATGATGTTACTGTGTTTTCATGTGGTTCATGAGTATGATGTCACTGCATTTTCATGTGGTTCATGAGTATGATGTTACTGCGTTTTCATGTGGTTTGTGAGTATGTCACTGCGTTTTCATGTGGTTCGTGAGTATGATGTCACTGCGTTTTCATGTGGTTCATGAGTATGATGTCACTGCATTTTCATGTGGTTCATGAGTATGATGTCACTGCATTTTCATGTGGTTCATGAGTATGATGTTACTGCGTTTTCATGTGGTTCATGAGTATGATGTCACTGCATTATCACGTGGTTTATGAGACTAAGAGTTAAGGTACATAGATCCACATAAGAATAAATAAACATTCAACCTGCCCCTGTTGTGGATCAGTCATTTGAACAAAAATCAGGATAGAAGAGAAAACAATGCTTGATGACAAGATAAACTTACTTTGTAACCCCCTTCCCTCCCTCAAACATACAGACAAAAATAAAACGCAAAGAAAACAGCACACAGATATACACACAGACAAACACACTTAGAGACACACACAGAGACATACACACGCACTCACACAGACAGACAGACAAACACACTTACAAACACAAAGACACACTCACACTCTCTCTCTCACACACACTACACACAAAGACAAAGGAGATGTAGAGAAAGCAGTAAAAAAGATTGAAACTGATGGTAAAAACAGCATTAACAATCCCAACCCCCAACCCCCTCCCTGCTTTCCATCCACATCAAACACACACACACTTCAGGAGTTTCCAGCCCAGAAACAAAACAACAAAACAACAACAAACAAAGCAACAACAACAAACAAAACCCTCTAGCGCAGTGAGACTGTGAGGGAACAACAACAACTACAAGAACACCACCACCACCACAACCACCTTCACCAAACAACTGGACAAGACGGGACGCGAACTTACGGTGGAGATAGCGTTGACCAGGCCGTTGGTGATGGTGCTCCTGCGGAAGTAGGTCAGCATGTCGATCTGTTGGGCGCGGGGCTTGATGACATACTTGTTGGCCGTCAGTCGCACCTGAACAACAACCATGAGGTCAGCTGAGGCACTTGAATAACAACATTAGGTCAGCAGCGGCACTTGAATAACACCATTAGGTCAGCTGCACTTGAATACCAACATTAGGTGAGCGGCACTTGAACAACAACATTAGGTCAGCTGCACTTGAATAACAACATTAGGTGAGCGGCACTTGAATAACAACATTAGCTCAGCAGCGGCACTTGAATAACAACATTAGGTGAGCGGCACTTGAATGACAACATTAGGTCAGCAGCGGCACTTGAATGACAACATTAGGTCAGCAGCACTTGATAACGCCATTAGGTCAGTAATAATAATAATAATACATGGAATTTATACAGCGCTATATCTTGCAAAAAACAAACCAAAGCGCTTTCACTTCATCCTAGTCTTTCACATGCAGCCAGTTACAATTAATAGTTTTTACAAATTCAAATATGTACCACAACAATGTGCGCACGCAAACACGCACACACACAATAAAGGTTGTACACTCGGGCAGGGTGATGGGGGGTTTGGTTGTTGAGGGCAAGGACAGAAATGAGATGAAACAAGAGGAGAGAATCTTAGGTTTGAAATAAATGTGTCTTGAGGCTGGATTTTAAAGCATCATAAGTAGGCCTTTGGCAAAGAGAGGGAGGGAGGTCATTCCAGATCGATGGACCAGAAACGGAGAAAGAGCAAGGGCCGACTATGGATTGGTTGAATCTAGGTATTCTTAAGCACAAGGTATCTGCAGCAGAGCGGAGGGAACGAGGAGTGTACAGGTGAAGACATTCACAGAGGTAGGCCGGTGATGTTTTGTGGAGACATTTATAACAGGGTACAGATCTTATAGTTTACTCTCTGTGGCACAGGCAGCCAGTGGAGTGATCACAAGAGAAGAGTAATGTGCTCAGATTTTTTCTTTCTGAGGACTAGTCAAGCTGCAGAGTTTTGTAAACGTTGAAGAGGGTGGATAGATGATGCTGGCAGACCAGCCAGAAGAGAATTGCAATAATCCAGACGTGAAAGAATGAGAGACGTGACTAGTTTGGATGTTGCATCAGTGGACAGGAACTTTCGAACTGCACTAATGCAGGTCAGTGGCACTTGGATACAATTAGGTGAGGGGCACTTGAATAACATAAGGTAAACAAGCTGTTGCGTTTGCATATCTCTGTGTGTTGTATTGTGTTGTGTGTGCGCACGCACGTGCATGCATCCACATGTACATGCATGCGTCTATGTGTCCACGCACACACGATGCACCCTCTCTCACCTCAGTGCAGAACCTCTTGAAGAGATCTTCGAAGAGCAGGGACAGCAGCTGCCCAGCCAGCTCCAGCCGTTTGTTGCCGTAGTAATCGCTGTCGTCCACCTCGATGTCCCCGCTCTCCGCCATGATGACCCGGCGAATCATCATGGCCAGGTACAGCGCCTTGTCCATGAAGTTCATGTGGGGAACCTGAAACAAGCCCACAGCAGCAGGATGAGAGACTGTAAACCCGGGCCCCCGTGTGCGAACGCACGCAGAACATCTTGCGCACACGTAAAAATCCCGTTCCGCTTTTTTGTAAGAGTAGGCCATTCATGTGCCGGTGGGAACAGATGACAGAATTTACACAACTGCCTACACACGGGGACTGGATGTAAAAAAAAAAGCGCATAAGTGCTTATTGCATTATCCTCGATATAAAAGAGTACACAAACCAAGCATTGTATCACATTCCTTTCCTTTGTACTGTATTGCATATCACTGAGACGTATTACATTGTTTTGTATTGCACTGAACCATATGTAATGATGACATATATAAACATATATATATATATATATATATATATATAATATATATATATATATATATATATATGAACCATATATAATGATGATATATAAAAAACATATATATATATATATTAATAAAAAAGAACAGTGAAGGAAAACAAATACACGTAACCATATACGCACACACTTATATACAATCTTTCCTTTCCTTTATTTTATTTTATTTTTTTAACCCTATTTGTGTACATTGCACACCAACAGCCAAAACACACACCTTCCTTCACCTATCCCGTAGACCGTCGGGGCACCAATGAACATTTTGCAACGTTTACACAGAGAATACAAAAGAAATTCAAACCCAACAGGACTGACTGACTGACTGACTGACTGACTGACCGGTATGTGTGCCAGCACCAAACTGTAGAGGACTTCGCGGGCTTCAGCTTCGTTGGTCCGCTTCTCTCCCCAGCTCCGGATCCTGGTCTTGTTCCCGATGTAGCGCAGAGCCTGCAAGACAAATACATGAACGCTTTCATACATTCATAAACGCTTTCATTCACTGATTTCTCCTGATGTAGCGCAAAGCCTGCAAGCCAAATACATTCATAAACGCTTTCATTTATAGATTTCTCCCGATGTAGTCCAAAGCTTGCAAGCGAAATACATTCATAAAGGCTTCCATTCACAGATTTCTCTCAATGTAGCGCAAAGCCTGCAAGATAAATACATTCATAAAGGCTTCCATTCACAGATTTCTCTCAATGTAGCGCAAAGCCTGCAAGATAAATATATTAATGCTTCCATTCACAGATTTCTCTCAATGTAGTGCAAAGCCTGCAAGACAAAAACATGAACGCTTCCATTTACAGATTTTTTTATCCCCGAAGTCAGAATGCGGCTACCTAAATCGTGCGCGTGCGTGTGTGTGTGTGTTTTTGTAAGTGTGTGTGTGTGTGTGTTTTTGTAAGTGTGTGTGTGTGTGAGTGTTGGGGGAGAGGGGAATAGTTGCATAATTCTGCAAAAATCTCATCATTGGTGAACCTTGGAGCTCTAGCCAAGGAACAATTTTTAAAAAAATAAAGTTTTCTGTTCAGTAAGTAGGCATAGTTGTGACATGCACATATGCACAAGCACACATATCCACATAGCACAAATCTTAAGACAGAACTATGAAAACCTGTTATAGATAATTATACACACACATCTGTAAACAAACACACACACATACACCCACCCACACACTCTCTCTCTCTTTTAGATGAATGGCTTGATGTAAAATAAAATAAAAAGCAATTGCACTGCTTATTCAATGTACTATCTGAAAAAAAAAGTGTGACTTTCACACACACAAACATCACACACACGTATACACAAACACAACACAAACACCACACTCACTTCACACACACAACACCACACACACATGAATACAACACACACAAAAACAAAACACACACAACACAAACATACCACACACACCACAAACAACCATATCACACACAAAACCAACACCAACACACACACAAAACCTCATACTCACACCACACACACAACACCATACACACACACAACACTCACTACATCAACACCACACTCACTCACACACACAACACCACACACACATGAATACAACACACACACACAACAACCACAAACACAAACATAACCACACCCCAACACAACACATACAAACACCACAACACCAACACACACACAACACTCATACTCACACACCATACCACAACACCCTACACACACAACACTCACACACACACACTCACACACACCACACACACACACACACACACACACTCTTCCAGAACCTCGTACCTGTGTCCTCGTGGCAACGCCGAGTTTCCTGCACTCCTCAATGCAGAAAGTCATGGCTAAGACAGAATCTTCATCCGTCCCAACCATACTCACTGCTTCATAATCCGACTCTATCCCCATCGCCTTGAATACAATCATCACCGGAATGTCCTGCAATCCACATAACCACAATCATCAATCATCATCACTGTAGTCACCACTATCATCATATTTATTTATTCATTTATTTATTTATACCACTTTAAGTCACAAGATTTCTCTGCGTGAAATTCGGGCTGCTCTCCCCGGGGAGAGCACGTCGCCACAGAGCAGCGCCACCCTTTTTTTTTTGTTGTTGTTGTTGTTGTTGTTGTATTTCTTTCCCTATCAGAGTGGCTCTTTTCTAAGAATTTTGCCAGGGACAACTCTCTTGCTGCTGTGGGTTCTTTTTCGTGCGCTGCATAATTTTCTGTAACACACGGGACCTCGGTTTATCATCTCATCCGAAAGACTAGCGCCCAGACCACCACTCATTTTCATTCCTCCTCGGCTAGAGCTCATAGGTTCACCTATGGTGACCATTTTTACCCACCATGACGGTAGCAGCATTCCGACTTTGGGTGTTAGTCTCTTTCAAATCCCATCACCTTGAGAACATTCCGTCAACATCATCATTGCTACCATCATGGTTACTCCTACCATAATCAAGTTTTTACTTTCATCAACATCCCCTGCATGTCCGCTCTTATCAAATATTTTTCATCTATATCATCAGTCTCTAAACTGTCCTGTGCTTGCATTTTACTGCCAACATCATCGTCATAACCAATCATTACCACCCCTAACATAATTTTTTTTCTTGTATCCATGTCACCTCAGTGTCTGCTGTTATTACATTGTTTTTCATCAGAATCACCTCTAAACTGTACCTGTTCTTGTTATTTTATAAGAGAATTTTAAAAAATTGTAAGTTATTTTATGAAAGAATTAAAAAAATTTTTATTTTTACCATCACCACCATCATCCTTTTCGCCATCATCGCAATCACAATCATCACAGACTTACAATGTTTATCAACATCGTTTCATTTTATCAGGACCAAGTTTCCTCCCTTGCATTATAACCATTAACATCATTACCATCACCATCATCATCATCACCACCAACATGAACATGTCCTTGTCATCAACAGCATATGTTCATACACATGCCACTGATCATAGGGTCCATAACTTTTTCAAAAAAGCATTCAGGATTCATATATTCTTCTTATTATTATTATATTTTGAGGATAATGGAATAAGCACTTATGTACTTTTTTACATCCAGTCCTTGTATGTATGCAGTTTTGTAAATTACACAATAGCCTACTCTTCCGAAAAGCGAAATGGGTTTTAACATGCATGCAAGATGTTCTGCATGCGTTCACACACGGGACCTCGGTTAGTCTCATCCAAAGGACTGTTGGGGGGAATGGAGTCGGCACTGATGTTAACTCCAGAGGAAAAATCTTCTTGAACAAGATTCAAACCTGAGTCAGCAGATCACGAGTGCATCACTCTAACCACCAGCCACCATCAGAGGCCCAGGCCCAAAGCTGTGTCAGTTACTGATGTAAGCTCAGTGCCGAACCCTACATTAACATACTCTTATGTGGTAAAAACGTTATGTGGTAAAATGTTACCAGGTGAAACGTTATGTGGTAAAATATTACCAGGTGAAACGTTATGTGGTAAAATATTACCAGGTGAAATGTTACTCTGAGACCGTCTTCAGCCATGACACGCAAGCTCTTAGCACAACAACCTGCGACCTCCACCAAAGGAGAAGAAAAGATTCTCTGAAGTTGGAGTATGGCTATCTATTTTTTGAAGTACTTAATTTTAAAAAGCAAACCAGTCATACACACAAACTTCTTATCCAAAATGCCCTTGCAGTCTCACAGGGACTCCCAGGTGGGATGAGTGAGACAGAGCGCATGTTCTGGGTGACCCCCCAGGGTGTTATGCTGAGTAAAAACACAACAAAAATATATTTAACACTGATCACAGTGAAGATCTCACCTCCGAAAAGCAGTTGTGCTTGAGGTAAAAGCGGTCTTTCTTGGTGGTCACGTACGTCTTGGTCTTCTTCTCGTGAGTGGAGCTGTAAGCGCACGGTCAATTATTTAATAATGCGTTGAAGCAACTGTGTTTGGCAAAAACAATGTTTTAAAATACATGCGATTAAATGAAACTCGAAAAATAAACTGACTGTGGGCAGCCATCTCTCTCTGTCTCTCTCTCTCTCACACACACTCACACCATACTGTCATAATTAACCATATCGTGGGTGTTGACTGTCTTGCTTTGTTGTGTGTATGCGTGTGCGTGATTGGCTGGGTATTTTGAATTATTCCTGTTGCACACGATGATTTGTAACTACCCCCTTCTGATGGGGCAATGGCGTTATGGAATAAATCTTTGTTATCTGTCTGGTCATGTCAATTTTTTTTTTCCAGATGGTACATTGAATAAGCAATGCATTTTTCAAAATTTAAGCCATCTATCTTATCTATCTGTCTGTTTGTCTGTCTGCCTCTCTCCCTCTCTCCACCCTCTACCTTCCATCCCTCAACCTTCCATCCCCTCCTCCCTCTCTCTCCCATCCCTCCCTCTCTCCCCACCCCCTCCCTCCCTCTCCCACCCCCTCCCACCCCCCTCCTCTCCCCACCCCCTTCCTCTCCCCACCCCCTTCCTACCCCTCCCACCCACCCCCTCTCTCTCCCCACCCCCCTCCCACCCCTCTCCCCACCCCCCCTTCCCCACCCCCCCCTTCCCCACCCCACTCCCTCCCCCCACCTCCTCCTGCCACCCTCTCTCCCCCCACTCCACACCCACCCTCTCTCCCCCCCACCACCCACCTCCCCCACCCCACTCTCCCCCACTCCCCACCTCCTCCCCCCCCCCCCCCACCTCCCTCCCCCCACCCCAACCACCTCCCTCCTCTCCCACCTCCCTCACCTGGTGACAGAGCACTGGAAGTTGCCCTTGGGGCCCTTCTCCACGATCATGCGGTTCTTGGAGAGCTGCTCCTGGATGAGGATGACCTTCTCCGTGCCTCGGATGACGAAGTAGCCCCCGGGGTCCAGGGGGCACTCCTTCAGCTTGGCCATCTCCGCCTGGCTCTTCCCCGACAGCACGCAGTTGGAGCTCCGCAGCATGATCGGCATGCTGGGATTGCGCAGCAGGCGTCAATCAGTCAGTCAATCGATCAGTCAATCGATCAGTCAATCAATCAGTCGGTCAATCAGTCAATCAATAAGTTGATCAATCAAAAAGTAGCTGAAAGTGGGGAACAGGGGCAAACTGACAGAGTGTGTGATCCGTCAGTCAGTCTATGAATCAGTAAATTGAGCGCTTTGATTTGTTGCTTTACAAGATTCAGCGCTATATAAATTCCATACATTATTATTATTATTATTATTATCAATCAGTCCTTCGGATGAGACTATAAAAACCGAGGCCCCGTGTGCGAACGCATGCAGAACATCTTGCGCGCACGTTAAAACCCTGTTCCGCTTTTAGAAAGAGTAGGCCATTGTGTGCCGGTGGGAACGGATGGACAGAATTTACAAAACCGCATACACACGGGGACTGGATGTAAAAAAAGCACATGAGTGCTTATTCCATTATCCTCGATATAAAAGAATAAATTAATTAATTAATTAATTTAAAAAATCAATGAGTCAATCAGTAAGTCGATCAATCAACAAGTCAATCAGTCAGTCAATCAATTAGTTGATCAATCAATTAACCAATCATTCAATCAATCAATCACTAAGTCAGTCAATCCCACAGCGCACAAATCCAACATGACTCAAGCCAAGAGTCCTGGGCCCAGTGCTAAAATTAGCGCGGCACTTTTTTTCTTTTTTCTTTTTTTTAACCAAGTCCAAGTGCGGTCAGTTTTTGCTATAATTAGCACCAGCTGGGATGGGATGGAATGGATAGTAGCTGAGAGTAGCTGAAAGTGGGGAACAGGGGGAAACTGACAGAGCGTGTGATCCTTCAGTCAGTCTATGAATCAGTAAAATCAAAACCAACCAATCAATAAACCGATCAATCAACGACAGAATGCATGCATACCAACCAATGAATGAATCAGTCAATCAATGGATGACAAATTTTTTTTTTTAAACCGCATGCGTACACACAGGGGACTGGATATTTTTTTTAAAAAGCACATGAGTACTTATTCCTTTATCCTTGAAACAAAAGAACAAGATAAATAAATATTTGTAAAAATATAATATATATATTTAAATAAATAAATATTTTTTTTATAAATAAATGCGCAAATATCTCACCACTGGTGAACCTCGACCCTACTAGACAAGGAACAACAACAACAACAACAAAATGTACACATGGGTATACGAGCAGGAAAATACAGCACAGTCAAGGAATAAAAAACTAAACATGTCTGACAACAACAACAAAAACCCAACAACGACAAAACAGCAACAAAAAGCATTCTGAGATAAAAGACTCTCACTTGAGTAGTACAGTGTGACTTTCAAAAGGAATTCTGGCCTACCTTCCAATGTCCACGCCTTTGCGGAGAACAAGCTGATGTCCTCGGGTGTATTCCAAGTCCACGAGGATTGGAGCAGCATAGGTCATGTCTCGCAGCCGACACTGTCACATGTGCCACAATCACTTCAATCTCTATGTTGGTTACTGTACACTTTAATATACATGTCAAGTATGCATGTTGTGTATAGGAACATGCATAGATTTACACACACAGAGAATGGCACAATCGTATACTCATGTATGTGTACACGCTTGCTACACACACGTGTGTGCACATACATGCATGCACACACATATATTCAAATATAGACAGTAATTCACACATACATGCAAACACATGTGAAACCCACATGCCTGCACGCACGCATGTATGCGCGCGCACACACACACACTCCTTTTCCTTTCCTTTATTCCGTCTATCACAATTTGTGAAGAGAGAAGATAAATGAATTTGCACATCCACACGCACACACACAAATGAACACATACACACAATCATCAGATGGCAAAACATGCAGAAATCACACAAACTGACCTCAAGAGGAGTGCTAGGTGATACAATGAATAAATATGCACTGTACACACACACACACGCACGCACGCACGCACACAAACACACACAGAGTCATCGAACATCTGACAAAGCATGCAGAAAATTAATCACACTTGATAGAAACTGACCTCTTGGGGAGTGATAGGTTTGTTGACATTGGTGTCATGCCAGGAGGGCATGCCAATATAGATATCAGTGAACCTGCAAGACAGATTTAAAAAAAAAATCATCTGCATGCATGAAAACATGTTTATATACTCACTTAAAGTAAGCATATGTGTGGATGCAAGGGCACACACACACACAGAGACACACACCTCTCTCTCTCTCTCAATTTCACAGCTTATGGAATTAAGAGAGCTGTTTATACCTCAAAAGTTCTTACGTCAACCATGTCTCCATAGGTTAATCATGCTTATTATGTTGGGAAGTGAAATTACTACAAAACAGTTTGTTCTTTTTCTATATAAAGCATTTGAATAGTAGGATACCCTTATTAACTCTTGATACATTATCTTGTTTGCAAATATGTTTTGTGAACTGATTTTTCAGGAGTATTACTTGCATGGTAGCATGTGCTTTGCCTTTTTCCCTTTCAAGTGTGTCTAAGGCCTTTTGAATAAACCATTCGCATTCTCTCAATATTTGTTTATGTAGATCCATACATAATCTTATACTTCTTTCTATTGATGACAACAATATACACATAACACCAACAAAACACGATTTTACCAGAAATAATAACACAACAAGAACAACAACAACACCCCAATTTTCTGCATCACACACACAACATATGCATAAATCATGGATGCAACATTTCATTTCCAAGCAATATGTTCTATACAAATTCTCCACTAACTTATCTAAGTTCATAACACATGCACAAGTTCATTCTCTGAAATTCCATTTAGAGTGTTTTCACAGCTGCACACTGCTAAAAGCAGGGGGTGGGATAGCCTGTGGTTAGAGCGTTGTGCAATGTGCTCGTGATCTGCTGACCCAGGTTCGAATGCCAGATTTTTCCCCTGTGGTTAAGCCTTTCGGAGGAGACTATAAACCAAGGTCAGACTATAAACCAAGGTCAGACTATAAACCAAGGTCCAGTGTGTGAACACACGCAGAGCATCTTTGTGCACAGGTTAAAACCTGTTCCACTTTTCAGAAGAGTAGGCCATTGTGTGCCGGTGGGAACGGATGACAGAATTTACAAAACCGCCCGCACACGAGGACTGAGCAAGAGACAATAGATAAACAACAGCACGACAACAGTCAACACTATAACACAATTCTCACTTGACGTAGAATTTGGGATCTGCATCACAAACGATCTTCTTGTTCGCCTCCACAATGTTCTTCACCTGAATAACAATGAAAAGAACTAATAATCAGTTACATTGTACAATGATGTTTTGTTGGATTAAGAACAACAACCAAAAAAACACTGAAAAATAAAATGACAAAAACTAGGACTCCCCATCACACATAACATGAGCAATACATCATCAGTTCTTTTCTAAATTAATTACTTTGATAAAGCTCTTAACCTTCTAAGTCTTTTTATTCTCTAAAACATACATACACACACACACACATATATATATAATATATATAATATATATATATAAATATATATATAAAAATATATATATATAATATATATATATATATATAATACATACATGTATGTGTTTAAATATGTATACAGAGTGAAGCAGCAAAAGAAGCATGTGGAGGGATCAAAGGAAGAAGACATCGACAGAGAGAAACGTGTGGTGGGATGCAGTGAAAGAAGCAATCCAAGAGAAGAAGAAAGCATTTAGGAAGTGGCAGCAAACAAAGGAAATCAAAAGAAGCCACAAAAGCAATAGCCCAAGCTAAAGAAAAAGCGTGGAACGAATGGTGTGTTGGACTTGATACAACTGAAGGTCAGCATAAGATGTTTCGAATAGCACGGCAGATGAGAAAAGAACGGAAAGACATCAATGTAGCAAAATTTGTTTTAAAAAATAAGTCTGGATATATCATGACTGAGAAGCAAAATATTCTGCAGAGATGGAAGGATTACTTTCATGATCTGCTAAACATTGAGAATCCTCATGCAATCGAGGAAGTGGAGAAAGTTGAATGACCTGTACAAGAAGTGACTGAAGATGAAATCAGAAGAGCAATTCAAACTATGAAAAAGAGAAAAGCCACAGGGCCATCAGGAGTGGTGACAGAAATGATACAAGCAGCAGGAGAGGAAGGAGTAAAACAACTTACGAAAATATGTCAGAAGATACAGCGGACAGAACAAATGCCCGAAAAATGGGAAGACAGTAGTACTGTTCCCATTTTCAAGGGTAAAGGAGATGCACTAGTACGTGGAAAATACAGAGGAATCAGGCTTCTAGAACATGTGATAAAGATCTGGGAAAAAGTATTGGAAAGAAGACTGAAGAGCCTGTGCAATATTGATGAAAAACAGTTTGGATTCCAGGCTGGCAAATCAACCATAGATGCAATATTTATTGTGAAACAACTGCAGGAAAAGTATATGGAGAAGAAAAAGAGCTTGACACACATCTTTGTTGACCTGGAAAAAGCTTTTGATAGAGTACCCAGAAAGGCAATCCAATGGGCCTAGGGGAAACAAGGTGTACCGGAGTACATCTCAAAGGTTATGACTTTGCACAAGAACTCCAGATCAAAAGTGAAAACTATGATTAGGACGTCAGAAAGCTCTGAGATAAAAGTAGGAGTGCACCAAGGATCCGCATTGAGCCCTCTGCTCTTTATCCTTGGGATGAATAAAATATCCAAGGAAGTGGAGAGGCCAGAAGAGATCTGGGAACTGCTGTATGCTGATGACTTTGTACTGGTAGCTGAGAACAGTGATGATGCTACTCAAAGATTTGGCAATTGGAAACAGAGATTAGAACGCAGAGGAATGAAGGTAAATGTTGACAAGACCAAAGCAATGACAGTTGGAAAAGACCGCAGAATACATAGAGAGCAAGGCAAATACCCGTGTGGTGTCTGCCACAAAGGTGTAGGGAACAATTCGATCAAATACTCCAAATGTCAATATTGGTGTCACAAAAGATGCTCAAACTCAAAGCTCAAAAGTCTGAAGAAGGAGGAAGGAGTATTTGTCTGCCCCATTTGTATGAATAAGAAGGGTGAAGACAATACCGATGCAGGAAAGGAGCTAGAATTTGAACAAGGGAAGATAGAAGTGGTAGACGAATTCTGCTACCTGGGAGAGATGATGAGCTACGAAGCAAAATCTGAGTTAGCTGTCAGAACCAGGATTGCGAGTTCTTGGAAGAAATGGAAAGAATTGGCAAGTCTGCTCAGAAATCAGAAAATCCCACTGGAAAGATGCTGTCTGATATATAAGGCCTGCATCATACCTGTTCTCCTGTATGGCTCGGAGACATGGGTTTTCACAAAAACTGCCGAACGTTTGTTGAAGAGCTGTGAAAACTGAATGCTACGCTACATGACAAAGATCAAATGGGAAGACATGATCACAAATGAAGAACTATGGAGAATGTACAAAGTTGATGATCTGAAGTTTGTAGCTTGTAGTAGTACCAATAGACTACGCTGGTTTGAGCACATTCAACGGAAAGCAGACCACCACATCATAAAAAGAGCAATGAACTTCGTAGTGGATGGAAAGAGACCAAAGGGAAGACCTAGCAAGACCTGGGCTGCCTGTATTGCAGATGATCTTAGAGAAAGGGGCATAAATAAGGAGGAAGCTCAAAACAGAGAGAGATGGAGAAGGTTCATCAATGTCAAACCTCCCCTGGGAGAAACATGACAAAAAAGAAAGAAGAAGATGATACAAAGTGAGGCACAAAAGCTTGCACACACATACACGCATGTAATGTACACACACACACGCCAGTGAAAACCAAAAAAGGAAGGATAAAACAAACAAACAAACGCACCCCTCTTTTGATGAAATGGTTGAAAGAAGCAATGTGTTGTTTCACCAATCCATTGACTTTCAGAAAGGCTGGCACCAATTTGTATTTATCCTGCACACAAGTCATCATAATCACACAATAATTGTGCTGCAATTAGCTCACACACACACACACACACACTCACACACACCCCTACACACACACACACACGCACGCACGCACGCACACACACACACACATACACACAGAGGAAAAGAAAGAAAACTCAAATAAACCTGAAACTGTGATTATAACTGAAAAGAATAAAGGTTAAAACACAGTCTATTTCACTTGTCGAGGCTTCCAGCTCAGCAACATTATTTGTCGGAGAGGATTTTACAAAAGAGATTGATATGGAGAATAAATGCATCTACAGATATCTTATACTTAGACTTTAACCTTTTGCTGGGCTTAGTCAAGTTAGTGCCCCAAAATGCCCAAACCCATCCTCGGGCACAACGGCCCAAATCGTATGGCAACATGACCGTCACTTCAGAGCGTTCATACATTCGAAATTCCCACCCATCTCGCTTCAAATCTTGTGAAAATAGAAGCAACAAGACTGCCCATGGGACTTCTGCACGTATATATATGGCAGCCATTAGAATGAGTTTGTGGCAAGTTTTGGAGAGGAAAAAAAAAATCACAACTTTTCCCTAGCTGGATGCTATCTTCAAATCCATGTACAATCATTTTTATGGCTTCCATGCCGAAAATATCATGCTGTAAGACATGTAGCCAGGCTCAAAGACTCAAATATTGATGTCAGCGATCCTAGTAGTGTGTGCACTTCTGACTTTGTTGATAGAAAAGAGAACGATGACTCAACTTTGACGATGATGAAGTTCGACACACAAATCAATCATCAAATTTAACACAGCTGATGCGTGTTTTGAAATCTGCTCACAGAATTGGGGAAATTACGCAGATTTTGAGTTTGGCAATGGTTCACAACTTGATATATTTTGTGAATTGGCTGCTGTTTGGGACTTTTGGTATGGTAGCAGCTCAAACCGTAAAGTTAACATGCATCGCGATCGTTGACAAAGAAATGGCAACCGTCAGAACGTTTCATGTGGTCGTGCATCATTCATAAAAAAAAACAACTAAAAAGCCACAGTAGGTTGAAAACAGTTCTTCTGTAATTGTTTCTGAATGTTTTACTTTTTATTTTATCAGAATCTATGCATGTATTCCAAAGTTATTGCAACACTAAATGTGACACACACAAACCGATCAATGACCTTGTAAGTTTATAAAAATGCATAATTTTGAAAGAAAACAAAAATAAGAACACAAAATGGGGAAAAGTAGTTTCTGCATTTTGCTGTTTTTATTTCATTCAAATCCACTAAACCATTGTGGAGTCATTGCATGTTAAATACACACACACACCCACAGGCCATCCACCTCCACTTTCCCTGCCCAGCTGGAAGTGAACAAATGATTTTGCTGTGCCCAGCATAGGGTTAAAAAACCCCAAAGCATTTGAATTTTGATTCAGTACCACATGAGAGACCACTAAAGAAAATGGAATCTTACAGAACAATAGGAAACATGCTAAGAGGATAACTTCCCGTTAAGGGACTTCATGGCCAAAAGAACTCGGAGGGTTAGGATTGGTAACATCTTATCAGGGGAAACTGATCTTGTGAGTGGTATACTAAAAGGCAGTATAATGGGACCTGTGTTATTCACCCTATTCATAAATGATATCCCTTGTGTATAAAGAGTACATGTGTACAATTTTCACAGATGACACAAAACTATGCAAGTTTTTATTACAACTCTCCAAAATTTCACCAAGACTGAACAATAAACAAAAAGACATCTAGAAATATTAGTGGGAACCAGACAAGTGGAATCTATATTTTAATGCTCCAAAATACAAGCATATTGGAAAAACAAATCTACATAAAGAATACATTATGAACAATGGAGACAAAGAAATAAAGAGACAAAGAAATAAAAATATTAAAATGTGAGGAGGACAAGGATAGGAGTGACAATTGACAAAAGGTTATTATCTGACAAGCATGTGATTAAAATCGTTTATAAACAAAGCCAATTAAATGACTGGAATAATAAAAAGAGCACTCCCTGTGGGGATGCCGGGGCCTGACAGTATAAATAGCATCCCCACCTTCAAGAAATTCTGTGCTAGCTAGTAATTCACTCTTTTCTATTCCTCTCTTTGTTTCTGCCTCATTCCTTTTCTCCTTGTCACCTTCTCGTCTATTTTCTGCCTTCTTGGTCCATTCTGCTGCCTTTTTTCCAGAATGACTTTAAAGATTTTCTCCTTCCATGGCCGAAGTCAGATGTGCTGGGCCTGACTTGTCAGATGCTTAACAGCAGTGCAATGCATTTTCACTCATAATATCATATGACAGATAACAATAGTTGCTGTATGAGTGTTCGATGACGAAGAAGAATAAAAAGAGCATAAATCTACATTTCTACACAAGGTTTTGTTGTTGTTGTTGTTTTTTAAATTACGACCATATAAAATGTTGGTGAGACCTATTCTGGAATATGGGAACATGGTAATTTTTGGTATGGTACCCAACACTAATATTAGTAATAAGACAGTCAGAGAACCTTTAAAGAGAAGAGCAAAGAAAATGATTTTTGAAATAAAAGACTATTGATATTGATCAAGAAAGATTTCAAGAATAACTTATTTAACTATGACAGCCATCAATGAAGCCAGGGAAAAGAGGGGAAAATTAATTGTATACAAGATATTTAATGGGTTTGATGACCTGAATAAAGAAGTTAACTTCTTTCTAGACTCAAAGAAAGACACAACAAGACACCTCACAGACAAGATATTTAAACAATATTTTAGAACAAGGACAAGAAAGTTTACATTTCAATAGAGTAACCAATCACTAGAACAGACTAACAACATCAAATGAGCACATACTTTAGCTTCAAGAACCTCATCTATGGGTTATTCTCAGAAACATGTGAGGTTTTTGTGACATAGACCTTGAAAAATAAATGTCATTGGAAGTTTATGTCTTTTTGTCATATTTTAGAGTACTCTGTCATAATCTCCATTCTTTTGAAAAAAATATGAAAAATATTTAATTGGTTTTCCTAGTATTTGATGAATTAAAGTTCTATTTTAGCTGTGTATGCGGTTGTGACATGGGAACCAAAAGTAAGCATCATAAATCTATTTGTACTCAGAATTCAAACAAAAACCATTCATAAATGCTGTTGTTTTCATTTATAAATCAAATCTAACATTTGAAGTATGACAATCACTGACAAAGCATATTTTTGCTATATATTCTAATGACACTCTAAGACAGTTTTGTACGCCCAGATTTAAAGTTTTGGGTTTTTTTTGCTATGTGACCACAAAGCTCCACAAATTAGCCTAAACTTTATCCCACAGAATCATATCAATAAAACAACACTTTTCATTACACAAGAATGGAAGCTATTTCAAAAACAATACCTTATAAAATAATATGTTTGCGGTTGTGACAATGGAAACCGTTTGGTTTGACATGGAAACCACACCCCTCCAAAAATCACAACAAATCATGGAAGAGTAGCAATTTAAACTACATTAAACAAAACACCACCAACTTAAATTGGAAACAATGCATTCTTGTAACATTATCATACTGATTTATCATTTAATATGATATAGTTATGGTTGTGACATGGAGACCGTTGGTTGTGAACATGGAAACCACACCCTTGCTCAAAAGCACAACTCATGAAGTGTAGCAATTTAAGATCAAATTGAAAAACACATCACATCTCATATTAGAAAACAATGCCTTCTTGTAAACTTTTAATTACATTTGGATTTATTATGTTAGACTAGAGTGCATGATATTATAATCAATAAACATTACTACATTTGATTTATCATGCTGGAGTGATATAATATCAATCACACAACAATAAGTCCAGTTTCTCTCATCTGACCTAGCGCATCATTCATAATTAATGATAAAATATGAGCTCATGAGTGCAATAGTGCTTTTATAATCAAGTACAAAATGCATGTTTTAAAAAAAAAAAAAAAAAAAAAAAAAAAAATAAAAAAAAAAAAAAAAAAAAAAAAAAAAAAAAAAAAAAAAAAAAAAAAAAAAAAAAAAAAAAAAAAAAAAAAAAAAAAAAAAAAAAAAAAAAAAAAAAAAAAAAAAAAAAAGAAAAAAAAAAAAAAAAAAAAAAAAAAAAAAAAAAAAAAAAAAAAAAACATTAGCATTTTTCCAAAAAAACAATGAAATCATATTCATACACTTTTCATATAGTAAAAACCGAAACTTAATTGTCAATCAAAATATGTTAGATTGTCAATTGATTACAATCATCACCTTTGTGTTGTTGGGGTTTTTGCTTTAATATTAACAAACACTTTGAATAATCAGAATAATCTAAGGTTATTTCTTTCTCATTGTTCTTGTTTTTACAAGCAAATGAATTCTTTATTTATTGCAAATAGATCCTTCAAGCACTCTCAGCATTTGCTGTCTTTTTTTTCCAACACGATACAGCTGCTTTTTGTCCCAACATCTAACATGATCTAACATAATTTCAACTGATTTAGGACGGTTAAGTTCTCTCTCTCTCTCGTCTCTCACTCCTCTCTCTCTCTCCTCTGTCTCGTCTCATCTCTCTCTTCTCTCTCTCTCTCTCTCATACACACACACACACATGATTTGCTTTATATTGTAAACAGTTAAAAAAAATTGTTGTCATAATCACATGCATCCATCTGTATAGTGGGCACCCTGCCCCCTTTATTCTCATCATTTAAGACTCCCACCTGTAAAAGAATCTACTTTTCTTAGACACTGCCTCTTCTTTGTACTGTACCCCCCTCCATTAAACTTCCTCCTTTATAACACATAATTTGTGTGTGTGGTGTGTGTGTGTGTGTGTGTGTGTGTGTTGTGTGTGTGTGGTGTGTTGTGTGTGAGAGAGAGAGATAGCGAGGAGAGAGAGCAAATAATTATATGTATTAAAATGGGGTGTGTTTGTGTTTTGGTGTGTGTGTTTGGTGTGTGTGTGTGTGTTTGTGTTTGTGTGTGTGTGTGTGGTGTGTGTGTACAAGCGCATGAGAAGAGTGTGTGTGTATGTAAATTTTGCGTGAATGTGGGGTGCGCCACACTCGGGGTGAGTGTGTGTGTGTGTGTATCCGTCTGCTGTGGTGTGTGTACACCACAATTAAAATTTGTAAGCATGTGCATTGCTTATTATGGCTCATAAATTTTGATTTTTTTTAGGGGGCAAAAAAGGCATTCATGGTTTCTTATCATAACCAATTCACTGTAGTGTTGTTGCTTTTTGGTGTCAAATGTGAATGTGTGTCAGTTGTGTGTTATTTGGTTTTGTTATCAACGCTTGCCTTGCACATTTCAAGATGAAATTGGTTCCAAATTTTGACAAGAAAAACGGATAATGAAAAAAACGAAAAACAAAACAAAAAAGCCCATCCTCATGATGTGGTTTTCATCATAACGATCAGGACTTGTAAAGTTTCAGGGGTTTGAAAAATGTTCAGCTAGGACTTCACATTGTATCCTATACTCAATGAACATAATTTTTAATCGGAAAGACGTCATTGTTTGATACTTTGTAAGCCTACGGAACAAAATGGTTAGAAAACGATGACGTGTATTTTGGTCGTGACCAGGAACGCCGCCGAGCTCTGTCATCGCGCAGTTTGTAGCAAACAATAACGTCACTGCGATGACGTTTATCGGCAATTACGTTGACTCCATTAACGATTAACAATGATTGTGTAGATCAATCACTACCCTGAACTCAACACTAGAAATCTTATCCGAGGAAAACGGGGACGATTTTATTACAGTAGAATCAGAGTCATGACACAAAACCATAATCAATCCGTTTCCTGTCACGACTAACACGAGCTAAACGTTTTAACGGCCAAATTCAACGTGCGTGATAACCACAGAACAAAATTGCTGCAGGTTAATATTTCAACACATAACCAATCAATCCGTATAAAAAGAATCAAATAACAGAATGAACGAAAAAACGCGAGACTAATTTTACCGATTATGCTTCCAGATCTAACGTCCCGAGACAGAAACCAACGCTATCTTGTTTCGTGTCACAACCAGGTGGTTAAATACACAAGTTTACAGATCATCAAAAATATTCCCACAACATACATTCATACACTGAAAATAATCACTCTGTCGCTAATTGTTCAAAATAAAACATGTATAACACTATACAAGAAAAGAGAAGTAAAACTTCAACAAGAATGTTACGGTCTGTACTAGAAACCGATATTTCGTTTCATGTCCTAACCGTAACGCCGCACAACAAAAACTGGATCTATTTAATATATTGGTGCAAAATTTATTTTTTGCACATAACCAACCATTACCCACAAATGACAGTAGATGGCTTTTTATTTCTTTTCCGATTAAGAATAGCGGTCATCAATGAAACTATCGGTAAAATGTACCCACCGCTAACAAGCCAAAGCGTTGACAAGAAAAGAGAACCTGACAAAAACAAGCAAATTTCGTATTTAAACACGATTTATGATTAGAAACCATGCTTGGCAAAAGAAAAATACTTTGAAAAGAAAATAATCCTTCACCTTCGAAAAAAATGCGATAGAAGCGAGTAAAAACGCATCTTGACAAATGCTGCATGCTTAGCGGTCGTTCGTTACATGAGAAATTTTGGAAGAAGACAAAGACCGGCACACTAGTATACCAGAGATATTTTAGGTCAAGGTGAAGTGCCAGCGATAAAAAATCTCGGTCATAGAAAGGAATGTGCCGTGAGTTATGCACCAAATTTACGTCAGTCGGTCGTACGTCAAAAAAATGTGAGAAACGATGTTGATAATCTGGAGTTTCAAGCCATGAACAGGGTATGAAAGGCTGCCTGAACAAAAACAACGTTTTTTATAAACTGTTAACTTTATCAGTGGAAGCTATAAATGTAAATGATTGATGATTCGTATAGTTCTTTGTGAGTGAATTTTTAAATTGGCCTGACTTAGAAACCACGCGTCATGACCACAACGGTATTAATCCACCCTCTATTTAATGTTCATGAAAAAGAAATGAAGATTGTTCTGTTTGGGAGTTTGAAACAACATCTGGGCATTAATTTTAATACACATTTGAGTTTCAAATTTAGCAATCTTTGACGTCAAGAAACAATCTGAATAACGTATGCACCATCATGTCACAAATCCGCCATGTTGGAATGAGCACATTTTGTAAAAGAAAATTCAATATTTTTAAAAACAAGCAAAAGTACTCATTAAAACTTTTAAAATTTATTTCTTTAATTCAAACATAACCACTACCAGTAACCAGCATTCACTACAGCTACAAACTAAATTCAGTCAAATGGTAGATGTGTGAAGTAGGTCACTATCATGCCTCACATGTTTCCGAGAATGACCTCTATAGACAAAAATGAAGTACCAATTACCAGAAGACATTAAATATGATTTTGATTATGAAGTCAGAAAAAACTGAGATAGTCATTAAGTCAACTACTGAACCAACTTTGAAAAAACAACAACTAAAAGAGCAAAAAATTTAACAAAGAACAACTCAACAAGAATAGAAAAGATTTAGCATACAAAGCAAAATGGGCTACAACTCAACAAGAATAGAAAAGATTTAGCATAGGCCTACAAAGCAAAATGGGCTAAGTTGCATTTGAACAGGGCCTCAAATCCTGATCCTGACTAAAATCAATCGAAGTAATTTACTAATTATGTCGTGTTTCCTATACTTAGGTAGTTGTTTATGGCCAAAGCATCACATTTCTTGTACCTAAACAGAAAGGGGAAAAAATCCAAATCCAACTTAGAGAAAGACTTTAAAAAATGAAGAAAATACATAGGCACCTAATGATATGGTCAGATCCTACTCTTCGTTAGGCTGACACTGTAACAGCATAAAAGGCAGTACATGACACGTGAAATTACGATCAGAGTCAATCACTAAAAATTAATTTAATGATGCAAACCAGTGAAATTCGGAGTTTCAGTGTTCAAATCAATCAGCAATATGAATTTTTGGTCACTTAGTAAGTTAGTATAACTATTCACATACCTTTAGGACTTTAACAGGAGCTGCAGCCTTTTTCTTATCAGCTTCCATTATTTCTCCAATAGACTCCATGTCAACAAATTCTTTTGTGTGTGCGCGCGCACCAACGTGTAGAATTCGTAAATGGTTCGTATCCTTTCATGTGATTGTGTTGGAATGGGTTGTTTTATATAGGTAGGCCTAGGAGTGCGAGTGATCTGCCCATTGTAACGGAAACATCTTCTTACAGAATTGTGGTAAATTGACTCAAATCCCTCCCAAAGGTTTGTTTTCGATGTTATTGTTATTGACAATGACAAATTCTTGTATTTCGAGGATAATGAATAAGCACTCCTGTGCTTTTTTATATCCAGTCCCCGCCCGTAGGGATACTCCTTAATAATATCCCAATACTTATACTCTCACACAGTAAAAGAAGGGAAAAAAAAATAACCCTTTTCAACCCCCCCCCCCCCCCCCACAAAAAAAAAAAAAACCAAACCCAAAACAAAAAATAAAAGAAAACCCTAAAAACACACCACCACCCTCACCCCCAAAAAAACCCAAACCAAAACAACAAACAAAGAAAAAGAAAAACAAACAAACAAAAAGAGGGAAAAAGAAAAAAGGAGAAAAAACAAACAACAACAACAACAACAAGAATAAAACAAACCAAGAAAAATACTACAACCAACTTTTTAATTTCATAAAAATAAACATCTACACATTGTCAATGGTTACACTTTACTTGTTATTATAACAAAAGATATTGAAAAAGGCTTTCAATTAAAACTAAGTACAGGGACAAGCCCAATAAAGTATTGAAAATATAAGTTGAATCTTCATAGGCACACTATAACTATATACAAAACGAAAAAGTGAGACAGGAAGAGAGAGAGAGAGAGATGAGAGAGAGAGAGAGAAGAGAGAGAGAAGAAAGAGTGTGTGTGTGGTGTTGTGTGTGTGTGTGTTTGGGTGTTTTGTGTGTGTGTGTGTGTGTTTGTGTGTTTGGGTTTTCAGGATAATATCCAATATATAATTCCCAAAACATTTACACGATCACCACAACATTCATTTTTTGATTATACTCGTTAAATTATTGTCATGATCATGAAAAACTCAATACCCATACACTCACACAATAAAAACAAGAAACAAACAAAAAAAGAATCCAAACAATACAGTCATTGAGAGAGGGGAATGTGGGTGGTGGTGGTTTGTGTGTTTTCGGGGATAATACAAAATATATAATCTCACATAGCACACGATCAACAAACACTTTTGATTAGCTCATACAAATTGAAGTCATGATGTTTAAAGTAAGGCGTATTATCCATACACTCACACAATAAAGAGGGGAGTTGTGCTTCAGTTTTTTTTTTTCTTTCTGGATTAGTCGAGCTGCAGATTTTGTATATGGTTTGAAGGGATTGAATTGAAATGTGGCAGCCCACCAACAAGAATTGCAATAGTCCAGACGAAAGAAGAGAGCGTAACAAGTTTGGGATGTTGCATCTGTGGTAGCACTTTCAAATTGCACTTATACCCGTAATTATAGTTAGCAGGACGGGCAGGTCTGGTGATTAATTTTTATCTATTATCATCTATCTAACTATCATCTATCTATCTATCTTTCTATCATCTATCTATCAATCTATCTTATACAGAACAACGTAAATGAATGTGTTTCTTAAAAAATGTATTCAAATATCTCCTAAAAAACCCCACCCCAATTAACTAACAAACAAAAAAACCCCCTACCCATTTTTGTTTGGTCAAAACCGGTAACAAACCAGATGAACTTTTCTCGAATGAATTAGAAATTATCGAAAAACAGAACAATGTCTTGGTATTTTGTAATCAAACTGAGAGACTTGCACTTGATATGCCCACAAAAGCAAAAAAGCCAACAACAAAAAAGTCTTCTGCTAAAAAGGACCAATAAACCAAAAATGGGGGCAAACCCATTGGGCTTAAAACATCTAGCCACATCACTCAAATCATCCCTAAACATCTTACAGTGAGAACCTTCTTTCTTCTCGCCCTGAAGAATTCAACGTTGCATGTACAGAATATGTATGTTGGAATTTCATCAGCTATAACTTGTTGCAACAGCACTAAAATGCAGATCGGGATATTGTTTGTTGAAAAAATCTTCTTCTTCTTTAAAAACACTAAGCCCAAGCATTTAGTTGTCTGTCATATGAAGGGAAAATTTACATTGTGCTGCCGTTAAGCGGCCTGGCAAGTCATTTCATCATCATTACCATTACTCAACAGCGGTGTGTGGGGCAGAAACAAGCGTTTCCACCCTGCTATTTTTGGGCAACCAAGTCATGATCCCAAGAGTGCTGCATGGCCTTCATCTCACTTTTACAGTTCTTCTCCACAATGCTTTTGGTCTTCCCTTTCCCTTTCTCTTCCTTCTGGGGCCCAGTGCATGCTGTTCTTGCGATTGACTTTTGGTCTCTTCGGGAGAATGTGCCAACCCTTTCCACCGTCGTCTGGTGATGATGTTCCCATGTCTTTTGCCTGCTTTCCCGTAGTAGGTCTTCATTGGAGATTTTCTGCCAAAAGATGGAGAATTCTTCGCAGGCAAATGGTGTGGAAGGGACGAAGTTGGTAAATCCACTTCCGTCACCCTTTCCAGCACTCAGTACCGTACAGGGTGTTGACAAACACAGCTTGGTTAGCTTCGCTTGTGTTTTGGTGCTGTTCTGATTTTGATTCCAATTTGTTCATCTCCCTAAACACATTCCTGGCTTGCCCAGTCTTTTTTGTGGATGTTCTTCTTTGGGGCCACCCTCTGGTTGATGTGCTGCCAAGGTTGTGAACTTGTCTGGTTTTGGCAGGGCATTCCTTTTTACTTCACAGGGGCTGGTGTGTTCACATTGAGCGACATTGTTCTGTTTTCGGGTGCTAATCGGCCCCCTTGCTGTCCGAATGTTTGGAGTCTGCTGGTCTTCTCCTGGATATGTTGGTGTGTGTGGGACAGCAGTGCCAGGTCATCCGCAAAGTAAAGGTCGTCTAGTGTTGAGAACAGGCTCCAGGAATCCCTCTTGGGGTGTCTTCTGTCGTTTCCTAAATCATCCAATCAATGGCCAGATTGAAGAAAAACTGCTGACATGACACATCCTTGTCTTACTCCAGTCTTGACTTCGAAGACAGTGTTGCTATGGCCCACAGAGCATCTGAAGTTGTCATAGAAGCTTTGATAAGGTGTACCAGTTTCGATGGGATGCCATAGTGTCGAAGGATACTCCAAAGGCTGTCTCTGTGTATGCTGTCAATGCCTTTTCGAAGTCCAAAAAAGTTCACATACAGTTGTCTTTGCCACTCTGAGCACTGTTCGATGATGTTTCGAGCGTGAATATCTGGTCTTACATCCTCTTTGCTTCCTGAACCCTGCTTGTTCCTTCCAAAAAGGCATCGTCCACAGCGTCTGATATTCTTTGATGATAACCTTGGCCATTATCTTGCTTGGCACAGACAAAAGAGTGATTCCCCTCCAGTTTTTGCAGTCGCTCAGGGTTCCTTTCTTGGGATTTTGACTATCACTCCCTTGGTCCAATCATCAGGTACTTTCTCGTTCTTCCATGCAGCTGTGAACAGGGGGTTGCAGTATGTCGCTGCTAGTTCAGAATCTGCCTTGAACAGTTCGGCACCAAGGTTGTCCTGGCCTGGTAACTTGCCGTTCTTGAGGGTCTTGATGGCAGCCACTATCTCTTCCTTTGTTGGGGGGGTTGACGTCAATGTCTAAATCTTTTGTAGCTTCTGGGATGTTGGCTGTCTCGTCAGGTGGTGGTCGGTTGAGAACTTCCTGGAAGTGTTCAGCCCATCTTTCTTCTTGCTCTTTGTCAACAGTTTCCCTTGTCTGTCCCTGATTGGTCCCCCAGCGCTCCTCTTAAATTTGTTGCATACTTTCTTGGTGATTTTTAGGACTCTCCCTTGCTCTCCTTGGGCCGCCGCCTCTGCCCCCACTGCCAGCTGGTCCATGGCTTCTCTCTTGTCACGGCGTGCGAGTCTCTTCACTTTCCTGTTTTGCCTCTCTGTACAAATCTTTCCCCCTCTCCGTAGCCGTGGAGACTTTACTTGCAGAAGTCTCTTCTTGTCTCTTTCTTTCTTTGATGGCATTGAGGGTCTCTTGTTGGTTCCAGTCATTGTTGGTCTTCTTCTTTTGATGGGCCATGTTGTCCTTGCTGCTCTCAGTGTACAGTTTACAGATCTGTTCCATGTCGTATCTATTTTCTGCGTTTGTCATTCTGCAGGCTTTTGGATTTTGTTCCTCAGATCGTTTACGAATGCGACTTCACGTTTGGGGTCTCTCATCGTGGGTATCAAATCGCGCTTGAGTGTTGGTCTTGTGTTCTTCTTTGTTTCATCGGATGTGTGCTGTCACAGGTGATGATCGCTCCCACATCCGCACTTCGCTTTGGTTTCCCCTCCAGGAGGAGATCGTCTCCAAACCATGATCATCAGATGGTCAATCTGGTTCATAAACTCTCCCATTCAGCGACGCCAAAATCATCTTGTGGATGTCCCGGTGCGGAATATGTCCTCCTATCACTAAGTTGTTCATGGCGCAGAACCCACAAGTCTCTCCCCGTTGTCTTTCTTTCCCACCCCGTTTTTTTCCATGGGCTCTCTCATAGTGGTGTTGTCATTCCGACTTGGCTTTTGGTCCCCCATGGGTGACGTGAGGTAAGTGTGGGGCTTCTCTGTCTTGTCTGCAGCTGGTGGTAAAAGTCATCTTGCTCTCAGTGTGTTTTGGTTGGTGCGTAGCACTGGATGATGGTGATGTTGATGTGCTTCCCCCTTTATCTCGCATCATTAGTTGCTGTTTGATGGGCTTCAACTCCATAAGGCATCGCTCAAGCCTTTCTTGAGGATGATGCAACTCCCTGGTGCTGGTGTCTCTCTCCCAGAGTAGAGGACGGGTTTTTCCGGGGGTGGGTTTTCACTCTCCCAGATCCAGTCCATCTCCATCTACTCCGCTTAACTAGGGAAATGGAAAGGGTTTAATCTTTCATCTCTATGTTTCCTGTGCCAGCTTGCCCCTCTCATACATCGTCCCGGTTCCAATGTCTGTTGATCTTAGTTTTTTTGGGGTATTCAGTCCCTTCCTTATACTTGCGTAGCACTTCCTTTCGGCTTTGGGCCGTCGATTCTCGTAGTCTCTGGACCGGGAGGGCTTCGCACGCAAAGTATAAGTTTTCTCTGTTGCTGTTTCTGAACTGCCTTTTTAACGGACAGGTTGTTGCCTGTGCCCAACCCCCAACCTGGAGGAAGGGTTTCCACCTGTCGGGCCCCTTACACATGCCTGGTTGGAGGGCCCGGGTCCTATTCTGCAATGCTCACTTTTTAAACATACCCGGGGGTCCCACGGGGGGACTGGCAAGCCAGGCCCAAGCATTTCCCATTACTTTTAAAACTTTATGGAAAAAAGCGGAGAATGGGCCAAGAAGGCAGAAAACAGACAAGAAGGAGGCGACAGGAAGAAAAAGAACAAAGGAGAAACAAAGAGAAGGATAGAAAAGAGGGAATTCCTAGCACAGAATTTCCAGAAGATGGGATGCTATTCATACTGACAGGCCCCCGCAATCGAAATGGTGAGAAAAAGATCTAGTCTAAGTGTTTCTTCTTTAACGGCTTATACATCAGAGCTATCAGTAAAAGCAGGAATACCTCCACAAAACGTGGATTCTTATATGGGAACAGCATACAGCATTTCAAAAAAAATCTTGAAATCACAACCTGTAGAAAAGATAAAAATCCAACCCTTGTTGCCACAAATGCCAGATCACTGATCGAGAACTTAAATAGCCTAAATCTCTGAGATATATACAGACGTCATTCTCAAAAAACCCGCAAAAGTGCAGCTGTTGTCATTCCAGCACTTAAAACAGAAAAGCCATTCCTTATCTGATAGATCTGTAAACCTGATCTCCTTTATATACAAGTTTTATTTGTTTTTCTGTGACAGCCAAACTTTTGCACACATGTACTCGCTACCACCCATGCAACAACCCGCATTTATTGTACATCAAGCATATAATTTATCCCCATATAATTACACCCCCCCCCCCTACACACACAATTCACATACACACTCACAAGGGGACGGGAAAAGGGAAGGGTCAAGCACTCGCTTTCCCAAAACCAGTAAAGCAGCATCGAACGTGGTTACCATTGGATGGGAGACCATTTGCGCGCCTTGGCTTCAGTACAGTCCCCATTTCACCCAGCGTAAATGGAATACCTGCCTCTTTTTGGGTCAGGGAAGGCAAAGCAGAGGGAGAGGAGATGGGGGCGCCCTCAAATTTTGCTGGCCCCTAGAAAGTGAGTCTCGATGCTTTGATTCCCTAGACCTTATAGGTTATGGAACCTTTGCCTTTTTTTAGAGAGCGTACGGCCACTGGATACCATACCTTTTATAACACACATAGACAACACACACAAACACACACAGAGCTTGAGGAGGGGAAGGGGAGAGAGTGGAGAGGAGAGAGAGAGAGAGAGAGAAGATGAGAGGAGAGAGCAGAGGAGAGAGAAGGGGAAAGGGGAGAGAGAGAGAGAGAGAGAATGAAATGAATGAATGGAATGAATGAATGAATGAATCTTATTTTTCAAGGTAACAATAACTAGGAACTTTTTTCATCCGGCCCCGCCTGTTGAGAGAGAAGGAGAGAGAGAGAGAGAGTTCTTTTACTAACTGACGTGTGGTGAATAGGTGGGTTGGTTTGATTTGAAAACCATTTACCAACAAGGCCGGCAAAGAAAAGTTAACTTAAGTAGGAGAAGATATTTGTTTGGCCTTGGCCTAGAGGAAGACAAACACGCTGGAAAACTGAGTGAATAACCAAAGATCAAGCATCAAAACTTCTTTTACGTGAGCAGTGCTGATCAGAAAAGTGCTGATGTATTGCTTTATCAATACAAATAGGGAACCAGTGGCTCTTAAGTGAGTGTTTCAGTGAAGGGATTTTTGGGAAGGTCTCTCACTTCGGTTAATCATAGATTCGTGGACTAACTGGTCAAGGACCAGTGACCCGTAGACAGGTCAAGTCTTGGCTATGGACTTCTTCGGTGGGAATTTTCATACTGCCCAGTGCCCAACGTCTTCATTTAGATCTTTGTAGCACGGGATTTCATGCTAGGCATGTTGTGTCACCATACCACCGGCACAGGCACAATCGGGTTAAAAAGATGGGGGTTTTAACGAACGTTGTTAAATGTTTTAACTTTGGACCATATATTTTTAAAACTATAAAAACATTTTGCGGGAATGGACACTAATGACGTATTGTTTCTTTAACAAGATTTTAAAAATAGTTGTGCCCCTAATTTTCCATTGTGAAACAACTACCCTCATATTCATTGTCATGGTCATCAACATCATCATCAGAAGTTGTAGTGGAAGTGTTATTGTTACTTCATCAGAAAAATCCATATTCAGAATCAGATCAAAATCAGGATGTAAAAAGAAAAAGAATAATGGTGCATTGGTGGTCATACTTGATCGTATCCATCCAGGTGCCCAGCATTAAGAGCATGTGTCAGCAAGATGTTATGGTTGCCTTCTTCCCCTTAGGTATTCTTGGTGCTTCTTGAGCAAGAGTTCTGAACAATGTAGGTGAGTCGGATTTCCTAGAGGATGGAAATTCTGCTTTGGCATGGTTAGATAGGCTTCTGTGCTCCTGCTGTTGACATGGGCTGGATACAAGTGTGATGATCCTATGAAGCGACCAGAGTTGTTTCTTACCTAGCTTCTGCCTTTTAGATAGAGAGTCAGGAAAGGAGTAGATCACTTTGATTTCATTCATATTCAGTACATTTCTTTTAAATAACAATAACAGCCCCCCTCCCCCCCAAAAAAAAAAAAAAAAGAAAAAAGAAAATTTATCTCAGCTAAAGTAAATGTCAGGTTTTTTTCCTGCTTGGTCCAGGCCAAACCCTTTGTCTGTTATTGATGTGAGCAAAGTGGTAAGGCCTGTATTAAAATGCTATTATTCTTTGAAATATTATGTTGACATGTAATGGGAAAGGTGAATAATTGATCAGTCGATGAAAGTGGATGTGGCTGTTTACTTACCAGTAATCTGATATCAGCATGATATATGTTTGTCTTTTTGTGTGTTGTTATTTTAGGACACCAAGATCACACACACAAAAACGACCCATTGAGTCAGCATGTCAGCAACACTGTTCTTTCAAACAACTTCTGCGTGCCCTTCGTACAGTAAATCACAGTTAGTCTGCAAACTGTTAAAGAAAGCTGGTAACAAGGCAGCACCAGTCCTTGTCAGCATCAGTCCAGTGAGATGTGCCTCCTCGGGGAAGTCTCCAGCCAAGATGCAGGCCTGGCAGATCCACCAGTACGGAGACAACAAGGAGCTGACGCTGTCGGACAAAGCGCGGGCAGCCACCATCAAAGCTCCCAACGAACTGCTGATAAAAGTGCACGCTGCTAGTGTCAACCCCATTGATGTCCGCATGAGAGGTGAGCTGAGCTAGCGTGGTGGATGGGATAGTGTAGCGTGGCGTGTGTTTGTGTGTGTGTGTGTGTGTGTTTTGTGTGTGTGTTTTTTGTGTGTGCGTGTGTGTTTTGTGTGTGTGTGTGTGTATGTTTGGTGTGTGTGTGGTGTTGGGTGTGTGTGTTTGTATTGGTGTGTGTTGTGTGTGTGTGCATGCGCATGTGTGTCTTGTGTGTGTGTGTGTAAATTTATTCATATATATATAGGTTGTGTTGTGTTTTTTTAACACAACTTTTAAAATATATTTTACTGTGTTCTTGTAATTTTTCATTTCAAGTTGTAAGTGCCTAGAGCTCTTAACACAAGTTCAGGTTTTGAAGCACATGAAAAAATCTGCATTAAATTTTTTTTATCATCATCATCATCATCATCATCATCATTGATCATCGTTATCATTGCTGTAGTAATGTCTTTTTGTTGGCTGCGGATCAAGATTTGCAGAAATATCACAGTAGATAAATAACAGTGAATTTTCCCTCCCTCCCTCTCCCCCGCTCCCTCACCCAGAATACATAAGTTAATGATGCTTACAACTTGCCCCTCCCTGTATTTCAGGAGGCTATGGATCGAAAATCCTGAATGTTCTGAGGCAGCGTCAAGGGGGCTTAACTGGCAGTGAATTTCCCCTGATTCTTGGTCGTGATTTCTCCGGTACTGTCATAGAGACAGGGCAGGCAGTCAGACGCTTCAAACCAGGCGATGAGGCATGTCTATAGATAGATAATAAGCACACATACACGCATGCATGCATGCAGGCATGCAGATATGCACGCACATGCGCACGAACCCACACACACAGAAGTAGGTATTTTTGCAGCAGATGCATTGCTTATTCAATGTGCTATCTAGAAACAAAAATTTGACTTTGACTTGCACAAACACACACATGCGTGCGCATACACACACCCATGCATGTGCGCGCATGCATACACACACATACACACACACACTCACACACACACTCACACACACACACACACTCACACACACACTATACAGACACACTCACACACACACTATACAGACACACTCGTAAAGTATGCATACACAGCAACACATCAATCACATCACTATCACTAGTAGAGCATTGAATGAAAAGATGTTACATCATAGAACAAATGAAGAAGAATGAACTCAGGCACATGCACACAAGACAGATTGTTATACCATATTGTGAAGCTCCACCACATAATGAGTTGTATTGTACTGGAGGTCAGTTTTTGGTTGTTAACATGTTATTAATCTACAATAAAAAGTCTAGATCAAATACAGAAAACAGACTGAAAATCAGATAATTCTGTGAAAAGTTATTATAATTTGAAATGATCAACTGCAGGAAATGACTAAATGAGAAATTGACAAGTTTTGCATCGTAATAGGTGGTCAGAATGAGGGCTTGGATATTTTTTAAATGCGTTTTTAAAGCCAAAGGAAACAAAATTACGCTTTGATATTTCAGTACAAGGTAGAAGAATGGCTATCAATCAAAATCTCAAAATCAACAACTTGACCCCCACCTGCCTAAAATAGCTCCTAGCAGAAAAGTGGGTCAAGGTGCTAAGCGACTTATTTTGTGGAGTGTCACATATTGATTCTGTTTCAAATCATATTTATATTTACACAACAGTTGTCCCTAAATTTATAGCTGGCTGTTTGGATATTGTTGTTGCTTTAGTTTTTGTTGAAATGTTTGACTTGTGCTGCAGGTCTGGGGTGCTCTGAATGGATTTCGTCAAGGCAGCCATGCACAATTTGCCGTGGCATCTGAATCAGAGGTATGTGTGTGTGCTTGTGCAAGTGTGTGTGTGTGTGTGTGTGTGTGTGTGTGTGCGTGTGTGTGTGTGAGTGAAGTGCATGCATGCACATTCATAAAGTATTTTCCCACTTATTTCAATTTTCATGTTGGAGAAACCTTTGTACGTATAACTGTAATCAGTTTATGCTTTTTGATAGACAAAGGTATATTCTTGCTGTGACAGATTCATCAAATGCTCTTGAAAAGATGGCTTAGGTTGATGTTTTCATCATGCCTTTATGTTTTTGCTAATGGTTTATTTTATGCTGTTGCGTATTATTTCTCCTTCTGTACCTCCGAAATGGATGGGTTAAACTGTTATTGCTTAATGGTACTTTTGCATCATATTTGTATTATACATATATTTAAAATTTTATATATATATATCTATATCTATATAGATAGATAGATAGATACATACATACATACATACATACATCATACCTATAAACATGAACTTTTGCGTATCCAAGCACAACCATCTTTTTCTAAAGTTGAATGCAGAGTGCGGATTAATCGACAGAAGAAAAGCCAAACAAGACACTGTAGTAAGAAGTATCGTGTGGCGGTATCTACAGATCTCGAAGAAGCCCAAGTCATTGCCCCACGAGGAGGCAGCCTCCATCCCCTACGTAGCTGCCACAGCCTGGACAGCCCTCTGCACTGTGGGAGAACTGAAGGAGACTAAGGTGGCTGGGAAAAGGTACACGATGCCGTAATAGATGTCCCTTTTTTTATTGGTTTTTTTTTTCTCCCCTTTTTGTGTGTGTCTTTTTCCTTTGGTCTTGGAAAATGGATTTGTTTAGTGTATTTATGTGTGCTGAAAAGTGATTGTGACTATCTCTGTGTGTGTGTGTGTGTCTGTGTGTGTGGATGTTTGTGTACATTTTTTTTTTCGTGTGTGTGGTTGGAAGAAGGTTATGCTATTTCAGTGTTAATACTTGTGATGATTATCATGAGGAGAATTTTGTTGTTGCAGAATTCTTATTCAAGGTGGCTCAGGAGGAATAGGAACCTTTTCTGTTCAGGTATGAATGGTCTTATTCTAACTTTGGAGATGACTTTGAAACAGCGTTTAGTAGTTTTCATTGATAACAGTTTTGTCATGTCTGTTGCATACCATATACACATGCAAAAAAAAAACAAACAAAAAAAAAACACATGCAAAATGATATGAGGAGGCACCGTGGTCGAGTGGTTTAGGCGGTCAACTTGTGATCCAGAGGTCGCGGGTTCGATCCCCGCTCGGCTCGGTGTTGTGTCCTTGGGAAAGACACTTTACTCCTATTTTCCTCACTCCACCCAGGTGTACAAGTGGGTACCAGCTCTGCTGGGGAAGTATCTGGCGACAGACTAGCGTCCTGTCACAGGGGTGGTGAAAAACCATCAGTTCGCTTAACGCTACAGAAACCGGGATAAGCTCTGGCTCTATGGGCCTTCTGGCTCGAAAGAAAATGATATGTGTAGGACAAACTATGTTTACATGCTTCCTATTCTTTCAAAAACATTTTCTTTTTTGTGTGTTTAAATTTTTTGGGCCTATTTTGCTTTTTCAAACCGTTTTTTTGTTTTTTGTTTTTGGTGGTTTTGTTTTGTTTGTTTGTTGTTGTTTTTTTTATAGTAAGTTTTCATTATAATATGCAGATGCATAGGTTATGGGAACACCTTTACCTTTTACATTGTGATATATGGTCATATTTAGAATAGTTTGTGCTCTGCAAGTTGGAGCTTTTTTCCCTCAGTCATCATTAGTTTTGCTGTTTTCTTGAGATTCGCTTGCAACATTATAGCTGAATTCCTGAACGCATTGTAGTAATAGGTGTGGTTCTGAAGTGGGGAAAACAGTGAAGGCAGAGACTCATGTCATTGAATAGATACCAACAAAGAAGTTGAATGGGAATGAAAAGAGCATGATTTGTATTGTAGATTGTATATCTGTTGAAAATGTAGAGTGCAGATGATTCTTCTGGAATATTAATAGAATAGAATCATAGAGTCTAGAATCGTGATACATGCCATGAATAATTAAGGTCAGGAAGATGAATGGAAATGACAGGACTGACGTAGCAACTGTGGAGTTTTTTCTGTTTTTTGTTTTGTTTGTTTTGTTCTTCAGCTAGGGCTCCCAAGTTCACCAATGGTGAGATTTTTGCATTTGCAACTGGATTTTTCCCCACCATTCAGGTAGCCACATTCCCACTTCATGCACCTGTGTGCATGCATTTAAAAACAAAAATATATCATTCATTCTTACTGGCATAAAATGGCCTTCTCTTCCGAAAAGCCACACAAGTTTTTAAATTGTGCACTAAAGTGTTTTGCTTGCGTTCGTATATGGGGCCTCAGTTTATAATCTCATCCGAAGGACTTTGACATTCATTTCGATTTTTGGGGCCTCTGTTTATAATCTCATCCGAAGGACTTTGACATTCAGTTTGATTTTTGTGTGTGTAAAACTGAGAAGAAAGGGCGAGACCAGGAATCAAACCCCGAACCTCTTGGTTTAGGTATAAAGCAGGTGAACATTGGTCCTGCCACCTTCCTTCTTAAGCTGTATATGTTTATGCACAGCTGCTGAAGGCGTGGGGTGCAGACGTGACTGCCACGTGTGGCACGGATGCTGTGGACTTTGTCAGGGGGCTTGGAGCAGACCACGTTGTGGACTACAGGACATGTGACGTCAAGGCTGAACTGGCCAAACTGCCGCCGTAAGATTGATGGTTTTCTCTGAGTGATTTTGCTGAATTTTGGGAATGTTATCTTGAAGTGAGTGGATGGATTGAGAGAGTGATAGGAGTTGTATTTTGTTGATTAATTATCAATTTTGATCTGAGAGAGAGTGAGAGAGAGAGAGAGTGTGTATGTATGTGTGTGTTGTGTGTGTATGTAAACATTATTTATATATATATATATATATATATATATATATATATATATATATATAAAGGTAAAGGTAAAGGAGTCCCATAACCTATAAGGTCGTAGGGGAGCGAGGCGTCAGAGACCTCACTTCTCTAGGGCCAGCATATTGAGGGCGGCGCCCATCTCCTCTCCCTTGCTGCTTTACCTTCCCTGACCCTAAAGAGAGCAGGTACCCATTTACAGCTGGGTGAACTGGGGGAACTGTACTGAAGCCAAGGCGCGCAAACGGTCACCCATCCAACTGGTAACCACGCTCGACGCTGCTTAACTTGGCTGGTGGGAAAGCGAGTGCTCCGACCACTGAGCTATCCCGTCCCCCAATATGCACATGAGAGTTCATGCACTGGAGTATTACATGTGAATGCACAGATAATTTTTGAAACATTAATGTATATATACATGTCACAAAGAGTTTACATACACACACATACATGCTTGTGCACGTGCATGCATACATCTCTCCTCTCACACACCCATCCATCCGTCCATCCATCCATCCATCCATCACACACATACACACACACCCATACCCATCTTCCCACTCACACATACACACAAGCATACACATACACACACCATCCATTCGTCCATCCGTTTGTCTGTCTGTCCGTTTGTCTGTCTGTCCGTCCATCCGTCCATCCATCCATTCATTCATCCATCCATCCATGCATCCACCTATCTGTCTGTCTGTCTGTGCAGGTTTGACTTTGTACTGGATGCTGTGGGAGGGTCAACAGCAGACGACTCCTTTCAACTTCTGAAGAAATGGACCAACGCCAAGCTGGTGACCTTGGTGACCCCTGTGCTGAAAAACATGGACGCTAAAGGCTTAGTACCTGGCATGGCGGAGTCGGCCTTCTCTTTAGGAACCAACATATTCAAGGTGGGTTTTGGCAGAACAGTTGCTGTATACCCAAAGTCCAGGAATGCGGCGACCTTAATTGTGGGTAAAAAACGGTTGCATCTGCAAAATCTTCGCATTGATGAGCAGCCTCAGAGCTCTAGCCCAGGAACAGGAACAACAACAAAACAAAAAAAAAGAAGAAAAGTTGATTTTTGGTTCTGTGGTTATTGTGATAATGATCCTATTCAGCTGCTGTCTCTATAAAAAATTTTTTCTTGTTTAACTCTTTTGCTGCATAGGCAACTTTTGTTGACAGCACAGGTCATGTTAAACAAAGGACAGTTTTTCATACAGTAAAAACGTTTCACACCTCAGTTGACTTGTGTGCACCATAGCATGCATAATATATCTTTGTCCTTCACCCCTGACCCAGTTTTAAGTGGAAAAACAGACCGTGTTATTCCGACACAGACTGAATGCAGAGAAATCAGCAACAGCGCTGAAAAACACTTGGCGCTGAAGAGAGGTCTTCAGTCAGAAACGTGGCGGTAAAAGAGTTAAAAAAATTTGTTCTCATAATTGGGCAAGAGTTAAAAAAATTGTGCTTACAGAATGAGAAAAAGTCAAAATGATTTGTTTCCATCTTGATTGGGTCATGTAGTGTTGTTGTGTTCTAGTAGAAATGTGGAAGTTAAAATTTGTGTTGTGAATTGGCCGCAGAGTTTTTTTGTTCAGTCGGGTCCATGACAAAGGTAAAAATTTTGTTCATCGACTTGCAGCAAATAGGTTATGACAATTTTGTTACATCCAGCTTTCAAGCAAATTATTTAAATAAATTTCGCGCTCAAAATGTGCATAAAGAGTTCAAAAAAATGGTCATCATGAAACTTGGCACAAAATGATGTTAAGAATTTGCGTTCAGTCAAAACTTGCAGCAATATTTAAAAATTTTCTTCATAATTGGTGAGGAGTTATGCTCTTACGATAGAAGTCATCATGGCTTTTTTACTTTGTTGTTCATGATGCATGTGCGTGTTGTGTATGTGGTGTGTTGCTGTGTGTGTGTATCTTGTTGTGTGTTAGATATGCGCCTGCACATAGTCTTCTCTTGTTGTGTGTGTGTTTTTTTGTGTGTTGTGTGTGTGTATCTGTGTCTGTGTGTTTGCATGCATGCACATAGTCATGCTCTTTGTGCGTGGTGTGTGTATGTGTTGTTGTTATGTGTGTGTGTGTGTGTTGCTTGGTATTGTGTGTGTGTATCTGTGTCTGTGTTTGCATGCATGCACATAGTCATGCTCTTTGTGTGGTGTGTGATGGTGTGTGTTTTGTGTGTGTGTTGTTTGGTATGTTGTGTGTGTGGTATCTGTGTCTGTTGTTTGCCTGCATGCACATAGTCATGCTCTTGTGTGTGTGTGTGTGTAGGGGCTGACCGGAGGACAGAGTTACCGCTGGGCATTCTTCTTGCCAAACGGCCGAGCGCTGGAGAGGGTGAGCCAGATGGTGGACTCTGGACAGGTCAGACGACTTCTCTTGCCTATAGCCTGCCTCTGAGTATAACTGATGCTCAATGTGGTTGTCAATGCAAATCTCATTCAAGAGGATTTTTCCTCTGGAGTTAACATCAGTGCTGACTCCACTCCTCCCAACCCCCCCCCCCCCCCCCCCTCTCACCCTCCACCCCCACTCTCAAAAGTTCTTTGGATGAGACTATAAACTGAGGTCCTGTGTGTGAATGCACGCAGAACATCTTCCGCACATGTTAAAACCTGTTCCGCTTTTCGAAGAGTAGGCCATTGTGTGCCTATGGGAACGTATGACAAAATTGACAAAACTGCATACACATGGGGACTGGATGTAAAAAAGTACACGATTGCTTATTCCATTATCATCGAAATAAAATAATAATAGTAATACTAAGAATAATAATAATAACAATAATGATGTCTGTTACTATGCTGTTTGGAAATCTTGTGCACTAAAAACAAGACAGAAACTATGGTGGAAGACTGTAGAGAGATGACAACACTTTTATCACGCAGCATAATTATGTCAGGTTCAACAGAGATAACGTTGACATTCATTTCAAAGGTCTTAAGAAAGATACTTCATATTTACATCTGTTAAAACTTATTCCACATAAGCAACGAAAGCGTGCATAACAGAATCCAGCAAACCATTGGACCCTATGAGAACCTTCTAACGATCGTGAAAAAGCATAAACTTAAATGGTATGGGCATGTCGCAAGATCCAAAGGACTTGCAAAGACAGTTTTACAAGGCACTGTCCAAGGAGGAAGAAGAAGAGGCAGACCAAGGAAGAGCTGGGAGGATAACATCAGCGAATGGACAGGCCTAGAACTCAACAAAACCCTGAGAAAGGCAGAACAGAGAGAGGAATGGAGGGAACTGGTTGTTGAGTCTTTGAGGGTGCCCCCACGGTTGTCAGACTACGGGACAGATAGATAGATAGAGAAAACTTATTTGTATCGAAACTGAGATTTCTTTTTTGTTTTGTCTCTACCAGAGGGTGTTGGTAAACACTCGTGATTTATTTATTTATTTTTTAAAAACTGTTTGTAGGGTTTCTTTCAAACTATTACAAGAAAATAGATATAAGCATACTTTTTCAGCTATTCATCCTTGTTATTTGCTTATCTTGCCATGAAGGCAGCTCAATTCTTCAGGCATAGTCTGTATTTTTACTTTCCCTATGGTAGTGTTATGATGAGTGCTTGGTGAGATCCTGTATTCTTACTTTCCCTATGTTAGTGTTATGATGAGTGCTTGGTGAGATCCTGTATTTTTACTTTCCCTATGTTAGTGTTATGATGAGTGCTTGGTGAGATCCTGTATTCTTACTTTCCCTATGTTAGTGTTATGATGAGTGCTTGGTGAGATCCTGTATTCTTACTTTCCCTATGTTAGTGTTATGATGAGTGCTTGGTGAGATCCTGTATTCTTACTTTCCCTATGTTAGTGTTATGATGAGTGCTTGGTGAGATCCTGTATTCTTACTTCCTATGTTAGTGTTATTATGAGTGCTTGGTATTCTTTGAGATCGTGTATTCTTACTTTTCCTATGTTAGTGTTATGATGAGTGCTTGGTGTTCTTTGAGATCGTGTATTCTTACTTTTCCTATGTTAGTGTTATGATGAGTGCTTGGTGTTCTTTGAGATCGTGTATTCTTACTGTTCCTGTATTCGTATTATGATGAGTGCTTGGTGAGATCCTGTATTCTTACTTTCCCTATGTTAGTGTTGTGATGAGTTCTTGGTGTTCTTTCAGATCCAGCCGGTGGTGGAGAAAACATTCCTGTTTCCAGATCTGCCTGAGGCCTACGAGCATGTGGAGAAGGGTCACAACAGGGGGAAAACTGTGGTACGAGTGACAGAGTCCAGCTGAAGACAGTACAGCAGACTTCTCATGGTCTGGAATTCTGACAACATGGCTGATAGTGCTCAGGGGATGTTGACGTCTGTTGACTGACAAAGTTTTCTCTCATGGTGAAGCCAGTTACGAGTGCATGTATCTCAGATGGGTGCAGTTTTGACCAAACGTTTTGCCAGAAGTGAATGCAGTGCTGTGTAAATCAGTCTTGAATGTGGACTTTGTCTACTCGCCCTTCACCTTTGGGAAAGCAGAGTGGAGCCTGTATGTATACCAGGCCTATCCTTTATTTGCTTTTAAAGGAGTGATGAGTGCACCTGTTCTAAATGTGTACCTTGCACGTCCTTCATTCGCTGATCATGAAAACAGTGTTGTGTCAGCTCTGAACATGTACCACAGGTCTGTTCTTTATGTTGCAGTAATAAATGCTTTATGCTGAGTGCAGTATTCCTTAGTAAGCACTGTGAAACATTATTTCCAGAACATGGAGAGAATACTGGATGCATTTTCCTTGGTTGTGCATCAGGTGGTTACTACAGAAGGCATATATGCTCTCTAAATGAAACACTATGGTAAATACTAATGACTTAAGTTGTGAATGCATTGATATCTGGTCATAGTATGAAATAAACACACTCTTATTTCAGATTCTGCCTGCCTGTAAACTGAGAAGCATTCAGCATCAGGTTTAACTTTACTGCTGACAGTGCTTTTATTTCCTTAATTTTGTGCTCTGCATTCAGACTTTTGTGTTTAGAGAGCTGTTCTAGTGATTTTAATTTAAACAAAATTTTTTAGTTCAGAAACAATGTAGCACAAATACATGAATTGAGTACAATAAGCAATGCTTATAATTATATCTTACATTAGTTTGAGGGCACATATTTGCATCACTGCTGAGATATATTTATTTCAGGGGCTCTTTTTTCCCCCTAGAGATAACAGTGGTTCTAACTCAAGTGTTTCAGATGAGATTATGATGGAGGTGTTCTGTGTGTGGATGGGTAACCGTTTGTGTGCCTTGGCTTCAGTACAGTCCCCCAACTGTAAATGGGTACCAGCCCTCTTTAGGAACAGGGAAGGTAAAGCAGTGAGGGAGAGAGATGGGTACCACCCTCAATATGTTGGCCCCTAGAGAAGCTGAGGTCTCTGACATCTTGCTTCCCAACAACCACAAAGGTTATGTGTGCACCTTATATATATTTTTTGTTGTTGTTTATTAAATGAGGTGTCACTGTGAATCAAAAGGGAACTTGGCTCTCACTGATAGAGAAGAAAAGTTATTTTGATTGTAAGCTTGATATATATATCAACATTACTTTGAATCTCATTTCTGCATCTTCTGTTGACTCTGTGGCTGTTAAGTGAGTGTGTATCAGGAACTGCAGTGAACTAAAGTAGAGGTGAAACAAGTGTTATATGTACAGAATACTGCAGAGACTCTGGACACACAATATTCATGGATAATACAAACACATTAACCATAGAAATATAATACAAACATATTAACCACTGAAATGATAGGGTGAATGTCAGAAGAGCTTTCAAGTCATGCAGAGAGCTTCATCTCTAAAAAGTCGAAGAAGATGTGAGCTTCCAAATATCTGTGGTGCACTGCTTGCATTATATGAGGCTTGGGACAGTAGTAGGCATCCGTCAGTCTCATAAGACTATGGAGTTGCGCTCTAGGTGTTTATACTCCAGAGCGCAAAGCCTGGGTAAGTCAGTATGGAGGGCAGGCTGTTACTCATGCAGCAGAGCCCCCCCTCCAAGTCGCTGGAATGGTCCATTGGAAAGGCAATCGCCGATACACATGGTTCCAGTGCCGTCACAGGAGTTGCCAGGTTCTTTTCATTTGTTCCTCAGCTAGAACTCCCGAGGTTCACCAATGGTCAACTTGTTGTGTATGCAACCATTTTTTCCCACCGTTAATTAAGGCAGCTGCATTAAAGCTTGGGGACAGACAGACTTTGAAAGCCCCTGTATACAAGCCATGAGGTCTAGCGGCAATGTACTAGTCTAGAAAGCAAGAGAACATTGGCTGTATCTAGTCTGAAGCTGGAGGGTTTTTTTCCTATCCACTAGACCTGTGAGTGGGTAGCCGGGTGCTAGTCTTTCAGATGAGATGATGAACCTTGGTCCTGTAAGCTACATTTGACTTGTTCACGCAAAAGATCTTGGCAACTGAAGAGATGTCCCTGTTACATTCTGAAGAGAAAAAAAGCTCTTTTCTTCGGGAAACAAGATGCATGTGGATAGAGGGATGAACTGTGGTGGAGAAGAGTCGCTTAGGACAGATTTTATACATTGAATTCTGCCATGAGTGTTATATGTATTATTTCCATACCAAGAGATTTTCCAGATGAAAAGGTACTTGGTGTTGTGGTGTGTTTTACATGTGTGTGTGTGTGTGTGACTGTGTGTGTGTGGTAATTTGCATTTATTGCCAATTTATAAGTGTGTGTGTTTGTGTGTGTGGGTGGGAAAGAAGATTTAAGTGAACAGAATAGAAAATCAGCTGTAGAAGCTAGTCTTATCCTGTAAAGGTAGATAGGTTGATATAGTTACAATAGTTATTGTCAGTAAATGATTTTTGTGTTTCAGAAAATGCAATTAGAAAAAAAGAGAGTTTTTGTTGCTTTTTCTAGTTCTTTTAATTTGTTGTTTCATCTGTTTTATTTTGCAATGTTTATATTTTGCCCTGCCCTGCATGCTTGAATGGGCTGTATGCAATCAGCACACACACACACAAATCATTGAAAAATAAATGTCCTGAGAAAAAAACAGTTTACCAAAGTGTTTGTCTCTCTCTCTCTGTTATTATTTTGATAAAATAGTATTGCACAGACCCCTTCATAATGAGCCAATGGCCTTGAATAAATATTCACATTTGCATTCTCTCTCTCTCTCCTACACACACACACACACACACACAGTCACACACACGCACACATCCGTCACATTCACATGCCCATAGAAGAGACTAGCCAAATGGAAAAACCCCTATCATCTGCCGTGGTGCAGAGGTCTGCACAGTGGACACTAACATAGACTGTGATGGGTTCAAGTTCAGTCAGAGCCATGTGCTTGTTGGAGCTTTGAACTGACGCTTTAGCCGAGTGGTTAAGACCATTCAACTTCAGTCCCATAGGTTATGAAGTCATGGGTTTGAATCTCCATGGCGTCTGGTGAAATAAGGGTAGGGATTTTTACGATCTCCCAGGTCAACTTCAAGTGTAGACCTGCCTGTGCCTTAATTCCCTTCATGTATATACACATGCAGAAGATCGAATATGCATGTTAAAGATCCTGTAATTCATGTTGGCGTTCAGTGAATTAAGGAAACATGAACATACCCAGCATACTTCCCCGAAGCTGAAATGCGGCTACCTGCATGGTGGGCAATAATGGTTGCATATTATATATGCAAAATCTCACCTTTGGTGGACCTCAGAGCTCTGCCGAGGAACAGCATATGGACAGCATTATTTCTGGAAAGGATACTGTTTTTGACTGAGACTCCCCATGATCTGGTGCTTTGATAAGCATCCTGGAAAGTCAGAATACCTACCTGGTTTCAAATTCCTTGTTAAGCTAAAAATGTAGCAGGTGCTTCATGTTTGTCTCCAATATAAAATGTTTACATGCATGTAATAGGTGACTCGTGATTCCAAGCACAAGTTCACATACCACACATTTTTCCGGGCACAAGTTCACACCAATGTCCAAGCACAAGTCCACATTCCATACCAATGTCCAAGCACAAGTCCACATTCCACACATACATCCAAGCACAAGTCCACATTCCACACATACATCCAAGCACAGGTCCACATTCCACACATACATCCAAGCACAAGTCCATATTCCACACATACATCCAAGCACAAGTCCACATTCCACACATACATCCAAGCACAGGTCCACATTCACCTACACAGTACATCCCAATCCGCACAGGTCCACATTCCACACATACACCCAAGCACAGGTCCACACCTCTTTCCAAGCACAAGCTCACATTCCACACATACATCCAAGCACAAGCTCACATTCCACACATACATCCAAGCACAAGCTCACATCTTCAACAAATGGAAGCATTCCAATTCATAATTTCTTTCTTCCACAACACTCACGCAATTTTATTTTATTTTTTTATTCATTAGAAATTTATTTCTGAGTGTTACTTTTAATCTATTGTAATGTAATGTACCAGTATATATAACCACCATATCAAAAGTAGACAACCTACAATCTTCATGGACTTCAATATATATATATATATATAGACAAACCTGTATAGAAAAAGCACTGCTGTGTTTGACAATAACAAAAACAAACAAAACCCCCCTCCCCACAGCTGTATTTAACAAAAACAAAGAACTACCCCCCCCCACCCCCTGGGCATACACACGAAACCAAAAAGCCACAAATCTGCCTTTTCAGCCCTTGCCATGAGAAAAATTAAGTGAACCTGTCTGACTGCAACTTACCTCTGATGGACATGACTTAACTCTTTCTACACCCATAAGTGTGACCTGAATTTTCCCCTCCTGCCCAGCTGTGCATAAAAACACAAGCATGCTGAGAAATCATGTGCAAACTTCTAATGGATGTCTTTCAAATTTCACAGTATTAATGTCAAGTAAATAAACTACTGATAGGTCATTAAACAATTTGTGTGTGTTTTGTTATCACTTACGAGTTATAACTGTTTGCTTGTTTGAAAGAAATAACAAATTTGGTAAACAAACAAAATATGCAACATATCGGTAATTGATATAAATATAAACAAAACTGTGAGAAACAAAGGCAACATAAATAAATAAAAAAAGCATTCTTTGTACAAACGTAGATCAAATTTTGTTATCAGTGCAAAAAACGAAAACAAAAACAAAGACCATGCTGCACACCATTTTCAAAGAACACATGGCATCATACGTGTGTAGCTTTCATTCCAAACACAATGATTCAGTGACATTACTATCATCTCTGCCTTCACCACAGTCATAGCCTAATTATTTGTTTATTGATTGCAATGACTGTAGGAACTTACATGTAAATTTCCAAGATTTGAAGGTATAATCATCTGCTTTTTACCAAGTATTAGCCATCATTAGTGGGTGTGACTGTTCTTTGCCCTGCATACCTTGATTAGTCAACAGAGTGTTAGATCTAACAGACATAATCACTTTACAGTCACTGTGGTTGGTTATTATTAATATCATTAGTATTTGGCTGAATCCTCACATTCATCACCATCGTAGTTTACAAACCTGCTGGGTGGCTTCTTCAGCGAAGAGATTGTTGAGCATTTACTCATATTGACCGATAGGCGATAAATCAATGAAAACTTGCGCAGAAAAGAGAGTGCCAACGTGGCATGTAAATAAACCATTTGAGAATGAGTTTGAGCTATCAGCTTGAGTAATTTATGGAAATGACCGAATAAGAACACTCCCTTCTGGCTTAGTGCTCTATTATGAGCATACATGCGAATGGAGTGAAATGGTTGGACAAGGTTTATAAGTATACTTGTAAATGCGGTAGAAAGACTTAACCAAGTGGAAACAGCCACAGGCATTTATTTCTCTTCATGCTGAAATCCTCAGGTCTTCAGTTAGCAACATCTTCAAAATGCAGATGCAGATTTTTACGATATTTTGATTTTTAGCATTCATACCTGTAGTTGAAAAAACGAACTTGTGCATGTGTAAGCATGGGAAGAATATGAGTGTACTCACAGGTCTTCCCAAATACTGTAAACACTGCACAAGGCGATGACAGAATTTTCATATGATTTTCATTCAGTTGCAATGTACCCTGAAACATCTTCGACAGTCAGAAAAATAGTTTCCTGATTCTAGTTGGCTGAAAAGACTATGATGGTCTTTACTTATGACTGGTAAAAATGACTGAAGAAGTTATTCTGATAATTTTCAGCATTGGCACAGTCATGTAAGCCTTTGCTTGATTTTCACATCTTTTTGATTAATTTGTAGATAACAGTAACACTACTGATTAATCTCAACAAATCTGATGTTGGTTTTAGATGCGTAACTTTTTGCAAGGGACACATTATCAGATATGTAATTATAAAAACAAACAACAAAACAAACAAGAAGAAAACAAAACAATAACAACAAAAACAACAATCATACCCCAAAAATGTCCTATACATTAAAAAAAAAGTTTTGAAAGAAACTCAAGTATTTGAAATATTTATGACCATGTACTTGCATGAATAACCTTTGTGACACAAAGCATTGAAGTTTGTAGACTTTTGGTGTTAACACCTCTTTACCCCCTGTGGAGATGCCAGGGGCCTGTCAGTATAAATAGCATCACCAACTTCTGGAAATTCTGCCCTAACAATTCCCTCTTTTCTATCCCTCTCTTTGTTTCTGCCTTGTTAACTCCTTGTCTATTTTCTTGGTCCATTCTCCTGCCTTTTTTCATAGAAAAACTTAAACAGTCCCATGCTACCTCCCATGCCCAGTTCAGATGCGCTGGGCCTGACATCAGGTGCTTAATGGCAGCGCAATGCATTGTCGCTCATATGACAGACAGCAGTAGTTGCTGTCTGAGTGTTCGATGAAGAAGACACTTCTCTGAAAGAGCTTTCCTCATCCCACTGTTCTGCTGGCCGGAGTTTGGGGCAAGTTAAGTACATGGGTTTTTTGGTGTCTTTTTTTAAATGGCATCTTTCATTACCTACAAATTTAAACACAATTTTAAACATCTATGGAAACATAGTCTTTAAAAAAAATCAAGTAGATTTTGTACTTTCTGTGTGTTTATCCTTTAACTGATCGTTTTTGCTAATTTTGTCCGTTATTTCATAAAATTCTGTGTCAACATTTTGTTGACAGTCAAATCAATGATTTTGTCTTATGTAGCACTAACTCAAGGCACTGCCACATCAATTTTTAACCATTTAAAATCAATTTTATCACCACAATCTATATCATTTCCATCAAAAGCATTTTATCATAAACATTGAGTAGACACATAAATTCTTACAAACAAAACTCAATTTCGAAACATTTATCACACACAAAAATTTGCCAAAAGTTATTTCAGCCTAACAGAAAATGTCAGAAAAACATTTTCAAAGAAGAAAATCTAGAGAACTAACTGTGAAAGAAGTGTGGAAAGAATCTAGCGAGTTTTGTATCTTTATGCAAAAAGTCTACAATCAATGCTACTTGCCCAGAGGTGTTGCAACTTGGAGACATTGATCAATGCTTCCTGTCAGACAAGTGTTAATTTGAATTTCATTTTCACCACCACCTGCACAACCTATGCATATAGCATCTGATGAAAACTGTTCCAAAACCTTGTTATGAAAAACCATACACTGAAGAACTCAGATCAGACTTTGCAACACTGCATACATGTAAAAGATAAAGGGAAAGCACAATCTCTGCAAAACTACCATCTATCATTTTTTTTAACCCAAAATTTCCCACAGCTTCCACCATGGGTAGAGCACACAAAATTTCTGCTTAAATATTAAGCACTGGCAGCTTCTTCCAATCAGGATCAATGTCAGAGCTTGTATCCAGGGATAATTAGAACAACAGGGAAAATCATCCAGATTTGTTGGAAGAGGACAGATCTACTCGATACTACACTGTACCACTGAGAGCAAAATGACTACACATGAAGGAAGGCCACGCATGACACTGGCAAATCTGTAGTGTATGTAGGGCAACCAAGCTTACTTCACAACCTTCACGGCATTGCGATTTACACTCTTTTTCAATGGAACTAGGCAGGTGGTTCTAGGTTTTCGTATAGTTCTTGTTTTAAATGTTCTATGTGGAACAAAAAAACCAAACCTAACACCCCCCCCCCCCCCCCCCAAAAAAAACAACAACAAAAAAACCCCCAATCCCTCAAGGGTCCTTGCTCTCTGGAAAGTGATTCTCTATCTATTTTTGGAGCTTTTCTGCAGGGAGGGGGGCTTTCTGTAATTTTTAGGGGGTCTCCCTTGGAATCTTGATAATGTGAATCACAAAGCTAACATGTTTTCTTTAGCAAGGCATGTTTTGTTTAATCATTAGTTTGACAAAAAAAAAAAGACCATACAAAGTCAACAGTGCCAATTTATTGTTTTAGAATATTAAAAAAGCAATGTTTTGTTTAATCCTTAGTTTGATAAAACGACAGCACATAAGTCAGAGTAGTATTTGGGTTCAAAAAGGAAAAAACCCAACTGCACAGAAGTCAGAAAAGCATTTGTGTCTAAACTGAAAAAAGCAAACAAAACACATAGAGCTCATATGATATCCATCACAAAAAAACCCATAGATCAGATTGAACAAGTGTTAGCAGTACAACAGGCTTTGATTCCACAGTCAGTCATGTTCCAGGCTGTACGCTTTCATATCAAAACATATCATCACAACATGATCGTTTCTAATTTATTCACTTTCATTCAGTTAACACAACAGATCTAATAGAAATACACATCATCATTATATCCAAGTCTGTCTCCCGAGATAAACGGCTTCTTGTTCATGGCAGACATTACCTGTTCAAAGAACCAGATTGGGGTTGGCAGCATATTATAAAGAGATTACACAGTTTTATGATGTAAATGTTATCATCAACCTGAAAACTGTCCACATGTCACAGATGTTGACCGACGGCTGCTGTGTGTGTTTGCGAACATGAAGTAATCACCAAATGATACAAGGGTTGAGGGACAGGTATATCAACTATTAAAACAAACCCTTTGGGTAACAAATACAAGAAAAGCACTTTTTAAGCTTTTCCCCAACATCTTAAAACAACAGTAAGGCAGAGTTCAAAGATAATTTTAAGAGCAAAATTTAGCTTAAAGGTGGCGTTCTACGACATTAACTTAAAATTTACAAAATTCTAAAATCAAAGTGGTGTTGATCAGTCAAAACTGCTAAACTATGGCCTATGCTACTTGATTTTTTGTGAACTTAACATTGGCCTAAACATGCAGATTCATATAAAAAAGAAGAAATAATATCAACTTCCACGGGTACTATTCAGAAGTGCAAATAAAATATTCAAAAAGTGTAACTATTAAAATTTACAGGACTTCAATTCAGTGTCATATGATTTTCATCTGCTACTAATTATGTCTCAAAAAGTGCCGATACCGTTTTTCTCTCTTCTTTTTCTTAAAACCCCCCAACCCCAATGCCATAAGGAAGATAAGTACGTGTCCATAGGTAACATTTATTTTCCAGGTATATAACTATAAATACTTGCCATTAATTTATTACATCCTAACACTTACCTGTTATCAATAAAATGCCATTTATCTTTTTTTTATTTTTTTTATTGTGTTTGTAACTGTTCAACTTTTATATATCCAACTTGTTTGCATCTACATGAACCATTTCTGACCTGCTAGAAGTTGCCTCCATGAAGTCACCGTACAATACGTGGCACGGCCCACCCCCTTGAAATCACCCCCAGTAGTCTTAGCAAAAGTAATGCAAAAAACTCTGCCTTGATAAAGACATATTTGCATACATGGTGGTAATTGTATGGTACCATGTATGCCTAAAAAGGCACTCTCTCTTCGAAATGTGAAAACAAAAATTTTGAACAGTAATAGTATGAACAGTTACATATGAAAATGCAAAAGGGTTAACTGCAAAAAATGTTACCTTTCAAGTAGTACACCTCACAGCAATATATAATTTCATTTTAAAGATTTTTAAAAGATTATGGACACATCCAACGTCCCCCATGATTTCTGACATCTCATTCATAATCTCTAAGAATTCATTCACATTTCTAAGTTTGATCTGAAAACATTCCACCCAAAATCATCTGAGGCTGCTGGGCAGACATCACAGAACAGCAAAATACAGGCTGGTTTAAGTCAACAAACAGTCTACTCTCTGACCCAGACGCTGGTATGTGAACCAGCCCCTCTTGTTTTCTAACCATACAAAAGCAACATGGGAAGAGACATAATCTAGTGTAGATTTTTTTTTTTTTGGTCTGTAAAACAAGTGCATTGATCAAATGGATAGAATTTGTAAGCAGTTTTTTGAGTTAAGTTTTTCTCTTTTTTTTCTTCTTTTGGATAATTGTGACAGTGAGTGTGTGTGAGTACGTGTGCGTGTGTGTGAGCATGAGTGTGTAGTGTGTACTTGCACTTAATGTCTGTATTACACTGGCCAATCATTCAGACAGTGATTTAAAATTCCACAATAGTTTATAAATGCAAAATGTTATCATTCACAAATTATCATTACTAAGAAGCAAAAAAAACCTGTCATCTAAAGTTTTTTCACACAAAGTGTAAGAGGAGTATGTGTCTTTTTCTAGTCATATACAACAACTGGCTACGAGTCAAACGACAAAACCTGACAGCTTTCCTTAGACTGCAATCCTTTCAATATCGAACAACTGAATTAGGACATCCCGTGTGGTAAAGTATCAAACCACAGACCTCTTACTCACAGATACCTTCATAGTGGGTCTTCTGCTCTCAGTGCATGCACCAACTACACTCAAGGTTAAAATGATTGTGTGTCATAACTGCTGGAACGATGATTGCGGTCAGTAACATATCTGGCAAAATTTACATTACCCTATGTTTAGAACATGAACAGACATGTATGTAGTAAAATCTCGTTTGGTTAAAGTTATCCTAAAAATTTAACACACGAACAACAAATTTAAAATTATTAAAAAAAAAGGAAAAAAAAGGACAGACGTAAAACGTAATCAAAACAGATATAAAACAGTAATGCCAAGCACGACAAGCATGTTTTAATGAGCTCTATAAATTGCTGTCTCTTCAACAATGCTGCCTGACACACTTTTGACACCCCAAGATTAGTATTTTTTAAAACTACAGAACACAGTCACGTCAGTACCTTGCTGCTGTGTTCGATGTCCGCACCCCAAATCAAGGTTTGTGCACCACCACTGAGTAGCTTAAGGTCATTTATCTCAGCTCTGAGGCCTTGATGGCAAAACTGTCAGATTATAGATTCTTGGTTATGGTGTTACAAACGAGTACCCTCTTACATTTGTAGATCCAAATGCAAAGATTTTATTTTATTCATTTATTTTTGTAATATTCACATACTGCCATATGATAACAAATTATTCCATCAGAATCCAAGTTTTAGCTCCAGGTCGAGCTATGAATGTGATGCCAGCTTTAAGTTCTTTATCAAATGCTGTGAATGAAGTGGTGCATACTGAAGTGTTATTTTGGGTTTTTCTTTAGCTCTGTTTCTTTCATCACATCTCACATCATGTGTTGACCAATACATATCATGATGCTCATGAATATTCCATGTATCTGTTCAAATGTGCTCTTTGCATCATTTGCAATATTTTTTTTAATTATGATCTTGAAATGATGGAAGTACACTCCACTGCAGTTTTTTTTTGCACTTTCCAATACAGTTTTCATAGCACTTTCTTTAACATAGCTGCAGCAAACAGAGCCTCTACACACCTAACACATGAAGCTGCCATCGTACCAGATGGGAGACTGACCTAATAGAGAAGACAGACTGAAAAAATCTTGAAAAAATCTTCAGATGTGAGTCAATTCACCATAACATTTGATAAGAATCTTCAAATCAGAACAGTTCACAATTGAGCTAAATGTCGAGTCTTCAAGTAGCAAATTTTTAAAAACCCATCCCCTTTACACCCTTTTTGCGGCCTTGTTTTGCGACATCTCAGTACAACTGCTGCTCTCACGTAACCGATCTGGATTCTACAACACACAGCAATTCCCAGAGCCAGCAGTCCACAGGGACGTAGCTGCAGTACCCACTCCAACGCTGTCTATCATAGAGACCATTCACCGCCACTGGGTCATTCTGGTGGATTCCGTGACGCCTGTTCTGATCCTGTACATAGAGCACTCCAGTAGCTAACAGTCCCTCATGATGACACGCAAACAGCAAAGTCATGGAGCCAGACAGAGCATGATGCCTGCTCTGGTGAGGTGGCCATCCCCATTTTCCACAATGTTCACTGTTATGAAAATATACACTACTTCGCCAAATGCAGATTCTGATGCTGGTGTTACAGCATCATACCATTCCTACACACCAGCTGTTACTAAAAGTTCAAGGGCTAACAACCACCTACACACACTGTCACGTCTGTGGATGAAGGTGTCAACACTGGTCTCCCATCTAACCCTTGACAAGAGCACCAGTGCCATCATCATATTCAGATCACTAAGTGTCAGCTTTTATGCTTAGATGATTGTATTTTGATCTTTGTAGTTCTCAGCTGCTGATTCTATTCTCCTCTATTCTGACTGCAGAGAGATCCCAACATAACACAAGTTCAGCTGCCTACTCTTGTCCCTTCACACGATTGAACATTGCACTGTGATAAGAGGTGTGACTCTGAAACCCCACACACACAGCACCGGAGATGTGTCCACACAAACAACACACCTTACTAATGACAACAGAGAATGAACAACCGATGCAGGGAGGACATCATTATGCACTGTACACAAGGTGAATCACGGTCCATGCTGCAAGTTAAAACGCCGAGGATGCACACACTGCAAGCTGCTCGTTTGTTTGTTCAATGCTGCACATTCAGAGCTGACCACGCTGCATCCCTCAGAACAGATTCAAGACACTATTGCATGAACGTGCTGGCTGAACTAACATCAGCCAAAAGTTGTGAAGGTGTCAGAAGCACAGTCCTATCAGTCCGCTGCAAGCAGCATCATCCTGAATTGGTGATTGCGTCCAGTACACTTTTCTTCACTCCTTTTGACAGCCGGGTCACTTGTCGTTGAAGCTCTCGGTTCTTGGTCTGTGGACAAATATCATCATCATCATCATCATCATCATCATCATCATCATCATCCCTGTTCGTCTCATCTACTGTGGGCAAATAACATCATCAACACTATTTGTCTTGTATACTGTCTTAAGTCTCTGTTTTAATGAGGTCATCCAATTCAGCAGATATCATTTGTCTGTTTTCTTCCTCTCTCTTTCATCACTTTTTTTGTTTGTTACACACATTATTTGTTAATATGCTTTGTCAGAAGTCCTTCAAAGGTGAAGAAGATATATTTCAATAAACTTTTTTAAAAACTCAATTTGGTCACTGACTTACTCACTCACCCACACACTAGTGCATGCACACACAAACACACACACACACGTACACGCTCTCAGTAGTGCACACACACACACACAAAGCAGCCTGTTCTCACCTGTAAATTACTGATGGTTTCTTCATTCTGTTTGTGCAGATTCTGCACTTTGGTGCGAGCTTCTTTCTCTGCTTCATAATTCTCTGCCTTCAGTTCATTGATCTGCAGCAAAAGGTACACATACTTTCCACTCTGATTCCACACAGTGGGGACAACATTCATATCAATGCTAATGATGTATATAGAAGAAACTGCTGTAAAAACAGAAAACAAAATAATAATAATGATACTAACATCTGAAATTTATATAACACTGTATCCTGTGAAAACAAATCAAGGCGCCTGCATTCACCATGTTCATACACATATGCAACCAATCACAGATAGTTTTAAAATGTTTAAATTTACACACACACACGATGACAGAATTTACAAAACCGCATACACACGGGGACTAGTTGTAAAAAAAGCACATGAGTGCTTGTTCCATTATCCTCGATATAAAAGAATAAAATAAAATAAACACATACACACCACACCTGCCTACCCCAGCAAATGAAAAATAGTATTTGAACAGGCCAAAAATAGTATTTTGATAGCAAAAATAGTATTCGCAATCTTTCTTGCTCTCGATGTTTTCTTATAGTCATTATTTATTTGGTGGTTCCAATTATGGCTTTCGTTCCTTTGTAGCACTTTACTTTTATGGAGAAGATTGTGTTTTCAGAAAACTTGCCATCTTCAATTTGTATTTGAGTGAAAAAATGAGTGAGTGAGCAAATGAGTGTGTGAGAGTGAGTGTGTGTGTGCCTGAGAGTGAGAGAGAGGATACTAGGAAGTATCAGGATGCTGACTTTAAGAAACACGAAAATGAGACGAAAGGGGGTGGGGTGGGGGAAGGTAAAGGTAAAAAGGTAAAGGTGTCCCATAACCTATAAGGTCGTAGGGGAGCGAGGCGTCAGAGATCTCACTTCTCTAGGGCCAGCATATTGAGGGCGGCGCCCATCTCCTCTCCCTCGCTGCTTTACCTTCCCTGACCCTAAAGAGGACAGGTACCCATTTACAGCTGGGTGAACTGGGGGAACTGTACTGAAGCCAAGGCGTGCAAACGGTCACCTATCCAACTGGTAACCACGCTCGACGCTGCTTAACTTGGCTTGGGGAAAGCGAGTGCTCCGACCACTGAGCTATCCCGTCCCGGGTGGGGGAAATGACAGATAAAAACAGATTGACTCCATGACAGAGATTGGCAAAGGGAGGAACAGTGAAAGAGACAGATGAGAAAAACAAGCATTCCTAATGGAGAGAGGGGTGAAAAAGAGGGGGGAGGGGTGTTAAAATCAGCCCCCACCCCCCCCCCCAAAAAAAAGGAAAAGAAAAATGGAGAAAAAGGTGTGTATGAATTAAGACAAAATCATGCACAGTCTGCCAAACAAACACAAGAGTTAGAGAGAGAGAGAGAGAGAGAGAGAGAGAGAGAGAGAGAGAGAGAGAGAGAGAGAGAGAGAGAGAGAGAGAGAGAGAAAAAAAAAACAACAGAGAGAGACAGAGAAGAGAGGGAGAAAGAGAGAGAGTGTGTGTGTGTGACAGAGAGAGAGAGAGAGGGGGGGGGGGAGACAGAATGCGTGTGTGTAAGTGAAAGAAAGAGAGAGAGTAAGGGAGGGAGGGGGAGGGGGAGGGGGGGAGAGAGAGAGAGAGAGAGAGAGAGAGAGAGAGAGAGAGAGAGAGAGAGAGAGAGAGTGAGAGAGAGCAAGAGGGGGGTGGGAGAGGGAGGGGAGAGAGAGCATGTGTATGTGTGTGTGTGAGAGAGAGAAGGGGGGTAAGGAGAGAGAGAGGGAGGGGAGAGAGAAAGAGAGTGTGTGTGTATATGTGTGCAATTGTGAGAGAGAGAGAGAGAGAGAGAGAGAGAGAGAGAGAGAAGAGAGAGAGAGAGAGAGGAGAGAGAGAGAGAGAGAGAGCGCGTGTGTGTGTGGTGTGTGTGTGAGTGTATGTGTGTGAGGGAGAGAGGGAGGGAGAGAGAGAATGCATGTGAGAGAGAGAGAGAGAGAGAGAGAGAGAGAGAGAGAGAGGGGGGGAACAGAAAAAGAGGGAGAGAAAAAGAGTGCATGTGTGTGTGTGTGTGAGAGAGAGAGAGAGAGAGTGTGGGTGCGTGTTTGTGTGAGAGAGAGAGAGGGGGAAGAGAGAGAGAAAGGGAGAGAGAGACGGAGAGTGCATGTATGTGTGTGCGAGTGAGTAAGTGAGAGAGAGAGATTGTCCATGAAAAAGAAGGGGGAGGCTGGTAGGCCTGCTATATAAACAATGCTTTGACAGGGCGGTAACAGTTACTATAGGGTTTCTCTAGTGATAAAAAGAACGGACCCCTTGCACTCTGACCCCTTGCATTCTGACCACACACAAGTCCCCCACCTCCACCCTCTCTCCCTTCCCTCTTCCTACCAACCCTCTTCACCCATCTGCCTTTCTTGAAATCAGATTTTCATGGTTAATACTTTCAACATGGCCCCCCTTCTTTCAACTGATAAGGTTCACTTGCTACCAGTGGCGACTCACGACCTAACGCAGACAAGGGAAATAATTGGCATGGAAGACTTACACCCTTAAACCCTTTGCTGGGGTTTATTTAAATGTTCTCCCTTTCTTTTTATTTTCCTGTGATTGTCAAAATAGTACTTTTATCAGTAAATTCGTATTATCGTATTTGGGGTAAAAAAATCGTAAAAAAAAAGATAAAATCGTATGGGTAGGCAGGTCTGACACACACACACACACAAACACACCACAGACACACACAAAAAGTCACCCACCATCGACTGCAAAGAAATCATTGAACTAAATCATCAAGCTCTAATTGCCATTCCTTTCGAAAAGAGTAACATAAACTAAGTGGTCGCTGTAGAGCAAACAATCACAGACCTTACTTAGCTTCTCTAGGCTCGCATTTGAGTGATGTGGTAGCTACCTCTTCCCTATGCCCCCACCCCAGCTCTGGCTCTCTATGCTTTTTACCAAAACTTACCACAACTCTTATCAGACTCAAAGCAAAATTAATTCAGCATCTATCAGGCCCAAATCAAAAGTTAACTTAGGATCTATTAGGCCCAGATCAAAATCAACTCAGCATTTATTAGGCCCAAATCACAGATATCTGCAGTGCTGGTGAGGTGTAAAGAAATAGGAGGGTGACGGGGAGGGCAGAAGGGGGGGGGGGGGCATTAATAAAATAAGAAAAATCTTGAGCAGTGAAGCTACCATAACCTTTAGTCTTGCTCACCCGTTTGTCCTTTTCCAGCAGCTGAGCATCTTTGGCCAGCATCTGTTTCTTCAGACTCTCAATCTGCTCCCTGAGCTGGGTGATCATGATCATGTTCTCGGAGCTGCTCATGTCCACGGCCCCAGAGTCTGATGCATTGCTGCCCGTGCTGAACAAAAAACTGTACTGCCAGCGTCAGCTTATCAACAGCTAGCATACATATAGTCTACTATATATATATATATACAGTCTACAGCATCTGTGTCTGATTCTGAGTGGCAATGTTTTGATCTACAGAAATCAGCAAGTATAGCAAAAACATCAGAAATCAACAGTTAGTGTACAGTCTTCATCACTGTGTTTAATTCTGAGTAACAATGTTTTGTTCTAGATTTGCAGATAACAGCTGGTATGTATAGTCTGTGTCGCTAAGTATAGCATGCATCTTAACTCTTCTACTACCGCATTCCGTTTCTCTTACTTACCACTGTATACCAAGTATTTTCTGCAGTGTCTTTCAGTTTCACACCTACTGACTTTAAAAAATAATAAAAAATCGAAATAAAGACAGATCTACATGAAACTTTCTGTACTTGTTAAGTTGTGAATAAAAATTCAATATTTCTTAGTTTGACTCTTGTGTGACTTGTTGTTGTGGAATGCTGATGGCGATGATGTTGCGGTTGTTGTTGGGGACGGTGGTTATGCAATAATTTTTTAAAATATGACTATTTCAAGAAGTAAAGAATTGTAAAGATGAAGTGAAATAAAATCAAACATGCAAAAAAAGTAATAATGTTCAGATAATAAATTTGAATAAACATGCAATCACCCCTTACAAACAAGCATACAGGCTGACGAACAAACAGCCATTGAAATCAGGTCACGGTTTGTTCCAATTTTATTTTGCACTTCGTCAGTGAAAAACAGAAGAAAAAACCCATCATACTACCCACGAGTCACTAGCATCATTTTGCAAGTTTCTGGAGCCACAATTTTCACGAAATTCTTTCATTTTAAGCCAGTCACAGTCATATGCCCCCCTCGGCAGGATCGTTGTTTACACCACTGTCGTAGTCATCTTCATCACTCGAATCACCAATAAACACAGCACATCGATTCCACTCTGCAACTCTTGAATCCTCTGTTCAGCTTCTAAGTCCATTTCAGTCCACATAAGTTCAGATTCTGCCATTATTTTCACAGAAAATCCTCCAAAAAGTTCGTTGAAGCAGTCGCCATATTGATGCAGCTCCCTCCAAAAATTGTTACTCGATGACATCGCCGTAAAATCGAAAAAATCGGCACCAAAATCGATCAACTGAAGCCAAAATTGCAAATGGCGGCAGCTACACTATCTGGGAGCTCACTGCGCATGTCTAAAGTGATAAGGGGTGTGAGACCATGGTATATAAATAGCGCAAAGGGAGACACTGGGTGTCCCCAGGTATTCGGCGGGCACACCCGCCCGCGGCTTCGCGGACCAAGTAGTAAGAGGGCGGGTCAACCCGCCGACGGTAGTAGGAGAGTTAAAGTGGTGACACTCTTGTAAGTTCAACCCCTTTGGTCACTGCTGCAGTACTGCGACAAGACAAAGGCAAGGGCCAGCAGAACCTGGCACTTACTTTCTGTATCAATCTTCATTAATGACCCACACAACTATAGTGCTGCTGCTGATGCTATGGAGACTGCACACTTTATGCTTTCTTTATACATACAGATTTCAATATCAACCAGATCTATGATGCAGACGTTCCCCATTGTTGGTCAGATGGCTATCAATTCTCTCCCACTTGATTCCATCAACAGAACTGCTAGATTGAAGTCTTCTCATTAGGACTATAAAACACTTATCTATGGGTTGGTGTAAGTGAGATACTAACCCCCCCCCCAAAAAAAACCCCACCCAACCCAACCCAACCCAACAACAAAAAAGAAAAATGTCACAACTGAGGTTTACAAATCATTTAAAATCCAATTAACATGCTGGAAATTTTTCTTTGTAAAGATACAGTAATTTTTCCTAAGAAAGACCATGTATGAACTAGATTTTAAAAAAACAACAAAAAACCAACAAACCAAAAATAACAAACGAAAAACCCAATACAACAAAAACATGCAGAGACCAACTTGAAATCTATGCTTTTTATGCAGACTACTGACCTCTTTGGGGTGGACACCCCATTCGACAGGACCTTGTCCAGCTTGGGCTTTTTACTGGGTGTCCCTTCATCCGCTTCCTCCCTGCAAAAAGAACACAACAGAAGTTTTAAAAAATTTATGAGGGGGCGACACAGCCTAGTGGTCACGACATCAAACTCGTGAGCTGACATTGAGTCTGACTATATGCTTCGGCTCAAGTTTCTGCTGAGAGGTTCATAAGAGGGGATTTAAAACAAAATTTCTTTTTTACTGGAGTTAACATCAGCACTGACTCTTTTACTCCCCTGAAACTCCTTCAGGAGACTATAAACTAAGGCCTAACCAGCCACCATGGCGCAGTGGCTAGTGCCTTGGGTTATGAACTGGACAATCGCAGGTTTGAATCCCATAAGAGGCACAGGAATTTTTTGGACCCCGGACGGCTCCTATCCAGAGTGAGTTTGCTACGAGTTCATTGGGAAGACTGGGATCACACAGTTCCATGCACACATGCATGCACACACACTTTCTCTCTCTCTCTCTCTCTCTTAAATACACACTTAGAAAACCTCATCAACAACAAACACTGACTTGTTCTGAGGATTCTCTTGATGCTTGGGGTGATGGTGTTTGGAACGGCCATGATGGTGGTGGTGGTGATGTGACCTTGACCTGTGATGCTTGCTCTCCTTCCCTTCCACTCCCTCCCCTCCTCCACTGCCGGCCACAGCGGCACCGCCTTTCTCCGACACCACACTGCCAGAGCGATCCATGGACGTCTTCTCCGACAAGCCGCGTGACTTGCCGTGCTTGCTGCTGCTGCTGCTGCTGCTGGTGCGGTGGTGGTGATGGTGGTGACCGTTGGGGCCCGGTGCACTCTTGGCCAGTGAGGAGACTGGGGGCTGACTGCTGACTGTGGCACTGACGACGCTGGTGACCGGGGTGGAGGTGGGGGTGGAGGGGTTGTTGGGTTTGGTATTGCTGGACGCCATTCTCATGATGGCCGCCGCCAGCCCTGCCTTGTCGTCGTCCCCGCCGCCAGAGGTCGTTCGATCCTGACTGTTGGAATCCTGCGAGAAGGAGCCAGGCCAGGACCGCTTTTTCCCCAGGGACAGGTCCTGCGCGTTGCGCGTCTTGGCCAGCACACGTTTGTACGCTTGCGTGCACAGCCAGCACAGCTGTTTGCCGTCCACCTGGCAATGATGATAATAATAATAACACACATTAAGAGATGATTAACATTTGCCATCCACCTGGCAATGATGATAATAATTACACACATTAAGAGACAATAGATGATTAACATTTGCCATCCACCTGGCAATGATAATAATTACACACATTAAGAGACAATAGATGATTAACATTTGCCGTCCACCTGACATGATGATAATAATTACACACATTAAGAGACAATAGATGATTAACATTTGCCGTCCACCTGGCAATGATGATAATAATAATAACACACATTAAGAGACAATAGATGATTAACATTTGCCGTCCACCTGTCATGATGATAATAATTACACACATTAAGAAACAATAGATGATTAACATTTGCCGTCCACCTGACAATGATGATAATAATTACACACATTAAGAGACAATAGATGATTAACATTTACCGTCCACCTGGCAATGATGATAATAATAATAACACACATTAAGAGACAATAGATGATTAACATTTACCGTCCACCTGGCAATGATGATAATAATAATAACACACATTAAGAGACAATAGATGATTAACATTTGCCGTCCACCTGGCAATGATGATAATAATTACACACATTAAGAGACAATAGATGATTAACATTGCCGTCCACCTGACATGATGATAATAATTACACACATTAAGAGACAATAGATGATTAACATTTACCATCCACCTGGCAATGATGATAATAATAATAACACACATTAAGAGACAATAGATGATTAACATTTACCGTCCACCTGACATGATGATAATAATTACACACATTAAATGACAATAGATGACTAACCCTTTCCAACAATTCGGAAACACTTTCTAAGATGATAATATTACCTCTAGTTTTCGGTGAAAGCTAAAATATTTTGTGCATTTCTTCTTATTTACTTTTTTTTCAAGTCTTTCTGTTTTTATTTGCATTAGTTACTTAAAGTTTACAAGTTAAAAGTTCATGTCAGTGTTGAGGAAACATAAACATACCCAGCATGCACCTAGTACCTGGAGAGGAATGGGTCCCACCAGGTTCGACTTGCCCAAGAGATCTGGCCTGAAAATTGACTCCTCGAGAAATTAAGCTAGAGAACAAAAGAAGAAGAAGAAGAAGAAGAAGAAGAAGAAAGAGGAGGAAAAGGAAGAGAAGAAGAAGAGAAGAAGAAGAAGAAGAAGAAGAAGAAATCCTAGCAATGCTCACCTTGGTGTTACTTATCGTCACACCGTCAGTCACTATACTACTTCTTGAAAGCACATTCTCACTTGTCCAGTTATGTACAAATAATTTGTGCAACACAAAAAACACCCTGACCTTCTTTTTGCTTCCATCACGGCGGTTGAAGGCACACTTCAGCTTGCACTGTTCACACGTGATAGGGGGACCCCACTTCTTCTCTGAGTTGACACATCGCTGACATCGCTTGCCAATGAAAGCTGCCAAAACGCTGCAGTACTCGCATGCTTTGGGCTGTAAAAAGAAAAGAAGAGAATTTTTTGATTCTCACTTGCAGACCCCAGAATGAAGTAAAATGTGTAAAAGTATCAACCTGAAACAGGGAAACTAAAGGTGTTTATACTCACAATGATGACTAATTTGGAAGGAAGGTGGCAGGATGGTTAAGACGTTTGCCTGCCAACAAGTAAACTGTGAGGTTCTGGGTTCGATTCCCAGCCTCGCCCTTTCTTCCCAGTTTGACAAAAAAATCGAACTGAATGTCAAAGCCCTTCGGATGAGACTATAAACCGAGGCCGCGTGTGCGAACGCATGCAGAACATCTTGCACACACGTTAAATCCTGTACCGCTTTTCAAAAGAGTAGGCCATTGTGTGCCAGTGGGAACAGATGACAAAATTTACAAAACCGCATACACACGGGGACTGGATGTAAAAAAGCACATGAGTGCTTATTCCATTATCCTCAACATAAATTTTTTTTTTTTTTAAATGTCATCTAAGCGCTTTGATTTGTTGCTTTACAAGATTCAGCGCTATATAAATTCCATACATTATTATTATTATTAATTTTACATATGCTTTTTTCACATCACTGATTATTAATATCATAAAAAAAGGTAAAGGAGTCCCATAACCTATAAGGTCGTAGGGGAGCGAGGCGTCAGAGACCTCACTTCTCTAGGGCCAGCATATTGAGGGCGGCGCCCATCTCCTCTCCCTTGCTGCTTTACCTTCCCTGACCCTAAAGAGGGCAGGTACCCATTTACAGCTGGGTGAACTGGGGGAACTGTACTGAAGCCAAGGCGTGCAAACGGTCACCCATCCAACTGGTAACCACGCTCGACGCTGCTTAACTTGGCTGGTAGAAAGCGAGTGCTCCGACCACTGAGCTATCCTGTCCCCTATTAATATCATGCTTTTCTCAAATAACTCAAAGCTTTCTGATGGCTGTAAATACTCTGATGAAACTCACTGGTGTTGTAAATGTATGAAATGGAGAAGCTGCTTCAATGGATGTCCGCATGGATAATACCTTTACTGAAAATAAAGGTCACCTCTTAAAACAGAGAAGATACATGGTTTTTATCCAAGACAGTAAAATACGCAAAAAGATCTAAAATGTCATGACAGGAATTTAATTAACCTTTTCCCTACGGGTAACCCACTATAGAGTAGCCAACCATCCACTAACCCCTCCCTCTGTATCACCCACTACTAGGTTACGGTAGCATACAAATGTGCACAGTGCACATGTACTGGGAAAGAGGGGTTCTCTCCCTTAACGTAGGGATAGTGTTAAAAAAATGAGGAGGAGGGTGGCAGAATAGTTAAGAAGTTCACCTACTAACAAGTTAACCATGAGGTTCTGGGTTCAATTCCCAGCCTCATCCTTTCTTCCAGTTTGACGTAAAAATCAAACTGAATGTCAAAGTCCGTCGGTTGAGACTATAAACAAAGGCACCGTGTGCAAAAGCACACAGAACATCTTACACATTAAAAACTCATTCTGCCTTTTGGAAGAATAGGCTGTTGTGTCCCTGTAGGAATGGATGACTGAAAAATAACCAGCATGCACACAGGTGTCCTGTATAGACACCGTCCCCGAAAAATGGTTGCATATAGCTCTCGTCAAGGAACGGGGAGGAAAAATGATAAAGAAAACATGATGAGTAAATGTTTAAGAAAATCTGACATAAAAAACCCTAAAACTGTAAAAGACTGAAAATATCACAATAAGTATACACGTATAAAAAAAAAGATCAAATCCTTAATAAAACTAGATACATTCTTTTTCACTCCAACTAGTATCCAAGGCTATACAAGATATACGATGAAGAAATACACCTGAATCAGATCTATCCTGAAGGTTTGTGGCAAAGACAGCTCTAGACAGAAACACTCACAAAGAACGCAATTTACAGACACCTACCTTGCCATGAACTCGAACATTCTGAGAACACTTTTCACAAACTGTGTTGCTGCTTCCTTTGCTGTGAAAAAAGAAAAAAGAAACATGAAGTTGATTAATAAAAACAAACCAACCAAAAACAAAAACATAAATTTGTCTTACACTTAAAGCCAGCTATAACATATATGATATATTTAATACAAATGTATTAGCTAAAGGTCAAAAAAGGCAAAGGTCTATATAGATGTAGTCGTTGGGGAGCCAGATGTCAAAGGGCCAATCTACTCTCCCTCGCTGCTTTACCTTCCCTGTCCAGGTGTCCCTAAAGAGGGCAGGTACCCAATTACAGCTGGGTAAACTGGGAAACTGTACTGAAACCAAGGTGCACAAATGGTCACCCATCCACTTAGTAACCATGCTCAATGCTGCTTAATATTGGCTTGGGGAATGTTAGTATAAATGTTTTACTAACATGTAGTGTATACACATAAAAAACCTAGAAATACTCACCCACTCAGTTGGAATTCTATACGGCAAAAGGTACACTTCACAACTGGAAAATGACTTCGGCAACCCTGAAATCAAGATTTTTAAAAATTCAGGTGAAAAATGTTAAAAATACTTACGTCATAAATTATACTCAAAGTTAATCACCCTAAAACATGGTAATCAATGGCAAACAAAAAAACAAAATGCTTTTTCAAAAGATACTATAAACTGTCAGAAAAAGTATGAAATCAGAAACAGTTCAAACAGTGAGGATATAATAATTATCAATATAATTATAAAAAAAACAATTAACACTATTGACAGTATTGTGAGAATACTCAGAATATATACAAATCATACTTATATATATATCAATTTGTGAACTTTTCTCTCAAGTTCTGTTTTTTGTTTTAAAAGCAATTCACAAATTACTTGTAAACCAAACTCAATCAGTGAATCACTGGATCAGGCAAAGACTGAAAAGTATACATGAATACAAAGTTTCAACAGAGCACATTACATTTTTTTAAAGCAACATTGCACAATTTGAAGCAGTTAAAACAAGTCTAAAACTATAGTTTAGATCTGTATGAATTAGGATCTGATGGCCAAGATGTTACATAAATAGATACATGTATATGTCTCTTGTCATTATGGTATTTACCACATTGTAATACTAATAGTAATACTGTGTAATAGGCCAAGCCTGTGATAATGACTTTCCTCCAAACAAAACAACGAATAAATGACAATTAAAAATATTGTTTACTTCTAAGTAGGCAGCGGATAAGTATACATAATACAGACACATGATAAGTGGACACATCAATAAATAGAATTTTCTTGTACATCATGGTGTGTGTGTGTGTGTGTGTGTGTGTGTGTGTGTGTGAGAGAGAGAGAGAGAGAGAGAGAGAGAGAGAGAGAGAGAGAGAGAGACTCTGTGTGTGAGAGGCTGGTTTTGTGTGTGTGTGACACTAATGGTAAGATATTCTAAGATTGAATATTAGTACTACAAAACTATATTTTGGATATTAGATAATATCTACGCTGTACTCAGTGTATATCAGCGGGTGATTGTGGCTGAAAAAATGTACGATAAGGAGGGGGCGGGGATGGGGGGAAGGCCACCTTGGCTTAGTGTTGACAACATCGCACAAGTACTGAAGTAGCATTTCCTAAATGACCTATTTAGTATTTCGACGTATTTGGTTTAAATACTTCAGCACTAATGACTCCAGAAAACGTGTTTCCTGTTAACTATGCATCCTACTGCTTATTTACAGCTTTATCAAATTTAATGTTCAGGGGAACTGCTTTAAATTAATTCTGTTCATTGCTCAAACGATAAACAAAGAACTATGCACAGCAATCGATCTCAGAGCATCAGTCACTTACCTTACACAGTTGATCGCCATGAGACAAGTCTTCAAATGGAAAGCGACTGTGGCACTTTGTACAAGCAAATAAAGCTGCCATTTTTTTCAGAACAGACACTCTTGCCTTGATGGGGAAAATAACACAAACTAACAACAGCACGTAGGCTAGTTTGTTGCGATGTCCACTCAGTTTCCACACACAGGAAGTGCTTATAGTCTCACTGCGCATGAGTTTAAATTCTGGAGTGGAAAAAATACTGGTTCAAACATTGGATTTAGTTTATTTATTCATGTAATTATTTATCTATCTAATCTTTTATTTCGATGATGATGATAACGATAATGGTGATATAGTGGTAGGCCTTCGTCGATCAAGTTTGCACTCGTTGTCCTGTCTGTTCGATTGTGGCAGACGCTTGGGGCTGTAGAGACCCATGCGAAATAGGCCAAATGATAATTAGAAAATGTTAGACTGTAAGGTACAATACAATACAACACAATAAATGCAATACAGTACAGTACAGTACAGTACAGCACAGTAAATACAATACAATACAATACAAATGCAGCACAGTACTAAGGAATATTGATTCATTTATCATTTATCAATATTTTATTATTTTGTATTGAGGATAATGGAATAAAGCACTAATGTGCTTTTTTTTTTTACAGCCTGCCCCCGTGTGTATGCGGTTGTGTAAATGTTGTCATTTGTTGCCACCGGCACACAATGGCCTACTCTTTTGAAAAGCGGAACAGGATTTATCATGTGCAGAAGATGTTCTGCGTGTGTTCGCTCACGGGGCCTCGGTTTATAGTCTCATCCAAATGACTTTTGGGGAGAGTGGAGTCTGCACTGATGTTAACTCCAGAGAAAAAAACCCAACACCCTTGAACCGAATTCGAACCATGGTCGTCAGCATGCGAGCGCAATGTTCTAACCACTAGGCTATCCCATCCCCAATACTTTTGTTTATTTATTTATTCTTTTATATGAGGATAATGGAATAAGCACTCGTGTGCTTTTTTACATCCAGTCCCCGTGTATATGCGGTTTTGTAAATTTTGTCATCTGTTTCCACCGGCACACAATGGCCTACTCTTCCGAAAAGCGGAACAGGATTTAACGTGTGCGCAAGATGTTCTGGTGCCTTCGAACATGGGTCTCGGTTTATAGTCTCATCCGATACGATGTATTAAGTACAGCACAGTATAATACAATACAAGACAGAGAGACAGACACACTCCAGCACTTAGTAAAACTGAAGAAAAACATGGTGTAAAAAAATTCATGACCAGCTTTGGGTTGATTCAAAACTGCTCATGCAGCTTCATCCCGAATACAGTTATTTCATGTACAGAAGCACATTGTACCCTCAGTTAAAAAGAAGGAGAAGAAGAAGAAGAAGGTTTTAGAAAACACAGAAACTGACATTCCAGTTATCTCTCTCCTCTACCCTTCCCCCTGCACCACACACACACACACACACACACAAAACAAGGGAGATAGCTCTGATTTTACCAAATTGAGCGGAAAAATAAATTACCTCTCCTAGATTGTAATTCTAAACTTGCTGTACCACTTTGGCTTTGCCGTTGTTGTTGATATTGTTCATGCTCTTAATAACAGTTGTTAACGTCATCAAGGAATTGTTGTTACTCCAAATCGAAAAGATATTCTAGATGTGTGCATGTTTTAACTAAGGCGAAAACATGCAAAAACTTTGCCATGAGTAGCCATAGCATTAAGACAATGAGGGGGACACAGAGATGTGAAAAGTGGAGGTAATCTTGCAGAACTTTTCTCCCTTGAAAGGGGTTCCATAACCTGTGCTGTCATTAGAGAATGATGTGTCAGAGACCCTAGCTTCTCTAGGGGTCAGCATCTTGAGCGTGGTGCCCATCTCTTCTCCTTCACTGGTTTACTTTTCCTGTCCCTAAAGAGAGCAGGTGTCCATTAATTAACAGCTGGGTGAATAGGGGTACTGTGCTGAAGCCAAGGGGCATGAACGGTCACCCTTTTGTGAAACAACCATGCTCTACACTGCGAAAGTCTGGCCAAAGGTACTCTGACTACCAATTATCGTGCTGAGGCCTGTGCTCTGCTACTTGCAGCCCAAACTTTCAACCAGAAGGACACTCTACCAACCAACACAGTGTTCTTGACTGACTGCAAGTCCATCCTGCAGAGTCTCCAGTGCCACAGGGAGAGCAGATCCTAAGAGACATTAGCCAAGAGCTAAACCTCCGTAGTAAGAGAACTGGGGTGTTGCTGCATGGATTCCCTTCTCATTGTGGTATAGGGGGCAATGAAGAGGCGGACCGCGTGTCCAAGGCAGGCAGCACCTTGCAGCAGCCAGACCATCCAGTGCAGCCATACAGTGAGGCAAGGACGATCCTGAGAAACAGCTTCAGGAAAGTGTGGTCTCCAAGAAGCTCCAGGAAAAACTGTGGGGACCGGCGGGATCGTTGAAACGGACTGAAGACCTCACCATCCAAACCAAACTAAATATATAACATGACCAGGGAATACAGAAGAAGAAGCAGAAGGGGGGGGGGGGGGGGGGGGGGGGGGGGGGGGGGGGGGGGGGGGGGGGGGGGGGGGGGGGGGGGGGGGGGGGGGGGGGGGGGGGGGGGGGGAACGAGAAGTTGGAGGAGGAGTTGGAGGAGGAATGTGGTTATCGTCATGGTAGGCAAGTCAAGTCAAATCAAGTCAAGTCAAAAACACTTTAATCATCCCATGAAGGGCAATTACAATACTGACAGGCACATTGATACCTATAATTATCTCACAAGACACAAGAAAAATACATTTCAGATTGTTAAAAAACATTCCAAAATAGCATTAAAAAATTATCAAAACACAAACACAAACTCAGGTGGGCGCACCCCACACGCACCGCGGTACACACACACACCACAACACACACACACACACACACAAAAAACACCACACACCACACACACACACACACACCATACACACACAATACACACCCAATGTAGGAATACAATGTTGTAAAAGCATTGATTGGAAAAGATGTAAATTTTTTTTTACGCGTGCACCACGTGCGATTCACACACCCGCCACCCATCACCACACAATAGGGTGAGCCAGTTTATCACACGTACACCAAACGTGCCCCGGCACCATAAGACCAATTCTAGTAAGGACTAAACACACCACACACCACACCCACGCCGCGCACGCACGCACGCACGCACGCACGCACGCACGCAGCACGCACGCACCGCAGCACAATTTAGAAATCATTTGAAGCCAAAAGCAAGATAGGGAGTATTATTTTCATACACACAACACACACACACACCGCCACACGCACTTGAAATCAGGGGGGGGGGGGGGGGGGGGGGGGGTATATCAGAGAATGTAAAACTATTTGGTCAGTGCTGTTTTGAATTTAGAATTCGAATGACTACTGGAACAAAGGAATTTCTTTTTCTATTTGTTTTATTGTTGGAGCTGGAAATTAACGAAAGGAGAAGAAGAGAAACTAGACATTTTCCAAACCAAATGTCTGAGGAGGATCTTCAAGATCCGATGGCAAGAACACATTAAATTTTCCAACAAAACAGTCTTGGAAATAGCAGGAGCAGAAAAAATCAGCCAGGAGATTAGAAGACGGAGATGGAACTGGATCGGACATGTCCTAAGAAAGGACAGGAGTGACTACTGTGCTGTTCCCCTCGGATGGACACCTGAAGGGAGAAGGAAAAGGGGATGCCCAAAAACAACATGGCGACAAATGGTAGAAGCAGAGCGGAACGGCGCAGGCTGGGGCACGTGGAACGCCGCACGACGCACAGCTGCAGACCGGAACCAGTGGAGGAATGATGTTCAAGCCTTGTGTGCCTCCTGGCACAGAGAGAATTAAGGTTAAGGTTACTGTTGGAGCCCGGAAAGCGGCGTCCTGAAGGCAGTAACTGAAATTCCGAAGACACAGCATGGGATGGATCAGCCAAGATGGCAGTCGCTTTGTGCACAAGCTGCTGATCCAGTAGGGCTCGAGATCTCTTTGTTCTTCTCCAATTATTTATGAGCAGATTTTAACAATTCTCCGAAGACTATTCTTATTTTTAACACTAAGGTTGTTGTACCAACAGATGGAAGCAAAACTTAGAACACTCTCTATGTAGGACTTGTAGAACAAAGAAAGAATCTTTTTGTGAACAAAATGATTAAGCTTCCTCGAAAATACTACGTTGTTGTCCCTTTTTGACAATAGCGTCAGTGTTAGCATCCCAGTTTAATTTGTGATCAAAATAGTTCCAGATACTTGTTACTTCGAAACATTTTCAACTTTTTGACTTATGGATGATAACTGCTCAGAAGTGTGACCCGATCTTCTGAAATCGATAGGAAAATCTTTAGTTTTAGAAACATTTAGCTCCAGATATGCCTCACCACACCAATTGACGAAATCCAGTTGAGGGCTGGACCATGGTTTTGGACAGATCCAAAATAAGAGAGACAAAAAAGCACTGTCATCGGGAAATTTTACAAGAAAGGAAATTTTTATAGCTGCTTCTGCAATTTATTTGTGTATAGAATGTACAGAAGTGGCGAGAGAACGCATCCCTGTGGAGAACCCGTACAGGTAAATCTAACTGATGAAGATATTTTATTGGCCAAAACCCGCTGCAGTCTGTTAGTTAAAAATTCCATCAGCCAATGAACAAGTTGATAGTCTACATCAAATTTTGAAAGTATATTGTGAACAAGAACATGAGGCTGCATTGTATTGAAAGCTGAACTAAGAATGTTAAAAACGGTTGCGTACGCAAAATCTCACCAAGAACGGGAGAAAACGGGAAAATATGAAGATTTTGAAGAAGAATTTAAAGAATTTGAACATGAAGAAGATTTTTAAAAAAAATTTGAAGAAGAAAATTGTGATGACGATAAAGATGACAATGACGACGACGACGACGATGATAATAATAATAACAACAACAACAACAACAACAATAATAATAATAATAATAATAATATAAAAATAATGATGGTGGTAGCTGTGGTGGTAGTGGTGGTGGTGGTGGTGGTGGTAGTGTTGGTGATGGTGGTGGTGGTGGTGGTGATGATGATGATGATGATGATGATGGTGATGATAACGAAGTTGTGACAGGAGTATTTCATATGGAAGCATCAATGTCATTCTTCGTGACAATAGCTGATAAACCATAGGACATTCAACATGTACAAGGACATCGGTAAAAAATGATCTTTTCAGACAGTGAATTTTCTATGCCTGGCTATAAGATTCTAACATACAGAATTAATACTGTTTATTACCAATGCTCGGGACGGGATAGCTCAGTGGTCAGAGCACTCGCTTTCCCCAAGCTAAGGTTAAGCAGTATCGAGCGCAGCTACCAAGTGGATGGGTGACCGTTTGCGCACCTTGGCTTCAATAAAGTCCCCCCAGTTCACCCAGCTGTAAATGGGTACCTGCCCTCTTTAGGTTCAGGGAAGGTAAAGCAGCGAGGGAGAGGAGATGGGCGCCGCCCTCAATATGTGGAGAAGCTGAGGTCTCTGATGCCTCGCTCCCCTACGACCACATAGGTTATGGGACACTTTACCGTTACTTTTATGACCATGTTGGCATGACCACCATCAGCTGATAGCGCACAAACCACACCTGCCCTGACACAGGTGCATGAGATCTTCAGACCCTCGCCATTCAAACAAAACTTAACCCAGATGTGTATCAAATATTAATCAAACGAAAAGGTCAATAAACCAACGATGTGATGTGGTGTGGTGTAATGTGGTAACATGTTTATGTGAGGTGGTGTGGGATGGCGAGGCTGTGTGGTGTGTGTGGCGGTGGTGGTGCAGTGTGTGGGGTCACGATGATGGTATGGTTTTGGTATGGTTGGGTATGAAAAATTTTACAATAATCGATGTGATATGGTATGGTATGGTATGGTTTGGAATTATACAATAATTTATATGGTATGGTATAAATGGTATGGTGTGTGGTATGGTGTGGTATTGTATGGTATGGAAAATTTTACAATAGTCGATGTGATATGGTATGGTATGATATGGAATTATATACAATATCGATGTGTTATGGTATGGTATGGTATGGGATTATACAATAAGCGATGTAATTTTGGGATGGTTGGGGTGATTTGTATGAATATGGAATTATATGATATATGATACGATACGATATGAAAAGATATGATATGATTTTGTATATGATATTATATGATATAATATGAATTGACACACTATGGCATGATATAAATAGGCCTACTATCTACCATGTTTGTCTCTAGAAGACTGGGTCATTCATCAGGGTTTCTCTGGTGCCAGTCTGGAGTTTGAAGAAATGGTAGAGAACAAAACCATGGACAGGACTCAGTTGCCTTCACAGCAGAGATGTGCCCAGTAGAACACTACTATGTTTTAAAAACAGCATAGATGTGCCCAGTAGAACACTACATGTTAACTCACAGCAGATTTGTGGCCCCAAAGGAAACACTACTATGTTAACTCGTCAGTGATAGGGTAAATACTCTGTGAATATTTGCACGAGCGATTTAAAATATGTTATAAACAATCCAAATCTATGATACATACAGTGGCAGTAAAGGTTGGGTGACGTGCACCTTTGTAGCCAAACTCATCTCAACTGTCTCCATCGTCGCAGTTGCAGGAAAGAGCTCTACGCAGTGCCACCAGGGTTTGCCATCTTTCTCTGTCTCTGCTGAGTTCTACGATCTCCTGTAGCCCTCCAAGACCCCTGATCTCCGTGATGCTGGCAATGTAGGATGTTGGTGGTCTGCCTCTTTCCCCTCTGCCCTCAACCTTATCCTGGAGAAGAGTCTTCAGATTTGTCTGTGTGTTTCTGTTTGCATGACCAACATGTCTCAGTTTGCCCTTCTTAATTTCAGCCAGCATTTGTCTTTACACTGAGAGTTCACCAAGAATGCTTTCGTTATTTTGTTCTTCTGTCTGACCATTTGACTCATGGAAGTCACCAGTAGAACCACATTTCGGTCGTGTATATTTTCTCTCTTTTCAACTATATGATATCATAGTGTGTCATAGTCAGAGTCAGAGGTGTTCCTCTGCTACTGGTAACCTGTAACCCAGTACTACCTGTCTCAGTGGGGAGATAACCCGACCCAAAAATCCCCAGCTATGGGCAAATAGCAGCTTGGAGAGGAGATGGGCGCCGCCAAGCAATCCACGCCCACAGAAATACCTACATGGACAACACTGCAAGGAAAGACATGCCGGATCGGTTGAGGCCCGGAATACCAACAACCGCGCCTTCCAGGATGGAGGTGGAAAATATGCGACTGGGACGCAAACAACAGCTATCAAACTCCAGGCTGAAAGGACCATCATTGGTACATGGAACATCCGTACCTTGTACGCATGTGGGAAGCTCCAAGAGCTAACCCACAAACTTCGAAGATACGAATGGGCCCATACTGGGACTGGCCGAAGTCCGTTGGGTCGGTTTCGGCGAAGCAACTACAGAGGAGGATCAAAACTATGGTATAGTGGCGACGACCTCCAAACACCAACACGGATTTAGGATTTCTTGTCAACAAGAAGAGGACTAACAGTGTCATCAGCTGTACCCCAATTTCAAGCAGACTGATCTCCATGCGTTTGTCGCAGCAAAACCACACAACATGACCATCATACAAGTCTATGCACCAACTTTCAGACTACGATGATGAAGCAATCGAGTTGTTTCTACAAAGATTTGGGGAGAGGGGCCATCAAATCAACTCCAAAGAAGGACTTTCTCGTGATCCAGGGCGACTGGAATGCAAGATCGGACCTGCCCGCTTATGACCAATGGCCAGGGACAGTAGGCCGTTTTGGCGTGGACGAAACTAATGATAGAGGTCTCAGACTTTTGGAATTCGCAAGCAGCCAAAAATCTTACTGTCGCCAACACCTTATACCCCCACAAGACATCAAGAAGAAACGACTTTGGCCCCACCAAATGGAAAGACACATAACGATGACTACATCTTGGCCCCAAAGATTTAAAGTCGAGCATCAACAAAGGGCCCAGCAAGAAGTTTCCCTGGCGCTGATTATTGGTAGTGACCACGACATTGGTTTCTAAAAACCCTACAGATCAAGCTGAAGACCAAGAAACCCAAAGAAGAGAAATCCCCGTTGGGGTTCACATGGAAAAGCTAAAGGGACCCGAAGTCGCTGAAATCTTTAAACTGAATAGGGGGCAGATTGCGCATTGAATTCCTCCAAGATGACATCAACAAACCCACTGAGACCTTCAAAAGACCATTCAGGAGACAGCACTGGGACCCTTTGGGGAACAGAAGGGGGAAAAAAAACCCAAACGTGGGTTACCAACGATACCTGGACCTGTGCGCCAAGTAAGGAGCTAAAGCCAGTGAAGAACAAAAAACCAGAAAGGCCGAGAGTATAGAACAGTCAACGGTCATCAAGAAGAAGATGATTGGGCCCATGGGGAAACTGGAAGTCAGAACAATGCCCAAAGGTTGAGAAGGCAAGGGCGAAAGGGAAAAGACAGCAAAGAGGCATACAGACCTCAGATACTAACCAAGTCCCAGCAGCCAAAGACCTCCGTTATTGAAGACAAAGAGGTCATCTTACAGAGAGCGCCACTATCTGAAGAGATGGACAAAAGTATTGCAGAGACTGTACAACACAAGCTGAAGTGACCCCGAACAAACTTCACGGCAAGATCCAAGACATCAGATCCTGAAGAACACAGGTGGGAGGAAGAGGTAGGAAGAGTGTAAGTCCCTAAAAGGAGGCAAGTCACCAGGGATGACAACACCCGGCTGACTAAAAACGGGCCCAGAGATGATCAAGGCATTAACAATCATCTCCCAACGCATCTGGACCAGCAAAGAGTGGCCTGAACAGTGGACCCAATCCATCATAGTTCCATTTCCCAAAAAGAAGGGAGACCTGAAGAAGTGCCAAAATACAGAACAATCAGTTGATAAGCCATCCAAGCAAGTTATACTACGCATTGCCTTGAACAGACTGAAACCACAAGCAGAAGAAATCCTATCAGAAGAACAGGCAGGATTCAGACCAGGTCGAAGCACTGTCGAACAGATCTTCAACATCAGAATGCTATAGAGAAGCATCTCCACATCAGCTCAGCTCTACAACAACTTTATTGACTTCAAGAAGGCCTTCGATCGAGTGTGGCAAGAAGCTCTGTGGCAAGTCCCTGAGGACTATAGCTTCGACGAGGACCTGATTCAAGTCATCCCGGCGCTGTATGGGCAGCTCCCACAGTGCATCCTCATGGGGGAGAAATCGGGGAGTTCTTCCGGACTTCAGTTGGAGTTCGACAAGGCTGCCCGCTATTCCCGTTCTTTTTTAAAAGTGTTCCTGGAGAACATCATGCAGGAGGCCCTCCTTGGCTTCAAGACCACAATCACAATAGGAGAAGGCCAGTCTGCAATCTTCGATTCGCAGACGATATTGATCTCATGGGCCGCAGTGAAGAAGAACTCCAGGATCTCACCACCAGAAATGGAAACATCAGCCAATACCCACGGTATGGAGATCAGCACAGAAAAGAGCAAGATCCTAGTGAACAGTACCACACCGACCACTCCACCAGCATCAAGATGAGTGGCGAGACACTAGAGGAGGTGGAAACTTTCAAGTACCTTGGGGCAGTCATCACCAAAGAAGGCACGAGCACACAAGAGGTGAAGATCAGACTTGCTGTGGCACTCTCCTCCATGGGCTAAGTGGCGAAAGTGTGGAGAAAACCACAACATCAGAACCCACACTAAGGTCAGACTCTACAAGGCAAATCGTCACATCCATTGCCTTGTACAGCTGTGAAGCATGGACACTTACTGCCCATTTAGAACGTCGCATTCAAGCCTTTGAGATGAAGTGCTCAGGCGGATCCTGAACATCACCCACAGAGACCGCAAAACCAAGACTACGTCTGGCAGCAGATCGAGGCACTGGCTGGCAAACAAGAACCATTGCTAGATACAGTCAAAACGGGGGAAAAACTGAATGGTTTGGCCACACCACAAGGCATAACAGCCTGTCAAGACAGTCCTGCAGGGAATGGTGGAAGGAGCAAGGAGGCAGGGACGACCACGCAAAAGCTGGATATCCAACATCAAGGAGTGGACCGGCCTCACTGTACCAAGCCTCCTGAAAGCAGCCCAGGACAGAACCATTTGGCGGTCCACTTGCAGCGTCCATGCGGGTACCCCAACGGTTGTCCCGACCAAGGGATGAGTGAAGTGAAGTGAAGTGTGTCATATCATATTGTATCTTATCATATCATATCATATCATATACAAAAATAAAAAAATAAAATAAAAAAGCACATGAGTGCTTATTCCATTATCCTCGAAAAAAAAATCTCAGCGCTTTGATTTGTTGCTTTACAAGATTCAAGTGCGTGTGTGGTGCGTGTTGGTGGGGTGTGTGGTGTGTGTGTGTGTGTGTGGTGGTGTGTGTGTGTGTGTGTGTGTGTTTTGTGTGTGTGTGTATGTGGAATGAAAATAAGTACTCCTGTATCTTGCTTTTGGCTTTTTAAGAATGATTTATAAATTGTGTGTGTGTGTGTTGTGTGTGTGTTGTTTGTGTGTCTGTGTGTGTGTGTATGTGTGTGTTTATGTCTTTTTCTAGATAATGGTCATTATGGTGCGCGGGTGCACGTGTGGTGTATGTGTGATAAAATGTTCATAATTGGTGTGTGTATGTATGGGTGTGCCCCATGTGTGTGAATGTGCACTGTGTGCACGCAAAAAAAATTCTTTTCCAATCAACGGTATTTACAACATTTATTCCTACATTGGTGTGTGGGGTGTGTGTGTGTGTGTGTGTGTTTTGTTGTTGTGGTTTTTGTGTGTGTGGTGTGTTTTGTTGTGTGTGGTGTTTTACGCGGTGCGTGTGTGTGCGCGCACCTGGGTTTGTGTTTGTGTATGATAATTTTTTTTTAAAAAATATCTTGAATGCTTATAACAATCTGAAATGTATTTTTCTTGTGTCTTGTGAGATAATTATGGTATCAATGTGCCCGTCAGTATTGTAATTGCCCTTCATGGAAAGATTAAAGTGTTTTTTACTTGATTGCTATTGATTTGGTAGTGTACAGGGATCAGACCCCTTGAAAAAACGAAAGTGTTTTCACAAATCTAATTTTGAGAATTTAGGTATACCTCTCTTCTTTCCAAATGTTAACAGAATACCCTTTGCTACCAACACAAAGACATAAACTCTTCGACTGTGTACAGTAATCCATGCTAAAGTCCTCACATTGTATTCAAACATCTTTCAAATGAAAGCACCAGCAAGCGTGCAGTTTTTTGCTGTCATTCTTAAAAACTCGGTGGTGGCATTAAGATTTAAGACTCTTGTAAGTTGAAGCACAAGCTCTTCCATGAATTGCGGGGAAGATTGATGATCAGTTTAGACTGTTGTGCTCTATCATTTATTATTTACAGGGAGCTGTAAAGGTGAAGACGCTTTCTCTGCCTATGTTTAGAAGGTGCCTTATGCTAGATGATGACGATATGATTGGGTGGTGGTGACGACGCGATGATGATGATGATGGTGATAGAATGATGTGGTGACGACACGATGATGTTGATGAACGACGAACGACGACGAGATAGGGTTTGATAACGACAACGAAACAACGACGGTGACAACGACGACAATGAGATCAAAATGGTGTTACTTATGTGCTGCTCATCTTTGTGACGTCCCGCGTACAAAAGCGCCCTTCCGTTCATCCGTTATCATCTCGATCTCACACCCCCACATCAGAACCAGACCCCCTCCATCGTCCACACACTCAGGGACACTCAGAGAGCTATTAGTGGTAAGCCGCCATAAAGCCCCCAGCCAAATGGGGCCCTGCACAGCTGGCAGAATGCTGCTTTTGATGGTGTTATGTCGTAAGTACCGTGATCCAACGTAATCGGCACCCCATTGAGGACAATCATTATTAGCTTCGCCGCGGTGCCAGCTAAACTGAGTGAAAAACCTCGACTTCACACTGCCGGATGACTGATACCTAGTATCTTGAATATTAACGACAGTTGGTCAATTCTATAAAGTCATAGACTCTGAAGACTTTGACGCAATTTCTCCCCAATTCTGACAAAAGAGCACAGCACCATGAGACTATGTTTCCAAAAAGTCAGGCCGTGTTTCTTATTTTGAGTTTTTCCATGCCGTGTGTAAACTCAGTCCTAATGAGATTTCAAACTCTTCCCTCTCTCTCCATCTCTCTCTCCCCTCTCCCCTTCTCTCCTCCTTTTTGTCTCCTTTGTGTGTTGTGTGTGTGTGTTGTGTGTGTGTGTGTGGTGTGTGTGTGTGTGTGTGTGTGGGGTGTTTTAAGTTAAAATTTGGGGTTTTTCTTCCTATTTCAGGTGCTAGGCAATACTCTAAAAGGGAAATGCTAGTCTGCAGAAACCTATAGGTAAAAGTGACAGTGAGTTTGATGTAGGTACAGAATTTGGAACTTTCAGATTCACTGAATCGTGACAAACAGCCTCCTCGTGACTTTTTAAAAGGGAACGTGGATTACGGCGTAGCAATACCTGCGACTCTTAGTGCTGGAACCGTGCGCAGCCAATTAAAGTCGCCATGAAAACCCCCGTTTTCTCTTCACGGTTAGGTACAATGACAGTGAGAAAGAAACTTGGTGGTTTTTGTTTTGTTGTGTGTGTGTGTGTGTGTTGGGGTTGTGTGTGGGCGTTTTCCCCTTTCTTTAATTTACTCTTTTCCTTAAGGATACAGTGTGTGTGTGTTGGTGGTTTTGTGTGTTTCTTCAATTTAACATCTCTTCACTCATAGTTATATCAATGTGTGTGTACGTGCGCGTGTCCGTGCGTGCGAGTGCGCGCGCGCGCGTGCCTGTGTGTGTGTACCACTCTCATCAAAAATGCATTAACACACTTTTACTTAAAAAGCAGTCCCCACAAAGGGCAGAAAAGGACTGAACTTTGGTTGGCATGTTGCTGATCCACATTGTTAACCATCTTATTTTCTGAAAAACGCCTGGGTCAGCTCATGGGGGTTTAAATCCTGCTGCGGCCCTAGTGATACAGACAACAAATATCCCCCCCTACCCTACTGCCCCCCCCCTCTCTCTCTTCCCCGACTGTAGCTATCATAAAGTGCTCCACCAATGAACCAGTCCTCTATGGAAACACTGCAGTATGTGACGAAGGCAAATTAGAGCTGAGCCACACAAAATTAATATGAAACTATTGATCAGTCTGGTAGAGTTTTTTGGAAATAGAAGGTCAGTGATCATGTTCCTAGAGTTTTGGAAATAGGAGGTCATTGATCATTTTCCTAGAGTTTTGGAAATAGGAGGTCATTGATCATTTTCATAGTGTTTTCCTACAGTTTTGGAAATAGGTCATTGATCATTTTCCTAGAGTTTTGGAAATAGGAGGTCATTGATCGTATTCGTAGAGTTTTGGAAATAGGGAGGTCATTGATCGTTTTCCCACAGTTTTGGAAATATATAGATCTATCAGTTTTAAGCAATTAAAAAAAAAACTTATATCAGTCTAATTTTTCTTTAACCCAGCCGTTGCCTGGTCCTAAGTCCGGGATGAGAAAGGGGGAAGGTTGTGCGTTGGGCTAGCAACCCGCCATGTCAAAAAAGCTCACTACAGAAACACCAACAAGATCTAATATAAATCAAATCTTGGGTGACAAGCTCAGGACAGATGCTGCAAGGCCGAAAGGAAACTTCTATTCCTATGATGTCCTTGGCAAAGCCCAAACAGGAGGTGAGAGTGGGAGCCTGGAATGTGCGAACGCTGTATGAAGCTGGAAAGACAGCGCAGGCTGTGAAAGAGATGAAGAAATATAGGCTTAACATCCTTGGAATCAGTGAGATGAGGTGGACGGACTCTGGCATCATGACCCTTGGCTCAGGAGAGACAGTGTGCTATTCTGGTCGCACGGATGGGCAACATCAGGATGGAGGGGGGTATCATCAGGACAAGGAGGCCAAAAGTTTAAATTTGGGATGGGAGCCAGTCAACTCGAGAATCATCACAGCCAGATTCTTTCCAAATATACCAAGACCACCATCAACAGTGTTACACACCAACAGAGCAAGCCACGGAGGAGGAGAAAGACTTGTTTTTTCACCATCCTACAGGAACAAATAGACAAGACACCACAGCACGACATCCTACTTCTCAGGGGAGACTTCAATGCGAAGGTTGGAGTGGAGAATACCGGTACGAAACTTGCATGGGAAGGAGGGAGGGGGAAATAGAAACGACAATGGACAGCGTTTTGCAGATACATGTCTTGAAAAGGGTTTTTGGTGATAGGTGGTCCATCTTCCAACACAAAACCATCCATAAATTGACATGGGTATCACCAGAGGAAGAACAGCAACCAGATAGACCACATTGCCATCAACCAGAAGTGGAGGAGCTCCATGAAGGACGGGGAGAGCCATTAGGGGAGCTGACGTGGCAGCGATCACCATCTTGTGTTGTGCATACCTCCAGCCAAAGCCAAGAGAACACAAAAAAAAGAAAAATGAGCAACCTTTGACTCAAGGAAACTCAACAGTGAGGCAGTGAAAAGTCAGTTTACTGTTGAGCTTTCCAACATATTTCAAGTCCTGGACAACACACCTGCAGATGACATCAACGCCCTATAAGGTAACGTACAGATAGCTTTCATAGACACCAGCAAAGTTGTACTGGGCTACAGAAGAAGAGAGAAGAAGGAGTGGATATAAGACACTACATGGCAACTCATAGAGGAAAGATCGCAAAACTTGGAATGCTCACTGGAACGGAAAACGAAAGACAAACATTCGCCGAAACATACAAAGAGAAAAACAAAGAAGTGAAGAAAAGCAAAAGGAGAGACAAGAGACAGTTTGCAGACAACTTGGCAGCACAGGCGCAAACCGCAGCAGAAAAAGGAGACTCTAGGACTATCTACAAGATCACCAAGACCCTAACAGGTGGATTCACCAGCCAAACCACTGTAGTGAAGAACAAGACCGGGAAAGTTTTGACAAAAGACATAGACCAACTCAACAGATGGGCAGAGAACTTTAGAGAGACTTTAAACAGACCGGACCCAGATGAGGAAGAAGCCATCGAAGACATGGGTTTCAAGATAGAGATGAGACGTGGATGCATCACTCAGCAGGAAATTGTGGAGTCCATCAGGCAAACAAAGGGCACCAGGGCACCAGGTGAGGACAGAATCACGGGCAGACATGTTGAAGGCAGACCCCCAAAACGAGCGCAAAAGTCTTAACAAAATTATTCAACAAAGTTTGGGAAGAGGAAAGGTTCCGGACACATGTAAGAAAGGCATCATAGTAAAACTTCCTAAGAAGGCGACCTCTCAGAGTACGGCAATTGGCGGGGAATCAACTTGCTCTCTGTCCCCCGGGGAAATCTTTTGCCGTGTCCTTCTACAGCGTATGAGGCAAGCCCTCGAGAGAACCCTACGAGAAGAGCAGGGAGGGTTCAGAAGCGGGAGAAGCTTCACAGATAGATTTTGTTCTACGAACAATTGTGGAACAGTCCATCGAATGGAATTCATCACTCTACATCAACTATTCGATTTCCAAAAACTTTTGACAGCATCCATCACCCTTCGCTGTGGAAGAACTTGGAAGCCTATGGATTTCCTCTGAAAGTCATCAACATTCTACAGACCCGTACGCAGAATAACCAGTGCTGTGTGCGACATGATGGACAGCAGAGCGAATGGTTCCACGTGCAGACAGGGGTCAGACAAGGTTGCGTGATCTCGCCGACAATTTTTCTTGCCCTCAATCGACTGGGTGATGAGGGTGGCCACCAGCTATAGGGCGAGAGGGCTGGTATGGGGACTGACAGCCAGGCTTGAAGACTGTGACTTTGCCGACGATATTGCACTGCTGTCGCATGCACAGAAAGACATCCAGAAAAAAAAATCACGAGTTGACCAAATAGCCAGCAGCGTGGGACTCCCGATTCACCCCGACAAGACCCAAAATCATGAAAGTGAAGACAAAGAGTGCAGAGAACCAGTGTGCGAGGCTCACTCTAGAGGAGGTAGAACACTTCAAGTACCTCGGCACTACATCTCAGCCGACAGTAACATTGAGAAAGAAATTTCAACCAGGATAGGACTTGCAGCCCGGCATTTAGAGGGGTTTAAAAACATCTGGAAGTCAACTGTCCTGCAAACCAAAACCAAGTGAAGATCTACAAGTCCATGTACGCTCAGTACTCCCATATGCCTCCCAGACATGGAGAACCAACAAGAAGATTGAGAGCAGGCTCAGAGGCTTTGAAAAAAGGGGTCCCTTCACCGAATCCTGAAACTTCCTGGCAGCAGCATGTCACCAACAGGGAAGTGTCAAAGCGCACCGGCATTGACAACATTGTGGCCGAGGTAAAACAGGGCGATGGAGGTGGCTGGGACACCCTCCGAATGGGCAAGACAGACCCCTCATACTGCGCTGAGATGGGCACCACCAGGGAAGAGGAAACGAGGCAGACCACTCGGCACTTGGAGGAGGGTAGTAGAGGAGGAGATGAGAGGCGGGCAAGACCTGGAATGAATTGAGCTGGCTTGCCCAAGACAGAAAAGGCTGGAGGGATTTTGTTGGCGCCTTGTGTCCCTGCACATGGGATGAAGAGGATTAGGTAGGTAAGTAATTTTTCTTTTCTTTTGAACATAGAGATTAATCAAATATAAACATCATTTAAACATTATCAGAGTTTACTCTCCGTTTCCTGCCCTATATCACAAAAAAACACATGTAAAAACTATATATGACAACAGTTACACAACACAATAGTTACAAAAATTCTAACAACGGGTAAAGCCTTGATGGACCTTCCCCCCCCCCCTTTCCTTGGATAGAGTCCGATGTTTACCCAAGACAAGATACTGCATATGCGACTGTTTTTGCCCACCATGCAGGTAGCCGCATTCTGACTTCGGGGGATGTATCTTGGATACTTCATGATTCTGTAATCCACCGAATGCTAACATGAATTACGGGATTTTAAACGTAAGAATTTCATCACCTGCCTGTGTATATAGATGAAGGGAATTAAGGTACTGGAGGTCTGCACTTGAAGTTGGCCTGGAGATCGTAAAACCCCACCCAAAAAAATTTAAAATTTCCCTCAGACTCCCGAGATTCGAGCCCACAACTTATGGACCCAGGGATGGATGGAAGTCAACCACTCGGCTGTACTCGTCTGATGTACCTTTAAAAAACCAGGTAAAGGGTTACTCATTTCTACCGATGTAAAGATAAGACAATAAACACTTTTCTATTTGTACAGTATTGTGGTTTTACTCATGAGCCAGGATTCTAAGTCTCACAGCCAGTTTAAATCAGGGAATGTAACTAAAAGGGTTATTCCAATAAAGAGGTTGTTTGTAGGTCTGGGATTGAACCCCACCCCCAACCCCCAATTCACCTTCAAAGAAAATTAAAAAGTCTTTGGTTATATTTAAGGAAAAGGGAAACTACGCGAGAGTTTGGTTTTTTTCCTTGTGTGTGTGTGTGTGTGTGTTCGGAGGAATTCAGAGAGGACTATTGCTAGCTTTTCTCTAGATGGAGATATTTGGAATTGATGGAGAACAAGGGAGGATGGGAACAGAAAATAAATGAATGAACGAACGAGAGATTTATATTTTGAGCTAAGATGTAATGATAAAAGCAAACGTGAATCTTTTTGGTTTTAATTTTCCCCCCTAAACAACAGCGATATGAGCAAAAGAATAAAGAAGACAATGTTAATGAAACAAAAAAAATCTGCGAATCATTTTAAAATGTGAAGAAAATGTATGCACATATCTATATTTCTTTGCCGGAAATGGCAACTACTATCAAAAGATTAAGTTAAAGCAGAAAAAACCCAAACAAACATGGAAATGATTGGACACATTTCATTTTATGATGAAATGACATAAACAAATATGTATAGTGGATAACAAATTAAAAAAAATGCATGCAGACAGATGTCGTGTTTAGACTTTATCCCCGAAATCGAAATGCAGCTACCTTAATGGTGGGTAAAAACGGTCACATACTCAACATTTCACTATTGGTGAACCTTGGAGATGTAGCAATGAGCAAAAATTAACACAAAAAAAGGTTAGATGCCTAAGAGGGACATGTAAGAAGAGCAACAAAACAATAGTAAACAAAATTGCAACCATATGAAACCCAAAAAAATTTTTAAAAAAAAAAACAGTAAATTTAAATTTTAAAAAAAAAAAAAAAAATAAAAAATTATATAAAAAATTTAAAATATTGGAAAAAAAAAAAGGCCAAATGGTTTTAATCTTTTTTTAAATTTTTAATCATTCTTTTAGCAGCACCTGTGGTAAAAATGAAACAAAAGGAAAAGTCTTCAGTCAAAGATCAAAAGCCTAAAAAAAAACCCCCCAAAAAAACCCCCAAAAAAAACAAAAAAAACAAAACAACAACAAAAAAACAACCCCCCCAAAAACAACAACAAATAAAACAAAAACAGAAGAAAACAAATAAACCAAACAAAAACCCCCACAAAGTTCTTTTGTAGAGTTACTAAAAAAGTACAAATTTTTTCACCTCTTTAAATAAAAATTGCCAGTCTTCTTTTACCTTTAACCTCTTCTGTATGCAAATAATGATAAAAACAGTGTTTTTTTCTCTTTTTAAAAGACAGATAATTTAATATAACTGGATGTCTCTCCCCCGCAAACAAGCGGATCTGAACTGAAAACAACAAACGGACATCTTAAGATGAAATTAAAATTCAGTTCTCACAAAGGACTGGCCGAATCAATGAATAGACTAACCAATGAATGGACAATGGCATAAACTGCAGAACCAATAAACAATTTCTTCTGCAAAGAGAGAAGGAAATTATAGAGAATGACAGTGGAAAAGGCTGAGGACAAGGATAACAAACTACGAAGAGAGAGAGGAGAGAAGAGAGAGAGAGGAGAGAGAAGGGGAGAGAGAGAGAGAGAGGGGAGAGAGAGAGGGAGAGAGAAGAGAGACAGAGAGAGAAAGAGAGAGAGAGAGAGAGAAGAGAGAGAGAGAGAGAGAGAGAGGATAGAGAGAGAGAGAGAGAGAGAGAAAACAACAGGCCAAGTCCTGTTGCAGGCAATCTTCAAAGATAGGAGATAATGCCTCATTAGTCCTTTGATCTTGAATAACAATCCAGCCATTAGTATTTCAGGGTGGTATCTAAACTATCGTTAAATGCAAATAACTGAACTTCGATGATACACCAGATCCTTTGATACCTTTCTGCAGCCAGGCTTCCCCCACCTTTATATCTCTTCATGAAAGAAGGAAGGTGGTAGGACGGTTAAGACGTTTACCTGCCTAACAAGTAAACCACGAGGTTCAGGGTTCAATTCCCAGCCTCGTCCTTTCCTCCCGGTTTTGATGAGAAAATCCAGAACTGGACGTCAAAGTCCTTTGCATAAGACTATAAACCGAGGTCCCGTGTGTGAACGCACGCTGAACATCTTACACACACGTTAAAAACCTGTTCTGCCTTTCGGAAGAGTAGGTCATTCCATGCCAGTAGGAACGGATGACAAAATTTTAAAGAACGCATGCAGACAGCTGTCGTGTTTTAGACACCAGCCCCGAAATGGGGGGGGAAGGGGGGGGGGGGTGACCGATCGCATACGCAAACAATTCACAGTTGGGTAAACTTCGGAGCTCTAGCCGAGGAACGAAAAAAACAATCTCTTCATTCAACACAGCGCAAGCAGCACTAAACGACCTGCAGACAGTAGGCCTCTAGCAGTATCTGCTTCACAGAAACGGCCTTGTAATCAGACCTGTGGGTTTTATCGCCTGATTTAGTCAACGAGGTGCCAACGGCCCCTGGATCATGGATGAAGCAAGAGTTTTCACGCCATGGAGAAGGGATAGTCTAGTGGTTAGAGCGGGAGGCGCCCGTTTTATGGGGATTTTCCAACTAACTCCACTCCCCCTAAAGTCCTTCAGATGAGACTGTAAACCAAGGCCCCGACTGCGAATGCACGTAGTACATCTTGTGCGCACGTTAAAAAAACAACCCTTAACAAACATGTCTCCGCATTTCGAAAGAGTAGGCCATTACGTGTCGGTAGGAACGGATGACAAGATTTTATAAACGGGTGTCGTGGTTAGACACTATCCCTGATGTCGGAATACAGCTACCTTAATGGTGGACTAAAAACGGTCGTATACACAAAAATCTCACTATTGGTGAACCTCGGAGCTCTAGCCAAGGAAAGGGAACAAAACAAATCAAAACAAAACTGCACATAATTATTGCATTCGTCTGAGGCCAAAATCACACTGCATCATGCAACGATAATGACCAACCAAAGCAAAACACTACTAAGTCGGCATTTCCGTGTATTCATTCATCAGTATCAGGTCACACAGCTGCCGAGCCTAGCCCTTGCCTTTCTCACCTCACAGACTTGCCCCGGTCGTTTAGTACCAGTAAAGTTTGCTCTTGTTTGCTACTTACACATATTTCCTTGCGCTAGAATCATCAGTTGCAGCTGTATGTTCTATTCAAGGTATGGAGACAACAATGCTTACAGATAAGTTAGTTAAGTACAGTAGTAAAGAAAACCAGACTGGCAAGCACATCCTTCAAAGGTGCACGTTATATAGCGACCTGAGGAAGACTGTGTGGCCGACGGAGATGACCCTGTAAATAAACCAAGCTGTACGGCCCACGAGAGGAGCTGGAAAGAACATGCCATTATTTCCCCCCAGATATATCTGACAGTGTAAAGCGAGCGAGAGAAAAAGAAGAATGCCTGCAGAAACAGTTATCAGGAAAGAGAACTTTACCATCAGCCACATTCACCTGAAGCTGACAGACACGCAGCATCCAACCAGTGATTGTGGAGACAAAAAAGCCTGTAACTTTCCCCATCTCATTCACACACTAGTCCCACTTTGCCCTCCCTCCCCTATTCATCTTTCCATTTACATTTTTTATAACAGATTGGTTTTCATGTAGCTCGATCATGCTGTGTGCAACCCACTTACCCGTACAGACAGTATTGAAACAGCAGAATGGAATTTGTACTGCTGCAAATACTGTACTGTTGTCGCCATCAACTGGCGAAATGTATGGTGAGGTGACATTAACATTGTTAAGCTGTACTTGAAGACATTTGCTTCTTCTTCAGTGTGAAAAAAAGCGATCTCTTCTGCGCCATTTTGTGAAAATAAAAGTGCTTGTCCTAACTGAAACTGGTGGTAAGTAGTATAGAAGACTTTATCATACACCAGTGATACCTGCCTGATAAGCCAGATTTTATTTTTTTTCTCATCTTAAATGATAAACTAGTCTTTGGCTTCCTTTCTCCCCTTGCATACTACTACTACTACTACTACTACTACTACTACTACTACTACTACTACTACTACTACTACTACTACTACTACTACTAACAACAACAACAACAACAACAACACAACAACAACAACAACAACAACAAAGGTATAATTATAAATGGAATTTGTATAGCGCTGAATCTTATAAAGTAAACAACAACAACAACAAAACACAAAACGCTTGCATTCATGACATTTACACACGCGCAACCATTCATAAAAGGATCAACAGATTTGGGGATACATTTACACACACTAATAAACTAGTCTTTTTGGATTTTTGTTTTGTTTTTCTTCTTGCTTGCTCAGGGAGGACTGAATCCACCACAAGTACGGAGATTGAATTTTGAGTCGCGTGTGTGGTTATTGAAAGAGAGAGTCAGTTTGTATACGAATAGAGAAGGTGTACATTTCAAGACTTACTGAAGCAAGGTTTAATTAAAACGCTTTCGAGCCTTATTCAGTTATAAGCCTGAGAGGGGTTATCAGACCATGGTTAATGTCTTTTCTGGTACCTAGGTGCCGACAACAGCAGCTTACACAACTAATTAACTCCCCATGAAAACGGACACACTAGCTCATTTTCACAGGCTGAGCATGAAAGGCGGCTAGCTAGCTAGTCTGTGACAGGAGTTGACTTTTTCTTTTCAGCTTTTTGTGTTTGTTGGTGAAAGTAGAGTTTTCTCTGCCTCTGTCTGTCTGTCTGTCTGTCTGTCTGTCTGTCTACCCTGTTTGTCTGTCGCTCTCTCTCTCTCTATCTACACATGGGGACTGGATGTAAAAAATCACATTAGTGCTTATTCCATTATCCTCGATATAAAAGAATAAATAAATAAATAAATAAATATCTGTCTGACTTTGTGTGTCTGTCTCTGTCTTTCTCTTTCTCTATCTGTATTTGTCTGTTTGTCTTTGTCTGTATGTCTTTGTCCTTGTCTGTCTGTCTGTCTCTGTCTCTATCTCTGTCTCTGTCTTTGTCTCTCTGTCTCTTACGCTCTGTCTGTCTGTCTGTCTGTCTGTCTGTCTGTCTGTTTGTCTGTCTGTCTGTCTGTCTGTCTCTCTCTCTCTCTCTCGTTCCACTCCTGGTCACTTGGAACAATCATGACAATTATTGTGTGAATCTGATGATCTCCTTATTGGAAATCCAGATGAAGACAGGAAAAGAACCACACACACACACACAAATAATGGATGGCACTGCTTTTGTGGCGACGAGCAGCCCGAATTCCACGCAGAGAAATCTGCTGTGACTTAAAGTAGTATAAAATTTAAAATAATAAAAATAAAATGCGTCTTGAAGCCAGAAGTAGAAGACTGTAGTGTGCTCTGGTAGCAGTAGAGTAGGCCTCCTTGGGTCAAGGTTGATCATGGGTAATGTGCATCCTGGTTGTCCTGTCTGGTCCATTGTGGGCAGCGTCGGTTGTGCTTGTGGAGACAAGACCATTGCCATGGGGAAGAAACAATCTCTGTTGCAAAAGTGGCGTTTGTGTAAGGTCTCTGGTCTGTTGGTGGTGTTGCGCTTCTGTATTGTATTGTATCGTATCGTATCGTATTGTAGTGTATTGTAGTGTGTTGTAGTGTATCGTATTGTATTGTATTGCATTGTATTGTATACCACTTTAAGTCACCGCAGATTTCTCTGCGTGAAATTCGGGCTGCCCTCTGCCGGGGAATGCACGTCGCCACAAGAGCAGCGCCACTCATTGTTTTTCTTTTTCCCTGTCTGCAACTGTATTTGTTTCCCTATCAGATTGGCTTTTTTCCTACAGAGTTTTGCAAAGGACAACTCTTTTGTTCCGTTTGTTCTTTTACGTGCACTAAATATGTGTAACACGCAGTTTTATCGTTTCATTCGAAAGACAGTGTGCTCTGGTATGTTAAACAAAAAGCTGAACACAAGCTGTCTGAAGAACATGTTAAAATGGCCACTCTGTGGAAACTAAAAGGAATTTGCATGGAAGAACCAGCATGGAGACAGCCAGGCATGCTGAGGCTTTACAGATACAGGTTGTTCTGCACGGCTTGATTCAGGTCCTCCTGGGACAACAACCATTGTTTATCTCTAACCCTTGCATACTGGCTGAATCAGTGGTATTCTGTGGATAACTAAACAAAACAGTCTGCTTTGATTTATTTCTACCTTGGGTAATGAACTCCATGTATGTTTGTCCGTCGTGGTCGACGATGACCTCCAAAACAGCAGAGGAGGCAGCCGCTGTTTCCGAAATTGGGCAGAAATTTGATTATAGTGGAGATGCCTTGCCCATAGTACATCCTCACTCTCTCGGCCAAGAGCGCATAAGGACAGTCAGCGTTGGAGATGTTCTCCAAAGGCCAACTAGCAACCAGGGCTGCAGCACGCAAGGACTGTGCAAGTCAAACCTCCTAGTCAGAGAGTCCTAGTCGATCACTAAAGACTAAGCTGTAAAGTGGAGTTCCATGAGTGGGAAAGCCACTGTCATACAGCCTCTCACTTTGATGTTTCCTCCAGTGTCAATGGTTTAATAAAGAACTGTGATAAAGTCCAGGCGCTGAAGGCTAAACAAACCACCGTTTACCTATAACCCTTGTTTGCTAAGTCAGTGACATCTCTTGACTATTAATAACACTTGACAAAACAGGCCTCTACACTGGGTAATGGACAACCACCGTTGTCCTCTAACCCTTGCATGCTGGCTGAATCGGTGACAGTCTGTGGATCACTAAGCAAAAAAGACCGCTTGATTTAGTTCTACTTTGGGTAATGAACAACTATGGTTTACCTCTAATCCTTGTACATTTAATCGGTGACATTCCTCGACTCACTGACAAAACAGACTGTTTGCTGCGGTATCCACGTCAGACAAAATTGCTTTGTGTCGGTTTTGTTGGGTGCAGTGCAGTACATACCAAAGGGGCTGTAAAGTTTTATGGCAATAAACTTTGTTCATTGTTTTCTCTCTCTCTCTCTCTCTCTCCTCTCTCTCTCTCTCTCTCTCTCTCTCTCCACTCTTACTGATGGTTTCACCGTTTTATTGATCTCGTAAATAGTTTGTCGTTTCTCTGTCTCTGTCTCTTTCTCTCTGTCTAGCTCTCTCTCTCTATTTGTCTGTCTGTCTCTCTCTGTGTCTCTGTCTGTCTGTGCTCTCTCTCTCTCTCGGGGACGTGACGGGACGAGAACTGAACGGGTGTGCTGTTAGTAAGCTGCTGCAAATTTTTGCATTTTAGCTTCAAAATGTCAGTTACTGGCCTTCCAGCAACTGTAATAACAACTTTAAACGCCCTGCTGATCGACAACGTCGTATCGAGTTGGAAAGTCGCGGGGGAGAGCGGCAGCGTTGTGTTCGTCTTGCGAATGAAGCCAGCTTAATGGCCGACCCGGTGCTGAACCATAACTCCCGTGTTCAGTACTATCCCAAAAAGCCCCCATGTCAAATCCGTCGCGATGTTCAAAGAAGCAGACAACACCAAGAAAGACAGGCAAATCGCCAATGTGACAATGACAGTGTCTTGGAAGAGCTGGTCTTGTGTAACATTGACTCCCTGCTCGATGTGGAAACAGAAGGAAAACAAACCAGTGTGTACACAGAACTGTGTGTCAGCAGTGAATTGAATGCCTCGGCCACACCAGATTCACTTGATCTACTGTGTGATCCAGCAACAGACAGCAAGATTGGTGTGTCTTCTGAGGCGTCTGATGTGCAGGAAGAGCTGACAGTTGGCTGCACAGTGGATGACTCTGATACTGATACTGGTATTGTGAAACAGTATGTGTCTACTCTAACTGACAAACGTGTGCAGTGTCGATTAAGGGACAGCAAGAGAAACACACAAGGTGGTGGTACATAGTTCGGTTGATCAAAACATTGTGATGTGTGAATCAGATGACATCACCCTGGAATATTCTTGGAATGGAGATCCTGGCGAGGAATCTAAGTGTGTGTTCTGGTACATCAAGCAAGAAGAGAAAAACATGTTGCCAGAAGAACGTGTCAGGCTTGCCAGACTTTGTAAAGGGAAACAGTGTACTAACACACAACACACAGTGATGGCGAGTGCTGAGCAGGAGTTACATCATCTTCGGGACCTGATCCGGTCTTACATGGGCTGACTTCGCTGGCTGTAGACTGGAAAAGGAAAGGCTGGTTTGAAAATTGAGACACTTGAGACACAGACAATAATGTATCGAATCTTGATGTACATACCACTACTGCCATGGTTTCCATGTCATTGTAATCGCGTCGCGTTGGATATCGTTGTTACCGGCTGCAGCGCTATATGGCTTGATTGCTAAATAGCAATAAAATTGTGTCAATTGTGTCAATTGTGTCTGTCTGTCTGTATGTCTCTGAATCTTCATTTCTCTTTCTCTGTCTCTATCTCTGTCTTTCTGTTTTTCTGTCTCTCTCTGTCTCTCTGTCTCTCTCTGTGTCTCTCTCTGTGTCTCTCTTTTTGTCTCTCTGCCTCTGTCTCTCTCTCTTCTCTGTATGTCTGTCTCTGACTCTGTCTTTCTGTCTCTTTCTCTGTTTTTAGCTCTGTCTCTCTCAGTTTCGTTCTGTCTGTCTGTCTGCCTGCTTGCCTGCCTGGCTGTCTGTGTGTGTGCGTGAGAAAGAGATAGAGAGAGAGAGAGAGAGAGAGAGAGAGAGAGAGAGAGAGACCTGTAGTATGGGCTGTTGATACAATGGTCATACATAGACAGACTATTTGTTTTTATTAGTTCTCGTATTGCCATAAATTGTAACACCCCTTGTCAAAAGTATTTTTAATAGCAATGACAGTTTCAGCATTGTCATCTCTCTCTCTCTATCTCTCTCTCTCTCTCTCTCTCTCGATCATTTGGCTTACAACCATAATTTGTCGCTGTTGTTGTTATTGTTCAATACATGTATTGTGCCCAGTCCACCTTTATACTGTCCCCTTGTAAATGGACTTAACAGCTTAAATCATGATAAACTATATTGTCATTGTCATGTCATTGTCATTGTCATTCTCTCTCTCTTTCTCTCTCTCTCCTCTCTCTCCCTCTTCTCTCTCTCTCTCTCTCTTTCTCTCGCATAAACGCCTCAGTGATTAGGGTTGTTGTTGGGGTTTTTTGTTTAGTAGATTTCATTGTTGTGTGTATATTATGTTACATTTTTCTTCATGTTTGTTTGCCCTTAATTTTATCATATTTTTATTTCATGAAGGCTTGGTTAAAAAAAACGAAGCCTCTGGCTTATCCAGTTACCTTTAAAAAAACATTCGAGTTCTTTATCCCCCTTCTCTCTCCCTCCCTCCTCCCTCTCTTCATCCCTCTGTCTGTCTGTCTGTCTGTCTTCTTTCTCTCTCTCTCCTCTTTCCCCTCCTCCTCCATCTCTCCCCCCCACTCTCTCTCTCCGTCCCTCCCTCACTTCTCTACCCCCTCTCTTTCCCCCTCCCCCCTCACTCCCCTCCCCCCCCTCTCCCCCTTCCCCCTTCCCCTCCTCCCCCTCCCCTCCTCCCTCTCTCTCTCTCTCAGCTACTGCCATCTGTAACATGAAGTACTGATATTCCTTTTTATTCCTTGGTAAAAAAACAACAACAACATTTGCAGCGACGACAATATAATAATAATAATGTATGGAATTTATATAGCGCTGAATCTTGTAAAGCAACAAATCAAAGCGCCTATATGACAATAAAGGCCAGACAACCCATAACAGTCTCATTATCTCGGTTCGCGTCCTTTTGAGAGATATACACTTCATCCTTATTTATTGACGGCGGAGGAGTAGTGTACGTATTATAGCCCGGATTGTTGGCATTCCTACGGAGAGGATCATTCGATACGCAATGGGATGTATTGTCGAGGTCTGTCCCTGTGGGATTTTGAAGACAAAGCTGGTGGGATTTTCCTTTGGCACACCCAGCTCAATGAGGATCTATCTATCTATCTATCTATCTATCTATCTATCTATCTATCTATCTATCTATCTATCTATCTATCTATCTATCTATCTATCTATCTATCTATTTATCTATCTATCTATCTATATATCATACACACACACAAATAATATATATATATTTATAATATAATAATATATATATATATATAAAGAGAGAGAGAGAGAGAGAGAGAGAGAGAGAGAGAGAGAGAGAGAAGAGAGAGAGATTTTTACTTTTTATTATTTTTATTTTAATTCTGTTATATCGAGAATAATCCAATAAACACTAACATGCTTTTTTACATCTAGTCCCCGTGTGTATGCGGTTTTGTCAATTCTGTCATCTGTTTCCACCGGGACGCAAAGGCCTATATAGAGAGAGAGTCACACAAAACACGCACGCACGCTATATATATATATATATATATAAAATATATATATAATATATATATATATATATATAATATATATAAATATATATATATTTATATATACAAAAGAATAAAACAAAAATATATAAAAGAATAAAAAAATATATATATATATTGTGTGCGTGCGTGCGCACTGTGTGTATGTATGTGTGTGTGCGTGTGTGTGTGTGTGTGTGTGCTAGTTTTAACCCTGTCTTTTCCTCTTGGGACGAGTTGTGGCATGTTATCCTATCTGTCAGTGTTCGAGAGATAAGTTGCTTTTTATGTGTGGTGAAGTGACACAAAGGACAGTTTCTTCCATGGCTAGCCACGCGCACACTTTGACCTTAAGCTATTCTCCCCCCTGCCTGGCTAGCTACCTTTCCTCACACCCGGGAGTGTGTTTGTGTTCTGGTTAGCTTCACCTTGCATCGGGCGGCAGGTGATATACTTCTCTGTAGAAGATGAACAAGGGTGGATTTTTCAAGATGTGTACAAAAATGAAGTCATGGATGGACAACATCAGAGAATGGACCAGGATGAATGACTCGGCACTACTGCGCAGAGCCGAGGACCGAGATGGATGGAGGAGGCTTACCACGGCATCGTCTCTCGTGTCTCCTCCACGACCGCCAAGGTCACGGGACTGATGATGAGATAACAAAAATGAATGAAAGCTGCCCTTTTATGGTTTTACTAAAAGGGGTGGGGGGGGGGGGGTGGTGGTGGTGTGGTGTGTGGTGTGTGTGTGGGGTGAGAGAGAGGGAGAGGAGGGGGGACGGAGGGGGGGAGAGAGAGAGAAGAGAGAGAGAGAGAAGAGGGGGAAGAGAAGAGGAGGAGAGAGAAGAGAGAGGAAAAACGCTGAATTCCAAAGGATTTATTCATAAAGAGGCCTTTTGTCTTCACATGAAGGGGGTTTGC
>CM054152.1:12054141-12056641 GCA_028751875.1 Rapana venosa
AATAGGATATCTGTTTGTTTCACCATAAACGAAGTCATTTGGGGTTCTCCTTTCAACCCCCAGAAAACTTTTTCAATGCAAACAAATGTACTTGTTCACACTGACGAGCTGCATTATCCAGGCCCCAAAGTTCTGCCCCATACAAAGCATAGGTGCAACCTGTGAATCAAACAGTTTTTAAAAACAATTCTAAGCTGCTGTTATTCAGGGATCGAAGTTTTCTCATGATGCATATGACAGCATTCTTGGCTTTACTACTAAGGTCGTTACATGCAAATGTGAAGCTAAGTCTTGTAGAGAATAATATACCTAAATATTTGTATGCATTTACCACAGCATTTCAACACCATTGTATTTCCATGTTTCCCTTGCTGAGAGATGGCCACCTTTTCTAAATACAATTATTTTTACTTTTATCTAAGTTTTACCGTCAAATCCATAGAATGTGCTGCTTTTTGTAACTATTTAGTTGCGTTTGTAAACCAATAACTGTTTCACCTAGTAAAACTATATCATCTGGTAAAAGCAAAATGAAGAGTTCAAGATAATCGTTATTAAATAAAGCCCCATGTCTTCCATTTTTAATAACCTCATTAGCAATCTCATTGATGAATAAGGAAAATAGAATTGGACTACAAACGTCACCTTGTTTTACACCATAAGTACAACTAATTAAATCTGTCAGTTTTGAACCACATCTAACTTTAACTTTAACACTATTGTACATACTTTTGATACAGTTAAACATTTTACCCGTTATTCCATTTTTTATGAGAATCTGCCAAAGAATACCCCTATTTAAAGAATCAAAGCCTTCTCAAAATCTATGAAGGCTACATATATTCCTGTTACAAGAGAACTGTTTTTGAACAAAAGACAACAAAGTGAACATGTGATCAGTAGTTGAATAATTCCTTTTAAAACCAGCTTGATGTTCTCCAGTGATATTGTTTTCCTCAACCCATTCTTGTAAACGATGGTTTATGATTGTACTATAAATCTTACTACTAATGTCACTTAAAGTTAATGCCTCTATAATTTATTAGGGTTATTATTATCACCTTTTTTGTACAAAGGAAGAACAATGCCTTCTGTCCATTTTTGTGGAAAAACACCTTTTTGAAATAAAGCATTGAAAAACAATACAAAGAATTCAATAACATTGTCACCTGCATTTTTAAACAATTCTCCAATAATCCCATCTGGACCAGCTGCTTTTCTGTTCTTTAGTTTTCTAAATGCTAACATGACCTCTTCTTTTGAAATAGGTCGGTTAAAATAGGTATCAGAGTCATCAGACTGTACATGATCTTCATGTGTTTCCTTTTCAAGTAGATTTTTGAAATGATGATACCATTCCTCAACTGTAATACTATTACTAACAAATTTTCTCTTAAATGAACATTTGCGCACATTTGTCCAGAACTGCTTTTGATCTCGAACTGATGACAAGAGCTTATCTAACAATGCATTATTATGTTGTTTTTCCTTGAGATTTAACATGTGTTTATACTCTCTTCTTGCAACGCAAAAATCATGGCGGCTACTAGCATCACTTGACTGTCCAGCTACTTTAAAGAGTTTACGTAAGTTTTTCCTGGCCATTCTGCATTCACTATCATACCAGTCATCCATCTGTCGGTCTGTCTTGTCTCTAAATTGTTTTGTCATACAGCCAGCATTTTGTATCAGACAATGGTTGAAAACGGTTAATGCTTCGTCAATATTATGGTCAATAAGGCTTACAGCTAGTTCTAACATTTCTGAGTTTCCTCACTTTGCATTAATGAAATAAAGGTTTCCTTTTTATTTTCATCCCACACAAGCTTAGTTATTGTTAGGTTTTCATTACAGATATTCGGTCTCCCATCAGTTCTGTCACAAAGGTTTAAACAAAGTTCCACAGGCATATGATCTGAGTCAAATCTGTCTTTAACTGTAAGCTGGCATAGAGAGTGAAAAACAACAAATACATCACTTGACATTATGAAATAATCATTAACACTACTGCCGGAATCTGAGATGTATGTATAGCAACCTAAAGGGTCGCCCTCACATACACCATTAAGAATACATAAATCAAAAGTTACACATAAATTCAACAGGCGTTTTCCATAAGTATTTGTTACTTTATCATGAGACTTTCTGTTCATATTTACTTGTTGGCTTGTATGTATTAAATCAATAATATTTTTTTATTTGACACATTTGTTGGTTAACATCAGCTGTTCTACTATGAAGTCACCTGACAAAACAATGAATACATCATCATATTTCACAAACAGTCAGTCAAACATTCTTCCAGTATACTCATACCACAATCAACATCAAAATAGGAATAAAAAGGAGATCCCTCTGGTGGCACATTACACAAATATACAAAATATCTTTCTCAGTGTTCAACATGTCCTTATCTATTAGGAACACAAAATGTTGGAGTAGTCAACATCAATGCACTGAACGTATGAAGCATACACTTTCTTTATGAGACACACAATAC
>CM054152.1:12066641-12089141 GCA_028751875.1 Rapana venosa
ACACACACGCACGTACGCACGCACACAAACGTACGCACGCACACACGCACGCACACACACACACACACGTACGCACGCATACACGCACACAACACACGCGCGAACGCCAACACAAGCGCGCACAACCAAAAACACACACACACTGATATCACTAAATGTGAACACACATTAAACTACGGCAACAACAGCAACAGCAGCAGCAACAACAGCAGCAGCAGCAGCAGCAGCAACAACAACAACAAACAACACACACACACAACAACACACATACACCCACAACACCCACACAACACAACAAACAACACAGCGCAAACACACACACACACAAAACACACACAAAACACACACACACACACACACCACACACACACACACACACACACACACTCCAGTACAAACACAGAAACACACACACACACACCCCACCACCACCACCACCACCTCCACCCACCTTCTCTCTCTCACATAGACACGGGGAGTAGATGTAAAAAAAAAAAAAAAAAAGCACATAAGTGCTTATTCCATTATCCTCGATATAAAAGAATAAAATAAAGAAAACAACACCACCACCACCTCCACCACCACACACCACCACCACCACCATCACACCCTCCCCCCTCTCCCCCTCACACACACACACACCACACAAAACACACACACACACACACACACACACACACACACACACCCCACACACACACACACACACACACACACACACACACAACAAAACAAGCCTAGCGGAACAGTTCCCCCATGTGTGAGGTTCATCAGATCTGACAGTGTTGGTTTCCCTGTCAGCAGAAACCCCACACCCCCTTATGAACTCACTTTTCACTTTGAGCTCTTGGTGTTCATAATGGACTAGGCCCTTGCTCTTATTGTCTGTCTGTCTGTCTGTCTGTTGGCTGGTCTGTTTGTCTGTTGGTTGGTCTGTGTGTGTGTGTGTCTGTCTGTCTGCGTGTCATTTGTCTGTCTGTTGGTCTGTCTGTCTGTTGGTCTGTCTGTCTGTCGGTCTGACTGTATGTTTGTCTCTTGGTCTGACTGTCTGTTGATTGGTCTGTCTGTCTGTTGATCTGTCTGTGTGTCCCTGTGTCATTTGTCTGTCTGTTGGTCTGTCTGTCTGTTGGTCTGTTTGTCTGACTGTCTGTTTGTCTGTCTGTCGGTCTGTCTGACTGTCTGTCTGACATCTGTCCATCTGTCTGTCGGTCTGTCTGACTGTCTGTCTGACATCTGTTTGTCCATCTGTCTGTCTGACTGTCTGTCTGACTGTATGTTTGTCTGTCTGTCTGCCTGACAGTCTGTCTGTATGTAGGTCTGTCTGACTGTCTGTCTGACGTCTGTTTGTCTGTCGGTCTGACTGACTGTTGGTCTGTCTATATGTCTGTCTGTGTGTCTGTCAGTCAGTCAGGTCTTCAGCCCCTAACAGTGAAAGGATTCCGGGTGAAGGGAAGGTGTGTAACTTGACCCCATAAACGCCACACCAACCAAACGAAGAAAAAAAGAAAGAACTCTCCCCCCCCCCCCCCCCCACTCCCCAAAACAAAGGAACAGAAAGCCGAACAGAGCGTCACAGCCGAGCAGTTATTGGGAACATGCATAATGGAAGCAGAATAGGAGGGGGGGGGGGGGGGGGGGGGGGGGGCGATGGGAGGGTGGGGGGAGGGGTGGTGGTGAAGGTGGTGGTGAAAAAGCACAATACTAACAGTATATGATAATGAATAGTACATATACACAAACACCATGCAAAGAATGAACAGTATACACACGCAAATACATTGCAGTAATCAACGGTTTACATACACGAATACATTGCAGTAATGAACAGTATACGTACACAAATACATTGAAGTAATGAACAGTATACATACACAAATACATTGAAGTAATGAACAGTAAGTAAAGGTAAAGGTGTCCCATAACCTATAAGGTCGTAGGGGAGCGAGGCGTCAGAGACCTCACTTCTCTAGGGCCAGCATATTGAGAGCGGCGCCAATCTCCTCTCCCTCGCTGCTTTACCTTCCCTGACCCTAAAGAGGGCAGGTACCCATTTACAGCTGGGTGAACTGGGGGAACTGTACTGAAGCCAAGGCGCGCAAACAGTCACCCATCCAACTGGTAACCACGCTCCGGAAAGCGAGTGCTCCGACCACTGAGCTATCCCGTCCCCTACAATGAACAGTATACGTACGCAAATACATTGCAATAATTAGCAGTATACATACACTAACACCAGGTTATAATGAACAGTATAGACACACGAACACCATGCAATAATGAACAGTATAGACACACAAATACCATGCAGTAATGAACAGTACACATACACAAATACATTGCAATAATGAAATGCATAGACAAACACCATGCAATAATGAACAGTATACATACTCTAACACTATGCCATAATGAATAGTATAAATACACAAATACCATGTAATAATGGATAGTATAAATACACAAATACCATGCAATAATGAACAGTATACATACTCTAACACCATGCAATAATGAATAGTATAAATACACAAATACCATGCAATAATGAACAGTATATACGCAAAAACACCATGCGATCAACAACAGTTCACACACACATACACACACACACTCTCTCTCTCTCTCTCTCTCTCTCTCTCTCTCTCTCTCTGCTAACGATGATGATGATGACGACCATAATCACAACAACAATGATGATGACTCTGTGTGTTGTGTTGCTGATTTTATTTTGCCCTTGGTTTCTTTGCTATTTGGGGGGGTGGGTTGTTTTTGTGTTTTGTTTTGTTTTGCTATATTTATTATTTTTTGTTGCTTTTCTTTCTCTCTCTCCCCCTCTCACATCCCCTATCTTTTCTCCCCCTCTCTCTCTCTATCTCTCTCCCTCTCTCTCTCCCTCTCTTTTCTTCCCCTCTCTCTCTATTTCCTCTCTCCCTCTCTCTCTATTCCTCTCTCTCTTCCCCTCTCTCTTCCCCTCTCTCTCTATTCCTCTCTCCTCCCCTCTCTCTCTCCCCCATCTCTCTCCTCTCTCCCTTCCTCCCCCCCTCTCTCTCTAGCTTATTACGGGCGGACAGATGACGTTCTACCCGCTGCTAAAACTGTCATGTCCCTCATCAGGACTTCTACCCCTGTGGAGTTTGTTTGTTCCTTTGCACTGGGAAGGGTGGTCACAGGATGCCACCTACCTCCCAGATAATGACAGTGACACTACTACATCTCCCCGCCTGCCATGCTTCACTACCCGTCAGGGCTGACTGCTTCCCTCCCCTGTACTGTCTCTTCAACACACACACACACACACACACACACACACACACAAACACACACACTGTCTCTTACACACACACACACACACACACACACTGTCTCTTCAACACATACACAGAGTCATTCTTCATTTTAACCATAGTCTGTCTTCCAGAGCTAGCTGCTTGCGTCACGTTTTTCACAAGATAACACGGGTAGGGCAAGACAGCTGTATGGAATTGAGAATAAATGAAGGAATGAATGAATGAATGGATACATGAATGAATGAATGGATAGATAGTTGAATGAATAACTGAATGGATGATGTTTAATACATAAGGATGCAAATTTTGGCCAAAGCTTAGTCTTAGTAGGAACAGAAGGTTGTATGCAAGTGGGAATGAATGAGTGAATGATCGTGCGCGCTCGCGCGCACCACACACACACACACACACACGCACGCACACACACACACACACACACACACACACACACACACCCACTCTCTCTCTCTCTCTCTCTCTCTCTCTACCTACTATCTATCTATCTATCTATCTATCTATCTATCTATCTATCTATCTATCTATCTATCTATCTATCATTTACGTAAGAGCGTCATGGAGAATTATCAAGTCTCTCACAATTTTCGGGGAACAAAAACCTGGACTGGAATGTCAGACTGGAACCAACCCTCAAGTCCCATAGACCCCACAGAAGGCTGACTGTCCATTTCACACAACAGCACACTTTCATCAGCCATAGCACAGACCTGCCATCAACACCACCCACCTCGGGGCTCAATTCTTCCCCATAGCATTCCCCAGTTCACACCCTCAGCTAGGAAGTGTGGGGAGAAAGGAAGAATGGAACTGCTTGGCGATATGTCTTGGGAGGGCATTGGACATCAAAGGGAAACGCATGAGCGGGTTTGTAAGTGAGCGTTTTGAAGGCTGGAGGGGCAGTTTGCTGCTCCGTTGGGTTTTGTAAACAAGTGCTGTTAGCTTGGTTATGAACCCGGTAAAAAAATGAATGAAATCACAAGTCGGTTTTTTTGTATAATGAACACAGGTGGTTGGAGCGTTGATTGTAGTTAGGAATAATTTGTAATTATATCAATAGTTGTGGAAATGTCAAAATGCCTCAAGTGCAGTTCTCACACAGTAAACATTGTCTCATTGACAAGATCTGAATTTTGGGTTTAACCATCTTTACCACAATATAATAATGATAATGATAATAATAATAAATGGGACTTATATAGCGCTATATCTTGCAAAGACATATCACATTTCTTATTGTAATATTCTGACAACTGGCATGCTTGTTATCATACATAGTTTTAAAACGTTGAATGTAATAGAGAGAAAGATGGTAAGTAATATTATGATAAATGGCCTGTTCACTACAGTACAGATTCTTAAAGAAAGGTTGATTGTCATATACATAAAGATCGTTACATAATATTATGACAAACGGCCTGCTTGCTATGATACATAATTTTTAAAAGTTGATTGTCATAAACAAAGAGATCGTTAAAGTATGTTCATAGGCTCTTGATGTTTTAGACTTTAAACAGGTTAAGACAAAAGTTGCATGAAACAGAAACAGCAGACTTAAAAAATGTCAGAAAATCTAAAAAACACCTCCTTCTTGTGGTCTCTTCAGGGCTCCGCTCCAAAGAGTGAAGTATAAATTTTTTTCCCTTGTTACAAATGTTTTCACTGTCACTCATTTGCCCCCCTCCGTTTTATCCAGAACCTATGCTTTCAAACACCAGATTCAAACAATCCCTGCGGCCCGTTGCTCTCTCTTCTTGTGTCCTGCCATCCATTTGGATCCCCCCTCTCTTTACAGGTCAAAAGCGTTGGTTTCGTTTACTTTCAAACCCACCCCCAAGAACAATTATTTCCAAAAATGGTTTCCCCCTTTATCGTTTTTTTTTTAAAGGTGTTCCATTAATTACCCGCCCAAGATGTTGTGTGTGTGTTGTTGTGTGTGTATGTGTGTGGTATGTAGTGTGTGTATGTTTGTGTATGTGTGTGTGTGTGTGTGTGTGTGTGTGTGTTGCCCGTTTACCCACCAGAGGGGATGAGTTAAAATTACACCAGTGTGTGGTTTTGTAAATTTTGTCATCCGTTTCAAGGGCACAAATGGCCCTATCGTCTGAAATGCGGAAGGGTGGTGTAAAAAAATGTTCTGCGTGCGTTCCACCCGCGACCTTGGTTTACAGTCAAATCCGGGACATTTGGAGGGTGGATTGGGGCATGAGGCTAACTCCGAGGAAAAAAAAATCCTCTTGAACGGATTGAACCGGGTCAGCAGTAAAGGGGCGCAACGCTAAAACCACTGACTTTCCGCCCCGGGAAAATTTCCTTTGTTTTACCGGTTACGGAAGCAAGCAGTAGATGAATTGCCCTCTTGCTTGTAAAAGCAGCTGTGGGTTGTTTGTTCTTAGTTTTTATGCAGTTGAAGTTGCCTTAATTTATTGGCTGGGGCTTTGTGGCCGGGTTTTCTGGTGGTTGTAATGCAGGAGGTTGCCTGTGGCTCAGCAGCTGACATTTTCCCCACTTCGGGCCCCGTAGCTAGCAGAAAGTTGATAAGAAACGTTTTCAGGCTTACTAAAAAACAGGGGAGAAAGGGTGGGTTTGCAAAAAGCAGGCGTAGGGGGGGGGGGGGGGAAATTGGAACTCGAATATTTTCGAATATTTTAATGAGGGAATTGGATAAGAGAGGTTCTTTACCCCGGCCCTCATGGAAAAAAGTGAAAAAAATTGAAAAAACCAAATAAATAAACAACAAAATGTTCAAAAAGCAATGAATGAACACACAGTTTTCCTTTAATTTTTGGTAATAAAAAAAATAAATGAAAAACCAAAAAAATTAAACCTCGATTGAAAAAACAAGCCCAATTAAAACACTGAAAAAAACCCCCCCCGAACCCCACCCTAAACAGACAACCCTCCCCAAAAATCAACACTCAATCCCCGCCCAAAAAGATACACCAAGTAACACACCCCCCAAACCCACCCACACACTCCCAATCCCACGCGCGTGCGCGAAAAACCCCCTCACACACGCACGCGCGAAAGACACTCACACACCACTCACTCCCACAAAAAGTACGTACGCGCGCGCGCGCACACACACCCACCCCAACAAAACCAAACCCAACACACCACACACCACACACACACCAAACACACACACACAAACACACACCACACACACCAAACCAACATTGCGTGTACTATGACAGACACGTCCCAAACACACACCACACACAAACCTCCTACATTTTACTCCCTAAATTTTATAATACCCTTATGTCAAAATCTCAAAGTATCATACCCAAAACCCTTTTGCCGGCATCAAACAATGGTTGGGTTAAAGCATGAAAAAACAAACCCCCAAAAAAAAACCCAAAACCCCCAAACAAAACCAAAAAACCCCCTAACAAACAGATTTTGAGACGACACACCATACACAAACAACACAACCCACACACACCCCCAACACAACACACACACCCCACACACCAACACACCAACCCCCAAAAACCCCAAAACCACACAACACACCACACACAAAACACCCACAAAACACCACCCCACACCACACAGAGTTCAACAAGCATGCTACCCAAATGTTTTTTACAGGAAATTAAAAAAGTGTGTGTGGTACGTTTTTTTAAAAAGATGATATGCTACTTTTCTCTTTTATAAAGCGGGGTTTTTGTTCTAATTTGCTGCCGAATAAACAAGAGATGACATAAAGGATCGTTCTTGGGAGGAGAAACACACTATTTTTTTCGAACATTTTAAAAGGGAACCTCTGAAAAAGAAAAGGAGGAGCTAGTTTTTTCATGATTTTTATAATAAAACCCCTTTATTTAAGGCTTTGAAAATAAAGGAAGAATTTTTAAAACTTTTGTAGTATTTTTTAAAGGGAAAGTATTTTAAAAGGGAATTAACTTGAGGGACGTTTTATATCTCTAAGTTGTGTATACAGTTCTTATGCCAATCCCAGCTGTAGTGCTTTTAGCAGAAGGTTTTTTATGTAAGCATAGAAGTTTGTTTTCGGTTGTTGATCAGGAAATGTTTTATTCGTTTAAAGTTGGAATTGTTCTTAGATAATTTTTTAGAAACCTAAAATGTTGCCATAAAAATTTTTTATCGATATTTTTAGCCCAGTAGTTTTTATGAATGATTTCTTCTAGTTATTTTATCAAAAATCTTTTTTCCTTTAGTTTGTTTTAAGTTTTGGCGCTTTTGTTTTTTTCAATCCCCGTTTTGATTTAAAAGGATGGAGGCATGTGATTACATTGCCCAGGTAGATTGTTTAAGTCTTCTTGAAAATATAGTAGCTACAGGTTTACTTGATCAGCTGTTGTAGGTAGTATGTCAGCAAAAGAGTTCACAATGGATAAAAATGGAGAGGAAGATCGTTGATATTATAGAAAAGGGACTGGCCCTAGACAGAACCCTTGAGGAATCCCCATACTTCAAGGCAAAAGGGACGACTAATTAAATTTTTTTAAACGCTTGTCCCTTTTTATCAAGAAACGAGGAAATCAGTTTTAGGGTTGCAAAATTTAAAACCTACATAGCGTTTCTTTAAAAGATTTTGGGTCAGTACAGTCAAGTTTTGGAAAAAGTTAAAAAAATGCCCGTTAGAGTTTTGTTGATATTTAAACCCCATTGCTCTATGAGATTACTGAGTGCAGTATGCATGAAAAATTTTCTCTAAACCCGCTTTTTTTGGATAAAATAAGTTATGCCAGTAAAGTATGACAGAAGATTTTGTTTTAAAATGCTTTTCAAAGGTTTAGTAAATAGATAAATGAAAATAGGTCGTATTGGGAAAGGGTCATTTGGATTCCAGTTTTAAGAATAGGTAAACTTTGGAAATTTAAAAATTTGAGGATGGAATTTTTTAAAAAGGATTTAGATATATGTAAGATGTTGTTTCTTGCGCGGAATTTTTAAAAATTTTGCTTTTAAAAATTTTATCTCCCCACGGGTTTTGTTTGTTTTATGAAAAAATCCTTTGCACTTCATGCACCAAAATATTTGAATGAATTTTAGACTTTGTTGATTAAGCTACAATATTCCTGTAAAATTGGTAAGTAATTCAATTCTGAGCGGTAAATATTTACAATTTTTTCAGAAAATAGAACAAAGTGTTGATTTATATTATCTGCAGATAGCCCTGTCCTGATAAACCCCTTTATGAAGATATTTCCGGCTAATGTTAATTGTTTCAGAGAGACTTTGGGTCCTTAGATGTTTATTAACTCACGAAATATTATTTTTTTGCAATTCTTTTTCATGTGTCACTCTGTTCGTTTTTCCCTTAAATTTTTCATCTTTTCCCTGTTGTTTTTAATAATTTATCTGGACGGTTATGGCTCGGTTTCACAGTTAACCGGGTGGTTTATCTTTAGCTTTTACACGTTTGATTTAAGGGGGCGTGACTATCAAAGTGATGAAAAAATTTTTATACCAAATTTCAAGTGCTTCTTCTGGGTCAGTAAATGTAGACTGGGAAGTTAGTTTTAATAGTCGGCAAAATTTTTTTTTCATTAAAGTTCTATAGCTGCGGAAGAAAGTATTTGTTTTTGCATCGGGTATTTTAGCCCCCTTTTTTGCAAGAAAAGCATCGGAAGTGTCACAAAGCCTTTCAGGTACAGACAGTTCTACAATGTTAGTGGAGTGGTTGTTATTTGGTCAATCAGTGTTTCAGAAGTAGGTTTTCCTTGTAGGAGTATTTCCCCAATTGTGACAGATTTTCCCCTAAAAGTTTTTTTCATTTATCTTTAGGCTTAAGTAAAAAAATTTTAAAAACCCCAAAAGAAGTTTTAATTCAGTTGAGTAGCCAAACATCATCCATATTTGTTCAAATTTTTAAAATTACTAATGGTTTTATCTGGGTTTCGATCAAAAATCCAACTGGTTTTGGGTTTTTGGCCCCTTTTCAGGGTATTCTACCCATATAATTCAATCCCATAGTTATCAAAAATGTTATTGTTTAAAATTTATATTGATGTTATATAGGTTTTAAACCCCTGTTTTTAATTTGGGTTTTTGGGATTGTTGATGAAATTAACCCGGGGAATGTATTATACTTTGGAAATTATGTGACAACCTTGCTCAAAAAACCCAAAAATTAAAAAGGGAAATATTTACATTTGAAAAAATAGGGGAAGTCTGAAACTTTATTTAGCAGTGAAAAACATTTAAAAAGCCACTTTGATCCATTCAGTTAGCCACCATTGGAATTGGACAGTTTCCTATTGTTACAATTGGCAAAATAAAAAAAAAATTTTCCTCAAACAATCTTTTTTAAAACTCGCACAATTTTAGCAACCCACATAAAAAAGGGACGGGAGCTCGGGGTGGAGCATCGTTTTCCCCCCAGCCCAGTGTAAGCAGCGTCGAGCATGGTTCCCAGTTGGATGGTGCCGTTTGCGCCCCTTGGTTCAGTTCAGTTCCCCAGTTCACCCAGCTGTAAAGGGTACCTCCCCTTTTTAGGGTCAGGGAAGGTAAGCAGCGAGGGAGGGATGGGCGCCCCCCCTCAATTGCGGGCCCCTAGAAAAGTGAGGTCTCTGCGCCTCGCTTCCCCTACGACCTTAAGGTTATGGGCCCTTTCCCTTTACCCTTTACAAAACAAAAAAATTTTAAAAGTAGACTTATAATTAAAGCAAAATTATATCTCTACAACATTTTTCACCCCAAAAAGCTCAAAAGCAAAGGCAGAAAGTCAAAAAATTTTGGAAAAAAAAATACCAGTCTAAAACAAAAAAATTTAAAAAAGAAAGAAAGCGAAGCAAAACACAACTTCAAAGCCAATGTGAAAAAAAACTGCAAACTTGAATCAATCCAAAAGTAACCTTGAATGACCGTATTAAACAACCTCATCAATTTTTCAAGGAAAAAAACTTTGCCCGATTTATTATCTTAATCAGTTTATTTCAAAAACCCACAGAGCAAAGTTGACAACAACACACACACGGCGGCCCCGCGCTGAAATACATAAAAACCCCTATGTAATTAAAACATGCACCGTGCCCCCGAAGCACTGCCCGCATGGCTCCCCTCGGTCTGCACCGTGCACACCGTCCCCCTTTCGGCATGCGCGCGTGCCCCCCCCCCAGGGTGCACAACAACATGCCAAAAGGGCCCTGCCCGGAAAATAGAACATGCACACCCCCCCCTCCTCTAACACAGCCGCATGACCCCCCCCCCGGGAAAACCCCGCTTTCTTGTAGTTTCAGGTTTCCCAGATGCATGTACCTCCCCTCAAAAAAATTACTAACCCCCCGGAGCGATAAATGCCCCCCCCTTCCACCGCCAGCAGGATGCACCCAAAGTAGGCCAACAGGATTTTTCTGGATGCACACAAAAACACACACCACAACACACCACACACACCACACACACACCAAAAACAACACACACCAACACAACCCCAAACCCCCACACTACACCACCACCAGCACATTTAACTAACTGTAAACTTTTTTTGATTGAACCAGTCTTGAAGGAGGGAGAATAGTATTATGATTTTCTTTTTTCTGCTAGTTTTTTTGTTTTTTTTAAAACATGTTTGTTTCACTCACAATTTTGAATTAGTGATTTGCACTTCAAAAGTTTTATTTTGATAACACTTTTTTAAAAAATGTAAGCAAAGGGGCAAAAACACTAAGTGGTATTCTTTATTGAGGGGGAGAAAAAACTTTCATGGGGTTTACATGAGATAAAATTTGGGATGCCATATTTTGGGTTGGTAAGCTATTGTCTGGTTGGGACACCCGCGGGGGTCGGGCCATGGGTGCTGGGGGTGGGACTGGGTGAGCAACAGTCGTAGGGGCTGGGGAGGAAATTTGGGAACGTTTAAGGGGGGGTAGGGGGAGTGAAGGGGAGGATTCCATTGGGTTGGAAGGGGTAGGGGCTTTGGGCTGGGGTGAAGGGGAATGGGAAAAGGGATTGATGAACATTTTCATTTTCCCGTTTTGAAGCTGTGAAGAGGAAGATGAAGATGGTGGAAGGGTGACCCCCGGGTGCCCCGTGGCTTGAAGGGGCCAGTGGGCAGGAGGGCCCTCATGTAGAGGTGGGTTGTTGGTTGCTGCCCTCCTCCGGAAAGGGACATGGGGTTGTGGCATGGAGGAGACGGAGGTACTGCGGTGCCCAAGTGCACGTCCCGGGTGGGCGAGGGGGCGTTTTAAAAGACACCGTCCCCCTTTTTTTCCCCTTCGTAACTGCACTGAGTGTTCTCCGGCTGCTCGTTCATGAGACACCAAACCCGGCGGACCCGCCTGTTCGGGTTGATGTGAGTGGCTGGCCCGGGGGGGGAACTGCTTTAAGTTAACAGCAGCCCGGCCACTCCCTTTAGGTGGGGTGAATAGGTCTTTTAAAGTGCCTGTCTATGGGGCCCATTCGGCTCAGGAAAGTGTCGGTTAAAAGGTTTCCGGGCTGTGGCACAGGTGTAGCAGATTTTTTTTTGGAGGCAAGATTGCATTATTGGGGATGTCGTCCCCCCAAACTGGAAAAATGAATGAAGGTATGTTTGCTTTAGGGAAAGATTCTTTAAACATTGCCCTCAGCTCCACCATTGTTGGTGGATATCGTCCCGAGGACAGCATTTACGCCCAAAATGGCTATAGTTTTTGAAAAATATCTGCATTTTGCGGAAGTGTTGAAACCCCTTTTTTCAAGTGTTGTAGTGTCCAACCCGGTATGCACGCCTTAAAAACCCGGTTTTGTTGACTTCCTAACCGTTTGTACGATGGTCTTTGCCCGAATCTCCTACAAGGACGAGTGGAATTTTTTGGAATTTTAAATTTTTTTGAAAAATTTGCTAGGGTTTTTTTTTTTTTCGGATGCTTTCATTGGCAGATTTTGTTTGAGGGATTTTGAGTGTAGAAATAGCCGTAACTTTTTTTTTTCCTCGGTCAGGTGTCGGGTTCGTAATGGTCAAACGATTTTGTATCGAACAGGGGTTCTGTGGAGATGGGGTTAGGGGTTTTTGTTAATTTTTGTTGCAGTGAAAAGTTTGGGGTATTGTTTTAACTACTGTCAGCATGGTTGTAACCTTGCTGTGTTGTCTTCCCCAATTTTGGAAGCAAATAAGGTTGGGGCTCGGCAGTCAAAGGCCCCCGTCATTTTCTTTATCCTCCCATGTTTGCACTGGGTTTTTTTGGTTGTTTTGTGGGGTTTGTTTTTTTTTGTTTTTTTTGGGGTTAAAGGGGTTTTTTGTGTTTTCTTTGTTTGGATTGTTGGGGTTTTTGGTTTTTTGTTGGGTTTTTATTTGTTTTTTTTTTTTGTTTTGTTTCTTTTTATTTTGGAGGGGCTTTTTCAAGGTAAAATTGATTAAGTGTACTTTTTAAGGGTTTCGTTTTGGTTTTGATGGTCAAAAGTCTTTTAGGCCATTTCGTTTACTTCTTTTTTCTTTTTTTGCTTTTTTATTAAGGGTTCCAGGACTTCGCAATGGTAAGGTTAGAAGCCAGGCCTTGAAGTCCCTCCTCTTTTGTTGGGTTGACTATGGGTTTCTTGGGAGGAAAGGGAGGAGGGGGACTGAAACAAAAGGGGGTGAAAAGAAAAGGGGAAAATTCTGTCAAATCAGAAAAATGGAGATGCTTTTACATGGGAAAGGGCCCCCGACATTCCCCCAAAGGGGGAAAACAGTTTAAGATAATGGCTCTCTTTTGGGTTTCTTTTTTTTTTGTTTTTTGGGGGGTTTTTTTGTTGATTAAAAAAAATAAATTGTTTTCGCTTTTTCCTTGGAAAAGAATTTGAAGAATGCATGTAGGCAAGATCTTGTGTTCTTCGCTTGAAAAAAAACAGTGCTAATTTTTGCTTCAATCATTGTGCAGCGTGAAGATAATGCGTGTAATCGCGCCGCTTTCACAAGAGGCTGGTTTTTTTTTTTAGACAATACCCACTTTCTCGCCTTGGGGGTTTTTCGTTGCGGCCGGAAAAAAAATTTTTTTGGGGGGGTTCCCCTTTTAGGGGAAGGGGGGGGGGGGGGGGGGGTGATTGTTTGGGGGTGCATGAACAATGGGAGGCCGGGGGGGGGTTTTTTGGGTATTTGGTTGGGGGCAAAGAAAGGGGGGGTGGGTTGGGGGGTTTGGGGGGGGTTTTTTTTTTTTTGGTTTTTGGTTTTTTTTTTTTTTTTTGGGGGAAAGGGGTCAAAAATCGTAAATTTTTTTCAGGGTTTTCTTTGTTAAAGCAGGCATTTTTTTTTTCAATCCCCATTAAAAAAAAAAAGGGGGGGGGTTTATTGCATTAAAAATGAACATGTAAAAATAGAAATCCGGGTTTTTTTAAAAAAAAAAATGGTGTTTCCAACAAAAAAAGCAAGAAAAAACAAAAATTACCCTGTGTTGTTGTTTGTTGTTGTTGTGTGTGTGTGTGTGTGTGTGTTTTTTGTGTGTGTGTGTGGGGGGAGAGAGAGAGAAAAGTAATGGGAAAAGGTTTGAAAAGGGAGAGAATTAAAAAAAAAAAGAGAGAGAGAGGGGGTTGGGGGGGGGGGTTTAATAAATTTTTGGGTTTTGATAAAAGCTTTTGGTCCTGTTTTCCCGACAAATATTGCATCATTTTTAAAAATGGGACACCCAACTCTCTTTTAACCTCCCTAAGCAGGGAAAAACAAAAAAAACCACCTGGTTTATGTGTGAGGGGGTGTGTTGGGGTTTTTATGGAAAAAGAGGAAGTGGAGGGGGAGTAAAAGAGGCCGCAAAAATGTTGTTATGTTTAAAAATGTTTTTGTTGAAAAGCTTGCCCTAAAACTTTTAAAAAAAAATTTTCCCCCTTAAGGAAAAAAATCCCCGAATGGGGATGACTCCTTAGGGGAGGGAGAAAAACCGCAACGTAAAACTTCTCATCGTTTTAATTTAATCTTAAAGTGTTCAGTGTGGGGTAGTCTGAGCCATTGGGTAAGGTGTTTTGTGGGGAAAGCACAGCAAAAACAACAACTGGAAAAAACCGGAGAAAAATTTTCGAAGAATCTGCCTGGCGGAAAATTAGCCACAAAAACCCGGGTTTTTCCCCACAGTGGATTTTTTCCAATGGGGAAATGTTTATTTCCAAATTTTCAGGGTTTTTTTTTCAAGAACATTTTTTTTTCCAAACTTTTGGTTTAAAATTTTGGGATTTAAAAGCGAAAGGGGGATGTTGGGAAAGGGAATAAAAAAAAAAGCAGCTAGGGGTTTTTTTTTTCAAAAATAACAACCCCTTTTCTGTTTTGAAAAATTTTATGTATGATAAAATTCTGAAATTTGGTTGCAAGAGTATTTTCGTTGACATTGTAAGGTTTTATTGGGGGTTTTATTATTGTTTTATTTGTTTTTTAAATTTTAAAGTTGGTATAATAAAGTTTGCTAAAAGTTTGGATTTTTTTAATAAAAAGAGCCCTATTTTTAATTTTGTGCGGTTGTGGTTTTTTTTTAAGCAAAAAAGTGTTTTATGAACTTCGGTATGAAAGAAGGGTCGGAAAAAATCTTTGGATAATGTCAGGAGTTATGTTAAGTCTAGGAAAGGGAAAGGTAAAGGAGTCCCTAACCCATAAGGTCGTGGGGAGCGAGGCGTCAGAACCTCACTTTCTAGGGCCGCTATTTGGGCGGCGCCCATCTCCTCTCCCTGGTGCTTTACCTTCCTGACCTAAAGAGGGCAGTACCTGACAGCTGGTAACTGGGGGAACTGTATGAAGCTTGCGCCAAACGGTCCCCATCCAATGAGTAACACTCGAACGCTGCATAACTTGGCTGGGGGAAAGCGAGTGCTCTGACCACTGAGCTGTCCCGTCCCATGTTAAGTCTACGATAGTGTAAAGATAGGAGAACAGTTTATGATTTCTATGTAGTTCCCTCTAAGCCCACACGTTCGTTCCCCTCTGCCCCGACACTCATACTGTACCCCTGCTTGTTGCCTTTGGTCTTATTGTGTCATTACTTCCCAAGTTTTCCTCCCACCCCGCCGTTTTCTTTTGAAAACAAGAGCCACAGTTCATATTATCAAATCCTCGAGCGTTTGGGATGCGTTGATGACCACCTTGGCCAGTTCGATGTGATCCAGAAACATGGACATGCCCAGCATGCATCCAAAGCCTCCCTGGCGCATTGGGTTCTGCAGGTATAGTACTAACGCATCTGCCGAAAGATTCTTTGCAGATGTGGTGTAACGGTTGCGGAATACTGCACTTGCCGTAGTCTCTCCTTGGGAACACTGAAGCTTTGGCTGTGTAAGGTTTATGGAAATGGTTGTCAACATTAATCCGTGTCATGACAGCAGGGCAACAAGACAAGACAAGCCCAGACGAGACAAAACTAGAGATTAGTCTTTTTTTCTCTTTTGATTTTATTATTAATTTCTCGTTTCTATGCCCTATTCTCCTTTGAGAATGCCGGGGACAACAAGACAATACAAGACAAGACCAGAAGGTGTCAACAATGATCCGTATCATGACGCAATAGGACAAAAAGACTAGACAAGACCAGACCAGAGATGAGTCTTTTTTCTTTTGATTTAATTATTTATTTCTCGTAGTTTGTATGCGCCAGATTCCTACGTGGTGATGCCGCGTGTGTGTGTGTGTATGTGTGTGTGTAACAATAACAATAACAACAACAATAACAATAATTTTAATTCAGTTTTTGCAGGCCATATGGCCCATAGGAACAACAGTTAATCATATACTTTTATGTAAGGTGAACATCCTTACTTCTGATATCTAAACATTTAGTAAGAAATAATCCAACTTTAAACATCAAACTAGGTTTAGTGTTCATACACAGAAGCTGCACTTTCAGATTCGATGGAAATCTGTAATAATACAGAGGAATACATTTTCTTCGCAATACAGCATATTTTGGGCATACAAGTAAAAAGTGACAAACATCTTCAATTTGTTGGCCATCACACTGAGAGCAGAATGGATCAGTAATCGGTTTGCCATAACGTGAAATTCCATTTAAAGTAATCTGTTTGACCTCAGTAAACATATACCTCTACGGTATTCTAAAGATTCTACTTCACATACATAATTTGCTCTACAAATAATCGGGTGATAATCTAAGTAGTCAGGGTATGCTGATAGAGAGTCATGCCATTTTTGTTGGTACACATCTTGTATTCGTGTTTGGAATTCTTTCATGAAGGATGAGGAATTACCACAATTTTGCATTGTCCAAACATAAACCAAATCCGTGGGTGCATAAAATCTTTCTAACATGTGTTACCCAATTTATTCTCCCTGCTTCATCCTGTCTACACAACATATTGTAGCATTGTCTGGGATATCTATGATCAGGCATATCCAAAATTTTTAGCCAATATTTGATTACTCTGGTAACAGTGTCAACAAAAATGGGATATCTACCACAATCGCCAAGGCAAATATTATTTTAACATCTCTGCCAACCCCCAGGACCATTTTGCAAATTTTTACCTGTATTTTTTCAATATCATGATACTGCTGAAAACCCCAAATTTCAGAACCATAGAGGAGGATTGGTTTCACTTTTGTATCAAAAATACTAAAAACTGTAGATGCTGGAAGATTCTTTAACCTGAAGTACAATCTTTTGATACCAGCAACAGCCTTCAATGCTTTTCCAGAGAGATTTTCGATACATTTTGACCAGTTCAATGTTGACCAAAAACCACACCCAGATAATTATAACTAGATTCTACTTGTATCTGCTTTCCTAAATAACACCATTTTTCAGACTTCTTAGTAAATCCACCATTTTTAAAAACGACTACTTTAGTTTTGTCCATATTTACAGAAAGTCCCCATTTCTTACAATAATTTTCCAAACAATTGATCTTTTTTTTGCAAGTCTACAACTGAATCTGAAACTAAAGCAATATCATCTGCATACGTAAGAGTATGCCTAGTGGCTCAGAAAATACATCTATGCCTTGAGTATCTGATCCAGTGAGATCTGATTCTAGTTCAGAAATAAAAATTGAAAATAATAGGGGACTCAACATACAACCTTGTCTGACACCAGAAATACAATCAAAATATTCAGTAATGTGAGCCCCGACTCTCACAGCTGCCTTCACACTTTTGTACATGCTTTGCAGCGTCATGAACATTTTATCATGGATTCCTTTTTGCAGCAGCAGAAATAAAAGTTTTATTCTGTCAACACTGTCAAATGCTTTGGAAAAGTCTACAAAAAGAGTATAAAACCTACCACCTTTCTTTGTTAGATACTTTTGTGCTAGAGACTGAAGTGTAAAAATGTGATCGATGGTGCTGTAACCTTTGCGAAAACCAGCATGTGCCTCAGGAATTAAGTGTGCACGTTCACAAAACTTTGTCAGTCTTTCATTCAGAATTGTACTATACAGTTTACCAATTATGTTTAACAATGAAATACCTCTATAATTATCAACATGTGCAGTGCTACCTTTTTTATGCAGAGGAAAAATCACAGCATGTGTCCAGCTTTCTGGGTATGTTCCTGATGAAAACACTGCGTTGAACAGAGGCAATAAAAATCTGACATGAATGTCAGTGGCATGCTGGAAAAAATCTGACATCAAACCATCAGGACCAGAAGCCTTACCACTCTTCAGTTTTTTCAAGGCTGTATAAACTTCACTCTCAGTGATATCATCACCAAGTTGTATTTTCAGAACATTTTGCCTTCTGCTTTCTAGTGTCTATATTGCGACTGTTTTTCAACAGCGTTAAACCTGAAACCCCCTTCCTTATTCGGTCATGCTTACAATGTTAGAATGATGACGATAACGGTGATGATGATGATGATGATGATGATGGTAATGCTGCTGCTGATGATGATGATAATGATGCTGCTGCTGTTGATAATGATAATGATGCTGCTGCTGCTGCTGATAATGCTGCTGCTGCTGCTGCTGCTGCTGCTGATAATGATGATAATGATGCTGCTGCTGCTGCTGCTGCTGCTGCTGCTGCTGATGATGATAATGATGCTGCTGCTGCTGCTGCTGATAATGATGCTGCTGCTGCTGCTGCTGCTGATAATGATGCTGCTGCTGCTGCTGATGATAATGATGATGATAATGATGCTGCTGCTGCTGATGATGATGATAATGCTGCTGCTGCTGCTGCTATGATGATAATGATGCTGCTGCTGCTGATGATGATGATAATGATGCTGCTGCTGCTGCTGCTGCTGATGATGATGATAATGATGCTGCTGCTGCTGCTGATGATAATGATGCTGCTGATCGTGATGCTGATGACGATGATGGTGGTGGTGTTGTTGCTGTTGTTGTTACTGTTTTTGTTATCATGACATGATAAATGCTACGGGAAGGGTAAACATATCTTGACACCATCAGTGTGAACTGCAGGCCAACGTTTAGCCAATCCTACAGCTGCTGTCCACATATCGACCACTGCCGCTGCCTGGCCTGCCTGGCCTGCTAGCTAGCTTGCGTGATCTTCGCTCGTGCGTGGTAAGGCGCAGGCCCTTGTAAAGCCACCCCGACACGGCACTGACACCATCCCTTCTCCTCACACCCAGAGCCTAGGCCGAGCTAGTGCTGACTGTGTGTGCGTGCCACTAATATAGCACGGTGCAGCCCCCAACCAGCCGAGTGTCCATAGCATAGGCCACAGTCTAGCCCCACAGGCGTGTCTGGCTTACTTACTACTGCAGCCTAATACCTTTCCGATAGGCCTACTACATACAGTGTTGTATGCAGCATGCGCCTTTCCTATAGCGGGTAGATCGTCAAGCCCTTTTAGTCCTTGAAGTACACACTCCATCATAAGTTTATACCTAGCAGTACCGTGTTATTATCACCAATTACGGGGTTTATTCTATAACACACTTGGCGATCTCTCTCTCTCTCTCTCTCTCTCTCTCTCTCTCTCTCACACACACACACACACACAAACACACGCGCGCACACACTGCAAAGAGCTAGTGCAACGTGCAACATGTGAAGCCAGCCAGTGGCCGAGTGGTATAATCCTGTTCCCTAATCCCTGGCCTTTGTTTAATCCGTTCTCCTAAGTCCACACTAACACTAGCACAAGCACTGCCAGCCAGTCAGCCAGTGGGCCTTGTATTGGCTGGGCCGCCACCACCACCACCACCACCACCACAGCACCTGTCCGAACTATTTTCCCTGCCTCTCTGATCAAGCAAAGCAAAGCTCTAGGCCTACTCTCTTACTGTATGGAGCCAAGTGCGTGCGTGTATGTGTGTGTGCGTGTGTGTGTGGCTTGCCTGTACCTACGATCCTCGCAATCACTCACCTGTCAGTAGTGCCACAGATTTTCAGTGTGGGCTTGTGACCAGTCTGTGTGCTCTCTTTTTACCTGGTGGAACCTAGTTCTGTGATGTGATTCCTGCCTGATTGTTTATTTTTTCAAGGTATTCAGTTTTTGTGAGTTTTTGTGTCTGTGTGGACAGGATTTAAAGTAACGTTCGAAGCAGTGTGTGAACAAAAACAAGCTGGCGATGATGAAGAAGTAAGGCAGACTGTGTGCGGGTGGATTAGCACTGAACAGACTTTTTCACAAGCAAAGTGTGACTGACTGTTGTTGGCGAGGGGCTTTGTTCAATGACTTGGTGATAAACCATGCTGAACCAAAAGTTGTCCTACTTTTGATTAACTCAGGTTGAGTGTGTATGCTTTCGTAAAGGTCACAGGCATTTCAACTCTAGTGGAAAAATACGTTATTGTGACCAATACAGTACGTGGGTAGAGGTTTTATCATAATCATCACAGGACAGTATACCTCATTCTTGGTGTGGGATCAAGACAGTCCAGTTCTGGAGAACTAAAGTGGGCAAGAACTGAACGATCTGTGAAGGAGTGATCAACCACAAACCAGGAACACTGTGGCTTGTGTGTGTGGAGACGATGGTGTGATAGTTATACAGATAGGATTCCATCAAATCCTGTTGTCCTAAGGTAGAAAAGAAAAAACAAGACAGCCAAATTGACAGCGCTCATATGTGATTTTCCATCAGTGCGTATTTCTGATTTTCCATCAGTGCGTATTTCTGATTTTCCTTCAGTGCGTATTTTCCTTCAGTGCGTATTTCTGATTTTCCTTCAGTGCGTATTTCTGATTTTCCTTCAGCGCATATTTCTGATTTTCCATCAGTGCGTATTTCTGATTTTCCATCAGTGCGTATTTCTGATTTTCTTTCAGTGCGTATTTCTGATTTTCCTTCAGTGCATATTTCTGATTTTCCTTCTCCTGTGCCTGTGTTGTAGTGACATACCTGATCATCATGGAGCAAGAAACCGACGTGTCTGCTGTCAGTGTAAGTATCTCTATCACACAGTATCACTGCACTCTTTCCACTACTATGACAACCACAGTCTGTCTTCTACAGTCTGTCTTCTACAGTCTGTCGTCTACAGTCTGTCTTCTACCGTCTGTTATCATCATTTTTAACTGCTAAGGCTAACTCTGTGTCAGAGAGGAACTGAAACTGAAAGTCTTTTATAGTTTGTTAACGTCATTTTCAGCTGACAACACTAACTCGGTGTCTACAGTCTGTTAACGTCATTTTCAGCTGACAACTCTAACTCGGTGTCTACAGTCTGTTAACGTCATTTTCAGCTGACAACTCTAACTCGGTGTCTACAGTCTGTTAACGTCATTTTCAGCTGACAACTCTAACTCGGTGTCTACAGTTTGTTAACGTCACTGTCAGCTGACAACTCTAACTCGGTGTCTACAGTTTGTTAACGTCATTGTCAACAGTTAACACTAACTCGGTGTCTACAGTTTGTTAACGTCATTGTCAACAGTTAACACTAACTCGGTGTCTACAGTCTGTTAACGTCATTGTCAACAGTTAACACTAACTCGGTGTCTACAGTCTGTTAACGTCATTGTCAACAGTTAACACTAACTCGGTGTCTACAGTCTGTTAACGTCATTGTCAACAGTTAACACTAACTCGGTGTCTACAGTCTGTTAACGTCATTGTCAACAGTTAACACTAACTCGGTGTCTACAGTCTGTTAACGTCATTGTTAACAGTTAACACTAACTCGGTGTCTACAGTCTGTTAACGTCATTGTCAGCTGACAACTCTAACTCTGTCTACAGTCTGTTAACGTCATTTTCAGCTGACAACACTAACTCGGTGTCAGGGTAGAACTGAAACTGATAGACAAAAAATTCTGAAAATGTCTGAGACCATCGTAATCATATTCTGAAACAGAATGGCGGGGTATTCTTTATTTCTTTCTGTTCTTTTTAAAAAAAAAAATCTCTGAGAGAAGTCTTCTGAATATTTGAAGTATATACTGATACAAATGAGTAGCTTTTGAGAGAGAGAGATAAAAAAATCTCTCATAATTACTTCAGATTATCTTGAAGTTCTATGCTGAAGCGAAAGAGCAGGTAGTTGTAACAGGCACGTTAGTGTATGAACACCCTTATTTACCACCTTTGGTCTCCCTGATGGAGTCATACAAACCAGAAAGGTTACCGAGTGCAATGCCTAAGTAACAACTGGTAAGAAAAACCATAGCAGACTGTTTAGTGGACTTTTGCTGTAGATTTATTTTTACTTTATTCTTTAATTATTTCTTCTTCTTTTTTTGTGGGGGAGGGGGGGGGGTAAGTAAAACACACAGAAAGACAGATAGATAGATAATAGATAGATAGATAGACAGACAGATAGATAGACAACAGATAGATAGAAAGATAGATAGATAGACAGAAAGACAGACAGATAGATAGATAGATAGATAGACAGATAGATAGATAGATAAACAGACAGATAGATAGAGAGATAGATAGACAGATATTTATTTATTTATTTATTTATTTATTCTTTTATATCGAGGATAATAGAATAAGCACTCATGTGCTTTTTTACATCCAGTCCTCGTGTGTATGCGGTTTTGTAAATTTTGTCATCTGTTCCCACCGGCACACAATGGCCTACTCTTGTAAAAAGCGGAACAGGATTTAACGTGTGCGCAAGATGTTCTGCATGCGTTCGAACACGGGGCCTCGGTTTATAGTCTCATCCGAAGAATATCCTTGATATATAAAAGAATTTTAAAAAAATAAAATAGAGATAGATAGAGAGATAGATAGACAGCTAGCTAGCTAGATAGACAGACAGACAAATAGATAGACAGACAGAGAGAGAGAGAGACAATGACAATGACAATGACAAATTCTTTTATTTCGAGGATAATGAATAAGCACCCATGTGCTTTTTTACATCCAGTCCCCGCCCTTAAGGATATATATGATAATAAAATTAAAATA
>CM054152.1:12106641-12129141 GCA_028751875.1 Rapana venosa
ATTACGTCACGTGAAATATTTGAAAAACTACGCTATACAATTTTTTTTAAACTACACTACGCGGACTTAAAAAAAAACAACCCCAACCAAACCCTACCCTATGCAGAACATTCTAAAGCTGCGTAAACACAGAACATCTGAAAATGATCATGCTGTGCGGAATATCAATCCCTCCTGGACAACTTGTGACAACTTGTGCCATCAATCTTTTTCCTGTTTGCTTCGCTATCGCTTCCACTCTCTTATATTATATCTCAGCACTTAAAATCTCTACTTCCAAAGTTTGTCCGAGTCACGACCACTCTCCTTCGCTTCTGTCCTCCCCCACCCTCTCCCTCAACCCTTTTATCCTCGCATCCCCCATCCCTCCCTCCCTCCCTCCCTCCTCCCCATTCCTCCAACTCCTGAGTCCTCTTATCACGCACTTATTGTTCTCCTTATCGTCTTTGTGTCAGCGATAGCAGGAGAGGTGGGGTGTGGTGTGTCAAGAGAGATAGATACTGGCGTTTATGTTATCGTTTGTCGTGTGTGTGTGTGTGTGTGTGTGTGTGTGTGTGTGTGTGTGTGTGGTGCGTGCGTGCGTGTGTGTGTGTGTGTGTGTGTGTGTGTGTGTGTGTGTGTGTGTGTGTGTGTGTGTGTGTGTGTGTGTTTGCTCTGACAATGATTGAGAGAAAGCAAAGCGGGGCGTAAGGTATAGAATAGTGTAATATCACTGACTGCATTCCCCTGCATTCAGGGGGTAGCAGTTTGAAATGTAAGGTATACTGAAGAGATAGGTGTGTGGGTGAAAGGAGGTGCCACACTGGGTTGGGACACGTTTGTGTGTAGAAATCATGGCTACATGGGGACGGGATAGCTCAGTGGTCAGAGCACTCGCTTTCTATTCCCCCAGCCAAGGTTAAGCAGCATCTAGCGTGGTTACCACTTGGATGGGTGACCGTTTGCGCGCCTTGGATTCAGTATAGTCCCCCAGTTCACCCAGCTGTAAATGGATACCTGCCCTCTTTAGGGTCAAGGAAGGTAAAACAGCGAGGAAAAGGAGATGGGCGCCGCCCTCAATATGCTGGCCCCTGGAGAAGTGAGATGTCTGATGCCTCGCTCCCCTAGGACCTTATAGGTTATGGGACACCTTTACCTTTTTAACCATGGCTACATGAGATCTCTGTTTACAGTGTCGCTGGCTCCAGACGGACTTGAAGGGGGTTGGAATCAGAACAAAATATGAAACCTTTAGGAGGACAGCTTAGCGGGACTCAAACCCGTGTTCTAAGAAAACTCTCAGGTCACGAACCCAATGCTTTAACCACCACACCATCCCTCCTTCCCTCCCCTCCCTACCCCCCTAAAAAAGATCAAAGTGTCTGAAATTTGACTTGGGTGTGTATTAGCACGATCCTTGTAAATAGTTCAGCTTCAGCATAGGTATCTTGGGCGCTCATTAAACATAATGACAATTTAAAGACTATTTTGTAAATCGAAATTCACGTTCGTGTCCCATAACTTTTGCGGTGGAGAGAGAGAGAAGGGGGGGGGGGAGAGGGGGAGAGAGGGAGAGAGAGAGGGAGAGAGAGAGAGAGAGAGAGAGAGAGAGAGGAGAGAGAGAGAGAGAGGAGAGGAGAGAGAGAGAGAGAGAGAGGTGTCAGAGAGTTCAGTTTCTCCAGGGGTCAGCATATTTTGAGGGCGGTGCCCCTCTCCTCTCCCTCGCTGCTTTACCTTCCCTGACCCTAAAGAGGGCAGGTACCCATTTTCAGCTGGGTGAACTGGGGAAGGACTGTACTGAAGTCAAGGCGCGCAAACGGTCACCCATCCACTTGGTAACCACGCTCTATGCTGTTTAACCTTAGCTTGGGGAAAGCAAATGGTCTGACCACTGAGCTATCCAGTCCCTTTAGTAAGCTTGATGTTATGCACAGAGATGATGCATATAAAACCAACTAAATGTAGTTCTGTTTCCACACACACACACACACTTACACACACACACACACTTACACACACACACACACGCACGCACACACACACACACACACCACACTCACACACACACACACACACGAGTTATTATCACCTGCCTGTCACAATCCCACAGAGGTATAGCAGTGTGCAAGGTTACAGCACACTCGTGTTCTAGACCAATCAGTTTGTTTTTCTGTCATCGATACGACACAGTCCATTGGCTCTCCAACCAACCGTGACAGCTGGCGCTTCCTCTCCCCCCACCCCTCCACCTCCATCCCTACCTTCCTTCCATCCTTTGATCTCCAGCATGTTCGTGACAAAAACAAACTGAAGTGGTACGGGCACAACACACGAACGTCTGGACTGGCCAAGACTGTCCTACAGGGAACAGTACAAGGAGGGAGACGAAGAGGCAGACAGAGAAAACGATGGGAAGACAACATCAGAGAGTGGACTGGTAGCCTTGATAGGTAGAGCTTTTTGCTACGGAAAGCAGGGGACCGCGGGGAGTGGAGGAAGCTGGTTACAAAATCTTCATTGGTACCCCCACGGTCCTTAAGACTATGGGATAGGTGAAGGTGAAGGTGGGTGAAGATGTTCGTGACACAGTCAAAGAGTTACTTCAAGACAGACATAAGAGCAATGCTGCGTTTGTTCTTGTGCTAGTTAAGGGGTGCAGTAACCAGCGGTTAGAGCCACGAGCTCCAGATCTGATGGTACACGGGGACAGGGGTGGCCTGGTGGTTAGAGCTTTTGATCTGACGGCCCGGGTTCGAGACCGCATTCACACTTCCACCAAGACGCAAGTCCAAGGGGATGTTTCCTAAGAGGTAACATTAGGCCGACTCCTCTCCCTCGAAAGTCCTTGGGATGAGACTATATATAAACCGAGGTCCCGTGTGCGAACGCATGCACAGAACACCTTGCACACACGTTAAAACCCTTTCTACCTTTCGGAAGAGTGGGTCATTGTGTGCTGGCGGGAACGGATGACAAAATTGACAAAACCGCATGTGCGCTGGGGACTAGATGTAAAACAGCACACACATACTTATTCCATTATCCCTGAAATAAAGGAACAGATTTTTTTTAATGGTACCAGAAGACGTGGGTTCAAGTCTCCGATGAGATGTCTGTTCGGGTGGGGTGTTGTGGCATTTTTCTCTAGGAATGAACCTTGGTACGAGCTCCACTCCCGTGAAAATCTTTCAGATGAGCTTATAAACCGATGTCCTGTCTGCAAAGGCATGCTGAACATCTTTCTTTTATATTAAAAAAGAATCCACCATCCACTTTTAAAAAACAACAACCCAGTAGGCCAGCTATGGCTTATGAGATGGATGGCACCAACATACCCAGCATGCACCATGCTACCTGGAGAGAAATGAACTCCAACGGGTTCAACCTGCCCGCAACATAGCCTACTTACTGCCTGAAAAACTCGGGGAAGTGCCCCAGTGCCCAGCGAGTTCTTAAAGAGTGAAGGGAGAACAGTCAGGGCAAGTTATGGTGGTGACTGGGGCCAGCAGTCACAGTCAGGTCATCAGTCACAGTCAGTCACAGTCAGTCACAGTCAGGCCAGCAGTCACAGTCAGGCCAGCAGTCACAGTCAGTCCAGCAGTCACAGTCAGTCCAGCAGTCACAGTCAGTCACAGTCAGGCCAGCAGTCACAGTCAGGCCAGCAGTCACAGTCAGTCACAGTCAGGCCAGCAGTCACAGTCAGTCACAGTCAGGCCAGCAGTCACAGTCAGGCCAGCAGTCACAGTCAGGCCAGCAGTCACAGTCAGGCCATCAGTCACAGTCAGGCCAGCAGTCACAGTCAGTCACAGTCAGGTCACAGTCAGTCACAGTCAGTCACAGTCAGTCACAGTCAGTCACAGTCAGTCACAGTCAGGCCAGCAGTCACAGTCAGTCACAGTCAGGCCAGCAGTCACAGTCAGTCACAGTCAGGCCAGCAGTCACAGTCAGCAGCGTCCAGTCAGTCACAGTCAGGCCAGCAGTACAGCAGTCACAGTCAGGCCCAGTACGTAGTCACAGTCAGGCCAGCAGTCACAGTCAGCCAGTCACAGTCTCACAGTAGGCAGCAGTCACAGTTCAGGCCAGCAGTCACAGTTAGGCCAGCAGTCACAGTCAGGCCAGCAGTCACAGTTAGGCCAGCAGTCACAGTCAGGCCAGCAGTCACAGTCAGTCACAGTTAGGCCAGCAGTCACAGTCAGTCACAGTTAGGCCAGCAGTCACAGTCAGTCACAGTTAGGCCAGCAGTCACAGTCAGTCACAGTCAGGCCAGCAGTCACAGTCAGGCACAGCAGTCACAGTCAGGCCAGCAGTCACAGTCCAAGTAGCCAGCAGTCACAGTCAGTCACAGTCAGCACAGTCACAGCAGTCACAGTAGGCCAGCAGTCACAGTCAGTCACAGTCAGGCCAGCAGTCACAGTCAGTCACAGTAGGCCAGCAGTCACAGTCAGTCACAGTAGGCCAGCAGTCACAGTCAGGCACAGTCAGTGCACAGTCAATGCTTTTAGCTTCAAGGACATGTTTTTTGTTTTGTTTTTTTCACCTTAGCGACTTTATGTCCGCGTTTAGTTATATACCGTTTGCCTTTATATAGCTTTTGCCTTTATATACTTAGTCTTTATATATATCACCTTTTGCTTTATATACCTTTTGCTTATATACTTTTCTTAGATAACCTTTTGCCTTTATATACACCTTTTGCTTTATATACCTTTCGCATTTATATAGCTTTTGCCTTGATATACCTTTTGCCTCATTATATACTTTTGCTTTGTTTTATACTACCTTTTGCCTTTGATATACCTTTTACCTTTATATACCTTTTCCTTTATATACTTTTGCCTTTATATACCTTTTGCTTTATATACCTTTCGCATTTTGATATACCTTTTGCCTTCATATATATACCTTTTGCCTTTATTTATATATACCTTTTGCCTTGATACACCTTTTACCTTTATATACCTTTGCCTTTATATACCTTTTGCCTTTATATATAAACCTTTTGCCTTTCTATACCTTTTGCCTTTATATACCTTGTGCCTTTACATAGCTTTTGCCTTTATATAGCTTTTGCCTTTATATAGCTTGTGCCTTGCTTTCTTCTCTGTTGTCCGGCTCGCTGAAAGTCCTTCGGATGAGACTATAAACCGAGGCCCCGTGTGCGAACGCACACAGAACATCTTGCTGCACACGTTAAAACCCGTTCCGCTTTTCGGAAGAGTAGGCCATTCCGTGCTGTTGGGAACGGATGAAAAAGTTTACAAAACTGCAGACACAAAGGGGACTGGATGTAAAAAGGCGCACGGGTGCTTATTCCATTATCCTCAAAATAAAATAATAATAAAAATAAAATATCCCTTTGTTGGCTATTTTTTTCCATCCTGATTATTATTACTACTATTATTGTCATTATCAATACTATTAATACAATTATTATTGTTATTATTTTTTTAACTTCTGCTACTACTATTGCTGCTGCTACTGCTGTTGTTGTTGTTGTTGCTGCTGCTGCTGCTGCTACTACTACTACTACTACTACTACAGGTGCTGCTGCTACTACTGTTTTCATAACATTATGTATTCTGAACCTTTAATGTATAGCAATATTACACCCCCCCCCCCCCCCCAACTCTCTCTTGCTCTATCACCCCCTCCCCCTCTCTCTCTTAGTTCCTTCCCCCCCTCTTCCAACCTCTTCGGTTCTTAAAATTTCTCTTTCAATCCAGGGGCACAGGCCAATTATTCCAGCAACCTCACTTCCGAATCTCCCATGGTATGTGAAGAAAGCTGCCATTGATTTTTGTCCAGCAAGAAATGGGGCACCATTAATCACACAGCTTCGGAGAAAAGAAGGGAGGAGGAGGAGGAGGAGGGGGAGGGGGAGGGTTGGGTGGGTGTTGGGGAGGAGGGTGGAGGGTGGGGGTGATGGTGGGGGTTAGTGGTGGTGGTGGTGGAGGGGGGGGGGTGGTGTGTGTGTGGGGGGGGGGGAGGTCTTGTTGGTCGTTCTAATAGACCGGCAGTGTTGTTCACAGCTGGCAGATTATCGTGGGTGTGTGTTTGTTTGTGTGTGTGTGTGTGTGTGTGTGTGTGTGTGCGCGTGCGCGCGCGGGTGTGTGTGTGTGGTGTGTGGGTGGGGTGTGGGGGTGGGGGGGGGGAGGTGAGGGTTCTTTGATAGAGTTAGTGCCTGTGTGAGAGATTATATTATTCTACCGCTGTGGGGAAAAAAAAAGAATGTTTGTTGTTTAGGTTTTCGTTGATAGCTTCAGTACCGTGTGGGTCACAGTTCAAAGTTGAAGAGATCCAGCAGTAAAACCTGGATAGAAGTGAATTGGTGTGTGCTGGTTGTGTTTGGTTGGGTAGGAACATCGATTTTTGTTGTTGTTGTTGTTGCTTTGTTTTTGTTAAGTTGTGGTTTAGGCTTGGTAAGAAGTGGTGAGTTTTTAGTTTTAGAGAGAATTGTGGATTTTTTTTCTTTTGGAGAGAGGGTGGGGTGGGGTGGGGGTGTAGGTGTAAGTTTGGTGTGTTAGTTCAAGGATGGTGTTACCAGCTCTGTTCTTTTCTTTTCTTTTCAGTTCTTTCTTTCTTTCTTCGTTTCTTTCTTCGTTTCTTTCTTCGTTTCTTTCTTTCTTTCTTTCTTTCTTTTCCTTCCTTTGTTTGTTTGTTTCTTTCTTGCTGATAATGCACAGGTGGATTTTTCATTTCTGTTATTTTTTCTCTCTTTTTCTTTTCTTTTCTTTCTTTCTTTCTTTTCTTCTTTCTTTCTTCCTTCCTTCGTTTCTTTCTTCGTTTCTTTCTTCGTTTCTTTCTTTCTTTCTTTTTTTTCCTTCCTTTGTTTGTTTGTTTCTTTCTTTCTTGCTGATAATGCACAGGTGGATTTTTCATTTCTGTTATTTTTTCTCTCTTTTCCTTTTCTTTTCTTTCTTTCTTTCTTTCTTTCTTTCTTTCTTTCTTTCTTTCTTCCTTCCTTCGTTTCTTTCTTCGTTTCTTTCTTCGTTTCTTTCTTTCTTTCTTTTTTTCCCTTCCTTTGTTTGTTTGTTTCTTTCTTTCTTGCTGATAATGCACAGGTGGATTTTTCTTTTCTGTTATTTTTTCTCTCTTTTCCTTTTCTTTTCTTGCTTTCTTTCTTTCTTTCTTTCTTTCTTCCTTTCTTTCTTCCTTTCTTTCTTTCTTGCTGATAATGCACAGGTAGTTTTTTCCATTTCTGTTATTTTCCCTGTCTTTGTCTTTTCTTTCCTTCTTTCTTTCTATCTGTCTGGTCTAGCTGTCCTTTTTTTTTTTATAGACCACAGGTAGAGAATCACCATTGTATTTTTTCTTTTTCCTTTCCATTTTTGTTTTTCCTTCCTCCCTTCCTTCCCCCTTTCTTTCTTTATTCCTCCCTTCCTTCCTCCCTTTCTTTCTTTATTCCTCCCTTTCTTCCTCCCTTTCTTTCTTTATTCCTTCCTTCCTCCCTTTCTTTCTTTATTCCTTCCTTCCTCCCTTTCTTTCTTTATTCCTCCCTTCCTTCCTCCCTTTCTTTCTTTATTCCTTCCTTCCTCCCTTTCTTTCTTTATTCCTCCCTTCCTTCCTCCCTTTCTTTCTTTATTCCTTCCTTCCTCCCTTTCTTTCTTTATTCCTTCCTTCCTTCCTTTCTTTCTTTCTTAGTTTGCGAGTACGAGTAGAAATCTGTCCTTTTCGCGTCTGTTTCTTTTCCTTTTTTGTCTGTTCTTCTCATATCTTTCTTTTCTTTTCTTTTCTTTCTTTCTTTCTTTCTTTCTTTGTTTCTTTCTTTCTTTCTATCTTTTAATTCACATGTAGCAGACACTAAAACCAGAAGCTCTGGCTAGAGTTGGGAGTGGTCTATAAAACTCTGGTAGATTATGGCAATCACTGGGTTGTCAACTTTTGTAGACAAGCTAAGGTGTAGTTCACAGCCAATAGATTACCGCTAGCTTTTCTTGATAAAACTGGGGCCTACTTCAAAGCCAGTAGATTATCACAGCTAATAGATTACTGCAACTAATGGATCGGTGGTCTAGAGGTAACGCACCTGCCTAGAAAGCGAAAAGTCCGGGTTGGAAGTGTGCGGTGGTTTGATCCCCGTTTGGGCCCGAACCCCGCCCCCCCCCCCCCCCCTCTTCCCATCCATTATACCATGAGCGGTGGTCTGGATGCTAGTCTTTCGGATGAGACAAGAAACTGAGGTCCTGTGTGTTACACATAGTTATTTAGCGCACTTAAAAGAACCCACGACAAGAGAGTTGTCCCTGGCGAAGTTCTGAGGAAATAAACCAACTCTGATTGATAGGGAGACAAATACAGTTGCAGACAAGAAAAGAAAAAAAAACAATAGGTGGCGCTGCTCTTGTGGCGACGCGCTCTCCCTGAAGAGAGTAGCCCGAATTTCACGTAGAGAAATCTTAAAATGGTGTGAAATAAAATGAAAATGGAAAAAAAGTCCTACAGTTTTGTCCTTACATCAAAACAATCAATGAACCATTGAGAGAAAAAGAGAGAAGAGAAAACAAATCTGAACAGAAAAAAGTACATAGAAACAGAGAAGAACATGGCTGTGTAAACAAAATGAACATAAACAGATCAACGCGTTGCTCTTTTCTCAAGTCCCCTTACTATGATGTCACCAGTGATACTCGTGTTGTCTTCTCCTTCACTAAATACAGGTTAAGGGTTAGATTCTGGCAGCTTTCCTTCTATTTTCATATAGAACTCTTGTATTTGTACTGCACGTAGCCTTACTAAGGCATCCACAGAAATACAAATTACTGTTTGTGAAAGACTAGTCCCTGACTCAAAACTTAGGGCAATTTGAACAAATTTGGTAGGTTTGAACTTTTAATTTTTTTTTCAGCAAACACTGTGGGGCTACTCCTTCAGTACTTTGTCATCTGCCTGACCACAATATGCACACTTGGGGCCAAAACTGTAGGAACACAAGCAATCCTCATTTGATGATCATTTCCCACTTTCTCATCTCTACCTGGTGTTAATCTATGGCCTCAACCCCCCAAAACAAGTAAGTACACAGTGCATGTTTTCATACTAAAAAAAAACCCAAAGAAGTGAAAAACCACCAAATATTTTTCTGTCTCGCACTCTATACAAGCTACTACGTGACCCGGAACCTAACCGTTATGTGTAACCAAAAGCAAGCTTGGACAAGTTTGCAACCGGAGTCCTCTCCCTTCCTTTCTATTATATTACAATCTTGGCTACAGTCAGGTGCTGCATTGTTGATCCTCCCTCACTCTCTCTCTCTCTCTCTCTCTCGTCTGGGTCGCTGTTGGCTTAGCGGTTAAACGCCAATCACTTTCCACTCAGGCTTGTCCACACACTCTTTGTCAGTGCCCTTTGAGGCGGCACTTTCCCCGGACGGGTCAACAATGGCGCTCGTCAGAGTTTGGACACAGACAAGGCCGTTCAACTATCGCCTCCTTTTTGCTTATATCTATTATCTATCTATCTATCTATCTATCTATCTATCTACCTATCTCTCTCTCTCTCTCTCTCTCTCTCTCTCTCTCGCTCTTCTCTCTCTCACTCACTCTCTCTCTCTTCTCTCTCTCTCTATATATATATATATATATGGGGGCAGGGGGGCTGGGTGTATGTATATTATTATCAGCTGTTGATCTTTTGTCACACAGAGAGAAAGAGAGAGAGAGAGAGAAGAGAGAGAGAGAGAGAGAGAGAGAGAGAGAGAGAGAAGAGACAGACAGACAGACAGATAGAGAGAAGAAGAAGAAGAAGAAGAGAGAAAGAGAGAGAGAGAGACAAACAGAGACAGAGAGAAAGAGAGATAGAGATGGGTGTATAGCTCTTATTGGCTCTCAATCTTTCTCAGAGACAGAGAGAGACAGACAGAGAGACAGAGACAGAGAGAGACAGAGCCAGAGAGAGGACACAGAGAGAGAGAGAGAGAGAGGAGAGAGAAGAGAGAGAGAGAGAGGATCGGCGCCAGAGGACAATGGATTGAAGGGAGCATTTGGGGGGGGCGGGGGGGGGGGGGGGGGGTGCAGGGGGACTCCCACAACCATTGACCTGGCCTCGGGTTTGTTGGTGTAAGCTATCAGATCAGATCCCTGACCTTTGGAGAGTCGCCCTCTTTACCTCCCCCATTTACGATCCCACCCCCACTCCCCCCCACTCAACCTCCCCACCCCACCCCTAGTCTATATCGAACTCCTCCACCCCCACCCCCCCCCCCACCCCGAACATTCCTCCTCTGCCCCCTTTCCCTCTTCTCTTGGGGGTGAGCTGATAAGAATGGAGGAGGGATGGGGGTAGGGATGGGGGTGGGGGGTTGTGTTGGTGCTGACTGGTCCTCAGTGAAACAGAACGTGTAAAAGCTTTTACTGATTTCAGGGGGATTTCATTTGTTAGGGACACGCCTCGCCTCGTTGTCTCTTCACGTGGGTTAGTTGGTTAGTGCAGGGCCTCTTTTAGCGCTTGCTTCAATATGGGACGGGATAGCTCAGTGGTCGGAGCACTCGCTTTCCCCCAGCCAAGTTAAGCAGCGTCGAGCGTGGTTACCACTTGGATGGGTGACCGTTTGCGCGCCTTGGCTTCAGTACAGTTCCCCCAGTTCACCCAGCTGTAAATGGGTACCTGTCCTCTTTAGGGTCAGGGAAGGTAAAGCAGCGAGGGAGAGGAGATGGGCGCCGCCCTCAATACGCTGGCCCTAGAAAAGTGAGGTCTCTGACGCCTCGCTCCCCTACGACCTTATAGGTTATGGGACACCTTTACCTTTACCTTTCAATGGCTTGCTTTAGGTCTTGGTTATGAATGTGTGTGTGCGTGTGTGTGTGTGTATGTGTGTGTGTGTATGTGTGTGTGTGTGTGTTTGGGGGTGGGGATGGTGGAGCCTATAGGTGTGTTTTAGTTCTGATAGGTTGCAGGAGATCCTGGGGTTTTAAATGTGTAAATACATCAGTTGTTATTCTAAAAGGGGGGGGGGGGGGAGGGATAGCCTAGTGGTCAGAACATTGTGCTCGCAATCTCACGACCCGGGTTTGATTCCCGTTCAAGGGGATATTTTCCCCTGGAGTTAACATCAGTGCAGACTCCACTCTCCCCAAAAGTCTTTCGGATGAGACTATAAACCGAGGCCCCGTATGCGAACGAATGCAGAACATCTTGCGCACACGTTAAATCCTGTTCCGCTTTTCGTAAGAGTAGGCCCTTGTGTGCCGGTCGGAACAGATGACAGAATTTACAAAACCGCATATACATGGGGACTGGATGTAAAAAAAAGTACATGAGTGCTTATTCCATTATCCTCGATATAAAAGAATACTAAAAAATAAAATAAAATTCTAATTTATTTTTTAACAAGATGTCAGTCCTGATACGATCTGTAAGTATGCTGCGACATTGGCAACTTGAACTGAACCAAACACTTCTTGAACAACAGGGAAGAACGTGTCTGTAAAGAAGAGGAGGAAAGACTTCATTGACAGAATGCTTTTACACTAGTACTTCCTAAACAGGGCCATGTTTTCATTACTGACATTGGCTACACTCTGCGTTTAGCTTCCTGGTCCTGTAGTATCTTCCATAGAGTGCCCGTCGGAAAGAAGATCTGCTGATGTCTACAGATTTTTTAAAGTATGAAAAAAATGCACTGTGTACTTGTTTTTGAGATTGAAGACATAGAGCTATACAAGTTAGTCACGAGAAAGTTGGAAATGATCATCAAATGAGGATTGCTTGTGTTCCTACGAGTGTATATTGTGGTTAAGAAGGTAGCAGACGGCAAAGGACTGAGGGGGTTACACTGCTGAAAATAAGTCAAACCAACCAAATTATTTGTGCAACATCGCATGAGTTTTGAGCCAGAGGTTAAGTCTTTCACAAAAAGTGTTTTATTTATTTCTGTGCATGCTTTAGTACGTGCTGTATGAAGGCAAGAGCAATGCAGGAAAACGGAAGGAACAGTGGCAAAGAGTAAAGCCTTGCGTGTAGCCTGTACTTCTAGCGCTTCCTCTTCAGCGCCATGTTTTCATTCCTCACATTCTTCAACCTGGCAATGTCAGGCAGAAGTACTGGCGGAATGATTGCCACTTCAGGAGTGAGGTGAGGGGGGGAGAGGTGGGGGGGGACACGACAGGTTGTGTTGTTAATCTGTGGGTGACACTGACAAGGATTCACAGCTGCCTCTTCACAGGGCTCTTCATAGAAGGCCCCGATTCATGTTGGTTCTTCTTCTTCTTCTTCTTCATCATCAAACACTCAAACAGCAACTATTGTTGTCTGTCATATGAGCAAAAATGCGTTGCACTACCGTTAAGTGCCTTACAAGTCAGGCCCAGCACATACGACTTCGGCATGGGAGAGAATTGTTATCTTTGAAGTCTTTCTGAAAAAAAAACAACAGGCAGGAGAATGGACCAAGAAGGTAGAAAATAGACAAGAAGGAGATGACGAGCAAGAAGAAAAGGAACAAGGGAGAAACAAAGAGAGGGATAGAAAAGAGAGAATTCCTAGCACAGACTTTCCAGAAGGTGGGGATGCTGTTTATATTGGCAGGCCCCCGGCATCCCCCCCGGGGAAATTTATATTGGTTGATTGCGTCTTTTTCATAATGTTGGATGACATCTTCAAATACAGAACAGGAGGGGGGAAGCAGGGGGGAATTGTGAGCCTTCTTTACTTGCGGTTCACAGTTGACTGAAAGATTTTTGTTGTTGTCCGTTGAGATGTCACTGCGTTGGAAATACCTCATAGCTACTGCACCCCTTGTTGTTGTTGTCATTGTTGCTGTTGTTGTTGTTGTTGTTCTTCTTCTTCTTCTTCTTCTTCTTCGTTGGAAGTCAGTGGGGCACCTCATCGAAGAGCTGTCCACTAAATGTCTTCATTTATGTGGACTGTGTGTTTGGTGGGGAGTTTTGTGTAGGTTGTGTGTGTGTGTTGTGTGTGTGTGTGTGTGTTTTTGTGTGTGTAATGTTTGTCTTTTTGCTTGGTTGGGTTACTAGAGCGTTCTTTTTAAAGTAGTTTCTTACTTGTTTCTGTGTTGTTATTGCTGCTACTGTTACGTTTGTTGTTGCTTTTTGTACGGTGGTTGGTTTATTTTTTGGAGGGGAGTGAGGTAGGGGTAAGGGGGCAAAGGGGGATCTGAATATGATCCCAGCCATTCTGGACTATGAGAATCCCCAGTTTGCTGCTAAGAACGATCTTAGGTGAGCTTTTTGAGGCTGAAAGATACGGCAGCATCTGCAGGTACAACGCACGCCCCCACCCTCACCCCATCCCTACACACACTTACTCAAGGTCTTCCACCCAAACCTTAAGAATACTCCCCCCCCCTCACCCCCACCCTCCCCCCACACTGTATTGATAAATTTACAAACCACAGAGCACACAAGTTTCCTGCTTAACTACAGATAATTATATTAGTAACACAGATAAATATAAATGAAGACGTTGTACATGAGTGGAGAGGAAGCTGGTTGCAAAATCTTCAGTGGTGCCCTAACGGTTCACAAGATTACAGGATAGGCGAGGTGAGGTAAGAGTTGTGCGTGCTGGCTTGCAGATTGCAGACTGCCTTTAATGCACAGAAGAACGCAGGTTTCAGTGCGGATAACAACAATCCAGTGTGTCTAATGCTCCCATTGTCGTGACGGTCTCATAGGCTGCAGTAACCGGATCTCTGTAGTTTAACACTTTTCCCGCGCAGCAGTGCATACAGTTAGTGTTGGGGACAGGCTAGGCCTAATGGCGACTCCTCAAACTAATCACGCCTGAATTGAGTGTGTTTGTGACTCTCCTTCGCAAAATGAGTCTGGATGTTGTCATTTGGGATTTAAAACCCCCAACTTTTTCATGTCTTTTTTTTAAATAGAAAAAATTAATGCTTTTTAATCGTTACTCGGCTACAACTCCAAGGTTCAGACAATAGTGAGATACTCGCGTATGCGACCGTTTTTTCTTCCTCAGTATTTAAGTAAGCTGCATTATGACTTCGGGGATATAACAATTCGCTACATTAGAGCCAAACCAGGTTATCTCCAGTGAAGGAGATGACCTGCTTTGGCTTTGATGTAGAGAAAGAGTAGGCTATTGTGTGCCGGTGGGAACAGGTGACAAAATTGACAAAACCGCATACACAAGGGGACTGGACGTAAAAAACCCACATGAGTGTTTATTCCATTATCCTCGGTATAAAAGAATAAATAAATAGATAAATAAATAAATAATAAATTAATTAATTAATTAATTAATTAATCAAATAATAATTTTTTTTCGAAGTTTACGTTACCACGCAGTGTTGAGAATTTGTATCCTTAAGAAGAAGAAAAAAGTATTGTCTTCCCCCCAAAAAAACCAAAAACAAACAACGGTGTCCATCTAAGAATCCCCCAGATAAACAGTTCATCTGGGCTGGTAGGTCTAGAGTCTGCTAGTCCTTTTGACTCAGGTCGTGGGGTATGGTCAGGTGTGTGGCTGAGTGGAGTGTAAGCTGAGAAGAGCTGTCAAGTGACAAGTGCTGGAAGAGAGGCCCGCTGACACGTGCTCAGGTGGCATCGTCATGGCCAGGGCTTGGCTTTGTCAGTCTGTGAATGCCTGCCGGCACTACTACTACTACTACTACTACTACTTCTTCTACTACTACTACTACTACTACTACTACTACAAACTAAACTGGGATGCTAACACTGACGCTATTGTCAAAAAGGGACAACAACGTACGCATTTTCTGAGGAAGCTTAACTCATCTTTTGTTGACAAAAAGGTTCTTTCTTTGTTCTACAAGTCCTACATAGAGAGTGTTCAAAGTTTTGCTTTCATCTGTTGGTACAACAACCTTAGTGTTAAAAACAAGAATAGTCTTCGGAGAATTGTTAGAATCTGCTCAAAAATAATTGGAGAAGAACAAAGAGATCTCAAGCCCTACTGCGATCAGCAGCTTGTGCTCAAAGCGACTGCCATCTTGGCTGATCCCTCCCATGCTATGTCTTCGGAATTTCAGTTATTGTCTTCAGGACGCCGCTTTCGGTGCTCCAACAGTAAAACAAATAGAAAAAAGAAATTCCTTTGTTCCAGTAGTCATTCGAATTTTAAATTCAAAACAGCATTAACCAAACAGTTTTACATTCTCTGATATACCCCCCTGATTGTCAAGTGCGTGTGTGGGTGGGTGCGCGCGTGTGTGTGGTAATGAAAATAAGTACTCCTGTATCTTGCTTTTGGCTTTCAAGAATGATTTCTAAATTGTGTGTGTGTGTGTGTGTGTTGTGTGTGTGTGTGTGTGTGTGTGTGTGTGTGTTGTGTGTGTGTGTGTGTGTTTATGTCTTTACTAGATAATGGTCATTATGGTGCGCGGGTGCACGTGTGTGTGTATGTGTGATAAAACTGTGTTCATATATTGGTGTGTGTATGTATGTGTATGTGTATGTATGGGTATAGCCATGGCAACATCTTCCATAACAAAACTCACCACCATATGGAAAAGTAAAGAGATCAGTTTGCCAATCAAACTAAAGCTCTACAAAGCCCTAATTCAGACTATCCTGCTGTACGGAAGTGAAACCTGGACATTGACTGCTGAAACAGCAAAGCCAATCCAGTCATTTGAAACAAAATGCCATAGAAAACTGCTGGGCATATCCTGGAGAGAACAAAAGACCAATGAATTTGTCAAGAATCAAATAACACGGCTGGCAGGTCCACAGGAACCCCTTCTCACCATCGTCAAGAAGAAAAAGCTGACATGGTTCGGCCACGTCACCCGCCACAACACTCTGCCAAAAACAGTACTGCATGAATACTCGAAGGTGGCAGAAAGAGGGGAAGACAGAACAAGTCATGGATGGACAACATCAGAGAATAGACCAGGATGAATGACTCGGCACTACTGCGCAGAGCCGAGGACCGAGATGGATGGAGGAGGCTTACCACGGCATCATCTTTCGTGTCTCCACGACCACCAAGGTCACGGGACTGATGATGATGATGTTGTATGGGTGTGCGCGTGTGTGTGAATGCGCACGTGCGTGCATGCACAAAAAATTGTTATTTCTTTTCCAATCAATGGTATTTACAATATTGTATTCCTGCATTGGTGTGTGTGTGTGTGTGTGTGTGTGTGTGTGTGTGTGTGTGTGTGTGTGTGTGTGTGTGTGTGTGTGTACGCGGTGCGTGTGTGTGCGCGCACCTGGGTTTGTGTATGATAATTTTTTAAAGCTATCTTGGAATGCTTATAGCAATCTGAAATGTGTTTTTCTTGTGTCTTGTGAGATAATTATAGGTATCAATGTGCCTGTCAGTATTGTAATTGCCCTTCATGGGATGATTAAAGTGTTTTTGACTTGAATTGACTTGACTTGACTACTATTACTATACTTGACTACTACTACTACTATCTACTACACTACACTACTACCTACATACTACTACTACTTACTATACTACTACTACTACTACTACTACTACTACTACTACTACTACTACTACTACTACTACTACTACTACTACTACTACTACTACTACCTTTCTGTTGCTACTCGCAATGCTGTTTAAGCTGCTGCTGCTGCTATGAATTATTGCCGACATAATTACTGTAACTACTAAAATGGCTGTATCCCAGAAGTCGGAAGTGTGGCTACCTTCAGTGTGGTTTAAAACGGGTTGCATGTTACGCAAACTCTCATCACTGGTGAACCTTGGAGCTAGCTCCAGACGAGGAAGGCAGAAAAATGGCGACTGTTTCAGCCGCCACTTGCAGTTCTTTCTCATTTGCTTTTCCTGCAAGATGACAAATCACCTTCTGTACCATCACGACAGTGCCACAGATCAATATCGACGAGGAATGGTGCCTAGGGGAGAGAGAGAGAGAGAGAGAGAAGAGAGAGGAGAGAGAGAGAGGAGAGAGGAGAGAGAGAGAGGAGAGAGGAGGGAGGGGGGGGGGGAGAGGAAAGGGGAGAGAGAGGGGAGGAGGGAGGGAGAAGACAGAAACAGAGACAGAGAGACAGAGAGAGCGCAAAACATATAATATAGCCAGAGTCCTGATCTGCGGGGGAATTGCATGCCCTAATGAGAGAGAGGTGGACAGACAGGCTGAAAGGTAGATGAGAGACTGACAGATGGAGAAGCAGACAGACAAATAGACATACAAACAGACAGACAGATAGACCGACAGCCAGAAAGATAGACAGACAGGCAGATAGACAGACAGAAGAAGACAGACAGACAGATAGAGATACAGAACAGACAGACAGACAGACCAGACAGACAGACAACAGCACCACACAACACACACACCACACACACACAACCACACACACCCCCCACACACTCCCACACATTCCCGCCACCCCACCACCACGCTCCTTCCTCCCTAAAAAACTCGAACAGTCTTAGTTCAATTCCACCCCAACACACACACACACACACACACACACACACACACACACACACACACACACACACACACACACACACACACACACACACACACACACACACACACACACACACACACACACTCTCTCTCTCTCTCTCTCTCTCTGTCTCTCTCTCTCTGTCTCTCTCTCTGTGTCTCTCTGTCTCTCTCTTATAATTTTATATCCCTAAGGACGGGGACTAGATGTAAAAAAAGCACATGAGTGCTTATTCATTATCCTGGAAAAAAAAAAGAATTTGTCATTGTCATTGTCATTGTCAAGTTATCCCTTCTCAATTCCTTCCTATTATCCACCCACAATTGGGTGGCGGGCTAACGGGGTACAGGGTTTATGAATCTGGGTGGGTGGTAGGTAAGCTAATCCCTTAATTCCTGGTGTGGGGTGGTGGTGTGGTGGTGGTGGTGGCTGGGGGTGGGGGTGGGGGGGGGATCAGTGACGCAGCCGGAACCCCCATCATCTCTTCCACCACAACTGCTGCACAATACCATAATGCACGAACCATATCAACTGTAACCACAGTTATACTATGTGCACTGTTGTTACATAACACCATACAGTATGTCTTTACCATAACTGCTATAAAGAACCATATACACGAACCATATCAACTGTAACCAGAGTTATACTTTGTGCACTGTTACATAACACCACACAGTATGTCTTTACCATAATTGCTATAAAGAACCATATACACAAACCATATCAACTGTAACCAGAGTTATACTTTGTGCACTGTTACATAACACCACACAGTATGTCTTTACCATAACTACTATAAAGAACCATAATGCACGAACCATATCAACTGTAACCACAGTTATGGTCTGCGCAATGTTACGTAATACAACACAATATAACTTCACCACAACTGCTGTAAAGAGCCATAATTGTACACAAACCATATCAACTACAACCACAGTTATACTACGTGCACTGTTGTTACGTAACACCACACAGTATGTCTTCACCATAACTGCTATAAAGAACCATATACATCATATCAACTGCAGTAATACTCTGCACTCTGTTACATAACGCCACATAGTATTGATTCACCATAACTGCTATAAAGAACCATAATATACACCATATCAACTGGGACTACAATAATACTCTGAACGCTGTTACATAACGCCACATGGTATTGATTCACCATGACTGTCTGTAAAGAACCATAATTGTACCACAAATCACATCAACAGTGACCACAGTGATACTCTGAACACCGTTACGTAACACCACACAGTATGGCTGAGTATCGCTAGTTTTTTATTTTTTGTTTTGCTTAGGTTTTTTTAATTATTATTATTATTATTATTATTATTGTTGTTGTTATTGTTATTATTATTATTATTATTATTATTATTATTATTATTATTATTATAGCCAGTGTTTGCTGTTCAGCATTGCAGATTGGTTGCTGGGTGGTATCACAACCGTCCAGAAAGCGATTCTTTTTATGTTCGATTACCGTTAAAGGTAGCTGCATTCTGACTTCAGGAAAATATATAATAGGAGCATGTCAACAAAACCACAATAGGAAGATGATTACTTTGGACAAAACATTTATATAGAAGAAAATAAGTCTTATAAGGAAACAAATACACATGTAGGAAGGCTATTAACTTTTATAATGGGTGGGGGGTGCTCTCAAGGAGGAGGGGGGGGGGGGGGGCTGATGGTGGGGGAGGGGAAGGGGGGGGGGAGCAGCCCGAATTTCGCAGAGAGAAATTTACCGTGTTTGGTATACAAGACGAAATGATATTTGTGGCTTCTGCTGGACAGCCTATGGTTTCTGGTCTGCTTTCTACGTGTTCTGTTGACTTAACAGCATTCCTGTCGCTTTTCTTCTTCAGCCTGCAGTTTGTGTAGGCAACGACAAGTCTGTGCAAATAAATGTATGCACCTCTGGAGAGAGAGAGAGAGAGAGAGAGAGAGAGAGAGAGAGAGAGAGTATGTGCGTGTGTGTGTGTGCGTGTGTGTGAGTGCGTGCATGTGTGCGGACATGTATATAATTTTATGCAGTGTGAGCTAACACATCTAAGCTGAAGTAAATAGAAGGCAACTACTTACAACTATCACTAAAGGTAAAGGTGTTCCCATAACCTATTCGATCGTTGGAGAGCGCGCGCCAGGTGTCAGAGACCTCAAGCTTCTCCAGGGGCCAGCATGTTGAGGACGGATGGAGCCCATCTCTTCTCCCTCGCTGCTTTACCTTCCCTGCATGAACCTCAAGAAGGCAGGCCTGTACCCATTTACAGCTGGGTGAACTGGGAGGACAGTACTGAAGCCAAAGCCGCGCAAACGGTCACCCATCCACTTAGTAACCACGCTCAATGCTGCTCAATTTATTTAGCTTGGGTGAAAGCGAGTGCTCTGTCCACGGAGCTATCCCGTCCCCGACTATCACTGCTTCACGCTAATAATTAACTAAGCTACTACAGGCTAAACGAAGCATACGCCTGATTATAGACAAGTACAGCAGTCATTATCAAATCACCCCAAGAGTCTGTGAACAACCCACTACATGAAAGACCCGCTCAACAAGCAACAGCAGTGACTATGGCAGTTTCCCGGGTCTGACAGGACTGAGGTGTCCCACAAGGGGTGGTCGGCGACCTCTCTTCTCTTTATCTCTGTAGCCGATTACCCGAGGATTAGGCTAATCTCTTGAGCTCATAATGATTTAAGGGATATATAGTTGTAGTAGCGACAACGGTGATTTTTACAATGTTGTGTGTAGAGGAGTTCGTTTGCACATACTTGGGTCGTTGAGTTGATGATGATGGTTGTAGTTGTCGGTGGTTGTGGTGGTGATAGAGGTGGTTATGGGTGATGTCGATGTAAGTGGGTGTGCGGATTTTGACTCTGTGTGTGTGCGCGTGCATGCGCGCAAGCACTCATAAATGAAACTGAATGTGCCGCCCATTAAAAGAAAAGTTCTCTCTGTGCGTTTCCCCTTGAGAGAGGCTTTTGGTACATTATTTTGCCTGGGACAACTCTCTTGTTGTCTTGGGTTCTTTAACGTGTACTGAATGCGGGTAGGGGGACGGCATATTCAGTGGTCAGAGCACTCGCTTTCCCAGCCTAAGGTTAATCAGCATAGCATGGTTACCAAGTGGATGGATGACTTTTTGCGTGCCTTGGCTTCAGTACAGTCCCTCAGTTCACCCAGCTGTAAATGGGTACCTGCCTCTTTAGGGTCAGGGAAGGTAAAGCAACGAGGGAGAGGAGATGGGCGCCACCCTCAATATGCTGGCCCCTAGAGAAGTTGAGGTCTCTGACATCTCGCTCCCCAACGACAGCATAGGTTATGGGACACCTTTACCATTTTAAGTCGTGTTGCACACAAGACCTCGGTTCATGGTCTCATCCGAATGACTGGCACTCAAACCGCCATTCAAAGTCTGTAAATGGGGGAAAACAAAAAAACAAAAACAAAAAAATTCCCGGTTGAGTCGGGAACCAAACCTTCGACTTCTCCCTGTCTGAACAGGTGTGTGACTGCTAGAATGTCTCTGTCTCTCAGATAATACAATTTTTGAATTGAAATGAATAGACCCCCGATCTGCTTACTACACCTAGGTTAGGGCTTCTTTTTTTTTTTTTTTCGTTCCTCGGCTAGAGCTCCGAGGTTCAACACCAATCGTGAAATTTTGCTTTTGCGACCGTTTTCTTGCCCACCTTAAAGGTAGCCGTATACCGACTTTGGGGATGTATGCTGGGTATGTTCGTGTTTCTGTAACCCACCGAACGCTGACATGAATTGTGGGATCTTTAACGTGCAGATCTTCTACATGTGTATATACACGTAGGGATGTAAAGGAATGGCAGGTCTGCACTTGAAGTTGAACTGGGAGATCGTAACAATCCCTACCGTTATTAACCCAACGGCGCCTAGATTCGATGCCCCACGACTTCAGACACAGGAGACTGAAGCCGAACGGTCTTAACCACTTGGCTAAAGTGTCCGTCACCTAGGTTAGTGACCACAGGTCAGCTAGCACATGTGCAATATAAGTGCTATGCTATCAGCAGGGCGTGGCCGAAAGGTTGACCAAAGCACTTGAGGCTGACACTTGACAGCACTTGGCTGTGGTGGGCAGCAGTGTGTGCTTTATCCGGCCTTTTAGCCGTGTGTTAACTAAACGTTGACCATGATGATTGCCGATCCCTGTCCTCAGTACACAGTTAAAGAGCAGATAACAGTGAAGTGTTTTCTCAAGAAACCTGACGGTGGAACGTCTGCTTTCTGTCCTTATCTCACTCGGGCTGTTTTGGGCAGAATGCTTCAAGGAAAGCTATATTCCCGAAGGCGGAATGCGGCTTTTTACATGGTGGGCAAAAAACGGTCGCATACGCAAAATCGTCACTATTGGCAAACCTCGGAGCTCTAGCTGAGGAATGTTAAAAATGTAAAGGTGACTCATAACCTGTGCGGTTGTTGGGGAACGAGGAGGTGCCGGAGACCTTAGCTTTTCCTGGGGTCAGCACATTGAGGGCGGCGCCCATCTCCTCTCCCTTGCTGCTTTACTCTCCCTGACCCTAAAGAGGGCAGGTATGCGTTAACAGCTGGGTGAACTGTGAGACTGTACTGAAGCTTTAATTCTGCTTTTAAAAACTGTGGTGGTGTAAAACTTATCAAAAGAGTGTTTGGGTGAGGAGGTCAGTCACCTTTCGTTCCTGTTTTGACTGGCCAGTGCAATATCTAGAGCAATGTACTTCACACTATGTTTGTGAAGTGATCAGTGTGCCACAGTATGGCCCTGCTTGCAAGTCATCTCACTGAGTTAAAGGATAGCAATCTGCAGCTCTGATAATACCTCCCCAAAAAGGCAACCACAAGATCGAACATTCCCTCCTGCACGCACACACACACACACACACACACACACACACACACACACACACACACACACGCACGCACGCACGCGCGCGTGCGCGACACTCTCCCCAGCTCCCCCTTCACACGCACATATTAACAGCACTAAGGTAATTAGCAACAAAATTTCTACAAAGCTCAGTCAAGACACCACCCCGTGATAACAATACTTTAGTGCATCAATACATCATAAAATATGACAACAATCCATATTTCGTACACCATCAGCGCACCTCTAAC
>CM054152.1:12134141-12181641 GCA_028751875.1 Rapana venosa
TTGTGTGTACGTTTGTGTATGCGCGCGCTTGTGTGTTGTGTGTGTGTGTGTGCGCGCGCATGCTTGCTTGTGTGTGTGTGTGCCCGAGTACGCACATGCTCGCACAAGTATGAAGGCATCAATGTGCACTCGTTCTTGTGTATTGCAGTGGTGGTGATTGTGGTGGAAATATATTCCTATACAAACAACCCACTTTACTTTTTTTTGGAGTACCATCCCCACCACCCACCCTGTCACCCCCTTCTATACCCCCACCCCCCCAACCCCCCCCTGCCAGGCCCTCCTCCTCCCTCAGCGTATTTCTGTTTGCTTTTTCATAAGAACAACAAGACACAGGGACCGACAGTGTCAAGTATAGTAGGGGGTCGGTCTGGTTTGGGAGTTGAAGTGGCTAGCTAGGTAGGTAGATAATGATGTTGGGCAAATATTGAAGTGCAATGTAGTGCAGTGCAGTGCAGTGTATTGTAGTGTTAGTGTTGTGTTGTGCCGCGCTGTGCTGTACTGTGATATGCTGCTGCGCTGCACTGTGGAGATCTGGTTATGAATGGAGTACATTGTTCACAGTGGCTTTTTTTGGGGTTGGGTGGGGGTGGGGGGGGGGGGGGGCGTGGAGGGGTGGGTGAGGGGTGAGGGTGGGTTGTTGTTATTGAACAGGTGTTCTCTGACACAATAGCTCAGTGTTTATGCGTCCTGTCTGCCTGTCTGTCTGTGTGTCTGTCTCAGTGTTTGTTTGCCAGTCTGTAACTCTGCCAATGTCAGTCTGTCTCTCTTTCTGTCTCTGTGTCTGTCTGTCTGTCTGTCTGTCTTTGTCTCTGTCTATCTCCCCCCCCCCCCTCCTCTCTCTCTCTCTGTTTTACGCCACTCTCTCTCTCTCTATCCTCTATCTCTGTCTCTCTCCCTCCTCCCTCCATCTCTCTGTTTCTTCTCGTCGTCTCTGTTTCTCTCTCTGCTCTCTGTCTGTCTGTCTCTGTCTCTCTCTCTATTTGTCTCTCTGTATCTCTGTCTCTGTCTCTCTCTGCTCTTTCGTCTGTTTCTCTTTCTTTGTCTCTTGGTTTGTCTCTCTGTCAGTCTCTTCCTCTCTCATGGTTAGAAGAGTTGGGTTTACAACAATTCTTACTCATGTACTTTTTATTTATTCGTTCATATGGGTTTTTAAAAAAAAAATATATATATTATTTATCTATTTATTCATTCTTTGATTTCAGGAGACAGCGGACAAGATACGCAGGCTATGAACGGCCACGGTGGCTCAGCGGATACCTTGCTGGGGACGATGAACGGGGGGGTCCTCGATGTCTCAGCGGACACTTCGTTCCAGCCTTTCCCTGACTACGGCTCCGCCCACAAAGAGCAGCGCTCCTCCTCCTCCTCTCCTCCTCCTCCTCCTCCTTCCTCTTCTTCAGCCTTCAGACCTCTCACTGCCTTCACAGAGCCTGACAGAAATGGTCGGTGGCTGTTTGGAGTGGTTGCTGTTGTTGTTGTTGTTGTTGTTGTTGTTGTCGTGTTCGTCGTTGTTGTCGTTGTTGTTTCTCTCTCTCTATCTCTTCTGTCTCTCTCTCGTCTCTCTCTCTCTCTTCTCTCTCTCTCTTCTCTCTCTCTTCGTCTGTCTGCTCTCTCTCTTCTTCCTCTTCTCTCTCTCTCTCTCTCGCACAGTTAAATCCTGTTCCGCTTTTCGTAAGAGTAGGCCATTGTGTGCCGGTGGGAACAGATAACAGAATTTGCAAAAAAAAACGCATACACACGCGAACTGGATGTGAAAAAAAAGCACATAAGCGCTTATTCCATTATCCTCGATATAAAAGAATGAAAAAATCTCTCTCTCTCTCTCTCTCTCTCTCTCTCTCTCTCTCTCTCTCTCTCTCTCTCTCTCTCTCTCTCTCTCTCTCTCTCTCTCTGTATGTGTGTGTGTGTGTGTGTGTGTGTGTGCGCGCGCGCGTGTGCGTGCGTGCATGCGTGTGTTTGTATGTGTGTGTGTGTGTGTGTGTGAGTTGCGCCTCTATCGTTGTCTCTTTCTGTGTCTCGCATGTTTCTCTCTGCGTGTCTGTGTGTTACTGACAAGAGTAAGTGACAGCTTAGTGGCGGAGCCAGACTGGGGCGAGACTACCTTCCACTTAGGGTGGGGACGACCACGACGTCCCTTCTGAGACCCTTTCCCTGGGAAAACCTCCAACCCCAAAGGCGCTGACACCAGTTCACCACAGACACAGAAGTGTACAGGGGAAACCAGAAACTGAGGTTTTCATGAGACTAGAGCAGCCGGGGCCACCGAATCAGAGAGAATTTCTCTTGTAATGCACGATGATGATTTATGATGATGCGGATGATGAAACGTTAGTGCCATTGAAGTACAACCAGTTTCGAAACTGCTTGACGGGGCTGTATTTTACGTTTCTCAGCATACTTGTATCTCGGCATCAATTCGATCCTAGAGCTACAGACCTTGCCGTGTTGGTCAAGTAATTTGAGCAACACTCCCAAAGTCGCATGCACTGAGGTGGATGATGCTCGACTGTTTGTTCCCAGTCTTCCCGATAGGCCCATCATAGCACACTCCACTTGGGAAGGAGCCGCCTGGAGTCTGAAGAAAAAAACAACTTATGACTATGGGTGTCGAACTCGCGGCTTTCCAGCCCATAGCCCAAGGCGTTAACCGGTAGGCCATGGCGGCTGGTCCCAGTTATGGTGCTGCGTCTGTTGTCCAGATGTGTGTCACAGTCACATCACCCCATGGGGTTGCCCAGGGGCCTGTCAGTATAAGTTGCATCCTCACTTTCTGGACATTCTGTGCTAGGAATTCCCTCTTTTCTATCTCTCTCTTGTTTTCTGCCTTGTTCCTTTTCTTCCTGTCACCTGATTTTTGTCTCGTATCTGCCTTCCTGGTCCACTCTCCGGCCCTTCTTGAAGAAAGGCTGAAAAGGTAATACTTCTCTCCCTTGCCGAAGTCGGATGCTCCGGGCCTGACTGACTTGCCAGGCGTTTAACGGCAGCTCAACGCATTCCTGCCATTAGGACAGACAATAGTTTTATTTGCTCCTTGAGCGTTCGACGAAGAAGGTAAAAGGTAGAGGTGTTCCACAACCTATGCGGTCGTTAGGGAGCAAGGTGTCAGAAACCTCATCTTCTCCAAAGGCCAGCATATTGGAGGCGGTGCCCATCTCCTCTCCCTCGCTGCTTTACCTTCCCTGACCCTAAAGAGGGCAGGTACCTATTAAATACAGCTGGGTGAACTGGGGGACAGTACTGAAGCTAAGGCGTACAAACGGACACCCATCTATTTGATAACCACGCTTAATGCTGCTTAACCTTAGCTGGGGGAAAGCGAGTGCTCTGACCACTGAGCTATCCCGTTCCCTTAGAGACAAAGATGAAGAGGAAGAAGAAGCCCCATAAAGTGACCTAGGTGTGCCACGTATGTACAGGTGTGGCTAGCTATTGCCATGTCTCTGCTGTGCAGGTGTGCTGTCAGCCCTGCAGAGTCTTCAGGAGAAGATGCGGAAGCTGGAGGTGGAGCGGCGAGCGGCAGAGAACAGTCTGCAGGCTCTGGCCTCTGAAACCCAGCTGTACAAATCCTCCCTCCACCAACCCCTCTTTCTCCACCACCCCCAGTCCTCCACCACCCCGCCGCGAGAAGAGGAGGAGGAAGGGGAGGAGGAAGAGGAGGGGGTGGAGAGAGAGGAGGAGGAGACGGTTGAGAAACGGCATGTTGAATCCCGAATGGTCAACTGCGCCAAAACGTAAGGTTGATTTGTTGTCGATGTTTTGTTAGTTGATGTTGGTTGTTTCTCTGCTTCTTCAGTTTCTTCTCATTTTTCCTGTTGTAGGAGATTCGTCGTTGATTGTATGATTGTGCATGATGAAGATGGCGATGCTGTACCGATGACGATTATGATTGGCTCGTGGTGCTCTTGTTTTCCTAGAAATTGTTATTGAAGAATTTTTTCCGCGAAGGAAAGTAGACTCACTAGAAATTTAAGAGAATTTGAGACCTTAGGGTTACATAGTCATCGTCGTAGTCTCCTTCCCGATCGAAATTGTTTTCATTGCTCTATGGCATTAGAGGTGGTATAAAAGTACCAGTTTAGCAACCGCAGCAGAGGCTGGAGCATAGTGCAGCAACTCAGCTCTCATAGGCCAGCAGGAGCGCTGCATCCCACCCGCGCTGCTTCACCGAGCCCAAGCAGGGCAGGACAGAGCATCGTTTTGGTGAATTGGGAAACATCAGTTGCAAGCAATGTTTTATTGGACCCGTCATGTGTAACCATTGTCTTGACCACGAACCTTAGCTGGCGCGTGAGTGTCTGCACTGATATCGTTGCCATAGAACCCATGATGGAAACAAGCTAACGTGACCTAGGTGTGCACGTTGTAAGGTGGTGGCACTATTGCCCATGTCTGCTGTGCAGTGTGCTGTCAGCCCTGCAGAGTCTTCAGGAGAAGATGCGGAAGCTGGAGGTAGCGGCGCAGCGGCAGAACAGTCTGCAAGCTCTGGCCTCTGAACCCTCTTGTACATTCCTCCCTCACCAACCTCTCTTTCTCCACCTACCCCTAGTCCACCACCACCCCGCCGCGAGAAGAAGAGGAGGAGGAAGGGGAGGAGGAAGAGGAGGGGGTGGAGAGAGAGGAGGAGGAGGACGGGGTGAGAAACGGCATCGTTGAATCCCAGAATGGTCAACTGCCGCCAAAACGTAAGAGTTGATTTTGTGGTCTTGGTGCTGGTTGTTGTTGTTGTTGTTGTTCTTCTTCTTCTTCTTCTTCTTCTTCTCCTCTTCCTCCTTCTTGTTATCATCATTATCATCATCATCATCAGCAGCAGCAGCAGCAGCAGCAGCAGCAGCAGCAGCAGTCGTCGTCGTCGTCATCATTATTATTATTATTATTATGATTATTATTATTATGATTATTATTATTATTTATTATTACCTTTATTATTATTATCAATGTTGTTATTATCATTATTAATCTTCAGAGTTGGAATCCCAGCTGTCGTCAGCAGAATCCCGCTGCCAGCTGCTGGAGAAACAGCTGCAGTACATGAAGCACATGGTCCACACCTCAGAGAAGCAGCGCTCACAGGCTGTCCGCAAAGTCGACATCTTGCAACAGCAGCAACAACAGCAACCACAGCAACAACCACAGCATCTGCAGCAGCTGCTGCAGCAACAACGACTGCAGCAACTGCAGCAGTGGGAGCTGTGCGACACCCATCCTCCTCGTCCTCCCCTCCTCTGGGTCCTGGGTTCCAATCCCAGATGGACCGAATCAGTGAGCTGGAGAGAGATCAGATACGTCTGACTGTTTCACAGACCTTGGCAGAGGTATGACGATACGAGGGTGGGAGGTTTGGGTTAGTGTAGTGTAGGACTGTGTGTGTGAGTGGTGGTGGTGGTGGGTAGGATTGGGTGGTGGTGGTCGTCGTCGTGGTGAATGGTGTAGTTGTGTGGAGGAGAGGGAGGGGTGTGGTGGGGGTGGGGGTTGTGAGTGGTTGTGGTGTGTGTGTGTGTGTGTGGTGTGTTGGTGTAGTGTGTGTGGTGTGTGTGTTGTGTGAGGAGTGGTGGATGGGGATGGTTGTGTGATGGTGGTGTGTGGTGGTGTGTGTGTGTGTGTGGTGATGGTGTGTGTGAGGGAGGGGAGGGGATGTGTGGTGTGTGGTGTGGTGGTGGTGCTGGTGTGGTTGTGTTGTAAATGGTATTTTGTGTGTGTTGTGTTGTGTGTGTATTGAGTTCGATGGAGCAATGCGGGGATGAAAGCGTGGTATGTTGCTGGATGTGTAGGTAGCTGTATTGTTTAGTGTTTGGTGTTGCGTTTCTGTATTTTAATGTTGTTTGGTGCTAGTTTCGTGTAAATCGTTAACATGTTTGCTATAGCGTTTGTAATCCGTGAGTAAGCATGTGTTTGGTGTGCTTTATGTAATCGTATAAAACATGTGTGTTCTTGTATAGCATTTCAATGAATAATATATTACAACTATTGTGTTTGTGGTAGCTGCAGTTTCAAGAAATAATATATACAAATTTTGTTGGTTCTAGAGCTAGCGTTTCAGAAATGATATCCAGTGAGGTAAGCTGTATGTCGATATTACACACAGTGTTTCTGGTAGCTAGCAGTTTCAATGAAATAAATCCAATATTACAAACACTGTTGTTTCTGGTAGCTAGCAGTTTCAATGAAATAAATCCGATATTACAAACATTGTTGTTTCTGGTAGCTAGCAGTTTCAATGAAATAAATGAATGAATACGCACACATATTTCTGGTGGCTAGTAGTTTAATGAAATAAATGAACGAATACACAAACATATTACTGGTAGCTAGTAGTTTCAATTGAAATAAATGAAGGAATACACACACATATTTCTGGTAGCTAGTAGTTTCAATGAAATAAATGAACGAACACACACAAACATATTTCTGGTAGCTAGTACAATGAAATAAATGAATGAATACAAAAAACATATTTCTGCATACACACGGGAACTGGATGTAAAAAAAAGGCACATTAGTGCTTATTTATTCCACTATCCTCGAAATAAAAGAGTAAATAAATAAATAAATAATGAATAAATCCGAAACTGTAATGAGAGGGTTTAAAAAAAATTGGTTTTTGTTTTTAGTTTTGGGCCTAGATCTATCTCTTTGGAGTTGGCTTACAGAGTCTAGGAAGAATGTCCAATTTTTGTGAGCATAGGAACTACACTCGCAAAAGTTGTAAGAATGGTGAAAAGTTATCTTCTTAAAGACAGAAGTCTTGATACCTAGCGCATTTAAAAAAGAAAGTTTTGTTGTATATATAAAATATATATAATCTGCGCTGTTTAATAAAATCTAGTTAAAGCAGCATACAGTTACCACTGACTAATGGAGCACTCTTTGTTTTCAGCAGTCAAAGGTAAACGGAGTGGTACTGCAATCTCAGACGACACTACATCCATCAGGAAACATGCACCACCCTCCCCCACCTCCCCCTCCCTCTTCCAGCATGCAGAGGAAGAAACGAGGCAGCAACAGCAGCAACATCAAGAAGAAGAAAAAGAAAACGGTGTCACGGAAAGCGGGCCCCCCTGTCAAAACTGACCCCAGTGCACACTACAGGCTGAATCTGGCTGATATTCCTTTTGTAGCAGGCAAGGTAAGCCACTGTGTGTGTGTGTGTGTGTGTGTGTGTGTATGTGTCCGTGCGCGCGCGCGTGCGCCCGTGTGTACATGATGAGGTTGTAGATGTATATACACTTGACCCTGAATGGATAATCGTAAAGAGACGATATCTTCCATCATTCTGTATGTATTCTTGTCCTCTGCTTGTTAAGACTTATTGGATTAAGTTAGCATGAAGGAAAAAAACCGATTTCTATCAAGTAAATCGAGCATCTGAATTGTACATTTGGAAGGAGACTTGAGCTGAGGTTACATAAGACTACTATAATAAAGAGTGTATACAACATTGGTTTTGGCCTGGAGTTTATGGAACGTTTCGCTGGCAAAGGTACGCTCAAGGAATAGACAGAATTATGCACACTAAGGGGGGGGGGGGGGGTAACTAGGAAAAAGGAGGCAAACAGCTTCTAAGCAAAAAATTTTTAAAAAGCAATATTAATTGTAATGTAGTTTGGACAGCCGAGTCTGTGTGCTTGTGTCTGTGTAAATGTAGACCTGTCATTTGTTAATATTTCCATTTGTGATCAGGTTGCATGCGCGTGGATGATTTGAATACAAGCGCTTTTATTTGCTTTACAAGATTCAGTACCATACAAACTCCATACATTCTCCTCCTCCTTCTCCTCCTCCTCTTCTTCTTCTTCTTCTTCTTCTTCTTCCTTCTCCTGCTCCTCCTCTTGCTCCTCCTCCTGCTCCTCCTCATCACAATCACGATCACCATCATCACCATCATTACCATATCATCATCATCATCGTCGTCGTCGTCATTGTCGTCGTCGTCATTGTCATAATCGTCATCGTCATCTTCGTCGTCATCATCATCGTCGTCGTCGTCATTGTCACAATCGTCATCGTCATCTTCGTCGTCGTCATCATCATCATCATCATCATCAGCAGCAGCAGCAGCAGCAGCAGCAGCAGCAGCAGCATCGTTAATCAAAGTATAAGTATGTTCTTTCGAGCCAGAAGGCCCATAGAGCCGGAGCTTATCCCGGTTTCTGTAGCGTTAAGCGAACTGATGGTTTTTCACCACCCCTGTGACAGGACGCTAGTCTGTCGCCAGATACTTCCCCAGCAGAGCTGGTACCCACTTGTACACCTGGGTGGAGTGAGGAAAAAAGGAGTAAAGTGTCTTTCCCAAGGACACAACACCGGGCCGAGCGGGGATCGAACCCGCGACCTCTGGATCACGAGCTGACCGCCTAAACCACTCGACCACGGTGCCTCTATGATCAAAGTATAATTTATGGTTTTTGTTGTCGCAGTCCACAGCTCCCAGCCACGCCGTGGGCGCCAACATCCAGAAGGTCCTGGCCATGATGAAGTCCCACAACGTGGCCCTCTGCTCCTCCGCCCATACCAACGGCCACACCCACAGCCACCCTCATCAGGAAGGGTGTCACGTGAACGGGGAGGCAGCCGTGAACCGTCTTCGTTCCTCTCAACCGTCTGGCTCCCTGTCTGCTGACCTGGACCTGGCAGACCTGCTGATGCAACTGCAGGACGAGTTTGGACAGCTGAGTCTGTAAGTCTGGTTGTGCGGGGAGGAGGAGGGTGGGAGAGAGGGAGAGAGGGAGAGGATAGCAGGGAGGGAGGGAGGGAGGGTGTGGATGGCAAGAAGGGTAGGAGGGAGGGAGGGTGTGGATGGCAGAGGTGGGAGGGAGGGAGAGGATGGGAGGGAGTGTGGGAGGAAGGGGGAGGAGGGTGGGAGAGGATAGCAGGGAGGGAGGGAGGGTGTGGATAGCAGGGAGGGAGGGAGGGTGTGGATGGCAGAGAGGGAGGGAGGGTGTGGATAGCAGGGAGGGAGGGAGGGTGTGGATGGCAGAGAGGGTAGGAGGGAAGGAGAGGATGGGAGGGAGTGTGGGAGGAAGGGTGAGGAGGGAGGGAGAGGATAGGAGGGAGGGAGGGTGGGGATGGCAGAGAGGGTGGGAGGGAGGGAGAGGATGGGAGGAGGAGGGAGAGACAGAGAGTGAAAATGAATAATATTTATTTTGCAAGGGTTACAGATAAGCATTCACATACTTTGTGTTCATCTGGCCTTTGCCCTGATTAGGGACTATCAAAACAAAACAAAACAAACAAACAAAACACAGAGAGAGAGAGAGACACACACACACACACACACACACACACACACACACACACACACCACACACACACACACACACACACACACACACACACACACACACACACACAGATACACACACACACAGACGACACAGACAGACAAGAGATACAGACAAGAGACAGACAGGGAGAAGACAAAGACACGCACGCACGCACGCACGCACGCACCACACACACACACACACACACACACACACACACACACACACACACACACACACACACACACACACACACACACACACAAACCAGATACACAGATTTGACTAGATAGACAGACAGACAGAGACTTCAGACTTCAGACTTCAGACTTTTACTGTACATCGGCCTTAGGCCACAATACAAAGGAATGATGGGCGTATGGAGTGGACATATGACATGAGTGTTATAAACACATTACTATCAATATATATAAATATGAAATGATATATCAGCAAAAATAAAGAAATTACATCACGTATTTCTTGGATATTCATCACAAATCAATTCACGTTCGTCTTAATCGACAATTGAATGTAGTATTCATCAATATAAGGATCCATTTCTATAAAGTTATCTTACTTCTTCTGTTGGTTGCATGAAAAATAAATCGTGATAAATTATGTCTATCAGTAGATATTGTAGCTTTGAGTAGCACATGCAAAGGAAGTCTCTTCGCATCTTTAAGAAACTTATGTCTCAAATCTTCATAGACAGGGCAATTAAATAAAAAGTGTTCTTCATTCTCTATTTTGGTCTTTACAAACAGGGCACTGCTTATCTTCATTTGAACTACTATAGCCATGTGTATTATTGTTTAGTGGTAGCGCGTTCAATCGTACTTGAGTAACTGCAACGCGAAAACAATATGTATCCATTTCACTAATATACTTCTCTCTTTCAAAAACAATCTTAAAGTTTCTGTAACTATCACATCTACTGCGATCTCTGATGGTGCCAGTCCATTCCTGGGTAAACTAATCTACAAGTCTTTGTTTAAAGGCACGTAAGAACATTTTTATGTCTCCTACTCCTTGGTTTAACCAAACGATATTAAACCCATTTATACAGAATATTTCCCTGATTTTAGAGACCCAGCATTGTTTGCCCTTTTTTTTATATCTAATTCTAACAACATACAATAAGCTTTATGTGGCAATCTTTCAGAATCCATATGTAATAATTTAAACCCAAATCTTGCGCATGCAACATACGTGTTTACATACAATGGGTACCTGCCCAGATCTCCATACACCATTTTATTTGATGTCTTGACAGGCACACCTAAAAATCTTTTATAAGCGATTAAATGTACTTTTTCTAGATGCTCTAGTCTATTCAATCCCCAAATTTCAGCTGAATATAACAGTATTGGTTGGATTTGGGTATCAAAATTTTTTTAAAATGTATTTACTGTCATTTCTTTACACTTCTGAAAAACTTTGTTAAGCTGAGTAACTGCTTTTTTACCTTTAGTAACCAAATGTGATGTACCTCTCTTTGCGCTAATCATAGATGTAAAATAGACAGACAAATAGAGAAAGAGAGAGACAGACAGACAGACAGACAGAGAGAGAGCGACTATTCAACACATACATGCAGAGGAAAGTGCAGCACAGTGCAGTGTGTGTGAGGCCTGTGTCCCCCATCACCAGGGAACACCAGGAGTACCTGCAGATGTCCCAGGAGGCCACGGACCCCCACATCCTCCAGGACCTCCAGCGGGAGCTCAACACCCTGATGGTCCGCATGGAGGTGAAGAGCCAGCAGATCGCCAAGGTCCGGCAGCATCAGCAGAGGGTGAGAGACTCCCGCCCTGTGATGTCTATGTCTATATCTGTCTGTCTGTCTGTCTGTCTGTCTGTCTGTCTGTCTGTCTATCTGTCTGTCTGTCTGTCTGTCTACCTGTCTGTCTGTCTGTCTGTCTGTATGTCTGTCTATTTGTCTGTCTATTTGTCTGTCTATTTGTCTGTCTGTCTATCTATCTATCTATCTGTCTGTCTGTCTGTCTATCTATCTGTCTGTCTGTCTGTCTGTCTATCTGTCTGTCTATCTGTCTGTCTGTCTGTCTGTCTATCTGTCTGTCTGACCTGTCTGTCTGTCTGTCTCTCTGTCTGTCTGTCTATCTATCTATCTATCTGTCTGTCTGTCTGTCTGTCTGTCTGTCTACTACCTACCTACCTACCTACCTACCTATCTATCTACCTACCTACCTGTCTGTCTGTCTGTCTGTCTGTCTATCTATCTATCGATCTAGCTCTCTCTCTCTCTCTCTCTCTCTCTCTCTCTCTCTCTCTCTCTCTCATAATATATATATATATATATATATATATTTAGGACGTCTATATCTATATATATCTATATCTGTATGCATGTATGTATGTATGTATGCATGTATGTATGTATGTATGTATGTATGTATATATGCATGCATGCATGCATGTATGTATGTATGTATGTGTGTGTGTATGTATGTATGTTATTTATGTATGTATGTATGTATGTATGTATGTATGTATGTATATATGTACGTGTGTGTGTGTATGTGTGTGTATGTGTATGAATGTATGTATGTATGTATATATGTATGTATGTATATATGTATGTATGTATGTATGTATGTATGTATGTATGTATGTATGTATGTATGTATGTATGTGTTTGTATGTATGTATGTATGTATGTTTGCATGCATGCATGTATGTATGTATGTATATTGATTTTCCATGCTTTCTTTACTCGGTCTAACAAAGTTTTATTTGTTCAAAAACAACGTAGCACCAATGCTTGAAATGAGTACAACAAGCAATGCTTATATTATGAGTACTCTAACATGCAAAAATGGGCTGCAGCTGAACTAAAGTGCGTCAGATAGATAAACAATAAGATAACTAAGCATTTGAAGGTTGTGAAAATACCAGAAAAGAAACAACTAATAAACAAGGATAACAAAAGGGGGTAGATGTATCACACGGCAATGCAAAGCAACACAATCAACAAAACAGGCTGTGACATGCCTACACCAGAAAACAATAGGACCATGGATAATTTTCCTTTCTTGTTGATTGTTTTTGTTTTTGTTTGTTTGTTTGGTGTGTGTGTGTGTGTTGTTGTTTTTTTTTTTAAAAGCTGTGCTTGCTTGTTACCTACATGAATTTTTCGCCCTTTTGAGATAGTAAAGATGTATTATTCGTCCCTGTTCGTCTTTTTTTTCCTTTTTTTTTTCCTTTTTATCCCATTCCTCTGCTTGGAGCTACTAGGTTCACCAATGGTGAGATTTTTTTTTGGCCTATGCGAGTTGTTTCCTCTCCCCGCCTTCTCCCACACACCCACCATTTAGGTAACCGCATTCTGACTTCGGGGATGGTGTAGTCGACACTTGTGTGCATGCGGTTGTTTTGTTTGTTTTGTTGTTTGTTTGTTTGGGAGGGGGGGGGGGGGGAGGTGCTTAATTTTGTCATCTGTTCATACCCGCTCACAATGACCTACTCTCCTGAAAGGCGGAACAGGTTTTTAATGTGTGCACAAAAGATGTTCTGCAAGGATTCGTACACAGGGCCTCGGTTTATAGTCTCATCCAAAAGACTTTGACATTGAGTTCGATTTTTTTTTTTATTGTTGTTGTCAAACTGGGAAGAAAGGGCGTTGTTGGAAATCGAACCCAGAACCTCACAGTTTACATGTTGGGAAGGCAAACCTTAACGGTCCTGCTACCTTCCTTCTTTCTGCTTGGGAATGCTGGGGCCTGTCAGTATAAGTAGCACCCCCACCTTCTGGAAAATCTGTTCTAGGAATTTCCTTTTTTTTCTATCCCTCTCTCTGTTTCTGTCGTTAGGTTCTTTTTCTTCCTGTCTTTCACCTCCTTCTTGCTTATTTTCTGCCTTTTGCCCATTCTGGTGCCTATCTGTTGTTTTTTCCAGAATGACAACCGAAACGAGTAAGACCATAACGTGAACCACTAAGACTATAACCAGAACAATAAAGGCAATAGAGGGAACTATTACAGCAATAATGCTGGTGATTAAGGCAATAATGGGAACGATTGCTGCTATAATGGGAACGCTTACGGCACTATTGGGAACGATTAAGGCACTAACGGGAACGCTTAAGTCACTAATGGGAACGATTAAGGCACTAACGGGAACGATTAAGGCACTAATGGGAACGATTAAGGCAATAACAAACATTGCAAAATGATCGTCTCCCACACTGACTTGTCAGGCACTTAATTAAGGGCAGTGTGACGCATTTTCTCTCACATGACAGACAACCATAGTTATTGTCTGAGTGTTCCATGACAAGCAAGAAGAAGAATTCTGCAGGATTTCTGCGATCTATGGTGATAATGCAGTGTTTGTTGTAGAGGATTTCTGTGATCTAGGGTGATAATGCAGTGTTTGTTGTAGTGGATTTCTGCGATCTATGGTGATAATGCAGTGTTTGTTGTAGTGGATTTCTGCGATCTATGGTGATAATGCAGTGTTTGTTGTAGTGGATTTCTGCGATCTATGGTGATAATGCAGTGTTTGTTGTAGTGGATTTCTGCGATCTATGGTGATAATGCAGTGTTTGTTGTAGTGGATTTCTGTGATCCATGGTGATAATGCAGTGTTTGTTGTAGTGGATTTCTGTGATCTATGGTGATAATGCAGTGTTTGTTGTAGTGGATTTCTGTGATCTATCATGCAGTGGTTGTTGTAGTGGATTTCTGAGATCCATGGTGATAATGTAGTGTTTGTTGTAGTGGATTTCTGTGATCTATGGTGATAATGCAGTGTTTGTTGTAGTGGATTTCTGTGATCTATGGTGATAATGCAGTGTTTGTTGTAGTGGATTTCTGTGATCTATGGTGATAATGCAGTGTTTGTTGTAGTGGATTTCTGTGATCTATGGTGATAATGCAGTGTTTGTTGTAGTGGATTTCTGCGATCTATAGTGATAATGCAGTATTTGTTGTAGTGGATTTCTGTGATCTGTGGTGATAATGCAGTGTTTGTTGTAGTGGATTTCTGCGATCTATGGTGATAATGCAGTGTTTGTTGTAGTGGATTTCTGTGATCTATGGTGATAATGCAGTGTTTGTTGTAGTGGATTTCTGTGATCTATGGTGATAATGCAGTGTTTGTTGTAGTGGATTTCTGTGATCTATGGTGATAATGCAGTGTTTGTTGTAGTGGATTTCTGTGATTGATGGTGATAATGCAGTGTTTGTTGTAGTGGATTTCTGCGATCTATGGTGATAATTAAGTGTTTGTTGTAGTGGATTTCTGTGATCCATGGTGATAATGCAGTGTTTGTTGTAGTGGATTTCTGTGATCTATGGTGATAATGCAGTGTTTGTTGTAGTGGATTTCTGCCATCTATGGTGATAATGCAGTGTTTGTTGTAGTGGATTTCTGTGATCTATGGTGATAATGCAGTGTTTGTTGTAGTGGATTTCTGTGATCTATGGTGATAATGCAGTGTTTGTTGTAGTGGATTTATGAGATCCATGGTGATAGTGCAGTGTTTGTTTAGTGGATTTCTGTGATCTATGGTGATAATGCAGTGTTTGTTGTAGTGGATTTCTGTGATCCATGGTGATAATGCAGTGTTTGTTGTAGTGGATTTCTGTGATCTATGGTGATAATGTAGTGTTTGTTGTAGTGGATTTCTGTGATCTATGGTGATAATGCAGTGTTTGTTGTAGTGGATTTCTGTGATCTATGGTGATAATGCAGTGTTTGTTGTAGTGGATTTCTGTGATCTATGGTGATAATGCAGTGTTTGTTGTAGTGGATTTCTGCGATCTATGGTGATAATGCAGTGTTTGTTTTAGTTGGGTGTTCCCCAGCTATAACATGCTGGGTTCTCTGTTCAGTGTGTGGGGGTCACCCCCAATAAGCACACTGTTTCATATGTCTTTGAGTGTACACACTGGGTGAGAAATTTGCATATGTGGTTGTTGTCTTAAAATATTTTGCCACGTTGGCAGTCACTTACTGACTTTAGAAGATTTTTTAATCATTTAAAGGAAGGTATTGTTATGCTAAAAGCTTTGCTATGGTGGAAGAAAATTTTGGTGTGTGTGTGTGGTTGCTCCCTGTCCTTTTTTGTAATGGCTGTTTCTCATTTCATCAATGGTCATATTTTTTTCATGTTATACTATAGTTACTTGGTTGGGCCTATGTCAGTGTATCTTAACCCTTTGGGCTGCTTCCATGCAAAGCACTTAACAAGTTTCCATGTACATTACTTTACACATGCTTACTTGTATGTATGTATTCATGCCTGTGACCTCATCTTCCTTCATGTTAAAAAAAAACCACCCTGAAAATCCCCCTCTTCTGCCCTTTCAGTTGGAGGACGTGAAGAGAGCGGCCAAACGCAGGAGCAAGAAATCCTCAGAAACGGAGCCTAGACCCACCTCGGCCCAGGGGAGACTTCAGAGCAGTCCTAGGTGTCCCCAGCCCCACATGCACACAGGCGGCAACCTTCGGCCCAAGTCGTCCTCCACACGGAAAGACCCAGATCCCAAACACAAAGACATTGCCCCCGCTTCCCTCAACGTCTTACGGGACATGAGGAAGCTGCAGACGACATTACGACGTGATGACTTGTGCTGGGAATGAAGGGACGAAGCTCTTGTGCTGCCTGTGATGTGTGGATTATGGATGCTGTGGATTATGAATGGTGTGGGGTAGGGTGGTGTGGTGTGGGCTGATGTGGGGTTTAGAAACTACAACTCGTACAGGAAACGGTCCTTGTCTCTATCTCGTATCCAACGATGTCTGCGTTTGACTGTGTTGTGTGTATGAATGAAGATTGTACGCCTGGTTTTTGTGTGTGTGTGTGTGGAGATGTTTAATTTGGCGCTCATGTGTTCTGTTTTGAGCTGTGAGAGAATGGTAGAAGTGTTCCTGATCCCTTGACTGTGGAGGTGATGGATGAAAGTGATGTCGATGATTGTGACGCCATGGCAGAGGCAGTGAGGGTTTACACAGCTGAATGAAGAAGGGGACTGTATTCAAGCCAATAACTACACCTGATGGCCACTCTTACACTGAAAATGCTTAACTTTGCTTCTTCGGAGCAAGTGCTTTATCCTGTGTATTGCCCTCTCACCCATGAAAGATGGTGGCAAGGTAACTCAACCTACATGGTCCCGATATTTTTGAAAACAACAAACAAACCACCATCCAACCAGACAGACAAAAACAGGGTAAAGGTGTGGTTGAAAGAGAGAGTGCATTGACAGAAATTTGGTCAGTTGAGATGGTGTGTTGCTTAGGCTTGAGTGAGTAAATGAAACTCCAGTATGTAATGTATATTCCTGATATGGGGAAGGGGGTGGGGGCAAAATAAAAACTGAAAGTACATAATTCTGCTACTTTTTTTTTTATAGACAGTTCAGGATCAACGTTGGGATGGCTTCAACTGCATCAGTACATACTGTTTCAAGCGTTGGAGGAAATGTTTAAATCCAGGTTCAGATGTTCTTGTTATGTGTGAAGATGTGCACTACATCATTTCATGATTAACACCTGTTTGTGTATCTGTACAATACACTGTCATTATCTATACAATGCACTGTCATTATACAATACAAAGTCATTACATGCCGCACTGCCATATCAAGAACCAGTATCAAAGCTTTTTTCCAGTATCATTCCATATCCATATTAATATGCATTTTAATCTGTCCATTTTATTTTTTAACCATAATTATACCAAAATGCCATATTCATGATATTTATAATACATCCTAATCCGTCCAGTTTTCTCAATGTTTTACAAATCCTTTTGTAAAGTATGCTGCAAACTTGTAAAATACGTCTTAATATCTTCATTAATCAGTAGCTTTCTGGATGAGATTTATATTCAAACAAAATATAATAATTGTATTCATTTTAAAACACACGCACGCACACACACATGCACCTGCGAGCACACACACACACAAACACACACACAAACGTATGCACACACACAGTGATATTTTTAAAAGCTCACCACTGGGTTAAGTTTGTAGAGCTGTAATTCACCATTTTTTAAAAGAGAACACTGGGGAGTGCACCTTTTCCCAAAAATAAATTGCTACACAAGGTGTTCCAGTTCATCTAATCTATAACAGAAAATGTTAATCTTCACATGAACTTTAAGGATTGTGATTAGAATTAACATTAATTTCTCTAAATTGCTACACAGGGGGTTCCAGTTCATCTAATCTATAACAGAAAATGTTAATCTTCACATGAACTTTAAGGATTGTGATTAGAATTAACATTAATTTCTCTAAATTGCTACACAGGGGGTTCCAGTTCATCTAATCTATAACAGAAAGAGTTAATCTTCACATGAACTTTAAGGATTGTGATTAGAATTAACATTAATTTCTCTAAATTGTTACACAGGGGGTTCCAGTTCACCTATAACAGAAAATGTTAATCTTCATGTCAACTTGCTAAGTTGTGATTAGAATTAACATTCATTTCTCTCAACAAATTCTGTCAGCTGTGGCGAGGATGAAAGTGACTGTATTCTAATTGCACACAGATTTTGTCAGTTCTTGTTTGGGTGAAAGCATTCATTTTTGTATGAGCAGATTCTGTGTCAGATGTGACTGATGTGTTCATTTTTCTCCAGACAGATTGTTGGTACATGCTACAATATTTGTTGGTTTATGTTTGAACAAACTTGGTTCAAGTAAGAATAAATTATTCTTTTTGTATTAATAACCTGTCAGCCATTGTAAATGTGAAAGTGATCTTTTTCTAACAGATACCATACCTCATGTACAGAGCACATGTAAATGATCCCAGGGCAACAAGAGTTGTCCATGATAAAGTCCTGTAACAAACAAAAAAATCACCTATCAAATGCAAACATCATGCACAGGTAGAATAAGAAAACAAAAGAAAACTATATATTAATTTGACAACACTTCTTGCCCTGTAAAGAGCAGTCCTAGCTTTACAGAGAAATCTGCATGCAACAACTACAATACAGTATTTTCCTGAGTGTGCATGTGTTGTTTCTGGATTAGGTAATAACCAAGGGATGGTTATTCACACACATACTGAAAATGCATATGCATGCACCATTTTTTTTGTCTGGAAAGGAAACTTTAATGAATACTTGGTAATATAAAAGTTTGTAAACTGCATCTTTATGAAGGAGAAAAATATGATATGTAATACCATGTTTATCACTAATATGAAAGAAAATTAAATATATCTAAAAGAATTTTCGCCTTCTAGTGTGTATGCTTGTGTCTGCTGGTATGCGCCTGCAAATGATAAAGCAAACACAATATCTGAACTGGACATCTCAATGTGCTATGTTTATTGGCATTGTGTGTGTGTGTGTGTGTGTGTGTGAGAGAGAGAGAGAGAGAGAGACAGAGAGAGAGAGAGAGACAAGAGATTCAGATTCGGATAATTTAATAATCATTCATGTATAGGCCATTGCCCTTCATGATAGGGACAGACAGAGAGCGGCATAGAAGCTCACAATCAGACACACATAATGACACAAACACAGAGGGAGAGAGAGAGAGAGAGAGAAACACACACTCAGACACACATAATGACAGAGAGAGAGAGAGAGAGAGAGAGAGAGAGAGAGAGAGAGAGAGAGAGAGAACGTGAGAGAGAGAGAAAACACAAATACACACAGAATGACAGAGAGAGAGAGAGACAGAGAGAGAGGCAAAGAGAGAGACAGACAGACAGAAACAGAGATAGACAGAGAGAGAATCAATGAACACTGAACCAAAATGTAACATCATATACAATACAGTTTATTCAGCAAACTGTGGACAAGTAAGTGTGGACAAAAATGTTGAACCAATGGACCTGTATTGCCCACACCCCCATGAACAAAGTGACATGAAAGCATCACTACTGGCACCATCACATCGTCTTGAAAAATGAATTTTCTTCCTTTACTCTTGTCATAAAAACTTGAACTAAACGAACATCTCTTCTTCCCTCACTTTTGTACATTTGCTGGTTGCATGTATCATGTGTGTGTGTGTTTCATTGTTTTTGTTCTTGTTCATTAGATTGTGGTTTTTTTAAAAGTGTGTGTGTGTGTGTGTGTGTGTGTGTGTAAGTACACATGTGCATGGACACAGTGCTTTCATAAATTTAATCTGTAAAGAATTTTCTGTATGGTTTCTTGTTATGCACGCTTTTTTTTTCTTGACACTATGTATCTCAAATACATATGGCAGACCAAACAAACTAAATGAGCTTTCTTAATCTATGTCGTTATCACTTTCTAAACATAGACACTGAGCAATGTGGGTGGAAAAAACCCACCTTACATAACATCAATAATGAAAAATACAGTCACAGATCTTTTATCCATAACTATGTATCATTGAATCTGGTCATGATTATAAATAACTGCCTAACTCATTTCAATAAACGAATGTTGAAGCAACAGACAGCGAAATAAACTGAAATAAACATACTATCCACCAGACTAATGTTCATATCTCTATCACCTTCACATTCGTATACTGCAACACCTTCTGTAACAAAAAGAAGAAGAACTGAGAGCTTGACTCTACATTTTGACACATATGTGACCTTCACATCCAGACATTCAAGTGTAAGTCACAGCCAAAACCTCTCATAACAAGATTATTGATCTGTACTCGAATCTCCGACATTCATAATCAAAACTGCTCTCTAATGTTGAAAGCGTATTCCCTAAAATCATGATGTGATGCTGTTTTATCACACACAGCCCATGCTCACAAGTCTAAAATAGAATATGTGTGTGTCGTGACATCAATGGGTCAGGGGATGCAAATGTGATTCACAACTACTTGTATAGAAAAAAAATGCATGATTAGAAATGCACCCACACCAAACACAAATACCACCCCTTACCCATTTCCATCCACTCACAGCCACACTCGCACTCACTCACAGCAGTGATACAAACTTGCTTTATTCACAGTTTTTAGTACTTACACCACACACCATTTTATAGAAACAATGGCTTCGATATTATTCAATCCTACTTATAAATATGCTATGTTCCAATAATACCCCCATTCCTTCATGACTTTATAAAATACCCATTCCTATCCACAAGCACAAAAAGTACAGTTCAAACACCACACTGGTACACGTTGTTTAACCTGCAGGCTACAAATCAGCATCCACACTTTCACACTCCTTTTACACACTCGACTGAAGACACACGCGGCATTCTACATTAAACGTTGTTCATTTCCATGCAACCCCACCAGGCACAATTTGGATAAACTGACAGCCTGGGAGTTCAAACCTTGGTGACACCTGGTAGATCATGGTGGGTATATTTCTATGGCTCCCAGGCCAACTTGTGCAGTCCTCCTAGTGCCTTACCTCCCTTCAGGTGCAGAGGTACGCACAGTGTAAACTATGCACGTTGAAGATCCGACACTTCATGACAGAATTCAGGGGATTGTGGAAACATGAAACTTTGCAGTATGCGCTTGCATCTGCACTAGTGTTCTGGATTGTGCAGTTGGTCCAGCATCTGCTGAATGGATTTTTATAGCAGATGTCCTGTAGCTTATCACGGATTTTCACACATACCGCAAGACCTCGGCCGTAACCCTTTCAGTGCCGGAAAAAAATGGTACAGTTGCTTTCCCAGTACCAGGGAATTTTGAGGGAATATGGATCGTAATGACTTACAAGAAATTCTAGCGTAAAAACTATTAAAGACTCAGCAAAAAAACGTGTCACATCTGTTTTGAAAGAAAATGAATAAAGACTATCTGGGCTATCTTTTCAATTGTTTTGATTGAAAAGACCTACACTAGCATCAAAAGCGAGATAACTGCAGGACGTCAGTGGATGGCCTGCAACACTGGTAAAGCCCATTATGTGGGATGCTAGCTGAAGACCTACAGGCACTGACAGGGTTCAGAAATCAAAAACTTGAAAAAACATTTAGCTGATAGGCAATGAAAGGGTTAAGAAATCAAAAACTTCTAAGAAAAATTCCCTGAAAAACAAAAAAGTAACCAAAATACATTTTTAAAATCCCCCCCCCCCCCTCCCTGCAACTCTGGCTGCTGAATGAGGTGCACACCACATCACCAAAAATGGTTTGCATGAAGAAGCACAATGTTTATTTTCGAAGAAAAAGGCGCGAAAAGACATGAAAGAGATGCAGGAGAAGCAAGGCCAAGGAGTCTAGTGGTGGCAGCGGGCATGATCACTTGATGGGGGCTCCTTTCAGGCTGGAGCTGGTGATGGTGCCTTGCTTGGTCAGCAGAGGACTGCCCTGCCACTCCGCCACACACTCTCCCGATGTCCGTAAGTCAGGCTGGGTACACAGACACACATGTAGTTAGCTAGTTACTTCATTACTTAGTGCTTCAGTTTCATGTCCCATCACTGAATAGTGGTATAGTGATAAACATACATGTACACACACACTCACACACACACACACACACACACATATGCAAACACACACAACTGATCAGTGCATCATTTTTTATCCTCCCCAAATTTTCAACAGTAGGTATATTCCAATCTAAAAATTATGATGATAACTTTCATCATCATGGACATATCTTTGTCAAGTACTAAAATAAATTACTTTTTTTTAATAATATTTTCATCTAATTTCTTCTCAAACACCATCATTTATAAGTTTGTAAGATTACAGAAAATGAATTAAATAAAGAGAAGTCTCCATAGCCATAATTAGCAGTTGATAATTTTTTTAAATGTCACTTATACTGTGCTTTTCCTTAGGCTCAAAGTGCAGGACACACAACAACTGTATCAAAAACTTCAACTCTGTGTTATGTCATACAACACACTTTCACACAGACTCGCTTCACTCTATTCAATAATCAATTACCAAACATGATTTTTATCCACACCCTTTCACACACATCAAAAACTTGCAACAGTACGCTAAAAAAACCAACAACCCCACATCGTTTCATACACAACACATTTACAACAGAAAAATACGGAGACACAGCAAAGTGATCCCACCAGTTTTGCTCTTACCTGCAATTTTTCCCACACTTTCTTTTTGGGGTTGAGCCTTTCATTGGGAGTGGAGGACTCGAATCCTTCCACAAACACCTTGTCTCCTGGACTGCTGGAGGATGGAGGGTTCAGGGGTTCCACTGCCCGGGGTTCATCCCTGAAACCCACACACAGGCATTCACCAGTCAGTCACTTTGGTAGGTTCTAACAGCCAGTGACTAGTTTTATGATTAACAAAATCTTTAATCATCTCAAAAGCACCGAAAATTCTTGTGGGATTACAAGCATAGTTAAAAACGATCAACAAGCAAACATTTACCACAGAAAATAGCACAACTCCATAAAAAGAGATCTCAACCCTGCAGCTGCCCCCTGTGAAGCACCAAGTGCTACTTAGTTTACCTTTTAATAATAATAATAATAATAATATATGGAATTTATATAGCGCTGAATCTTGTAAATAAACAAACAAATCGAAGCGCTTGCACTCAATCATTTACAGGCATGCAACTCTTCTTAAACATAATGAACAACAGATTTCAAAACCATGTGCGCGCACGTATGCACGCATGCGTGCTTTTCCATTTAATTCAACCTACGAACCTGATGCTGTAGGTCAAAGCAGTCATCCTCTAGAGTTTTGCTAAGCCTTAACTCACAAAAACTAAATGCTTATCTACTGGTTCTGTGGCATGATCACTTTATGCACTGTCCTTGGGGAGACATCTACAAAAAATATTAACATTTTGCCCACGAAAATCACAGAGTTCAAAGTACAAGGTAAGCTTGCATGTGCACTCAGACATGCATGGCTACATACACACAGACAGACAGACAGACAGAGACAGACAGACAGAAACAACATACACACACACCAACCACACACACATAATAATAATAATAATGTATGGAATTTATATAGCGCTGAATCTTGTAAAGCAACAAATCAAAGCACATACATACATGCACACACACAAATTCACACACAAAAGCACACTACACACACAAACACCCTCCACACACACACTCCAAACTAACACCTCCCCCCCCCCCCTCCCCCATACATATTGTATACACACACTACACACATACAACAGACAGCCCCCCACTACCCCCCCCCCCCCCCCCCCTTCACATGCACGGAGCACCCTCCTCCTCACTTACACGGAGGCACACATGAGCATGGCGGTGGACTCGATGCCCCTCATCTTCACCGGCTTCAGGTTACACAGGAAGACGCCCAGGCGATCCTGCAGCTCCTCCATGGGAACTAACCCCGCCAGGCCGCTGATCACCGTGCGCTCAGTGCCCTCCCCTACATCCACCGTTTCAATGTACAGGCTGTCTGCTTCCGGGTGCTGCAAGTTTTAACAACAATGAAAAATGGAAACAAAAAATTTACCATAAAAAAAATGTCAAGTGAAAATCATGAACACCAATATCATTCTCTATCTATCTATCTGTCCCGTAGTCTGACGACCGTGGGGGTACCCTCAAAGACTCAACAACCAGTTCCCTCCATTCCTCTCTCTGTTCTGCCTTTCTCAGGGTTTTGTTTAGTTCTAGGCCTGTCCAATCGCTGATGTTATCCTCCCAGCTCTTCCTTGGTCTGCCTCTTCTTCTTCCTCCTTGGACAGTGCCTTGTAAAATTGTCTTTGCAAGTCCTTTGGATCTTGTGACATGTCCATACCATTTAAGTTTACGCTTTTTCACGATCGTTAGAAGGTTCTCATAGGGTCCAATGGTTTGCTGGATTCTGTTATGCACGCTTTCGTTGCTTATGTGGTCTTTGTAGGAGATGCCAAGGAGTCTCCGAAAGCATCCCATCTCCACCGCCTGTACTCTTCTCTCCAAGTCTGCAGTCAGGGTCCATGATTCACAGGCAAACAGAAATATGGATATGACAAGGGAGTGCATTAATCTTATCTTGGAGATAAGTGAGATATTTTTATCTCTCCAGATGGTGTTTAGTTTTGACAGTGCTGTTATTGTCTGTGCAGTCCTGCATACTACTTCTGGCTTGGATCCCTGGCCTGATACAATGGCTCCCAGGTACTTGAAGCTTTGAACTGTTTCCAGCTTCTGGTCATTAACCCTGATATCAGTGCTAATGCTGTTGGTGTTATTAGTCATCAGTTTGGTCTTCTATGCACTGATTTCCATGCCGTATGTTTTGGAGGCCTTATGCAGGTGTTCTGTTAGGCTGGCAAGCTCTTTTTCTGATCCTGCTATTCCATCAATGTCATCTGCGAAGCGGAGGTTTGTGCCACCAATGCTGCCTGATCCTTCATGATGTTCCAGTGCATCAGCCATGATTCTCTCAATATCATTAATGCCACATAATTCTGGGTCTTGGGTATGAAACTTTAGAGAAAAAATTTACAGTATGCTAAATTTCTGTGTAAAATATGAACAAGATTTTACTTTATAAAAAGTAAATCTAAATATCGCCCATCAAAAATAGATTTAGATTCTTTTTTAAAGGTTTAGATACAAGACTGACAAAGGAAGAACATACAATGCAACAAGACTATGATTAACCAAAGATCAGATGTAGAGGAGGGGAAATAAAAGAAAGAAGAAACATGGAGGGGGGCATAAGAACATCAACAACAATCCTACAATGACCAGACACAGTAAGAACAATGAATGAAGAGATAAAGCGTCTATAGAACACTTGCACTCGCACAAAAAGAACAAAAGAAACAAGAGACGGGGGGGACAGGACAGAGAACTGACCTTCTTGACGCTGGTGATTTTGCCCACACGCAGGTCCAGCCTGCCTGGGTTCACCTCATCTTCTCCTCCTCCTCCTCCTGCTGCTGCTGCTGCTCCACCTGCTCCAGGCTCTGTGACACAGGCCACCACAACTGAGGTCACATCCATGATGGATTTCTTTTCCTTTCTTTTTTTAAAAAAACCAAACTTTTATCTTTGTGTCTAAATACTATCTTTGATGGTTATATGTATTACAACAGACATTATAGCCGAGCGGTTAAAGCAGTTCGATTTCAATCCCTTGGGTCCATGAAGTCGTGGGTTTGATTCTCGGCGGTGTCTCGATGAGTTAATGGCTGGGGAATTGTACCATCTCCCAGGTCAACTTTAAATCCAGACCTGCCTGTGCCTTAATTTGTGTACATACACACATGCCGAAGATCAAATATTCACATCAAAGATCCCGTAATTCAAGTCAGCGTTCAGTGGGTTATGAAAACACAAACATTTCCAGCACACGTCCCCAAAGTTGGAATGTGGCTACCTTCATGGTGGGTAAAAACGGTCAAATACGCAAAACTCTCACCACTGGTTAGCCTTGGAGCTGTAGCTGAGGAGTGAACATAACAAGTGTATGTACAGACAGTCTCATGACTTATGTCCATAACACGTTCGTCGTGTACAGATTCTTGTACGCTACGTTTCAAGCAGTACCTCTCCAACTAGGAAGATGCATGCTGAGTATTTTCGAGTCAACTATCCCACTAGTCCTGGTTGCCCAAATCTCCAGTGAAATGATGACAGGTTTTTTATGTGCACCCCATAATTAAGTTCTGCATGAATCCACACATCAGTTTACAGTCACATCTGAAGGATTTTCAGAGGAGTGGAGTCAGTACCCATGTTAACTCCAAGGGAAAACAATCCGCTCCAACAGTCACTTCAGCAGAGATACGAACGACCCTGTGCCCTGAGTCACAGTGAGATCGTTAGTGTACCAATCTAACCAGTTTACCACACTGACCACTAGGCTATCCCTTCCCCTGTGATCACAGGACAGAACTTCAGACCAGCAAGGTAGTGAAGGGTACTGTAACTCACTTTTCTTCTCCACAGGGTAGGCCTTGGCCACCAGTTTCTTCATCTCCGGCGTGTCAAACTCTGCCCTGATGGGTGTCAGCAGACAGTTCAGGTAAGCCTCCACTGCGTTCTTCAGGTCACCAGGGTGCAGCTCCTGTAGTAAACATGTGCCAGTGGGTGTCGTTTCTTTCATACAACTTGTGTTGGTCAACGAACCTGCTTTAATAATAAGTACATTGCTGTTCATCTCCCATTCTCTGAATTTTTGAAGAAATAAAAATCAGACCAATGCATGCGTGTGCATTACGATCAGACTATAAGCTCAGAAATGATGATACCTAAACCCATGAATTATTCATTCTAGCTGCAGGCTGTGGTTGCGCCATGCATCTAATTGTTTTGTTAAGCACACATTTGATAAACACAGTATCTTAAAAATATCTAAGTTTACTTCAGCAAAGCTTACTGGACAAATAACTTGCTGAGATTTTTGTTTCAAAACAGTTTTTAGCAGCAACTAAATTCCCCAGTCAACCTTCAATCCACAAGTAGACAAAGTTACCTAACTACAAGCCAGTGATGCCTAGGCTTTTATTAACAAGCATACAAGTAAACCATAGATTTAGGGGGACAAATGGAAATGTAAGGAGAGACCTCGGCTCTTCTCTTTCTGTTTCTCTCTCTCACACACACACACAGACACACACACATTCACCCTTGCTAAAACCCCATCCCCTTCATTACAAAAGCCACTCTGCACCACTCATTTTAAACTGCCAATGTGACAATGCTCTTACTGCCTGAACAACGTTTGTTTTTACAAAAATGTACCAGTCCCTTCACCCACCTCTTTGGCAAAAGCCTGCTCTAGCTCCTCGTAAGTGTTGTAGCGAGCATCTCCCCCAAAGTCTGGTGATCGCTTCACTGTGAAGTCTGCCAACACAGCGAGACACCCAGGTTAGGTAGGAACAGAACACAGAGGGACTGACACCAAGGTAAGGAATATGCCAGCACAAAACTGCTTCTAGTAACATCGAAGTAAGGGTTTCTCTTCCCTTTGTTCATTCCCTAAGGAGTCGCTGGGGCCCTGCACCAACACCGTCATGCACTGTGTCTTGCTAAGGCCAGCCTTAGAAGGATGGGACAGCCAGGTCGTTAAAGTGTTGCATGTTGTGCTCGCAATCTGACAGCCTGGGTTCAAGCCCAGGTTTGAGCCACTTCCGAGACGCCCATTCAAGGGCATTTTTTCCCCTAAGAGTTAACATCAGTGCCAACTCCACCCCCCACCCCCCAAAAGCCCTTTAGATCTGACTATAAACCAAGAACCTGTGTGTGTGAACACAAAACATTTTGCACATATGTTAAAACTTGTTCTGCCTTTCGGAAGAGTAGGGCTTTGTGTGCCAAAGGGAATGGATAACAAAGTTTACAAAATGCACATGGAGACTAGATGGAAAAAAGCACGAGTGGTTATTCCATTATCCTCAAAATAATAAATTTTAGTTATTTTATTTATTCTATTGAGGATAATGGAATAAGCACTCATGTGCTTTTTTACATCCAATCCCCGTGTGTATGCGTTTTGTAAATTTTGTCATCTGTTTCCACCGGCACACAATGGCCTACTCTTCTGAAAAGCGGAACAGGATTTAACGTGTACGCAAGATGTTCTGCATGTGTTCGAACACAGGGCCTCGGTTTATAGTCTCATCTGAAGGCAAAGCCCATCCCTTTCACAATTTCACATGACTTGTTGGACATGACCATGGCATCCACACCACCAGCCATGGCAGACCTCCTCTTTTAGGAGAGAAAGGCTTTTAAAGCGTGCAAAAAATGTGATGTTAGGCAAGAGTTTGCACACCGGACTTTGATTTACAGTCTCATCAACATGATTTGCAGGGAGCGGGGGAATTAGTCCAAATACAGCATCAAGATAGAAGATGGTGATCAAGGTTGCAGATGTAACTTCATAGAAAAATCAAACAAGGAAAAAGGTTGCATACGCAAAAAAATATCACCTTCGGTGAACCTTGTAGTTCTAACCAAAGAATGAAAACCCCCCCAAAAAAATATGGGGGAAAAAAAAAACCAGATCAACAACATCCGACAATACCAAAACTAGAATGAATCAAACACATCTATGCTTCAAAATACAACAACAAAAGAAACATTAAGTGAAAAATACTGATACTTCCCTTCCCCCAATCTACAAGACAATATAACAACACCAACCCCCAACCCTACTTCCCCCAAAAACACCAACCAAACAACAACAACAAAAAAAAACAACCCCAAAACACACATACACAAAAGCTCCAAAGAGCGTTGCTGGAATCTTACGTTTGTCTCCCCTGAGGGGGAAGAGGACGTGTTTGCAGAAGGAGAGCACTCCGTTGTCCTCCACGTTGCCCGGCTCACAAAAGGCCTTCTTCAGCTTCTTCTTCAGCTGCGCCTGAGAGTCCAGCAGGTCAATCTTGGAGTCCTCGTCTGAAGAACTCATCTTGCTGCCCGTCAGTCCTGGCACTGCCAAACCACCAGACAGGTCATGTACAGTCAGTCAGGGTATAATAATAATAATAATAATGTAAAAGGTAAAGGTAGGTAAAGGAGTCCCATAACCTATAAGGTCGTAGGGGAGCGAGGCATCAGAGACCTCAACTTCTCTAGGGGCCAGCATATTGAGGGCGGCGCCCATCTCCTCTCCCTCGCTGCTTTACCTTCCCTGACCCTAAAGAGGGCAGGTACCCATTTACAGCTGGGTGAACTGGGGAAAATGTACTGAAGCCAAGGCGCGCAAACGGTCACCCATCCAACTGGTAACCACGCTCGACGCTGCTTAACTTGGCTGGGGGAAAGCGAGTGCTCCGACCACTGAGCTATCCCGTCCCCCAATAATAATGTATGGAATTTATATAGCGCTGAATCTTGTAAAGCAACAAATCAAAGCGCTTGATATATGACACACCCATGTCAGTTTCCTCCCACTTTCGGCTGCTCTCCATTCCATCCCAGCCCATCCCAGCTGGTGCTAAGTATAGCAGGAACTGACCACACTTCGACTTGGTAAAAGGAAGGGGTGCGCTGATTATAACTTTGAGCCCTGGACCTTTCACCAAGTTATATTGGATTTTCGCTCCGGGGAGGGTTAATATTGTTTGTTGTTTGTTTAGCTAAGATCGGCACATAATCCACATCAGAATGAAATCAAAGCTTGTTTCTTTACGAATTTAGTCAAAAATTGGTATATGCTTCAGTCAGAATGACGCTCAATATTGTTTGTTACTTGTTTAGCTAAGTATATATGAAAACAATTGATAAAAATGAATGGAAGACCATGTTCATGCACTGCAAATGGCAAACAATCATATATATATAGGATATACCTATGTGCTGACATCAGCTGGTGTCTTTTTTTTTTATCCCATCAAACACAAGAGTGAGGGTATCATAACACAGCTCTAGTGAGTTGTCAGCTGACGTCTGCTCATCTTATCTAACACATGGGGACAGGATAGCTCAGTGGTCAGAGCACTCGCTTTCCTCTAGCTAAGGTTGAGCAGCATCGAGCATAGTTACTAATTGGATGGGTGACCATTTGTGCGCCTTGGCTTCAGTACAGTCCCCTAGATGTAAATGGGTACCTGCCTCCTTAGGGTCAGAGAAGGTAAAGCAGAGAGAGAGATGGGAGCTGCCCTCAATATGCTAGCCCCTAGAGAAGCTGAGATCTCTGGCGCCTCACTCCCCTACGACCTTATAGGTTATGGGACACCTTTACCTTTATACACATGAGAGTAAAAGCACAGTGACGTCACCCTAGTGTATCACATTTCTGAGACAATGGCAGCAAGCCATTATATGTAGCGGAAAGACGACACTGTGCTATAAGGATGATTGAGTCAGATGGAAAACAGAGCACTGATTTTCACTTCTCTTCCATCTCTCCCTGCCCTTGGTCTTGTTCAAGTTATCTGCAGGCTGAATGCCTAAGCCAAACAGGGTGGGATGGATGGGAGAGGGACAGTCTCTCTGTCTCTGTCTCACACACACTGACTTATCCATCTTTCTCTCTTGCTCTGTCTCACACACACACTGACTTATCCATCTCTCTCTCTCTCTCTCTCTCGCTCTGTCTCACACACACACTGACTTATCCATCTCTCTCTCTCTCTCTCTCTCACACACACTGACTTATCCATCTCCCTCTCTCTCTCACACACACACACTGACTTATCCATCTCTCTCTCTCTCACAACACACATTGACTTATCCATCTCTCTCTCTCTCTCACACACACTGACTTATCCATCTCTCTCTCTCTCACAACACACATTGACTTATCCATCTCTCTCTCTCTCCTCACACACACACACTGACTTATCCATCTCTCTCTCTCTCTCTCTCACACACTTACCCATGGGGTTCATCAGGTGAATCCTCTTGGTGTAGCCCAGGTGAGGTAGGTACTGTGGACACACACTTCATCACAACTTACATGATACAACGCTGTATGTCTATAACTACAACAATAATACTGATGATAACAAACAATAACAACAATAAAAATGGTCATGATGATGATGATAATAACAATAATGATGATCATGATGATAATGATAAGAACAATAATAATAATAATAGTGATGATGATGATGATGATGGTGGTGGTGGTGACAATAAAAATGACTCTAATCATCATTATCATCATCATGATAACAATAACGATAATAACAAAACACTTATAAGACACACATCTCGACTACTGCAAGTCTGCATGTGTTCACCTTAATAATCCAACAAAACTAACATCAATCACAATCCCTCTATACATCATATAATATGTGCCCTTTAACACAACAGTGCAGTTTCCATTACCTCAAATGGCTGTCTCATCATGCAGAATATCTCATCTATATGTGACGCTGCACGCCAAAATCATGGATAAGGGTCAAAATTCAGAAAATGAGATAGAAGTATAATCTAAAAGAAGAGATCACTCTGAAGACGATGCAAAATAACAACCACCACCACACCCCAAACGAAAACGCAAACGAGGAAGACCCAAGAACACTTGGCGTCGGACTGTTGAAACAGAGCTGAAGACCTTCCAACATACCTGGGGAACCATTCAGAAGCTGGCCCAGGACAGACAGGAGTGGAGAACATTTGTTGCTGCCCTACGTGCCAATAAGGCACAAAGGCATTGATGATGATGATGATGACCACCCCCCAAAAAACCAGATTTCAATTATCTTTTTTACTTTTTGAGATACACACGTTTTTGAGTCTGCAGGTGATCAGTGACCGCGGCTTTAGCGGTGTTTACTTTAACAGCGTGCAGCAGGAAACTATAGCTGGCGACTTAGCCATGATTTTCACTGCAGCGTCACATGTGATAAACCCCATATACCAACAACTCTGCTCAACAGATGCTGTATCCACCTCAAATCAGCTGTAAACTGTAAGGCAAGTCCATACTCTTTAACACAACCAACATCACACATCTGATAAGAATTTCAAATGCGTGTACACCTTTAACGCAAACGCATGCATGCATTGATTCGGATTCAAGCTAACAGATGATGTTCTGGTTGTTTCAAAGCTATTTCTGGCAGAATCTATACATACAGCTGATATATATGACAGGCTCAGTTTTTTTAATACAGCCTGACTTTGATAGCAGGATAAGAAACTAAGTGTATAGTTGATGGAGGGAGGGAGGGAGGGAGAGAGAGAGGGAGAGAGATGGGAAAGAGAGATGGAAAAGAGAGATGGACAGAGAGATGGACAGAGTGAGACTGACAAAGTGAGATGAGAGAGAGACAGACAGACAGACAGAGACATACAGACAGAGACAGAGACAGACAGAGAGAGAGCAGACAGACAGAGAGACAGTGTGAAACAGACGAACATCAAGTCAGAGACAGAGCAACAGACGTAGAGCTCTAAGAGGAGGGGAGCAGACAGAAGGAATACCTTCTCAGCAAAGGTGAAGATTTTGCGCTGGTCTACTCCTCCAAACTGGGCATCCACCTTCAGGTATTCCTCATCCAGGGCCTGCACACACAGCACCGTGTTCTTCATCACTATCCACCCGTCCTCTAACTGTCCATGTATCAGCCAGTCCACCCTCCACCCCCAATACCACACAAGACACTGTCATCACTATCCACCCGTCCTCTAACTATCCATGTGTCAGCCAGTCCACCCCCAATACCACACAAGACACTGTCATCACTATCCACCCGTCCTCTATCTGTCATGTATCAGCCAGTCCACCCCCAATACCACACAAGACACTGTCATCACTATCCACCCGTCCTCTATCTGTCATGTATCAGCCAGTCCACCCTCCACCCCAATACCACACAAGACACTGTCATCACTATCCACCCCGTCCTCTATCTGTCATGTATCAGCCAGTCCACCCCCAATACCACACAAGACACTGTCATCACTATCCACCCCGTCCTCTATCTGTCATGTATCAGCCAGTCCACCCCCAATACCACACAAGACACTGTCATCACTATCCACCCGTCCTCTAACTATCCATGTGTCAGCCAGTCCACCCCCAATACCACACAAGACACTGTCATCACTATCCACCCCTTCCTCTATCTGTCATGTATCAGCCAGTCCACCCTCCACCCCAATACCACACAAGACACTGTCATCACTATCCACCCTGTCCTCTAACTGTCCATGTGTCAGCCAGTCCACCCCCAATACCACACAATGCACTGTCATCACTATCCACCCCGTCCTCTATCTGTCATGTATCAGCCAGTCCACCCTCCACCCCCAATACCACACAAGACACTGTCATCACTATCCACCCCTTCCTCTATCTGTCCATGTGTCAGCCAGTCCACCCTCCACCCCCAATACCACACAATACACTGTCAATACTATGATCTACCCACTCTTCTAATTATCCCATGTATCAACCAGTCCACTCCACCCACCCCCCTTCCACACCAAATACCACACAGTACACTGTCATTACTATCTGCCCATTCCTCTATCTATCCATGTATCAACCAATCCACCTCCAACCCCCAATACCACACAATACACTGTCATTACAATCAATCCACACCTCCATCTATCCATGTATCAACCAGTCCACCCCACCCACTCCCCCACACCCAAATACCACACAACACACTGTCGTTACTACCTACCTATTCCTCTATCTATCCATGTATCGACGAGTCTACCCCACCCCCACCCCCAATACCACACAACACACTGTTATTACTATCTACCTATTCTATCTACTTACGAGTCTACCCCACCCCAACCCCCCGATACCACACAATACACTGTCATTACTATCTGCCCATTCCTCTATCTATCCATGTATCAACCAGTCCCCCTCACCATACCACACAATACTCTGTCATTACAATCAATCCATTCCTCTATCTATCCATGTCTCAACCAGTCTCCCACCCACCATACCACACAATACACTGTCATTACAATCAATCCATTCCTCTATCTATCCATGTCTCAACCAGTCCCCCACCCACCATACCACACACTACACTGTCATTACAACAATCCATTCCTCTATCTATCCATGTATCAACCAGTCCCCCTCACCATACCACACAATACACTGTCATTACAATCAATCCATTCCTCTATCTATCCATGCATCAACAAGTCCATCCATCCATCCACCAATACCACACCAGGCACTACGACATATATCACTCAATAACTTCATACCCAGGAGACAAAAAAAACCAACCACATAAAAACTCATTTCCAAGGATTTTCTTTTCTTGAGTTTTCATTCCCGTCCTTCCCTACTGCACCCCGAAATTGCTAGGTACACTGACCTGTAGTCCTGGGTACAGCAGTCCACTGAGTAACGGGTGGCTGACCTGCTTCACCACCTCTGCCCCAGCCTTCTTGGCGTCATGTTCCGTCACCACTGACGACAGTCGGTACACGTCCAGCGTGTATTCTCTGCAACACAGTCACCTTAGTCATTGAGCTTCGGGACATGTTTCCACCGTCACTTGGATTTACCTCACTGTGTCTAACCTATTTTGTCTTTGCTTTTGAAAGTATTGTTTTGTGTGCACATTTTTTTTTTTATCCCTGTAGTGCAACAGTATCTAGCTAGCTCATTTAAGAGAAACACAGCAACACACAAAATGCTTACAAAAATTCAAATTCATAAACACAATCACACACAAAATGCTTATAAAAATTCAAATTCATAAACACAATCTCCAAACAAAAAACAAAAAAATTGACATGACCCCCAAACCCAAACAGAAACACATGCACACACTCACAGTCACACAAACACATACTCACTCACACACACACAAACTCACTCAATGACACGCACAACACACACACACACTGACACACACAAAATGCACTACACATACAATCACACACACAACACACAGTCACACACACTCACTCACTGACACACACAACACACACACCCTGACACACACAAAATACACTACACATACAATCACACACACAACACACACACACTCACTCACTCACTGACACACAACACACACACACACACTGACACACACAAAATGCACTACACATACAATCACACACAACACAACACACACACTCACTGACACACACACACACACACTGACACACCCAAAATGCACTACACATACAATCACACCACACAACACACACACTCACTCACACACATAACACACACACACAACACAATACACACACACTGACACACAAAATGCACTACACATACAATCACACACACAACACACACACACACACAAACTCACTCACTGACACACACAACACACACACTGACACACACAAAATGCACTACACATACAATCACAATCACACACACACAACACACACACACTCACTCACTCACTGACACACACTAACACACACAAAATGCACTACACATACAATCACACACACACAACACACACACAACACACACACTCACTCACTCACTGACACACACTAACACACCCAAAATGCACTACACATACAATCACACACACAACACACACTCACTCACTCACTGACACACACAACACACACACACTGACACACACAAAATGCACTACACACACAACACAACACACACTGACACACACAAAATGCACTACACATACAATCACAATCACACACACACAACACACACACTCACTCACTCACTGACACACACTAACACACCCAAAATGCACTACACATACAATCACACACACAACACACACTCACTCACTCACTGACACACACACACTGACACACACACACCACAACACACACACACTGACACACACACAACACACACTCACTGACACACACACAACACACACCCAAAATGCACTACACATACAATCACACACACACAACACAATACACACACACTGACACACCCAAAATGCACTACACATACAGCCCCTCCTCACTTGCTCAGCTGGTAGTCGGTTCCCTTGACGAAGTGCAGTTTGTCCAGCGGCACGTCGATGGAGCGCAGCATGGCTTTGATCACACACTCGTAGTACTTCGTCCTCTGCTCCAGCAACTCCCATGGAGCCTTCATGTTGTCCAGGTATGCGTGCAGGTCCGCAAACAGAATGGTCACCTGAGAGACACACACAAGCAAGCTGCCCTCAGTCAGTTTACTTCTTCTTTGTCGAACGCTCAGACAGGAACTATTGTAGTATGTTATTTGAGCGAACATGCGTTGCGTTGCCATTAACTCATTGAGGTTGTGCCGAAGCTACTCTTTTCCTTTACTGTGACGTGCCGAAGCTTAAGAATCGGCAGACTTACAAATTTTTTTAAAACACAAAGTGAGGGTTAACTCAAGGGAAAGTACTCTGGCCTGTAGGGCAATCATTTTTCTAAACAGTTGCTTTCCTTGACCATAAGCTTGCCTAGTTTTTGTCTGTTGGCCAATTTTGTTTGACATGTCAACAAGTGATATCTTTGGGATTTCAGGCACTCCAGTGTTATGATTCTTTTTAAAAAAATCTATTGTACAAAAAGTGACATCACATGGATTCAGCCAGCTTCAGGGAACTTTACTTTGGTGAAAAATCATCCAATTGCTTCAAGGGGACTAGTTGATGAATAGTTCAAGCCATTTAAGATACCAGCCCCAATTTTCAAAACTTTTTATTTTTCAGCATTCAGTGACATATTTTGAAAATTTGTAAAAAATAAATACAGTCATCTATTAAAAAGCTGTAAAACAATCTCAAAAGAAGACATTATAAACTTTTCAATGATGTATAGTGTGTATGTCATTATTATGTTGGGTAAGTCTGCTGAATTTTTCAAATATAGCCAAAATCACGCGTCACCCCAAAATGGCGGGATCCATTTCACTGCGACTCCACTGAGTTAAGCGCCTGACAAGTCAGGCCTAGCGCATCTGACTTGTGACGGGAGAGAGAACTATTATCTCTTAAATATTTATGGGGAAAAAGAATGGATCAAGAAGGCAGAAAACTGACAAGGAGGAGGTGAAAGGCAGAAAAGGAACGAGGTAAAAACAAAACAGAGGGATAGAAAAGAGGGAATTCCTAACACAGAATTTCCAGAAGATGGGGATATCATTTATACTGACAGGCCCCCGGCATCCACAGAGGAAAGTCTGTTAATATGTAATCCATTTTGGAACGGTCTTCACCTGGATTTTTTTTTCATACTGAGGCTTTTGTGCTGATACATGAAGTGACACAGTGAGTGACAGATAGTTTTGACTTTGATTAAAATCAAATCAGTTACTGTTGTAAGCTAAATACCAAGGCTCACATTTTAAGCATGAAATGTTGCAATACTCTGAAATGCTATGTTGAGATAGTCTTCATCCATAACAAGCTCCTAGCAGTATCATAATGACCTGTATTCTCCTTTCATTCTGAAGACCCTGTCATGGTCTTTCTACATCAGTACAGCTGTTGTGTTACGCCTCATTGAAAGGTCAAAATTCTGCTGCTGCATGCTGAAAAACTAACTGAGAGAGTTCCTCTGCTTTGGAGTGTCAAGGTATACTGATTCCGCCTTGTTCACCCTTTCTCTCTTTTTTATTTTATTTAACAAGCAAAACCTCAAATCTGAGTGTTTTAGTAGTACTTTCTTTCACTCTCTCAATCAGTGGTTTGGCAGAAAACTGTGATTGAAGTAAAGAACCCGTTGTTCTGCAGCCTTGATCTAAAACAACCTGGATTTCAAGGTAAAATTAAAACAGGATCTGAATTGTGCGTGTGTGCATGTGTGTGTGTAAGTGTGTGGGACTTATGAGTGTGCATGCATGCACAAATAATAGTGGGTTTTTTTATATACATGAGTGGATATGTGTGTGTTCACCCACACATATATTTATGCATATATATACGTATGTGTGCGAGCATCTTCATCCACATACATGAATTCCTGTGTATACAAGTAATAACTCTGGAAAGGTCTCATTAATAATACTCCCTCCCTAATCTCATCCTCACCTCACAGCCAGCCTTAAGGAAGTCAGCAATCTTGGACATGGGCACGAAGTAGGCGATGTGGGGCTTGCCGGTGGTGGCTGTCCCCCAGTACACCTTCAGGTCCCTCTCCTTCACAATCTTCAGCAGCCTGTCCTCCCCCAATACCTCCTGCACAGGGAACAAACAACACTCACTTAGCCACAATCTGTTTGTGCTGCAGAGTGTTTACAGCCATAGCATATTTTTCTGCATGAGATTCAGACTGCTCTTCCCACAGAGAGTGTAAGCTTATCACTATTAAAGACAAAAAGGGGTGTTCATTTGTTTTCATTTTATGGTTGATACAATGTAGTGTACCCTTCTGTTCTGCAAAAATCTTCCAAAAGACAGCTCTTTTGTTTCCATGGGTCCTGCTTAGGTAGGCTTTATTATCTTGCACATGGAGCATCAGTTTATAACGCATCTTTCTAGTTTATCTATCATCTGCAGTAACTCTCTGGTGCATCTATCCTTGCATTCAAAATGGTAAGTTGCATTAAATCAACTGTGCCCTTTGCCTGATAATCTTTAACAGTCAAATATAAAAGTGCCTTAATTCAGCTAAAAACCTTAGTTACTAAAGTTATTGAAGACTGGTCTTGTCATTATCTTTCAGAAGAGACACTAGTCTAAACAGTCAGACCCGTGTGCTTACGGACATGGTGCACGTGAAAAGAACCCATCCATGACAGTTGAAAATGGGAAAGAGCAGGGAGGCTCCTCACAACTGTATTGGCAAAACTGGTACAAAAATCACACTACTGGTGAACCTTGCAGCTGCCACAAGCCAAGGGCACCCCTCCCCCAAATTCTCAGATTAAATCTATGCAATGAACAACCTGTACACATTAAAACAGGGTTTAAAAAAACCAACTCCACCATCATTGCTTGTGTCCATGCCCACCCAGAATGGTCACCATGTTGTGGGAGAAACCACACGAAATCCCCTCAAATGGACAGCTTGGTAATGATACCCACATGAGACCTAGCAAAACCTGGGCTGCCTGTATTGCAGATGATCTTAGAGAAAGGGGCATAAATAAGGAGGAAGCTCAAAACAGAGAGAGATGGAGAAGGCTCATCAATGTCAAACCTCCCCTGGGAGAAACATGACAAAAAAGGAAGAAGAAGATGAGGTACTCAGTTCCCTTCTGATCAAGAGTGAGCCTTTTATTTCTAGCCACCCCACTGTTCCCATCCTACCCTCATACCAACACTGCAGATGTGACGATCTTTACTATCATAAGCTAATATAACTATTACAATTATTGAGCACTGTACCTGTAGGTTTCGCTTGATCAAGGCCACTTTGTCTTCTGGGGACATAGAAGCAGCCCCATTCTCCCCTGGTCCGTTGGCTGTTGCCATGCTGGTCTTCTGTTGTTACTTGCCTTTGCACACTGCCACAAGAAAAATATATATCTTTAAAATGATCGGGAAAACAAAATAAAAAGAACAAAATCACCCAAAAGTGTGAAAAGATAAAAATTTCAGATCGTTCTGAGACTTGGGTGGTTGAATGACAGGGTCAATTTTCAAATTGATAGATGGCTATATTGTCGTATTGAGGATTCAGGACATTCAATATGTTGTGTGTGTGTGTGTGTGTGTGTGTGTGTGTGTGTGTGAGTGTGTGTGTGTACATCATGTATATGAAGAGAAAGCAGGGAAGAGGATGGGGTGCAGAAAGAGACAGACTAGAGAGATAGGGGGAAGGAGAGAGGGCAGGGGACTATTAGTATTACAAATGTGCATGCATGCCTGCCTGCATCATGTGTGTGTGTGTGTGCGTGCGTGTGCGCAACATGTGTGTGCTAGTTTTAGTCATTATACCTATAGTTGACAAAAGCCAATAAGTGAATAAGACTCTTGGCTTCACAAAGAGAAATCTGAAGATTAGCTCCTGGAAAACCAAAGAGACGGCATACAATTAAGACCCTTGTATGACCCATCATGGAATATGCCGCATCAGCATGGGACCCCTACACACAGGAGAGTATAGATGATTAGATCTATCATAGGTAAGATTGAGCCTATCTAGTGCAGAGCAGCACAATTTGTCTTTCTTGAGGTGCTATCACAACACCTCCAGAGTATCAAACATGACCGACAAAAGCGTGAAAAGGTGATGGCCCTCACTACAGAACAGAAGCTTAAGGTGATCTGCTCGTATCACCATGCTAGATAAAATCCAACATGAGGTGGTATGCATGAACACTACGAAATGAAAGCTAGAGACTAAGACTGAGAGAGTAAGAGACTCCTGTAGCCCGACAGAGGAGAAGCCACATAGATCTACCACTTGATATGTACCTATACATGTACATGTATAAACAAGATGCTGCACACAATATCAGCAAGTCTTTCCTACCAAGACCAATCCAACTTGACTGAAACAACCTGCCATAGAACATCGTGGAGGCCACAACCATGACACATTTGTGTCATGGGCCTCCTGACTGACTTAATTATGAATAGGAATCCCTCCCCTCCCTTTCTGATCTCTGAAAGTGATAGAATAATCAGCTTGTTGATTGTGGTGGCTTCCCTGGAAGAGGAGGAAGAAGAAGAAGAAGAAGCCTACAGATTTTCAACTAGCCTGGTCTACCAAAAGTTCTTCTTAGAACTTCTTCCAGGGGAGCGACCACAATCAACAACTTGAAGAAGCTGATTATTCTGTCTCACTGAAGCACATTCACAAATTATAGAGCTTTTCCTCTTAGTCTTCAAACACCGCCCCCCTCCCCCCTCCCTCCCCAGATACTTACGTTTTCAATGAAACCAACAGACGACTATTTGAACATCTGTCCAAAAGTAAAAATATTAACAGTCTCCACACCCGAGCTGGTGACAAGTGACACTGAAATCAGTGCATTGTCTGGCAATACCAATATGGCCAAATAAAAAACCTTAAAAACTTTTAACAGATTTGCACAGAACTGATCAGACTGGCCTGAAGCAATAGAATATTAACGTACCCAACTGTCTGATGCAACTGATATGGAATTACTTCTCCAGAATTTTTTTTAAAACGCCAAACTAGTACTCACACGTTAGAATCGGCAATGTGCTCCTAGTTTCATCAGCTTTAGATAGATTTCCGGTTGTCGTAAATTACAACTATCGATAAAGAACATTGATTGACAATACAAAATTGAGGAACTTCCACACACAATTAGCATAAATATCATAATATAGTCACAATTTACTAAAAAAAAATCTCTCTCGGTCCGTTTAACAACCACCCCCCCCCCCCCCCGAAAAAAAAAACCCTTCCCAAAACGGTAATCTAGTCACGGCCTGCATGGGAATTTCCTCAGATTTTGCCCAAATGAGTTTACTGGCTTGGTGTAAGCCTTCATCTATCCATATGTGTGTGTGTGTGTGTGTGTGTGTGTGGTTCCGTGCCTCCGTTGGAATGGTGTTTGTTTGTTTGCTTTTTGTATGTTTTAGTTTTTATCAAAGAAGAAAAAAACACACCTGAACTCTTAACCTTTATGTTTAAAAAAACAAACAAATCAAAATAAAAAAACATAACCCCCCCCCAAAAAAAAAAAAAAAAAAAAAATCAACCTCTGTCACTTTATGTTAACTACATTGGGTGTCGGCGAAATAATACAAACTACTTAAGTCCACGTATCTCGGTGTATTGGGAAACAGGTAAGAACTTATTGTTTGACAGGAGTTTGCTTGATATGACCAGACACGTTACATGCAGTTGTACTAACCCAAATCTGAAGCCACTGGGTGAACCAGGTCAATTTTAAACATAAAAAAGAACAAAGAAAGCAACAGAGAAGGCAACAAACAAAGACAGAAAAGAAAGAGAGAAAAAAAAGGAAGTACGAAAAGGAAAGAAAGTAAGAAAGAAAAATATATATCTTTAAAATGATCGGGAAAACAAAATAAACCTATGCATGGACTATGTTTCAATTCGAAGCAAATAAAAACAAAATAAACAACAACAACAAAGCTGTTATCATGAGCTGGAGCTTATTGTAATGGATTTTACTTCTGCAGTTTTGTTCTGGTCCAGTGTTTTTCTTTTCTTCTTTTTTTTAAATAGTCTTAGATGAAACTGATGCCAAAATATTTCACCAAGTTTAGGCACGAGATTCTTTTCTGTTGTCATCGGCACTAGGCCTACTGCTACATCTCTTAGGCTAGAAATATAGTGGCACGCACGTCTAGAATTCCGCCGCGATAAAAGACGGATAAAGACGTGCCCTCCTCTTTATTTCCTATAGCAACGCATAGTGCCACGACTAGACGCTCGGACGGAAATGGAAGTACGGACATACCACACTTCTTCAGGCTGGAAGGATGGGCCCGCCTTGCTATCGAAGCGTTCCGTTCATGCCCGCCGGGAGGAGAGGGTGGAGGAGGGGGGGGAGGGAGGAGACAGCGCACAGCAAGCCAGTCTGCTTATCACCTTTGCATCTTGTTTATAAATCTGTATTGATGTGTGTGCGTGCGTGTGTGTAGATTTTGTGTGTTTGTGTGCGTGCGTTTGGGTGTTTGTGTTTGTGCATGTGTGGGTGTGTGTGTGTGCGCAGGCATGTGTGTTAGTTTGTGTGTGTGTCTGTGTGTGTGTGTGTGTGAGTGAGTCTCTTTTCTAGATCGGTTTATGGGATGCACTCCAAATCTCCGAAAACGCTGTCTTTTCTGTCTTCTTCTCCACCACCACCACCACAACAAAAGTCTCTGCCGCCTGATCAGGGCCATTTTTTTGCAAAGACGTGGGGAGACGTGCGGACCAATATAATCACCCCTTCCGACCTCGCGGCTTATCTGTTCGCGGCGCACGGCTGTCGTACGGACCACTATATTTCTAGCCTTACTCCTTCTAGATCTACTAGTGTAACTATTAGGCTACACACCCGTATTAATTTGGGGGTCACGTATTAGAGAGTGAGTGGAAACAAATGTTGGTGATTTTCACAGATTTTTTTAAGCATGAAAAAATGGACTGTGCACTTGGTTTTTGGGATTGAGGACATAGAGCAATACCAGGTAGTCACGAGAAAGTTGGAAATAACCATCAAATGAGGTTTGCCTGTATTCCTACAGCGTTGACTCCGCGCATGCATATTGCGATAAGGAAGCTAGCATACAACAAAGGACTGAGGGGGTACAGTGTTTGCTGAGAATTAAAACATTTCAAACCTACCAAGTTTGTTCAAAATCACATGATTTTGAGTCAGAGGCTAGTCTTTCACAAAAAGTGGTTTTTATTTCTGTGGATGCCTTAGTACGTGTGGTATGAATATAAGCGTCACATAGAAAAACAAAAGGAAAAAAGTGATATTTTAATACTGGTGTGCAGCCTTACTGCTGCTGCTGCTAGGTCTAGCCTACTGTTGCTGCTGCTGCTACAACTACTTCTACTCCTACTGCCCTTACCACCACCACGCCACAACATCCCCCACCCCAAATGCTACCACTGAAAACTCAAGGACTTTCGAATACACAGTGCTATGTGACAGTATTACCAAAATCGGAATCGGATGTAACAGGTCTTCCGGTTTTGAACTAGATCACGAATGCAACCGGAACTCGAGATTAGCGTCCGCGTGCAACACCATGTAGTGAATGTAAACATTTGCTGACGCGTGGGTGAGTAATGCTCTGTATTTGGTAATTTTGAAATCGATTTTTCATTCATGATTGGTTTCAGTTAAGACTGAGAGTTTGGGACGTATAACGTGCGGTTTCAGTTTGTATAGTGTTATTGGAGCTGGTAAGTAAGTGTTTGTAAGAGAAGTGTTTATGTTTATTTTATTTTTATTTTATTCTTTGATATATGAGGATAATGGAATAAGCACTTATGTGCTTTTTTTACATCCTGTCCCCGTGTGTATGCGGTTTTGTAAATTCTGTCATCTGTTCCCACCAGCACCCAATGGCCTACAATGACGAAAAGCGGAGCAGGATTTAACGTGTGCACAAGAATTTCTGTGTGCCTTTGCACTTGGGCCTCGGTTTATAGTCTCATCCAAAGGACTTTTGGGGATAGTGGAGTCTACAGTGATGTTAATTAATTCCAGGGGAAAGTATCCCCTTGAATGAGAATCAACCCAGGTCCTCAGATTGCAAGCGAAATGTTCTAACCACAAGGCTATCCCATCCCCAAATCCATACAAACAACCACCCACACTGTGACACTCACATGTGTGTGTGTGTGTGTGCATATATACATGCATGCACACATGTTTAACAAAAATTATGAAATCATATGCGCATGGGGACTGGATGTATAAAAAGCCCATTGCTTATTCTGTTAACCTTAAAGTTAAAGAATAAACACACATGTTCTCGCACGCACGCACGCGTGCGCACACACACACACACACACACACAGATGTCGCTGCCAAGATTCACACTGACGACTTTATGGACCAGCGAAATTGAAGTCAAATGATCTTAAGTTTTTAACCACTCTGCTCTGGCGTCCATAATAATGAAATGAACAAAGTTATAAAATCCTTGCAAGTAAGATACAACCTTTACTGTTGATTCATAAATATATATATGGGAAAATGTTTCTCGATTACACAAAACGACATAAGATGCACATTGTCATTTAACATTTCCTACATAAAAGGTAAAGGAGTCCCATAACCTATAAGGTCGTAGGGGAGCCAGGTGTCAGAGACCTCACTTCTCTAGGGCCAGCATATCGAGGGTGGCGCCCATCTCCTCTCCCTTGCTGCTTTACCTTCCCTGACCCTAAAGAGGGCAGGTACCCATTTACAGCTGGGGGAACTGGGGGAAATGTACTGAAGCCAAGGCGCGCAAACGGTCATCCATCCAATTGGTAACCACGCTCGACGCTGCTTAACTTGGCTGGGGGAAAGCGAGTGCTCCGACCACTGAGCTATCCCGTCCCCTCCCGTTTCCTACATAGCTCCTTAATAAAAAGCATGTTTACATATTTCCAGATGTCTTCTGTCTTTCAGCCCAGCACTTTTATCACAATACATATAAATCCATACAAAAACACATTCACACTCACTCACATGCACACACACACTCACTCATATACACATACACACACATGTGCATATGTATTCGAGCACACACAAATGTGCTCATACGCATGCATGCACACTTGCATGCACATGCATGCATACCCACACAATGCGTGCATGCACACACACACACACTCACACAAACACACACGACACACACATACACACATTCACACTCACACATACACATACATACACTCACACTCACACACACTCACACATACATACACTCACACACAAACACACACACTTTCATTCACACATGCACACACACACACACACACTCACACTTGTAGACATACACACTCACACATGCATGCATTGATGTTCACGTGCTTACTATTTCACACACATTCTCTCTCTCTGTCTGTCACACACACATGCACATACACGCATGCACACACACTCACTCACATGCACCTATACACACTCACACACATATAAACTCATGTACACGCACACACACTCATACACACACACGCATGCATACTCACACACGTACGTACATACATACATACATACATACATACATACATACATACAATACATAATACACACATGCACACACATACACACATACACCCCCCACCCTCTTCCCCATACACACTCACACACATACACACACACACAAACACACACACACACACACACACACACACACACACACACACACACACACACACACACACCACACACACACACCTTCTCTCCCTCTCTCCCTCTCTCTCTCTCTCTCTCTCTCTCTCTCTCTCTCTCTCTCTCTCTCTCTCTCTCTCTCTCTCTCTCTCTCTCTCTCCTGTCCTATTGGGACAAAAACGTGTACTGTGTCACAAGAAGGGAATATAAATGCATGCTTGAACGAAAAAGGAAACAGTATAATAAGACCTTACTTGCAGATATGATGTCATCTATCTCTTCTCAAACCCAGTTCTGGAAAAGTGTTAAGAAGGCGTCATTTAGAAAAAGTCAGCCAAAGAATAGTATATCAGTTGACAGATGGTTTCAACATTTCAAAACCCTGTTGGAGAAAGACTCGTTAGCCAACTCCTTGATTACTGATGTTGACGGTGATGGAACTGAGGAAGATTTTGATCGTCCCATATGTAAAGATGAAATATTAGGGGCGCTTAGAAAACTAAAGACTGAGAAAGCAGCCGGTCCTGATCAAATCATTGGTGAATTGCTAAAATATGGAGGTGAAAATATTGTGCTTTTCCTTCTAAAACTATTCAACAAAATTTTTGATGATGGTCTTTTTCCAGATAACTGGGCTGAATCTATAATACTAACATTGCATAAAAAGGGTGATGTTGATAACCCTAATAACTACCGGGGAATTTCTCTTACAGACATAAGTAGTAAGATATATAGTACTATTATTAACAATAGGTTACAGGAATGGGTTATGAAAAATAATATTACAGGTGAGCACCAAGCTGGTTTTAAGAGAGGATACTCCACTATAGATCATATGTTTACTCTGCTTGCGTTTGTACAGAAACAGTTTGCTCATAACAGTAAGCTTTATGTAGCATTTATTGACTTTGAAAAAGCATTTGATTCTGTTAACAGGAACTTGTTGTGGCCTATTCTCCTGAAAAGTGGTGTGAAGGGTAAACTACTACGATGTTTGAGAGCCATGTATCAGAATGTCAGAAGCAGAATAAGATGTGGAACTAAAGTGACTGACATAATATACTGTACCACTGGTGTTAAACAGGGTGATGTATGTAGCCCCTTATTGTTTTCTGTTTTTATCAATGAGTTAGCCAGAGATGTCATAAATAATGGTAAACATGGTGCCACTTTCCCCCAAGATTTCTCAGAGTTGTTTATTCTTCTGCTTGCTGATGATGTTATCCTGCTGTCTGAAACAGTTGTAGGCTTACAAAAGCAGTTAAACAGCTTAAACAGTGCTGCAACATCACTTGATCTTAAGGTTAATCTGAGTAAGAGTAATATCGTTGTATTCAGAAAAGGTGGATATTTAGCTGCTCATGAAAAATGGTTGTACAATGGAAATATCATGCCTGTGATTAATGTATATAAATATTTAGGAATCTGTTTTTCTACTTAGCTTAGTTTCACAACTGCATGTAAAGATCTGGCAAGTCGAGGTAAACGAAGCTTGTTATTTGTGTTGAAAAAACTATGAATATTGAATAATAACTCTTTTGATTTGTTCATTAAGATATTTGATGCACAAACACAACCCACTGTGTTATATGGTGCAGAAATCTGGGGCTTGGATGCAGCTGTAACACATTGTGAATCAGTGTACCTCTTTGCTTTAAAGCAGTTTTTAGGCTTAGATAGACGTACACCTAATGATCTCGTTTATAGTGAAACTAATAGATACCCTCTCTCTGTTAATGCTGCTGTAAGATGCATTAGATATTGGATTAAGATTCTGCATATGAATGAGAGCAAGCTACCTTTTAAATCCTACAAGATGCTTTATGATCTAGATGTCAAAGGGAAAAACAACTGGGCAACACAAATACGTACCTGTTTGTTTGAACTCGGGTTTGGATTTGTTTGGCTCAATCAAGGAGTCGGAAATTGTAGAGAGTTTATTAACGCTTTCAGGCAAAGATTGATTGACTGCCGATGGCAGCAATGGAGTGACCATATACAAAACAGTGAAAGATTTCAAATGTACAGACAATTTATAAGTTCGCATGATGTCAAACCTTATCTAAAACTTGATATGGATATACATTTGAAAAGAATCATGTCTAAGTTTAGACTTGGTGTATCAGATATAAACGTTCATAAATTCAGATACAGAGAACATGATATTGACGACCTCAGGCTGCTATGCCCATTATGTAAGCAAGCACCGGAGGATGAAGTACATTTTGTGTTGTGCTGTCCAGTATTTGAGGATGTTAGG
>CM054152.1:12186641-12209141 GCA_028751875.1 Rapana venosa
GAGCAGGATGGACAGGCTTCAGGATGAGATCAGGGCACAGAAAGATGGAGAACTTCTGGTGGTGAGTAGGACAAATTGATTGATGGATTGATTGATTTGATTTGATTGATTGATTGATCAATCGACTGACTGACTGACTGACTGACTAGACTAAATGGCTGAGAAGTTAACTGATTGCATGACCAATCCATTGGTTAGCCTTTTCCCTATGGGAAGCCCACTATAGGGTAACCACCGTCTAGGAACCCTTCCCTCCATATCACCCACTACTGGGTTACGGTAGCATGCAAATGCTTCGGATGAGACTATAAACCGAGGCCCCATGTACGAACGTATGCAGAACATTTGCGCACACGTTAAATCCTGTTCCGCTTTTCGAAAGAGTAGGTCATTGTGTGCCGGTGGGAACAGATGACAAAATTGACAAAACCGCATACACAAGGGGACTGGATGTTAAAAAAAAGCACATGAGTGCTTATTCCATTATCCTCGAGAAAAAAAAAATTGTCAAAATTGTGTAGTGGGAAAGAGGGGTTCTCTCCCTTAATGTAGGGATAGTGTTAAGCATTTTTGTTGTCTGATAATGTTGAATTATAGTTTGATGGACAAGGATTGTTACTGTTATTTTAGGATAGTGTATGACTATGAAGTGCCATATGATATGATATGACGCAACATGACACTATCTATTATCTAGATATATCCAGATATGATATGACACAATATGATAGCAATATGACTCGAGACAAGATGAGGAAAGTTTGAGACGAGATGAGGTAGGGTGAGATGAGATGATAATTATACTCGATTCTTATAAGGAGACAGAGAGACACAGAGACACTTGTTATGACAAATCTTGCAATGTCGTTGACAGTATCAGTATGGGATTTTTTTTTACAGAGAAAACAGAAGGAAAACTACTGAAACAAACAAGACTTGCCATATTAGGAATAGATACCCAGCATTGGTGTACTCCATCCTCACAGAGGGAGGGAAACTTAAGGAACTGACAGACTTGCCTCTCAAACCGTACATCTGGGACAGTCATCTTCTTCTTCCTTTTTTGTCATGTTTCTCCCAGGGGAGGTTTGACATTGATGAACCTTCTCCATCTCTCTCTGTTTTGAGCTTCCTCCTTATTTATGCCCCTTTCCTAAGATCATCTGCAACACAGGCAGCCCAGGTCTTGCTAGGTCTTCCCTTTGGTCTCTTTCCATCATTGCTCTTTTTATGATGTGGTGGTCTGCTTTCTGTTGAACATGCCCAATCCAGCGCAGTCCATTGGTACTAGGTACAGACTTAAGATCATCAACTTTGCACATTCTCCATAGTTCTTCATTCGTGATCCTGTCTTCCCATTTGATCTTTGTCATGTAGCGTAGCATTCGGTTTTCACAGCTCTTCAACAAACGTTCGACGGTTTTACATTTTACGTCAGGGTAAATCAATCAAATCGTCTGTCGCCCTAAACATGTATCTCAAGCAGCTTGAAGTATCGGGTTCAATCCGACCTTTGTCTTGAACCCACCCTCCAGCCAATCCACGCTAAAGTTTGAATGCTGCTATGGTTTATGCAGCATGTGTGAGTGTATGTGCCTTGTGCCTGGGATTGAAGTCTCGGGGATTTGCAATGACGTCTATATCACACACGTTCCAAACATATTGTGTGCAGGTTGCCCTTTTTTTGCTGACAGGTCCAGATGATGAGAGTTGATTTGTCCTTCTGAACTGCTAGGTCAAGGAGGATAGTGTGTCGGTAATATAGAACTGTAACAGCTCTTGCCATATTAAGAACAAATAATAGTTTTAGAATATTCCATTCTCTCAGAGGAAATTTTTTAACTATGCCACAATTGGAACAAATACTAGTTTTAGAATACTCAATTCTCTCAGAGTAAAGTTTTTAACTGTGCCATAATTGGAACAAATACTAGTTTTAGAATACTTAGTTCTCTCAGAACAAAATTTTAACTGTGCCACAATTGGAACAAATACTACTATTAGAATACTCAATTCTCTCAGAGTAAAGTTTTTAACTGCGCCATAATTGGAACAAATACTAGTTTAAGTATACTCAATTTTCACAGAGGAAAACCTACTGGAACAGCTCTTGCCATATTTAGGAACAAATACTGGTATTGGTATACTTAATTCTAACAGAGGAAAAGTTACTAACTCTTATACCACATTAGGAAAAGAAAACTGGTATTGGTATATGGAATTCTGAGAGAGAATCTGACACTGACTGTGACAGGGTGATGCACTGATCATTCCCTGTTACGAAGACGAGCAGTCGGAGAGTGCTGCTAAGGTTGACTCCAAGAACAGCAGCTGCAATGATGGCAAACTCATCAAGTACCTCATCTCAGCCCCTACCATGCGCACGCCTCAAAATGTCGCCGACACTGTCAACGCCTACCTGGCTTTCAGAGCCGTTATTTTGGCAGGTAAATTTTGTGTGTGTGTGGTTTTGTTTTGCGGGTAATGTTTCGAGTTTATAGTCATGCTTCAGGGCTTCATCGGTGTTGCTTAGAGCACTGCCACCCTTGGAAAGCCACATCAGGGTTGTGGGTCTTTCTGTTGTTGTTCCTCAGTTAAAGCTCTGAGGCTCACCAATGAAGAGGTTTGTGCATGTGCAGCTGTTTTTCCCCCACAGCTGTCACTTCCTCCCACTGTCAGCTACTTTCAGCTTCTATCCATTCCAATCCATCCCATCCCAGCCCAGCTGGTGCTAATTATAGCAGGAGCTTTTAAAATTTATTTTATTAACTGATTGTATTTAGTTTATTTTATTCTTTTATATCAAGGATAATGGAATAAGCACTTTAGTGCTTTTTTTTACATCCAGTCCCCGTGTGTATGCGGCTTTGTAAATTCTGTCATCTGATCCCACCGGCACACAATGGGCCTACTCTTACGAAAAGCGGAACAGGATTTAACATGTGTGCAAGATGTTCTGCGTGCGTTCGCACACGGGGCTTTGGTTTATAGTTTTATCCGAAGGACTTTTGGGGAGAGTGGAGTCTGCTGCACTGATGTTAACTCCAGAGGAAAACATCCCCTTGACCGGGAACTGACCACGCTTGTACTTGGTAAAAGGAAGGGGCGCACTAAACTTGGTGCTCTTGACCGAGTGATGTTGGGTTTGCGTGCTGTGTCCCCACCACCCCCACCAGCCATTTAGGTAGCCACATTCTGACTTCGGGGATGGTGTCTCAACACGACACCTGTGTGCATGTCTTTACTTTTTTTCGGTTTGGGTCTTTAAATTTTTTTTTTTATTGCTATCCATTCCTACCTGCACACAGTAGTCTACTCTTCCAAAAGGCGGAACAGGTATTTAATGTGTGTGCAAGATTTCTACGTGTATTTGCACACAGGGCCTCAGTTTATAGTCTTTATCTGAAGGACTTTGACACTCAGTTCAAATTTTTGTCAAACTGGGAAGAAAGGGTGAGGCAGGGAATCGAACCCAGAACCTCACCGTTTACTTGTTGGCAGGCGAATGTCTTAACCGTCCTGCCATCCTTCTTCTTGACCTTGTTTAACTCCATGACTTGCATCATCACCTGTTTCAAGTTCAACAAAGAATACAGATGATAATAACCTCAAACATGAAATGCCATAGAAAAAAGAGCAAAATGCACGCTGAGTGGCATATCACTGTATTTCATTCCTCAAGGCAAATGAGCCTTGTCCCTATGGGTAACACGCTATAGGGCAACCAACCATCTACTAGAGGTTAACCCTCTACTAGCCCTTTCCCTCTGTATCGCCCTCTACTGGGCTACAGTAGCATACAAATGCACATGGTGCATATGTAGTGGGAAGGAACTAGGGGTTGTTTCCCTGAACACAGGGACAGTGTTAAACCAGACAGTGGTGAGGATACTACCCATTCCACTTTAACCAGTCGTCCCCAGATCACACAAGAAAAGCAGAAAGAGAAATTAAGCATGGAAACATGATTGTGTGTAAATTGTGTAGACATGCCACATTGGCAAGTAACACTGCAGAGTGTACATTCTGTGCTCGTCCCTTGTGTTTTACGATTGATCTACGTGATCACCAGAACAAACCAGTACAAAGTAAATGAATGTTATGAGTGTTGCATGAATGTTCAGTGTGTGTGTGTGTGTGTGTGTGTGTGTGTGCAAGCATGAACAACACACATGCATGTGTGTAGTGCAATGTAATGTTATGTTATGTTGTGTTGTGTTATGAATAATGAATGAATGAATGAATGTATGCATGTATGTATGTATGTATGTATGTATTTATGTAAGACTTAAGTGTGTGTACATATGAATGATCATATAATATGTGTGTGTGTATGAGAAGACCGAATGAAACGTGTATAATTATACCCCAAGAAGCACCTTTCCTTACTGGGGGGTTCCTATAGAAGACAGAAATGTGGATAACTCAGAGGAACTGCTTGTTTGCAAGAGGGATCATATAGAGGACAGAATGAAGTGTGCATAATTATAGCACACAGGCACTGTTTCTTGCAGGAAGGTTCCTATGGAAGAGAAAGAAGAAAGAAGTGTGGATTACTCAGAGGTGCTGTTCATTGCAGGAGGATTCATATAGAAGACAGAATGGAGAGTGGATAATTACAGCACACAGGCGCTGTTCATTGCAGGATTCATATAGAAGACAGAATGAAGTGTGGATAATTATAGCACACAGGCGCTGTTCATTGCAGGAGGATTCATATAGAAGACAGAATGAAGTGTGGATTACTCAGAGGCACTGTTTCTTGCAGGAAGATTCATATAGAAGACAGATCATATAGAAGACAGATCATATAGAAGACAGATCATAAAGAAGACAGAATGAAGTGTGGACAATTATAGCACACAGGCACTGTTTGTTGCAGGAGGATTCATAGAGAGGAGAGAAAGAAGCGTGGATAACTGGGAGGTCCTGTATGTTAGCTGTAAATAGGTACCTGCCTCTTTAGGGTCAGGGAAGGTAAAGCAGCGAGGGAGAGGAGATGGGCGCCGCCCTCAATATGCTGGCCCCTAGAGAAGTGAGGTTTCTGACACCTCGCTCCCCTACATAGGTTATGGGACACCTTTACCTGTACCTGACCTGTGTGTTGTTTCAGTGAAGCGGCACAACGCGGACAGCAGCAAAGAGCCGATCCACAGCGTGCTGTGCCCGGGGCTGGGCACTGCTGTGGGCAGAATGCCCTATGCTGTTGCTGCCAAACAGGTCAGAGCTTGTCGTTGTTGCATGTAGTGGTGTGCTATGTAATGTAATGGGATTGATGTCATGTTGTACGTTATTATCATTGTCATTTTTATGATTATTGTTATCAATATTGTTGTTGTTACCTTCATCATGAGAGAGAGAGAGATTCGGATAATTTAATCATGTATAGGCCATTGCCCCTCATGATAGGGTGTATGCAACAAACACACAAGAGCATTAAAGTTACATATTATGAATACAATCGTCAAACAATAAAGAAAGTTGAACATTCAAAATTCGAGGCAATGTTGAACGCATTTTAAATGCCGTGTATAAAGAAATTGATAAATTTCTGTTTGTTCATGCTTTGAGGCCATGAGTAATGCAAATCAAAACTGGCTTGGGAATTCATAAAACTTCAGTGGTATATACTGCTCACTCAGTTCTTTCAAAGTTGGGCTGTGAATAACAAAATGAACACTTGTTTACTTCTTGGGCATATGAGGTCAGCTTCATTGTGTGGTTAGAGAAAGCGAGAGAGAGAGATTTATATTGTACTTTGTCATCAGCAAGGAAAAGAAATATTTGCATTGGTTTACTTCAAAATTAAGTGAATGCAGGGATGCCCGTTTGCATTAAAACTCCATTAAGATTTAACGTAAGTGCACAGAACATAACAGTCTGTTCCAGCACATAGAAATGTGTGTGTGTGTGTTTGCCTGTGTGCGTGCATGTGTGTGCATGCATGCATGCGTGTGCATGTGCGCACATGTATGTATGTGTGCATGCACCCGTGTGTGTGCGTGCACGCGAACGCATGATTACATGCATCCATATTTTCTATTTGTTCAGATGCTGCTGGCCTATGAGACTTTCCAGCTGGGAATGCACAGCTATCGTCTGAACCCAAAGAAGCTGTACACTGTGGGCTTAGAGGAGCTGGATTTGAAAAAAGTGGTAAAAGATGGTAGTGATGAGCATGCTTGATGCCAAGTTTAATTACAGGAGCGTTGAGGGGGTGAAATGAGCTGGATTTGAAGTTGGTGGTAAAAGATGGTGGTGTTGAGCATGCTTGATGCCAAGTTTTAACCCACAGGAGCTGGGGGGTTTTTTCCTTGAGGGGGTGAGGTGAGCTGGATTTGAAGTAAGTGGTGGACAATTTTGATCCACTTGCTCTCTGCCAGACTTCCTCCGTACAAGTTTGTTTTAGGGTGAGATTACTGGGTGTGGATTATGGGGAGAAGGATTCTGATGAACTGGCTCAGTGTCTAACTGAATATGCATGAGGTGTACATTGTGGGATTAGAAGAACTGGAGATGAAATGTGTAGAAAAAGATTACAGTTGTTAACTTGATAGCTTTCAGTCTCGCAGCTACAGGGGTAAATACACCACAAGTACTAGACAGGGCATACCAGCTTCTGGTTTCCCAATGTATTAGTTGACTAGAATGCAAAGCTTGTCTTGTGTAATTATGAACATTTTGGACGCAGATTTCTCTTTCCGTTCTTTGCCGTTGTTTTTGTTTGTCTGTGGGGGGGGGGGGGGGGGGTAGTAGTTTTTGCTTTTTTTCAGGTGGAGAGTTACTTAGGAAAGTTGGTTGAAGCAAAAATATGACAGAATAAGGTAGTTGAAATGTCAGTTTCACAAAAAGCAAAATCCTCTTTTTTTGAACATTCTGGAGAATTTAAAAAAGAATTCTTGTGGAAAGTCGGCTGATGGGGAAATAACAACAAAATGACAACCTCTGTTTTGTTTCTTCTATTTAGAGTCGTAGTGTCAAGGAAGAGTTGTATTTCCTGTATGTAAAATATTTACATCTGATTCTGAGTTAATATAAACTCCAAAATAATGCTGAAATGATACTGAGTGTGTACAGATATATGGGTCATATATAATTAAATAACATTTGTATTTGCTGTGATATGCCAATTTCAGAATTGTTATGTTTGTGATTTCTTTCATTAAAAAAAAATTATTTTGTGTGCTAGTGGGCCATTTTGCCATTATTATACAGGCAATCACTAGTGTGTAAATGATGTATTTTCTACCATATTCACTGCTGAAGTCAGTATGCGCGCCATTTTGTTATTATTTATACAGGTTTGAGCACATTGATGAATTTGCAAGTACAAGACTTTTTTTTGAAGGATTTCCACATCAGCATGTATAGCATGTATAATTGTGACATATTTCTCTGAGTGAAAATATGGCTACTCTCCCAGGGGAAAGCATGCTATCAGAAAGTACCCCCCCCCCCCCCCCTTCTTTTTGAATGAATTTTTCTGTTTGTATGTACATTTCGTTTTCCAATGAAAGTGGATTTTGTGTTTTTTGTGCGAGTGCTACATGCATATTACCCATGGGATCTTGGCTTTTCGTCTCATCCGAAAAGCTAGCACCCAGACCACCACTCATGGCTTCAAGTCCAGCTTTGAACAGGGCTTGAACCTGGGACACCTTGCTTTCTAGAAGGGTGTGTTACCGCTATGCTACTGGTCCCCCTCAAAGAATCATGCTATATCTACATGAGGAGGATCCTCAGATGTTAACAGTCAATATCATCGGTGTAACTGCCTACCTATTTAATCCATTCAACATTGTTTGAGATCAGAGAGATTTATTTTCAGAATATCAGAGAGGCAATAGCAATCTTAAACTCACCATTATGGTACTCTTTAGATCTCATTCATTCCTGAAGTCGGAGTGCGGCTACCTTAACCGTTGTCATGGTAGGCAAAAGGTTGCATACGCAAAATCTTACCATTGGTGAATCACAACTTTTGCTGATTATGGAATTTTTAAAAAAAGGTCTCATTCTAGTTCCAAAGGAAAACATGTAAAAATCTGAAGAGTTTTCAAATTGGTTGTTGTTTTGTGTTTTTTGGGAGGTTCCTTTTTGTTTTTAGATTGTGAGTGAACATTTGATTTATATAAAAAAATGAGGGAAAGAATTCCATGCATCATTTGGGTAAAGTGTGTGTGTTCGTGTGTGTGTGTATGTGTGTGTGCATGCATCTATTTTCTTTTAATTGTATTTTTTTTTTTGCTACTGTTTGCATTATTTTCCAAAAAGTGTGTAAAGATTTGATCTAAAAAGTGTTGAAAAAATGTCATCTATCATTTAGGCAACATGTTAGTATGTGTGCATATATTTTGTGTGTGTGTGTCTGAGTGTGTGTATGCGTGTGTGTGTGGGTGTGCATGTTTGCGTATATGCGTGTGAGGGTTTTCAATGGATTGATTGATTGACCAACTGATTTATTGAATGAGTTATAACATTGATTTGTTAAAAAAAAATGTGTAGTCATCTTTAGGTGATAAATTACTGTAATGATGCTTTTTTCTATTAGAAAGAATAAAGCAGCAAAAATTACCAATTTCTTTATTGTATGGTGAAGATGACAGAGTGGATGAATCTTTGATTGTGCTCTCCATGAGTTCTTCATTGCATAGACCCTGATTCCCTTCGTACTGTCATTGTTCTCTTCTCCTCTTGTCTGCATTCCTTTGTAGGCTGGGATGTGTAGTGCTCCATTGTGGTGTTGTTATACTTGGAAATATATGTTGAGATTGTCTGTATCCATAATATGCTCTTTGCATAATAACCTGTAAAAACAAATTCTCTAGAAAGAGTATGGCTGCCTACATGGCAGGCATGGGGTATTTGAAAGCGGTCATAGAATCAAAATTTCCCATTCGGTGTGTACATAGTGTCTCACAGCGATTTCCAGGGGGTATGAGTGACGCACAGTGCATATTCTGGGTGACCCCTGGTGTGTGCAGTTGGAGAACACTGAACAACAATAAATGCGCTGTTTGTTTCATTACAGACATTGTAGACTGCTTTCTCTGTTTCTCAAAAACACTCGCACAAATGCACAAAATGATACACATGCTCTCTCTCTGTCTGTCTGTCTGTCTCTGTCAGCCTCTCTCTCTCTCTCAGTATACTTTAGACAAGATGTAACACAGGTTTGATAAAATACTGTTTATCAATCAATGTTCATCATAGCACAAATAAAATGAAGGTATCACAAAACATAATGATCTGTGAGCACTTTGGGTTTAACTTAAAAGTAAGTCCGTACAATAATTGTGTTGATGTAAACTATTACAATAATGTGTTGATGTAAACTATTACAATCAGTCGGGTCAAGTGCATCTAATAATGCATGACACTTGTATCAAACCATCTGTGTAATAGAGTACATGGGATTCGTTGTTAGATTGAACACCTTGAATGACCATGATACGATGTAACTAAAAATTCTAGTTATCCTTATTGCTCAGTTTGTTGTGATTATTATTTCATTTTTATCAGATTCTAAATTCTCAGATTCTATCACATCCATTTACTATGGTTCCACTTCATGTTTTAAGTAATAATTATAAATATACTATCCTTCTTTTTGTTTTTTGACAAAACAAGATGGAGATACAGAAGAAGACTAAGTGGCGGGTTATCATAAAAAATAAATGTTTAAAAAATTTATGAGTTATCTATCACTCAAGAACTTCACAAGTCTTGAAAGAACAAATGTTGGGAATTATTGTAGAAAAAAATAAACTTAGTGTAAATGCTGTTTTTGATTCAGATTTTGAGCTTACCATCTTTGGCAGGAATAAATGACTATTCACAACGTCAAACGGAATGTTGATCAATTAATATCACATCTTCCTTTTGATGGTGATAGAATAATATTTACATAGTGCATTCTGATGGTCAGTAAACCAGTACTGTGATTATTGGTACTTCAATATCTTTTCTTGTGAAATTCGTTGCTGCTGTCAAGTATTATTTAGTTTTGAAAAGGAAAGGTTAGCTAAATGAACAGATTAAAAATAATTGGATAAATTATAATGCCATGGTTCTTAAATAAAAGCAGTTAAGTATAATTGATAAGTGGTGTCTATTACAATTCATTAAAAATATTAATGCATCGGCCAATTTCATTTAAACCCTGGACAGTTCTGTCACAGAAATTTTATTTTACATTCCTTTAGAAAAAAATGCGGCTATCATGGACGCACCTATACTTTGTAAAGATGGAAGTAGTTTAATCCTAGACAATTGAGCCTGATAAAAACTCTGGTACATTTTTTAAAGTGATGTTACCATTAAATAATTTTACTATTCAATTTCTGTCAGGCATGCACAGCATAATTATCTAACTTCTGAACAATTTTAGAATGACCAAAACGGAGAAATAAAAAAATCCCAATTTTCACAATTTTTGAGTCCAAGTGAATGCAGTGAAATACAATTTAAAAATGAAACCTTCAAATAAAAAAACACAGCCCATAATAAGAAGAGTCAACAATAAACTTGAGTCCACGGCAGTTCAGTTCAGTTCAGTGGCCTGTTGTAACTGAACGGACACTGGTCAAGTGAATAGGCGCACAGGTAACACACTGCATCTGGAAGACTAGAGGATAGCTGTAGTAGGTGCCACTGCCCATAAATGCCTGTAGTGTTGTGCTGATACACACACAATCATTCATGTTCCATATACACCTTCCACAGTAGGTGCCACTGTCCCCAGTGTTGTGCCCACACACTTACACACACACACACACAATCATTCACGGTTCTATCTACATTTTCCACTGACCTCAACATGTCTATTGAGCACATGCAACTTCATCTCTCACCCAAGCACTCTCTCAAGATACGGACCATGCAGAATGTTAAACCATGATTAAGACTGCCACACGGCAATGCTGCACAAAGGTGGGAGAGATAAATACGGCAGTGAATTTGGGTAAAGCTGCCAGACATGGTTTTCGTAGAGTTTTTCAGCACAACGATACGTGTGCCATCGTATTCAATCTTTTCACACCTCGTGAAAAGTCAACTACCTGCCATCCACTGTGTCTGAAATAATAATAAACTTCGCGACATACTTTATACATATTTACAAACTTTGCTGCCAAGTGCAAATAATTTGCGCAGGTGAAAATCACCGCCCTCCATGGATTTTTAGTCCGTTTGCATAAACCAAAGTTAATAACTTACAAAAGACTTGTGTACGTACACCAACTAGTAAAGCATTTGTTGTTGTTCTGCATTACCATTAAGAATACTGCACACTGTTTACGTAGATTGCATAGATCATGGAATAATATTGCGTTCTTACTGCATACATACGCGACGAAGAACCAAAATTTCGGCAATGTCCATTTTCCACGTCTTTCAATATTGACAGACGTGTCATATAACAATTTGCAGATTGGAATGCTGTATTCTATTTTTGTGCGTTGCACAGAGCAGAAGACGTTCAGTGTAAATCCAAAAATTGGCAAGGTGTTGAATCGCCCCCCCCCCCCCCCCCCCCCCCCCCCCCCCACCACACCACAAAAATCCCCTGTGTAGTCTATAATTATGCCCAAGGAATTCATTAACCTGTGTCAAGCACGTCGTTTAGATCACAGTAACACCTGAATGACGTACTCTGGGCTCTCATACATTGCCTGGCAATGATATGATATATCACCAAAGCCGGTTTTTATTAAGGTCAGCGAGAGTTTCAGTGACTGAAACGGACACAATCATCGAACACATCAAACGTCACTGCCACTTCTCGCTGCAAAATCAGTACACCATGTCACTGTCACTCAACGACGATGTTAAATCTCCGTGGACACTGGCACGATCACACGTCACTGCCATGCACGGGGTCAAAGCGCAGGCCTGTGGCTGAGGCAGCCTGGTAGTGGTCGCTGTCCCCGGCCTGCCCGTACTGCTGACTGTGCCGCAGCCGCTGGGCGGCCTCCATCAGCTTGAGGTGGTACCAGCCCTGCACCTCCCGCTGGAAGTGGCCGGGGGACGGCTGTCCGGGCTGGGCAGGGGGTCTGCGGCCTGAGCCGTTGTCCACCGGCTGCTCTGGAGGCCTGAAGCTGCCCAGGGTCTTGCTGCTGCTGCTGCTCTCTGCCCGCTGCCAGTCCGACTGAGATGACCCCACCTCGCTCCTGTTTTGGGCAGCGTGGTCAAAGGTGCCGCCTTGAGGAGGGTGGTGACCCCCCCCGTAAGGGACGTACTCGGGGTAGGACTGCCCGGCCAGGTGCATGTAGGGGGAGCCCGCTGTGCTGGGCGTGCCGGCAGACAGGCTGTGGTCGGTGCTGAAGGAGGAGGAGGGGGTGGTGGAGTCCGCCCCCCTCCCCTCCGCCCTGCCCCCCTGGCCCTGCAGGCCGCTCATCAGGCGGCTGCTGCTGTAGCCCGAGTCCTGGTTGCTGCTGCTGCAGGTGGAGTCCTCCTTGCTGTCGCCCTGCTGCTCCACGGGGCTGTACGACAGCTGGCTGTGCCTCGCACACGCCGCGCTGACAGAGTAGTGGCCGCTGGACACCGCCTCTCTCGGCGACACCTCCCCGTCCTGGGTCACGCCCGTCCCCGGACCTTGGCGAGGGCTGTACGTCTTTGCCGAGCTGCTGCCGAAGTGAGCGGAGGAGCCGCTGGCCTGAGCGGCGTTGCTGCCCCCACGAGCCCCGCTCTGCTCTTTGCTGGGCCTCCCCCTGTCCGACGAGCGGGCTGCCGGGCTGTCGCTGTGCTGCACGCGGCGCGTGTCCTGCAGCACCACGCGGTCTGACAGCGGCTTGAAGGTGCTGAAGTGCTGCTGCACGGGCACCGCGCTGTCCTCGCTCCAGTCTGTCCGCGGCTGGCAGCGGCTGTCTGCAGACCCCTGACTCTGAGCCTGGTCCTCGGACAGCGATTTCTCTGCTCGAGCTGTGGAATAGACGCCCATGTCTCTGTCCATGGGCGTCTTTGGCCGGCTTGTGTCCGGGGCACTGAACTGAACACTGCTTTTGCCCGCAGGAGGCTGAACACGGGAGGGCTGGTAGGAAGAAGAAGGAGGAGGAGGCGGAGGCCGCGCTTGTTGCTGCTGCTGCTGCTGCTGCTGCGAGGATAACGAATGTTGCGAGGACCGAGTCTGTTGAAAGTATCCGTAGTACGAGTCACTAGCGTGGCCTCTGTCGGCGCTCACGTACGGAGCGGGGTGGTGAGTCCTGTCTCGCTGTGTCTGAATGACCGTGGATCTGGACTGGCGCGTGAACTGCCCCGAGTTGGCGGCGGCATCGCTGACGTAGTCGCCCTCGGTCCTGACCGTGACGTTCTGCGGGAAGTGACTGTTGGAGGTCCACAGCCCGGCGCTGTGCGCCACGTGACTGTGCCGCAGCTGGGCACCCCTCCTCATGGCCGAGTCCGTCACGTACCCCGAGTTGAGGTCGTCCGCTGCCAGGAACCCCTGCTGCTGCTGCTGCTGCTGCTGCTGGCCCAGCGTGGAGGAATCCAGCACCCGCTCTTCACTCCTGCTCCGCCTCTGACCCCCGACACCCTCCCCCCCGTTGACCAGCTTGTCCGTGGAGCGTGTCCTCGCTGACCACCGGTGGTCCTCTTCCTGCAGCGGGGTGTGCGCGCCGTAGCGAGGGGGGTGTGGGGCTGCAGCAGCGGCAGCGGCGGTGGTGGTGGTGGTGTGTGGGTGCTGGCTGAACAAGCGCTCCCCACTGGAGTACAGCCTGCTGGGAGAGATGGACCTGCCCGTGTCCGTGGTGTCCTCTGCCGCGCCCAGCTGCCGGCCCCTGCCTCCCCTTCCCCGGCCCTGCTGATGCTGATGCTGGGGGAGCGGGAGGAGGGGGGCAGAGGCCAAGCGAGAGCGGTCGTACGTCCTTTGCCGTGTGCTGCCGTGAAGGGGCAGTCTCTGCTGCAGCTGCGCGTCTGGAGGAATCTGGCCGGAGCTCACGCCAGAGTTCGCCCACTGGGCGGGGTGCTGAGGGGCAGGGTGCCCGTAGGGGTGGTGGTGTTGACGGGAAGGGGGCCGGGCAGGGAAGGGCGAGGACTGGAGGTGAGGCGGGGGGTGGAGGGCGGAGGGTGAAGGTGAGCCGTCAAAGGCGGCAGGGGAGTGACGGCCCCCCGTGCCCGGGAAGCCCTGCCTCACGGCGCTGTCCTGCCTCCTCCCCCCCTCCCCGCCCCCTTCCCTCCCCTCCCCGCCCTGACCCCTGCACCCAGGGTCGGCCGCCAGCTGGTCACTGGAGCGGTGGACGTCGGCAGCCACGGTCAGCAGCCTGCCCCCACCCCGCCCACCCTTCTCCTCCCTCACCGCCCCCTCCTCCCTCCTGTCCAGACTGTCCGCCCCGGGACCTCGCTCACGTCGTCTGCTGGAGGCGCCTCTCCGGCCCTCAGGCACCTTCCAGCCCCGGATCTGCTCCATGGCCGCTTTGCGCGACTCGTAGAACTGCCGCTTCCGGCCCCTCCCGCTGTTGTCCGACGCCGACAGCGTTTCGTCCGAGCGGGAGCGGAACAGCCGGCCGCCGTGCGGGCCGTAGTGGATGTCGGAGAAGATGTGGTTGGGGGGCAGGGCGGAGTCGTCGTGGTGATGGTCCAGGCAGTGGCCGTACGAGGCCAGGTGGTCCTCGAGCCAGCCTTGCACCTGGCTGTGCAGCTCCTGGCCGTACGTCTGCACCAGGCGCTGCGCCGTGTGCCGCTGCTGCTGCAGCCGCTGCTGCAGGGCCGCCTGGCAGGACCGCCGCTCCGCCTCCAGCCGCTGCCGCGTGGCCGCGTCCAGGTGCTGCTGCTGCGACGTCTGCAGGTCCAGCTGCCGGATGCGCTCCTGCAGCACCTGGGCAGGGGAGGACAGAGACTGCACCGCTGCTGTCAGTTCGGGGCGTTTTGATAGGGGTTTACTGTGCAGTGTGGGGGCGTTTTGATAGGGGTTTACTGTGCAGTGTGGGGGCGTTTTGATAGGGGTTTACTGTGCAGTGTGGGGGCGTTTTGATAGGGGTTTACTGTGCAGTGTCGGGGTTGAGGATAGGGGTTCACTGTGCAGCTGTTGTCAGTATTTAAAGGTGTTTACTTGTCTGATTCTCTCTCCTTTACAGGCTATGGGGTTCAGGATAGGGGTTTATTGTGCAGCTGTTGTCAGTATGGGGGTTTATTGTGCAGCTGTTGTCAGTATGGGGGTTTATTGTGCTGCTGTTGTCAGTATGGGGGTTTATTGTGGAGCTGTTGTCAGTATGGGGGTTTATTGTGGAGCTGTTGTCAGTATGGGGGTTTATCGTGGAGCTGTTGTCAGTATGGGGGTTTATCGTGGAGCTGTTGTCAGTATGGGGGTTTATCGTGGAGCTGTTGTCAGTATGGGGGTTTATTGTGCAGCTGTTGTTAGTATGGGGGTTACGGATAGGGGTTTATTGTGCAGCTGTTCTCAGTACGGGGGTTACGGATAGGGGTTTATTGTGGAGTTATTATCAGTATGGGGGTTCCGGATAGGGGTTTATTGTGCAGCTGTTGTCAGTACGGGGGTTCCAGATAGGGGTTTATTGTGCAGCTGTTCTCAGTACGGGGGTTCCGGATAGGGGTTTATTGTGCAGCTGTTGTCAGTATGGGGGTTCCGGATAGGGGTTTATTGTGCAGCTGTTATCAGTATGAGGGTTCCGGATAGGGGTTTATTGTGGAGCTGTTATCAGAATGGGGGTTCCGGAGAGGGGTTTATTGTGCAGCTGTTGTCAGTATGGGGGTTCCGGATAGGGGTTTATTGTGCAGTGTGGGGGTTGAGGATAGGGGTTTATTGTGCAGCTGTTATCAGTATGAGGGTTCCGGATAGGGGTTTACTGTGCAGTATGGGGGTTGAGGATAGGGGTTTATTGTGCTGTGGGGGGTGCCGGATAGGGGTTTATTGTGCAGCTGTTGTCAGTATGGGGGTTCCGGATAGGGGTTTATTGTGCAGCTGTTATCAGTATGGGGGTTCCGGATAGGGGTTTATTGTGGAGCTGTTATCAGTATGGGGGTTCAGGATAGGGGTTTATTGTGCAGTGTGGGGGTTCCGGATAGGGGTTTATTGTGGAGCTGTTATCAGTATGGGTGTTCCAGATAGGGGTTTATTGTGGAGCTGTTATCAGTATGAGGGTTCCGGATAGGGGTTTATTGTTGTTGTCTTCAATTTAACGTCTGTTCACTCTTAGTGAAATTAGACAAGGGATGTGGAAAATGTAGTGGAAGTTAAAACAGAGGGGAATGTAGGGGTTTATTGTGCAGTGGGGGGGGGGGGGGGGGGGGGGGGGGGGGTCGGATATGGGTTTATTGTGCAGTGTGGGGGTTCTGGATAGGGGTTTACTGTGCAGTGTGGGGGTTGAGGATAGGGGTTTACTGTGCAGTGTGGGGATTCCGGATAGGGGTTTATTGTGCAGTATGGGGGTTCAGGATAGGGGTTTATTGTGCAGTGTGGGGGTTCCGGATAGGGGTTTATTGTGCAGCTGTTATCAGTATGAGGGTTCAGGATAGGGGTTTATTGTGCAGTGTGGGGGTTCCGGATAGGTGCTTACTGTGCAGTGTGGGGGTTCAGGATAGGGGTTACTGTGCAGTGTGGGGGTTGATGATAGGGGTTTACTGTGCAGTATGGGGGTTCAGGATAGGGGTTTATTGTGCAGTGTGGGGGTTCCGGATAGGTGCTTACTGTGCAGTGTGGGGGTTCAGGATAGGGGTTACTGTGCAGTGTGGGGGTTGATGATAGGGGTTATTGTGCAGTGTGGGGGTTCAGGATAGGGTTTACTGTGCAGTGTGGGGGTTCAGGATAGGGGTTTACTGTGCAGTGTGGGGGTTCAGGATAGGGGGGTTATTGTTGCAGTGTGGGGGTTCCGGATAGGGTTTATTGTGCAGGTGTGGGGTTCCGGATAGGGGTTTATTGTGCAGTGTGGGGGTTCCGGATAGGGGTTTATTGTGCAGTGTGGGGGTTCCGGATAGGGGTTTATTGTGCAGTGTGGGGGTTCCGGATAGGGGGTTTATTGTGCAGTATGGGGGTTCCGGATAGGGTTTTTTGTGTGCAGTGTGGGGGTTCCGGATAGGTTTTTTGTGTGCAGTGTGGGGGTTGAGGATAGGGGTTTATTGTGCAGTGTGGGGGTTCCGGATAGGGGTTTATTGTGCAGCTGTTGTCAGTATGGGGGTTTATTGTGCAGCTGTTGTCAGTATGGGGGTTTATCGTACAGTTGTTCTCAGTACGGGGGTTCAGGATAGGGGTTTATTGTGCAGTATGGGGGTTGAGGATAGGGGTTTATTGTGCTGCTGTTATCAGTATGGGGGTTCCGGATAGGGGTTTATTGTGCAGTATGGGGGTTCCGGATAGGGGTTTATTGTGCAGCTGTTATCAGTGTGGGGGTTGAGGATAGGGGTTTATTGTGCAGTGTGGGGGTTCCGGATAGGGGTTTATTGTGCTGCTGTTATCAGTATGGGTTTCCGGATAGGGGTTTATTGTGCAGCTGTTATCAGTACGGGGGTTCCGGATATGGGTTTATTGTGCAGTATGGGGGTTCCGGATATGGGTTTATTGTGCAGTATGGGGGTTCCGGATAGGGGTTTATTGTGCAGCTGTTATCAGTGTGGGGGTTGAGGATTAGGGGTTTATTGTGCAGTGTGGGGGTTCCGGATAGGGGTTTACTGTGCAGTGTGGGGGTTCCGGATAGGGGTTTTATTGTGCAGTGTGGGGGTTCAGGGTAGGTGTTTATTGTGCAGCTGTTATCAGTATGGGGGTTCAGGATAGGGGTTTATTGTGCAGTATGGGGTTCAGGATAGGGGTTTATTGTGCTGCTTTTATCGGTATAGGGGTTCTGGATAGGGGTTTATTGTGCAGTATGGGGGTTCAGGATAGGGGTTTATTGTGGAGCTGTTATCAGTATGGGGGTTCCGGATAGGGGTTTATTGTGCAGTATGGGGGTTCCGGATAGGGGTTTATTGTGCAGCTGTTATCAGTATGGGGGTTCCGGATAGGGGTTTATTGTGCAGCTGTTATCAGTATGGGGGTTCAGGATAGGGGTTTATTGTGCAGCTGTTATCAGTATGGGGGTTCCGGATAGGGGTTTATTGTGCAGCTGTTATCAGTACGGGGGTTCAGGATAGGGGTTTATTGTGCAGCTGTTGTCAGTGTGGGGGTTGCGGATAGGGTTTTATTGTGCTGCTGTTATCAGTGTGGGAAAGTGTTTGGAAAGTGTGTTTTCAGCACATGAGTTATGTACTGATCTTAGAATGATGTTCAAGGAATCTAGCAAGAATGATTTTATTGGCAACAATCAGGATTCATGAAAGTTACCAATAAAATCAGTATTTTTAGATTCCTTGAACATCAGTCTAAGATCAGTACATAACCCATGTGACCATGACCAATTTAATCAATAATCAATTTAAATCAATTTAATCATAATCAATAACTCATTAACAATTTCGTGATTTGTTTCTAAGTTATATTCTGATTCAGAATATAACATAGAAACAAATCATGAAATTAATCACTGTGATATGCACCAGCGTATGAACTTGGAAACAAATCGTGAAAGAGTGTATAATTATTCATAAAGTAATACTTAACATACTGGCTGTATGATGGAGCTTTTTATTCACTGAAAGAAAACAAAACACTAGATAAATGTGGACAGCAGAAGTTCTTCAGAGAAGGGGTACCCGCCCTTTTTTTTTCAATCAACTCTTTTCTTCTTACATCCCAGGAACAAGAGAAAGAGAGAAAGAGAGAACTCGGAACTTGTTAAATGTACACCGGCTACTGGGCCACAATACACAAGTAGAAACAAAAATACAAATATAATGTTCATCACACAAGACTCGTTAGGTTACCATACGTAACCAAAAAATTGTCATCAAACATGCATCTGCGGAGAGAGAGAGAGAGGAGGAGAGAGAGAGAGAGAGAGAGAGAGAGAGAGAGAGAGAGAGAGAGAGAGAGAGAGAGAGAGAGAGAGAGAGAGAGAGAGAAAGAGAGAGAGAGAGAGAGAGAGAGAGAGAGAGAGAGAGAGAGAGAGAGAGAGGGGGGGGGGGGGAAAGCTGCATCCCAATTGAAGTCTGTAGCTACCCGTCTGGTGCTGCCTTTCCCCCCTGCCGAGACCCAAATTCGAGCCCATGACCCTTCAGGATTGTGGGCGCCTCAAGACCAAGTCAACTTTTCAGTATCTTGTCTTTCAACTGAGACGTCCAATGTTAGAAGGGAGAACTTCATTCAGCCTTATGAAGATAGTTGGGGATACTTACAGACCTCAGGTCCCCTGTCTCCAGGACTTAAGCTTTGACTGTTGCACTGGTCATGGTATAGACCTCACAAACTAAACTAGTCATTATAACAAGTCATAGGTCATTTAGGTTTTAATCAAGTTCGAGATTTTTCATGTCAGAAAGATATTCTTCCCAAAAATTATCAAACTATCGTAACAAAAAGCTGTGTACATCTTAGTGTGCTACATCTCTCAAGCATCCTCCTGATGAAACTATAAACCGAGATCCCGTGTGCGAACGCACGCAGAACATCTTGAGCGCACGTTAAAACCTGTTCCGCTTTTTGGAAGAGTAGGCCATTGTGTACCGATGGGAACGGATGAAACAATTTACAAAACTGCATACACACGGGGAATGGATGTAAACAAAAACACATGAGTGCTGATTCCATTATCCTCGAAATAAAAAAAGAAATTAAAGTAAAAACAAACAATTTAAGTCTTGCAAAGCCTGACGCATCCCGCCATTTTTTCAAAACGAACTGCACATAAAGTTTAACAACGACATTCACGTCATGGGACCTGCTCCATGATCCCCCCATTAGAGATGGCAAGGAACAGGTAGCACGGCTCTGAGGAGTTACCTGGTGGGAGGTGTTGATGTGGTCGTACAGCTTTTCCCTGGCGTCGTGCATCGTCTGCTCTATGTGCTGGAACACAGGTCTGCAGTGACACACGGGGCTGTAGCCCACTGGGCCCTGCACACCCCACACCACACCAGCGTGTTGTAGTTGAACAACACAACGCAACACGGCGCAACGCAACAAACACAACACTAAATCACACAGCACCATCCCCACTATGCTACATATTATCTCACCACAACACAACGCACCACGCTACACATGCCACACCTCACCACACCACACCACATCATATTGCTCATAACCACATTTCACCTATCCCATCCCACCCAACACAAACATACCACACCACATATTCCACCGCATATACCACACCACACGAAACATACTGCATCACACCACGTCATCAGTATATCACACCACACCACACCCCAGATCACACCCCGCTACACCACATCACACCACACCGCACATTATACCACATCACATTAATCCCCCCTCCATCCCACTGCACCACATCACATCACACATTGCTACAACACACCACACCAAAGATACTTCCCAACCCATCCCTCAACACCCCATCCCACCACACCACCCCACACCACACAATACCCAACCACACCCCACTCTATCCCACCCCACCACACCACAACACACCACACAATACCCAACCACACCCCACTCTATCCCACCCCACCACACCACAACACACCACACAATACCCAACCACACCCCACTCTATCCCACCCCACCACACCACAACACACCACACAATACCCAACCACACCCCACTCTATCCCACCCCACCACACCACAACACACCACACAATACCCAACCACACCCCACTCTATCCCACCCCACCACACCACAACACACCACACAATACCCAACCACACCCCACTCTATCCCACCCCACCACACCACAACACACCACACAATACCCATCCACACCCCACTCTATCCCACCCCACCACACCACAACACACCACACAATACCCAACCACACCCCACTCTATCCCACCCCACCACACCACAACACACCACACAATACCCAACCACACCCCACTCTATCCCACCCCACCACACCACAACACACCACACAATACCCAACCACACCCCACTCTATCCCATCCCACCACACCACCCCACCACACCCCACCCTACCCCACCCTACCACACCCCACCGCATCACACAATACCACACCCCCACCCCACCCTACCCCACCACAATACCTGTTTGATATTGCCGGCCAGGTCTCTGTAATACTGGGTGCCAGGCTGGGGTACGTACTGACTGAAGAAGCCAGGTACCCGCCTGACAGGGACGGGTGGCCCCTGGGGTGGGGGTGCTGTTCCTTGGGCACCCGTGTTGGTGGTAGAGGTAGCGGTGGTGGTGTTGTTGGTGGTGGTGGTGTTTTTCTTGGCTGGCTGTCTACCCCCACCCCTGTCCTTGCTGCTGTCTCGATCCTTGTCCTACACAAGATATATGGCGTTGTGGTCTTGGGATGATAGTACTCAGGAAACCACATTATATACACATTGTTATTATCATCATCGTCGTCGTCGTCATCGTCATCATCATCAGCAGCAGCAGCACTACCATCACTATCATCATCATCATCATCAATGTCATCATCATCATCATCATAGTCAAAGTCATTATAGTTATCATAGTGACCACCACCACCACCACCACCACCACCATCACCACCACCATCATCATCATCATCATCGTTACCACCACCACCATCACCACCACCACCATCATCATCACCACCACCACCACCACCACCACCACCATCATCATCATCATCATCATCACCGTCATCATCTTCATCATCATCAACACTAGTAGTCCCCTAGCCTAGATGGCTGTCGTCATAGGAACACACTAGACGCGTTTATCGACAAGTTTCTTTGTGTGTGTGTGTGTGTGTGTTGTGTGTGTGTGTGTGTGTGTGTGTGTGTGTGTGTGTGTGTGTGTGTGTGTGTGTTGTTTAATTCAGGCTGGTCTGTTTTCAGCTTTACGCAGTAGCAATACAATGTCAGCACACACACACACACACACCCACACTCATCCAACCCCCCCCCCCCTCCCACCCACACATTCTCATTCACTCACCCACCCACTCACTCACCCCACCCACCTACTCACTCACCCACCCACTCACTCACCCACCCACCCTACATTCTCACTCACTCACCCACCCACTCCCTCCCTCACTCCCTCCGTCTGAACATCTTGCGCACACGTTAAATCCTGTTCCGCTTTTCGTAAGAGTAGGCCATTGTGTGCCGGTGGGAACAGATGACAGTTTACAAAACCGCATACAGACGGGGACCGGATGTTTAAAAAAACCCCCACATAAGTGCTTGATCCATTATCATCGATATAAAAGAATAAAATAAAACATAAAATAAATAAATAAATAAATAGATGAATTTTTGTTTTCTCCAGACCAGCCAGCCCACCTTTTTCTTTTTCTTGAAGAAGGCGAAGAAGCCTCGTTCCTTCTCGGGCTTGTCAGGTTTGGGAGGGGGGTCGTCCTCCGCACATCCCCCCGGGCCCTCCTCCTCCGCCTCCAGCTCATCCTTGAAGGTGACCCCCACCGTCTCCCTGGGTCCCCCCCTCACCCCGCTGCCCCCCGCTGAGTGACTCTGTGTGACGTGATCA
>CM054152.1:12216641-12219141 GCA_028751875.1 Rapana venosa
GTTGCAGACCAAAAGAAAAAAAAGGGTGGCGCTGCTCTTGTGGCGACGCCCTCTCCCCGGGGAGAGTAGCCCGAATTTCACGCAGAGAAATCTGCCGTGACTTAAAAGTGGTATATAAAAAAAAAGATGCTGACTGACCTTGTTGTGGAGGTGGATATCCGCGTGTGCCTCCACCAGAATCTTGGCGATCTTCCTGCGCTTCAGGGCGGCAGCGATATGCAGGCAGGTGTCTCCGTTCTGTGTGCACACACACACACACACACCCACACACAGGCACACACACACACACACACACACATACACACACACACACACACACCCCACACACACACACACACACACACACACACACACACACACACACACACACACACATACACACACACACACACACACACACACAGGCACTCACGCATGCAAGCAAGCAAGCAAGCAAACACGCTCACGCACACACAAAAAACACGTACATACACACATACATACACAGACACACACACATGCATACGTCCCGCACAACGCACAACCATGACGTATAAGTATGTAAGCAAGCATAGGGCCACATGGCATACAAACAAACAGAAAGATAGACAGACACACACGCACCCTCCTTCCCCCTCCCCCCATCCACACACACACACAAGGATTGGCAATGCAATAAAAAGCGATCCCTATTTGAGCAAACAAATGGCCATAACTTCTTTTTTTTTTTTTTTCTCTCCTGTATTTATTCCCTTCCAGGACAAAAGCCCCACTGGTACCATCCCCCAACCACACAGACCTGCTTTGTTTCCCCCCTGCATTATACTGTTCCACTCCCCAAGACTTTGAGGGCTTACCTCTGGCCGGGCCTAGTGGTTAGAGCGTTGGACAAGTGATAGGACGATGGTTATGGGCCACGAGGTCGAATCTTTGCTCATTGGAGACTAATTTTTCTGGAGTTGATACTACCTCCAACTGTGCTCTCCTGCACAGTGTGTGTGTGTGTGTGTGTGTGTGTGTGTGTGTGTGTGTGTGTGTGTGTGTGTGTGGTGTGTGTGTGGTGTGTGTGTGTGGGGTGTGTTAGTCTTCAATTTTAACGTCTTTCCGCTTTAAGTGATACCAGACGATCCTAACAAAGTAAACTGAAGAGAGAGAGAGAGAGAGAGAGAGAGAGAGGAGAGAGAGAGAGAGAGAGAGAGAGAGAGAGAGAGAGAGAGATTTCAAACCCGTGTGTGTGTATGTGTGCGTGGGGGTGGTGGTGCGTGTGTGTGTGTTGTGTGTGTGTGGTGTGTGTGTGTGTGTGTGTGCGTGTGCAGGAGGGGGGGGGGTAACTGTCATGAGTAATGTTTTTTTCTCTTTTTCTTATGCAAGTGCTGATGTGTCAATGATGGCTGATTCCTCAATCCAAAGGAAGACATGTTTCTTGCGACACACTCTTTAATGACTGTCAAGGCTAATCCTTAAGCGGCACATTCTGACAACGCACACACACACATAAACACACACACATACATACACAAAACACACACACACACACACACACTCACACACACACACCGGGCTTCAAAATTCCTGTGTAGGCAGACTCTAGATATCTCAATGCAGCAGGGCTAGAATGGATGAGTTTAACGTCCTCACAGCTAATGCTTATTCGGGACAAGTGGTTGCGGGTGATAATCATTCACGCGGTTTGTCGTTGATGGTATTGCACTATCAGTGGAGGTATCTGACCTAGGGATGGCTACAGCTCAGAAGGCAACGAGTTCTATCTCTCTTACTGTACCAGGCGGCCAAACCTAGTGACCAGACCAATGGCCTGGGCTCTCTACATTATTGTAGCTGGGCTTTAAACACTACAAATGTATGAACTTTGAAAAGCTACAATCTCTGTTATCCTACACTTTCTATACTGACGAACACGGGTCTGAATCATTGTTTTTCCTTTAGCTGATTAAATTTCACTCCAGTCACTAAAGATAGATGCCAACACGTGCTATCTTATCCACTTTTCGTTGAGACAATGTACGAACACCCCCCTCTCCAAAACAAAAATACAGATGATTAAAATTGCCATCTCCTCTTGCATGAACAGCAATACTTAATCTCTATCAATCTGTGAAGTCGAAATGCGGCTACCTTAATGGTGGGCAAAAACGCGCGCCTCTGAGCATGGGCACAGAAGATGGCTAATATGTCCTGTTTGTCTTCATCTGTGACACGATCACTGTGACAAACAGCATCAGCCTTAATAGCCAACAGTAGATATACAGAGGCTTTGTTTTTCCTGTTTTTCCTTCACAGTGACAACACGAATAGTCTCCAGCAGTCAACGAAGATGCAGAACCACTTTGTTTTTCCCTCACAGTGTTAACTTCAATTTTGCCCGAGAGCCAATACAAATACAGTAATTCTGTGTTTTTTTCTTCGCGATGATAATTCAAATCGTTTCAAAAAGCCAACAAAGATACGTACAGCAACGCTTTGTTTTCCCTGCTTTTTCTTTACCATGATAACTTCAATC
>CM054152.1:12224141-12239141 GCA_028751875.1 Rapana venosa
CTGTAGCCGTGCCACGCCGCCTCGTGCAGGGCTGTGTTCCCGTGCTGTCCACACACATCACCCCATCCACCCATCCACCATCCACCCATCCATCCATCCATCCATCCATCCATCCATCCACCCATCCATCCATCCATCCATCCATCCACCCATCCATCCATCCATCCATCCACCCATCCATCCATCCATCCACCCATCCATCCATCCATCCATCCACCCATCCACCCATCCATCCATCCATCCACCCATCCATCCATCCACCCATCCATCCATCCATCCACCCATCCATCCATCCACCCATCCATCCATCCATCCACCCATCCACCCATGAATGGTCAGCTTGAGTCTTGGGGGAGATGAGGAGGAGGGGAGGAAGAGGGGGAAGAGGAGGAGGAAGGAGGAAGAGAGAGGGAGGGGGGGAGGCGAAGATGAGGAGAGGGAAGTGGAGAAGGAAGAGAAAGAGGCGGAGGAGGAGGAAGAGGAAGAAGAAGAGGAGGAGGAGGAGGCGGAGGAGGAGAAGAGGAAGAGAGAGGGGGAGTAGGCGGAGGAGAAAGAGGAGTAGGAAGAAGAGGAGGAGGAGGAGTAGGAGGAAGGAGGAAGGACAGAGTGAGAGACAGACAGACAAACATACACAGACAGAGAGACAGAGACAGAGATACAGAGAGATAGACAAAGAGACAAACATACACAGACAGAGAGAGAGAGTGTGTGTCCCGAAGTAGGAATGCGGCTACCTTAAACGTGGACAAACTATCCCACACTCAAAATCTCACCCTTTGGCGAACCTCAGAGCTCTAGCCAAGAATCGAACAAACAAAAAAAGAAAAGAAAACCTAACAACCCCCCCCCCCCCCCCCACATCCCCAAAAAACAAACCACCAACAAAAAACCACTTAGTTACATTAGACAGTAAGCCGCAAAAAAACACAAAGAAACAAAAAACAACAACAACAAACTGCAGATTATTTGATGATAAACATACTTACGCTAAGCCTCTCGCAAGGGACACCAGATTACCCCGCGGAATTTAGACCGGAGCGCATAGTTTCACCTGATCCCCTCAGAATTGAAAGACGGGGTGGGAGAGGACAAAAGATTTCTTGTCTGCCTAAAAACTCCCCCCCCCCCCTGTCTGTTATCTTGATAGTCACACAATGTCGCCAGTGAGACGGATGGAAATTTAAGATTTTCATTACAGCTTGGATATCATTTTTCACACAAAAAATGGACAGGGAGGATGTATGGACTGGACAGGAAGATGTATGGAAATATAGATTATATTCGCGCGCTTGCGCTTGTGTGTGTGTGTGTGTGTGTGTGTGTGTGTGTGTGTGTGTGTGTGTGTGTGTGTGTGTGTGTGTGCGTTCGTGTACATGCGAGTACATATTTAACAAGCTTGTGCGTTGGTGCGCGTGTGTGCACGCGAACATAACGCTGATTACCCTCTCGCCCACCAGAAACACATTTGTGCGTCTCTATCTTCTTCTTCTCGTTTATTTTTTGTATTTCGAGGATACGAGAATAAGCAAGCACCATGTGATTTCTTTTTTTTCATCCAGTCATAAGTATGCATGCGGTTTTGTACATTTTGTCATCTGTTCCCACCGGCACATACTTCCTACACTTCCGAAAAGCAGAACAGTTTTTCAACATGTGCGCAAAAATGTTCTGCATGTGTTCGCACATGGGACCTCGGTTTACAGCCTCTGTTTGTCTGTCTGTCGGTCTATCTCTGTTTTTCTGTCTGCTTGTCTCTGTCTGTCTATCTGTCTGTCTGTCTCCCCCCTTCCTCCCCCCTCTCTCTCCCCCTCCCTCTCTCTCCATCCTTCCCTCTCTCCACCCCCCCTCTCTCTCTCCATCCCTCCCTCTCTCTCTCCATCCCTCCCTCTCTCTCTTTCTCTCTTCCCCTCCCTCTCTCTCCATCCCCCCCCTCTCTCTCTCCCTCCCTCTCTCTCCATCCCTCCCTCTCCCCCTCCCCCTCTCTCTCTTCCTCCCCCATCTCTCCTCTCTCTCACCTGGTCAGGTACGTTGACGCTGCATCCCATCTGTATACAGGTCTCCAGTGATTCCACCTGTCCCTGGGAACACGCCCTCTGCACTGCCGTGTACCCACCCTGAAATCACACACACACATATATAAATATAAATAGATATATTCATATATACATTTTCCAATTTTCCCTACATTTACCAGTCGCCAGATTATTTCATCTCTCTCCGGCGCTTCTCCCCTATCAAAGAAAAGAAAAACACAAACGAACATACATTTTCATCATTTTTTTTAACACAGAGAGAGAGAGTGAGACAGACAGAGTCAGATAGACAGAGTGAGAGAGGCAGAGACAGCCAGCCAGAGAGATAGAGACAGAGAGAGAGAGAGACAGAAAGAGAAAGAGAGAGGGAGGGAGGGAGGGAGAGAGAGAGAGAAGAGAGAGAGAGGAGAGAGAGAGAGAGGAGAGAGAGAGAGAGAGAGGAGAGAACTCGAACTCGAACTCGAATATTTTAATGAGGGTAATTGGATAAGCCAGAGGCTTCTTTACACCAGGCCCTCATGGGGAAAAAAGTGAAACAAACATAAATAAACCAATTGATCAACAAACAAGATAATGTCATAAAGCAAATAAATGAATCATTCAAATAGCCATTCAATTATTGACTGAAGTCATGAAATCAATGAAAGACCACAGAAGTAAACCAATCGAATAAATAAACAAAACCAATTAAACATTGACAAACTCCCCTCCTTGACACACCCCTCCCCTAAACAGACAACCCTCCCCCCAAAACACAACACACACCCACGCACGACACGCACGCACGCACGCACGCACGCACACACACACACACACACACACACACACACACAAACACCACACATCACACGCGTACATATGCACGGACACGCAACTACACGTGCGAGCTTGCACAAATCATACAAATCGTCCAGGATACAAATCCATACACATGTACATTTCCTCACATATCATAACAGCCTTGTCATAATCAGAGAAGAGAGAGAGAGAGAGAGAGAGAGAGAGAGAGAGAGAGAGAGAGAGAGAAGAGAGAGAAGAGAGAGAGAGAGAGAGAGAGAGAGAGAGAGAGACGGACGGGCAGACAGACAGACAGACAGATGGACGAACATAGACAGATGGCAAGGACTCCCACATACCACCACCAATGCTCTCTAGGATAACTAATACAATGGGAATAGACGGTGATCTTTGATCGAAGCTACACGGTGAAAGTGATCGTTTATCCATTCATACGTCACTGCACAGCTTGAACATCTTCCCCCCCCCCCCCCTCCTTTCCCAAGTTGGTAGGTAACATTTATCCTAACGACTCTAGTATATACCTAGGCAACAGGAAAACGCTGCCTAAGGAATAATCAGAATCCTTATCATCATCAACTTGTACTTCTTCCATGATGAATTTAACATGCTAAAGTAACATTTCAGTCCCACTGCTACTGCTCAGCTGGAATAACCAATTGTGTGTGGATTCTGTTGCATTTAACATGCCTAATCTAAGCACTGGTATTTCAGTGCACATTTTGACTGGCCTGGGAAATAGCGCAATGTCTTCCTTTCACATAGGAGTTCCTGCTGGGATTTAAACCTGTGATCCCAGCACTGAACACCCTACATCATGATTATTGGTTAAGTAACGCAAATCCCTTTTTATTGAACGAAGCAAATAAGAGCAAAACGCTTTGTGCATTGGCATGCCCAATTTTTTGGCCTCTTAGAAATCTCCCGTTGGCCAACTGTGCATGCAGACTTTATAGAATTAGGCCTACATCCCCGATAGAAAATGATGACGTGGTCAACCATCTGGAGCTACACGAGGGAAGAGAATATGGAACAAATGTAGACTACCATTATTACAGAAGCAGCGCATTAAAGTCAGCATAGAGAATGTTTTTCCACAACATTTCATCATGCAGGGAATTAAAAGGAAGGGCATTTTCTTGAACGGCAGGGTGAGTGGCAGTTAGCCCAGCCATAAACCACCCGTCATATTTATTAGCTGTATAGAACTCCACACTGCCAACGTAATTCACGATGAAAGAGTCCCCTCACTCCGCTAGTGTCAATACAAACCTTTTCATAGACATATGCACACCTGAGGTTTGTTCATGACATGTTTAGAATTGGCACTCAACGCCGTTTTCTATCATGTCGCGGCTGAATATTCCTTAACTACCATGTCAAACTTTCCCTTCTCCCTCCTCTTATCAAGCCCCTCCCCTCTCTGTTAGCTGCACAGTCCTGCTAGGCTAGGCTAGCTATGTCGGTGGTGGATCGGTGGTCTAGAAGTAACGCGCCTGTCTAGAATGCGAAAAGTCCGGGTCGGAAGTGTGCGGTGGTTCGAATCCCGTTTGGGCCCGAAACTTTTCCCCCATCCATTAGACCATGAGAGGTGGTTTGGGCGCTAGTCTTTCGGATGAGACGATAAACCGAGGTCCCGTGTGTTACGCAAAATTATTCAGCGCACGTAAAAGAACCCACGGCAACAAGAGAGTTGTCCCTGGCCAAATTCTTAGAAAAAAGCCACTCTGATAGGAAAACAAATACAGTTGCAGACAACAACAAAAAAGGGTGGCGCTGCTCTTGTGGCGACGCGCTCTCCCTGGGGAGAGCAGCCCAAATTTCACGCAGAGAAATCTCGTGACTTAAAGTGGTATAAATGAAATAAATGAAAAATGTCGTCTGGCAAAGTTTATAGGTCACTGGATGGAAACACGGCAAATGTGCAGACTGAATGTAATTCAGGTCCCAGGGAGATAAAGAATGTTATGACGACAGAATAACAAGTAAAGCTTCAGTTTTAGACTTCATTTTCTGTCTTGATGACGGGATAGCTCAGTGGTCGGAGCACTCGCTTTGCCAATGTTAAGCAGCATCGAACGTGGTTACCAAGTGGATGAGTGACCGTTTGTGCGCCCTAGCTTCAGTACAGCCCACCAGTTCACCCAGCTGTCAATGGGTACCTAAATGGGTACCTGCCCTCTTTAGGGTCAGGGAAGGTAAAGCTGCGAGGGAGAGGAAAGGGCGCCACCCTCAATATGCTGGCCCCTGAGGTCTTTGATGCCTCGCTCCCCTACGACCACAAGGTTATGGGACACCTTTACCGTTTCCTGTCTGACCCATCGGTTTGCGCTATCTGCCAACAAAGAAGTGAAAAATCTGTGACTTTGTTGGCGTTTCCTCGTGCGCTTATCGCGTCCCGTGTACCATGTGAGAAAGGCTATCTCCTTGATACCCTTCAAAGTCTCATCTATTTATTTATTCTTTTATATCGAGATAATCGAATAAGCACTCATGAGCTTTTTTACATCCAGTCCTTGTGTGTATACAGTTTTGTAAATTTTGTCAATTGTTCCCACCGGCACACAATGGCCTACCCTTTCGAAAAGCGGAATAGGATTTACCGTGTGCGCAAGGTGCTCTGCGTGCGTTTGCACACGGGGCCTTGGTATATAATGTCATCCAAAGGACTTTTGGGGAGAGTGGAGACTGCACTGATGTTAACTCCAGGGGAAAAAAATCCTCTTGAACGGGAATCAAATGCGAGTCGTCAGATTGCAAGCGCAATGTTCTAACCACTAGGCTATCTCGTCCCCCAAGATATGGAGGGGAAAAAACCACAAACTCAAATCCACATCTAGATGGAATTCCAGTCCCAAATCTCCACGCTTTCAATACCAGCATGATATCTGCAGGGCAACATTCCTGTCTAATCCATGTGTTTTGTTGTTGTTGCTTTTGTTTGTTTCTTCTTCTCCCCAGTTTAATTGCCAGTTTTGTTGTTAAATAGTCACCCTTCCCCTCTCGTTTACCGTTGATCTGTGTTACTGTAAGCAGCCCTCAGGATTGCCCCTCCCTCCTTTCCGATTTATCGTCAAAACATATTTTCACATTAAACTAAGACGATAAAAGTAATGCGCACACTATAGACATAATAAAGTTGACACACTTTTCCTAGCTTTGCAACTTCGCTTACATCCCAAATAAAGTCCTGAAAATACTGCATCAACTGCCAAATTTGACACGCCGCATTCAGTTTTATATTCTTCCTGAAAGCCCAACTGAAATCCTGAAAATACTGCATCAACTGCCAAATTTGACACGCCACACTTAGTTTTATATACCCTCCCTAAAACCCAAAATTAAATCGTGAAATAATACATTTACTGCAAACTTTGATCTAGCCTACAAACTGCAAAATATGACACACCATACTCAGCTTTATAACCTCCTTAATACCCCTCCCCCCAAAAAAAAATCATAAAAATATTGCATCAACTGTAAACTTCAACACCTCCCCTCACTTTACACCCTCTTTCAAACCCACCCCCTGTTCCTCCTCCTCACCTCTCCCCCTTTCATATTATGCACACGCGTACGCACACGCATACACGAGCTGAAGTGCGAAGCCGTGAATAAAAAGCGGACGAGAGCTATAAGCAGGGTAGGCCTAGTCATTCAGACCTTTATGGATATGTAGCGCGTTGGCTACGGCGAGTGCCTGCATAGAACTGCAGAGCAGAGAGAGAGAGAGAGAGAGAGAGAGAGAGAGAGAGGAGAGAGAGAGAGAGTTGTGGTGGTCACACTTCATGCTGAATAAGGGGAGCAGGGACAAAGAAGATGACAGAATATTTTGGCATTCTCTTACTGCTTTGTTTGGTTGCAGTTGTAAACTGACGGCACATTCTGTCATATCAATTCTTGCATACATATTTCACACATGCAGCACGTTCGTCATTTGTACAACCACGGCATGCAGCATACAATTCTCGTAAAATGACAACATCAAATATCGTGCAACGTACACAAATCGGTTAAGTCAATGTAGTAATGAGAACAATAGCCGGTCTGTACATTCTTACCATAAAAAATAGTAACTATTAAAAACAATTTGTTTAAGAAATTGTCAAGTTTGCAATAAATGCAGTATTTTTCATTATTTCATTTTTGTGGGAGCTACCAATCACGCTTTAGTTAAGTCAGAAAAGCAGAAGAAAAATAGAAGAAAGACACGGAAAGAGATAGTGACTAGCTAATCGAATATTGTACCCTAGGGCATGCATGGCTTTCATACCAGATTTTCGAGGTGGTCCTGTTACATTTCTGTTACGTGCTGGCTGACTTGACTTCTTCTCTTAACTTCCTGAGGAGTGGTTGGGAATGCATGCACAGCAGCATTTTTCAGGGCCCCATGTCGTGGGCATGTTAGGTCTGTTCGTGTCATCTACTCCACCAGTCTGGACAGCACTTCTCTGAGAAGTGGTTGGTTTTTCACGTGTGCACATACATTTGCACACGAATCCTTCGTTTAATTAAAGTCTGTCTATCCGGCGGACTTGTAAGGGACTGGAGTCAGTACCACTGTTAACTTCAGGGGAAAAATCCCCTTGAACAGACCGCTTAGTGGAGACTGGACCCCGTATACCCGGCTGCCTTCAGGTACCGACTACAATACTCTAACCAATGGGCTTTCTCCCCCTTTCCCCAGCCCCTTCTCTAAAAAGGGAGGAAAGACATGGAGAGATCACGGCTTTTAGACCAGATTTTCCAGGTGGTCCTGTTTCATTTCTGTTAAAAATGCTGCTGTGCAGTGCCCACAACCACTCCTCCAGAAGTTAACTTGAACAAACTCGTGTAAGGCAAATTGTAAAACCAAACAGGCCAATATATATTTCAATATTCCCCTATGCTGGACAAGTCTGGAATGTGATTTAATCAAAGGCGACGTATACATTGCAATCCATTAAAGCTTTACACCAGCAAATGAAATCCATGATGAAGCGTTTAACCTCCCATTACACCTACACTAGGATACTTCTGCTACAAAAAAAACAACAACCCAGGAGAACACCCCCAAACCAAGAAGGCCATCAAACAGTACCAAAAAAGCCCACCCAAAACAAAACCAAAAAAGCACCACCCACCCACCAACAGCCCCCAGGGCCTAGTCTGTGCCCGTTCACAGCTGCAGCTGTAAGGGACCACACTCTCTAGTGCTAGTTCACGTCAACACTTTAAGGCTGCCTCTTCATTTCCTCCCAAACGTTAACGGTCTCGCTCATTTCTTCTGCGCATTAACTGTTCTCTCCACACTCGATCCCCACTTCGCCAAGGTGGATGTTTATATCTCTAAACAGGCGATACCAGTCGTCCTCCGTCCCCCCCTCTCCATTCCCTTCACCCTTCAAGCAAATTGAAAAAAAAGCGACTAAGGTAGCTCAGCCAAAATATATAGGCAACAAAGCTTTAACTGTTTTTTTTCTTAGGTTATTCCATAAAGTTTGGTCACTTTTATTTAACAGGGTAATTATTGAAGTGTGTATCTTTTGTGCAAAATAGAAAAAAGTCAGTCAGAGGCGTCATAATTAAGAGAATTGAAGGCTGTAAATCATTTTGATTGTTTCTCTGGCTTGCTTGTCCCACGTGTACATAATGATAATAATGATACATTATGAAATTTCTATAGCGCTGAATCTTGTAAAGCAGACATATCAAAGCGATCATCTCATCATTTCCATTTAAACATAAAAACAAAAGGCAAACCCTCAAAAAACTTATATGTCAGTACCATCACATTCATATTTTGAAGATGCAAATAATCTAAAAATCTGAAAAAAGGGTGTAGTACAACAAACTTGTGATATGTATTGCGCGGCTTGAATGCCTAACATAATCTAACTTTGATCTCAAATAAATAAAATGAATCGAGCGCAAACTCTAGCAGAGAATACTCCAAATCATTTCAGAGCTATGGCCCAGGCTAAAAGCTGTGTCAGTTATTGATGTCAGCTAATTGCCAAGGCCTACACTAAAATGTTGTTATGTGGTAAAATGTTTGTAGAGATTGCCTTCAGCCATGACAAGCTCTTAACATAACAACCTGCACTCTCCTTTAAAGGAGAAAAATCCTCTGAAGTCGGAGTATGGCTGCCTATAAGGCGAGGTACTTAAAAACAGTCACACACGCAAACTTCTCATTCAGTGTTCAATTTCAATCTCACAGTGATTCCCAGGTTCCCGGGATGAGTGAGTCAGAGTGCTCATTCTGTGTGACACCCGAGACTGTTAAGCTGGGGAACGCACACCAACAATAACATTTTAGAGCTGGATTTCTACACATTCTCATCGTCTGCCTTTAAAAGGGGTGGTCCCTAACGGTATAGGCACACTGACTGAACCAAGCACACCACCAGCAGGAATACATTTCCCAAACACAAGCACAATGATAGCGCAGGTAGAGTTACAGGAAGGATCCGATTCAATGGAGACTGCGGGTAATACAGTAATAGTTCAATAATGTGGCGTAAAGTGAGAAGGATTAGGATAGAGGTCGCCGAGCATAATGTGGTGATAACGGCAACGTCTATATAATAATTATGTGACAGACAGATAGACAAGCAGGCAGGCAGGCAGACAGACAGACAGACAAAGAGAGAAAGAGAGAGAGAGAGAGAGAGAGAGAGAGAGAGAGAGAGAGAGAGAGAGAGAGAGAGAGAGAGAAGACAGAGACAGGCAGAGAGGAAACAGAGACAGACAGAGACAGGCAGGTAGGCAAACAGTCAGACAGACAGACTGAGACAGAGACAGGCATACAGACAGACAGACTGAGACAGACAGACACACAGACAGACAGACGGACGGACTCACAGAATCTTGAAGATCCAAGGGGCAGCCATGGTTGATCAGCAGACGACAGACCTCCGGGTGACCGTTGTGAGCGGCGTAGTGTAATGCCGTCCTCCCCTCCTGTAGTACACACACACACACACACACACACACACACACACACACACACACCACACCCACCACAACACACACACACACACACACACCACACACACACACACACACACACACACACGACACACACATACACACACATTTATAATCATGTCATGCTGTCTATACCAGGTAGCAGAGTGAGAAGGCCTCATCATGGCTGAATCCATCAAATTATACTATTATGCATATATATATTACCTTTCAAGGTACCAAAGTAGAAGTGCAATCTGTTATAACTTTTGTTTTGTTTTTACTAATTACATTGTTTCTCGTTCCTCGGCTAGAGCTCCAAGGTTTATCAACGATGACATTTTTGCATAAGCATCTTCCCCCCCCTCCCCACCAATAATATGGTAGCCGCATTCCGACTTCGGGGATACAGTTGAGAACTGAACCTACTTCATTTTGCTAGGACAGTCGGGAAGTACTTCCCTGCTCTTTTTTTAAATTTTCAACTGTCGTGGGTTCTTTTCTCATGCACAAGTTCGTAAGCACACGGGTCGGACTGATTGAGAGTCTCCTTTGGAAGAAAGGCTTGGTTTTAAACATAACTGTATTCGATGGAATAGTTTGCCGAGGATGAAGAGCTTTGCAAAGTGTGCTGACCTTGCTGCAATCCCTTGTTGCCAGTCACTGGCCCCAGGTCAAAAGCCTAGTCGGTCATCAGTGTAAACTGAACGCCAAGGCCTGAAAATAATTCAAGTGTTATGTTTTGAAATTTTACGTTGAGAATCAATGTCTTCAGTCACCATGACAAGCTCTTAGGACAACAACCTTCACTCTCCTTTAGAAGGAGCAGGGAATATCCCCCTGAAGTCGGAGTGTGGCTGCCTGTATGGCCGGCGAGGTAGTTGAAAAACAATCATACATGCTCACTTCTCATCCAGTGTGTGCTTACAGTCTCACAGTGATTCCCAGATGTGATGGACAAGGCAGGGTACGCTCGTTTGTTAAACATGTTTCCATAACACTGAGCCCCATAATTATAGGTTCTAAGCTTGTTGCTGCTCAAAATGATGTAGGCCTACTGTATGATTTTGTTACGATGCTTTTCGAATTAAACATGTTTCAAACACAGATGGTGATATTTCTTCTTCTTTTTTTTCTTGTTCTTCTTCTTGTTCTTGTTCTTGTTCTTCTTCTTCTTCTTCTTCTTCTGCTTCTTCTTCTTCTTCTTCTTCTTCTTCTTCTTCGTTGAACGCTCAGACAGCACTTTTGTTGTCTGTCACATGAGCAAAAATGCATTGCGCTGCCGTTAAGCGCCTGACAAGTCAGGCCCAGCACATCCGACTTCGGCATGGGAGAGAAATTCTCTTTTAAGTCTTTCTGGAAAATAAGCACGAGAATGGACCAAGAAGGCAGAAAATAAACGAGAAGGAGGTGACAAGAAGATACGGAACAAGACAGAAACAAAGAGAAGGATAGAAAAGAGGGAATTCCTAGCACAGAATTTCCAGAATGTGGGAATGCTATTTACACTGACAGGCCCACAGCATACCAAAAGGGAGAGATGGTGATACTAACTCCTTCCATTTAGAGATAAACCCCAAGCCAAGACCATCCCTCCACAATGCAGAACTCTAACCACATCCCAGTTCCATTCTCACAATCGAGAGCAAACCGACAATTCAACACACAGCTCAAACATGTACCTTGCATTACACGCAGCACCGCTAAATGGTTTTAAGCAGCAGTGTCAACTTTCACTCAGACCCTGCAGTGCGGTGAAGTGATACCTCTGATCCCGTGCTCAACCTCAGTCAACCCACGGGGAGCTGAGCAGTCTAGCCGTGATTCCCCCTGACCAGCCAGACAAATCCCTTACCCACTACGCCACCGTGGCCACCGTCCTCAGCAACGAATCCCCAATGCTGCAGGGGGAAAAGACAGACGACTTTGGCATACCAGCAGACAACTTTGGCATACCAGCAGACAGACAGATGACTTTGGCATATCAGCAGACAGACAACTTTTGCATACCAGTAGACAGACGACTTTGGCATACCATCAGATAGACAGACGACTTTGGCATACCATCAGTAGACAGATGACTTTGGCATACCAGCAGACAGATGACTTTGGCATACCAACAGGCAGACGACTTTGGCATACCAGTAGACAGATGACTTTGGCATACCAGCACACAGATGACTTTGGCATACCAGCAGACAGACAGAAGACTTTGGCATACCAGTACAGACAACTTTGGCATACCAGCAGACAGATGACTTTGGCATACCAGCAGACAGACAGATGACTTTGGCATATCAGCAGACAGACAGATGACTTTGGCATATCAGCAGACAGACAGATGACTTTGGCATATCAGCAGACAGACAACTTTGGTATACCAGTAGACAAATGAATTTGGCATACCAGTAGACAGATGACTTTGGCATACCAACAAGCAGACGACTTTGGCACACCAGTAGACAGACGACTTTGGCATACCAGAAGACAGACAGACGACTTTGGCATACCAACAAGCAGACGACTTTGGCATACCAGTAGACAGACGACTTTGGCACACCAGTAGACAGACGACTTTGGCATACCAGTAGACAGACGACTTTGGCATACCATTAGACAGATGAATTTTGCATACCAGCAGACAGATGACTTTGGCATACCAGCAGACAGATGACTTTGGCATACCATCAGACAGACAGACGACTTTGGCATACCAGCAGACAGACGACTTTGGCATACCATCAGACAGACAGACGAATTTGGCATACCAGCAGACAGATGACTTTGGCATACCAGCAGACAGACGACTTTGGCATACCATCAGACAGACAGACGACTTTGGCATACCAGCAGACAGACGACTTTGGCATACCAGTAGACAGATGACTTTGGCATACCATCAGACAGACAGACGACTTTGGCATACCAGCAGACAGACGACTTTGGCATACCAGTAGACAGATGACTTTGGCATACCAGCAGACATATGACTTTGGCATACCATCAGACAGACAGACGACTTTGGCATACCAGCAGACAGACGACTTTGGCATACCAGTAGACAGATGACTTTGGCATACCAGCAGACAGATGACTTTGGCATACCAGCAGACAGACGACTTTGGCATACGAGTACAGATGACTTTGGCATACCAGAAGACAGACGACTTTGGCATACCAGAAGACAGACAGATGACTTTGGCATACCATCAGACAGACAGACGACTTTGGCATACCAGCAGACAGACGACTTTGGCATACCAGCAGACAGACGGACGACTTTGGCATACCATCAGACAGACAGACGACTTTGGCATACCAGAAGACAGACAGATGACTTTGGCATACCATCAGACAGACGACTTTGGCATACCAGCAGACAGACAGACGACTTTGGCATACCATCAAACAGACGACTTTGGCATACCAGCAGACAGACGACTTTGGCATACCAGTAGACAGACAACTTTGGCATACCATCAGACAGACAGACAACTTTGGCATACCATCAGACAGACATACGACTTTGGCATACCAGTAAACAGATGACTTTGGCATACCAGCAGACAGACGACTTTGGCATACCAGCAGACAGACAGACAGAGAGACGCCAGTGCCTGCTGTGTGGTGTTAATCTGGGCTTCCCACCCCTGCTGCTCTTCCCACTCCTGTAGTTCCTCCCTGCTTCACTCTTCCACTATCTTTGTTTCCCCCACTCCACCCCCTCAGCTTTGAAATCAAAGAGCCCCCCAACCCCCCTCCACCCTTCTTTCTCTTTGCTGATGTCTAGCCTCTCTTTTGTGTTCCTCCACAACAACTAATGCCGCTAATCTCTGCAGCCTGAGGGTAACAAATGGGTAAGCAAGCATATTGGGTGCACTTACACATGTAAAGTGTGTGTGTGTGTGTGTGTGTGTGTGTGTGTGTGTGTTGTGTGTGTGTGTGTGTGTGTGTGTGTGTGTGTGTGTGAGTGTGTGTGTGTGATGGTGTGTTTGTGTGTGTGTGTGTCTTGTATGCAAGCTAAGTGTATACTAGCTAAGCTACAGCTTATAATCTCTACCAAAAGACAAACCAACATCAAGCTTTCATTTAGCGCAAAAAGATAAAAGTACTGAGAGATTTGTACCTTCAAAGAGAGGCACCTTACAACAGAAAGATGTAAAATCCTCTCCCAGTGAGAGATGGACCCAAGCATAACCATTAAACTACAACACAATACTCTAGTCACATCCCATTTCCATTCTCATACCGTGGAGAATAAACCTACATACATAGGTCAATCTTCGTCGAATGCTCAGACAGCACTTTTTGAGGCCCTGACAAATGCTATTGAATGCCAAAGGCTCTTCAAGGGTCCAAAGAGCTTGTCCCTCATTGGCAGGACAGTAGGCCAGATAACGGCCCTCAGGTTTTGGTGTGTTAGATGGACAGGTCTGAAGGAGGTGTTCCACTGTCATAATAATAATAATAATAATAATAATGTATGGAATTTATATAGCGCTGAATCTTGTAAAGCTACAAATCAAAGCGCTTTTTTTTAAATGCGTGTGTATGCGGTTTTTTAATTTTGTCATCTGTTCCCACCGGCACACAATGGCCTACTCTTTCGAACAGCGGAACAGGATTTAATGTGTGCGCAAGATGTTCTGCATGCGTTCGCACACGGGGCCTCGGTTTATAGTCTCATCCGAAGGACTTTGACATTCAGTTCGATTTTTTTGTCATGGGAGAAGTGCTGCAGAAGCACGCCTCAGAATCACCACTGTGGAACTTGGTGAACATGGTGTTATGTCCGAGTCTGCAGTGTCCAGCCCTCAGTCTCACAGTTGTCACTCTTGTGCCTGGCGTTACAACTCCATTCACTGATGGCCGAGTGTCAACTTTCACACAGACTCAGCAGTGGGGTGAGTGAAGTGACACCTCTGATCCCGTGCTCATCCTCAGTCAAGCCACTGGGGGAGCTGGGGGATCTAACCCTGATCCCCCCTGACCACCCAGACAAATCCCTTACCCACTACGCCACCATGGCCACGGTCCTCTGCAGCAAATCCCTACCGATGCAGGGGAGCAGAGAGACGCCAGTGCCTGCTGTGTGTTGTTAATCTGGGCTTCCAACCACCCTTGCTCTTCCCACTCCTGTCCTGCCTCCTTTGTTTGCCTTTGTTGTCATTGTTGCACAGACTGGGGAACACTCCTCCTCCACTATCTCTGTCACTTC
>CM054152.1:12244141-12249141 GCA_028751875.1 Rapana venosa
CTATCTATCTATCTATCTATCTTTCAATTCTCTAACAAACTGTTCTTCATAACCCACCCCCTGGCATAGCCAAACAATACCAAATCCATTTATCGTCAAAAGATCTTTTACTTTAGTCGCCCAGTTTACTTTACCATTATTATGTTGTATAAGCAGCATCTCGTATGCTTGTCTGTTTATTCTTAACATAGGAAGCCTGATAAGTTTAATCCAGTATTTAATGCATTTAGTTATGGTTCTTATATAAAAGGGGTATCTACCAGTTTCTCCGTACATAAGTTTATTTGATGCATGTAATGGAACACATAAGAATTTTTTCATGGCAAAGAAAGATAGACTTATTTCATGTTTTCATCAAAACTGGCATGAACAGTTAATGTCTAGTGAAAAATACACTTGGTATAGCTCCTTTAAAGATGCGTTTGGTCCAGAACAGTATCTGATATCGTTAACTAATAAAAGGCTTCGAAGTAATTTACTAAAATTTAGGCTAAGATTGTGTGGTCTTTTGAACTGCAAACAATGGTATATTACAGCAGAGACAGACAACAACTCTTGTCCAGCATGTGGAGAAGAAGAAGAAGATGAATTTCATTTTTTGTTTGCTTGTAGAACTTATCATGACATTCGCCAAAAAATTGCTTTTTTGACAAACCCAACCAACAGGTCCACCAATCTTGTACAAAAGGTGTTATCTTCAAATAATATGTCCGAGCTTAAATCTTTAGCAATATATATAACGCAGGCTCTAGATAAACGTAAGCAGACTATGAATGAAACGGATCCTATACGTAATAACTGAAAATATTGGTTGGCATTATCTGACTTTGATTATTACTCATGTCCTTTTCATATCATTCCTATGTTAATATGTTACTTACAATTACCCCCTTTGACTGATGGCTTGTAGCTTTTGTCAAATAAAATTCGTTCATTCATTCATTCGTTCATTCATTATATCTATCTATCTATCTATCTATCTATCTATCTATCTATCTATCTATCTATCTATCTATCTATCTATCTATCTATCTATCTATCTATCTATCTATCCATCTATTATTTTTTTTATTAATATGTATTTATTCATTTATTCTTTCATTTCGAGGATAATGGAATAAGCACTCATGTGCTTTTCCCTTTACATCAAGTCCCTGTGTGTATGCAGTTTTGTAAAAATGTTGCCATCCGTTTCCACCGGCACACAATGGTCTACTCTTCTAAAAAGGGGAACAGGTTTTAACGTGTGCGCACACGGGACCTTGGTTTATAGTCTCATCCGAAGGACTTTTGTATATGATATATAGACTACATATACAGACAGACAGACAGACAGACGATCGCCCCCCCCTCCCCCCCCCCCCCCCCCCCCCCCCCATCCCACACACACACACACGACGGCCCCAAAATAAGACATTTATAATTACAGACGCAGACAGGAAAAAAATTCCATCATAAACAAAGTGAAGAGACTCTCTGCATAACGTGCCAGGTGAAATCAGCAGGCTGTCATTACAAGAGCTTCCCTCTCTCTCTCTCTCTCTCTCTCTCTCTCTCTCTTTATCTCTCTCTCACTCTCAGTCTCTCTCTCTCTCTCTCTCCCTCTCTCTCTCTCTCTCTCCTCATCGCCGCCCCTCTCTCTCTCTCTCTCCCTCCATCCCCCCTCTCTCCCTCTCTCCTCCCTCTCTGTCTCTATCCCTTCTGTTTCTCTCTCATCTTCTTCCTCCCCCTTCTCTCTCCTCTCCCTCCCTCCTTCCTATCTGATTTGTCTCTCTCCCTCTCTGTGTCTGCTTCTGTCCCTGTCTCTTTCTGTATCTGTCTGTCTGTGTCTGTCTCTCTCTCTTCCTTCTCTCTCCTTCCCTGCTCCCCGCCCCCCCCCCCCTCTCTCTCTCTCTCTCTCTCTCTCTCTCTCACACACACACGCACGCACACACACACACACACACACACACACACACACACACACACACACACACACACACACACACACACACACACACACACACACATGCAGTGAGAGAGAGAGCACTACAGTTGATAGCTGCAACAACAAGAAGAAGGGTGAAGGTATCATTAACTGACAACTAAACACGGGGCATATCATTACCAACAAAACACGCACAGGTAAGCGGCAAAGGAAACATGCACTCAAGCTTTTCACCATCTACATCTCGGATTTGTTGACACCGACAGTTACTAGGTAAAAGGGGAGTCCTTTTGTTTGTTTGTTTGTTTGGGGTTTTTTGGTGGTTGTGGTATGGATTGTGGTGTGTATTTGTTATTGTGTTGGATTTTGTTATTGTTATTGTTGTTGTTCTTGGTGGTGGTGGTGGTGGAGTTGTGTGAGTGTGTGTGCATGCTTCTTTTACACTATATGCCAACACATGTGTGTGTGGTGGTGTGTGGTGGTGTGTTTGTGTTTGTGTGTGTGTTTGTGTGTGTGTTTGTGTGTGTGTGTTTGTGTGTGTGTGTGTGTGTGTGTGTGTGTGCATACATCATTTTCAGACACATTTCATTCATTTAGAACGTATATGAAGACAAGCTAAAGTGAAAAGGGTCATATATTAAGAAAGCTTTTAGTTTCAGCAATTTGCGACTTTTTTGCTGTTGTTGTTATCTTCCACAAATCTTTCTTTTCGTCATCGAGCTCATTCTATTCATTTTCAGTCTATATACAACCATGGTGAATCGACGGTTATTCGTTACACTGTGCAACAAAATGTAAAAAATCTACATTTTTGGTATCTGCAACAAAGAGGTGTCTTTTCTTCTTCGTTCCTTTGTTCAATTTTAATCCTTAATGGCATCGAATGCGGTTTTTTTATTACCATACTTGACAACAACAAAACGCGACATATACTTTAACAACACACAGCCATAACTTCAAGCAACAGCCAGCTTAAAACATATTGTGCCCCGCTATATAAATGGAAATCAGGTCTAACAAATGCACGCAACAAGCAACAAAAAACCTCACACAAACACACAAATACATATGCTTCCTTTTGGACACGTAAGCATAGACCTCTGCCTCGAATAGATCTTACGCCTAAGGCATAAACGCGACATAGTCATGGCACAGAATTAGCACTGACTTCTAATAGAACTTCTTGAGAAGTCTTTGCACCGAATCGTCCAGGCGATGCCGTGAATAGCACAGGCATAGCCAGCTTCTGACTTCTTATACAAAAAAGTCTCTGCTCTAAATTATTCAGGCAACATGTCTTGGGCAAGCTAAACCTGGTGAAGCCTATTTCCCCTTAGTAGGGCATAGGCAATAATATAGGCAACGTCTAGCCCATATGGTGTTCTGGCCGACAGTTTATTGTTCTAGCCTAGAAAGCCCAGTTAGGGAGCAAGGCTCATGATTATGTATCGTCAGGTTCGCCTGTTTTTTTCGGCTCCTGTAGCTAGATTGCGGTAGTTGGGCTCATTAGCATAATTTATCGTCGTCTTTTTACTGCTGTTTTACTGAAAGCCAGGCTAGGGGCATTCTTTACGAAGCCGTACGTCGTCCTTGCTGACAAAGTTTGCAACATCCCAGCATGCATAAACGCACGCACGGAACATGTGGAAAAACATGCATGCATGCATGCATGCACGTACCTACGTACCTACCCACATACATACATACATACATACATACACACACAGTCATCAGCGACAAAGACGGACATAAAGAAATAGAGAGGAAGAAACATAGAGAGACCGACAGAAAAGCGCGCGCGCGCGCGCGCAACACACACACACACACACATTCATGCAGGCAAGTTCTATGCACTCGCTAATAACGTTGGGGAGAGGGGGGGGGGGGGGGGGTACCAACCAACAATTTTTGTCTTTGAAGCTAAAAGGCTGCAAACGGAATAAAACGGTATCTTCATCACAGCCAGACCTTTACATTCTAACAACCAGAAACAATAACGATGTTTTGTTGTTGTTGTTGTTGTTGTTGTTGTATGTGGTTGTATGTTGCGCGTTCCCCAGCTTAACACCCTAATCACCACCCAGAATGATGACTCTTTTTCACTCACCACAGGTGAAAATCCACCGTGAGACCGTTAAGTACACACTGGACGAGAAGTTTGCGAGTATGATTAATGTTTTCAAATACCTCGCCATTTAGGCAGCGATATTCCGACTTCTGAGGATTTTTCTCCCTTAGCTGAGGTTGTTATGCTTAGTGTTTGCCACGGCTGAAGACATTGCAAAGCAAAATACTAATTGTTTTATTAATGTAGGCCTAGGCATTTAGTTGACGTCAATAACTGGCAAAGCTTTTGGGCTGGGCTAATGAGCAATCCAGTAAAACAGACGATAAAGATTCCACGGTTATTCTGCACTTCTTGCGCTTTCTCTCTCTGTCTGTATGTCTTTCTGTCTGTTTCTCTGTCTCTGTCTCTCTGTCTTTCTGTCAGTCAGTATGTCTGTCTGTCTGTGTCTCTGTCTGTTGGTCTGTCTGTCTCTGCCTCCACCCCCCCCCCCCCCCACCATTCCAGATCTAATACTTTATTACCACACTTAACAAAGAAATTCACTCATTCCCTCTCTCCCTCCCTCCAATGTTAAACAATTTAATTCTACATGAAATAACGAATTCAAAGCAAAGATGGCGACAATATTTTATTGATTCAACTTGCACGAGTAAAAGCAACCCCCCCCAAAAGAAAAAAAAGCAATAATTAATAATAATAATAATAATAATGTATGGAATTTATATAGCGCTGAATCTTGTAAAGCAACAAATCAAAGCGCTCAGATTTTATTTCATACCACTTTAAGTCACGGCAGATTTCTCTCCGTGAAATTCGGGCTGCTCTCCCCGGGGAGAGCGGGAGAACGCGTCGCCACTTAGCGCTGCGCCACCCTTTCACCCTTTTTTTTTTTTTTTCTGCAGCTGTATTTGTTTCCCTATCAGAGTGGCTTTTTTCTAAGAATTTTGCCAGGGACAACTCTCTTGTTGCCGTGGGTTTTTTTACGTGCGCTAAATAATTACGTGT
>CM054152.1:12254141-12259141 GCA_028751875.1 Rapana venosa
ATTCGAGCAACGCAAGTCCGGATCTCTTTCTTTTTTAACTGATGCAAAATCTCCCACACCCGCCCACACACCCACCCACACGTCCATACCCGACCACGGGCCAGACACAGACGTTAGTGTCCAGTTACTTTTGCTGCGCAATAAAGGATCTACATTCTAAATGTGCGTTCACTTGTGTGTGTGTGTGTGTGTGTGTGCGTGCGAGCGCGTGCGTGCGTGCGTATGCGTGCATGTGTGTGGTCTATATCTCCAACATTCCTAAAAGCATTCAAGTGAAGCTTTGGAAGGTCTAATACTTCCAAGATTTTCAAAGTAAAGCGGAAATAGACAGGCCTTGTGGTTAGAGTGCAGTCTTCGTGTTTAACTGACAACTGTGGTTGAAGTTCGAGTCTCTGTTGCCCTTTTTGAGGGATTCTTTCCCTGGGTGTTCACGTTCCAGCTGACTCCGCTGACTCAGAATTGTGACGGGCGAGACATTGTGCTCGTTCCTCGGCTAGAGCTCCCAGGTTCACCAATGGCGAGATTTTGTTGTATGCAACTGCATGCGAAGGCTGTTCTACTAAATATCCTTCAGAAGAGGAGGAAGAAGAAGGAGGAGGAGAAGAATTGCAAAGAATAAGAATGGCAAAGAAAAAGGAGAAGGATTAAGGAAGAAGAAGGAGGAGAAGGATGAAAGAAGAAAAAGAAGGAGAAGGACAAAGAAGAAGAAGAATGAAGAACTTCACTTCAACTTCACTTGTTTTTGCCCACCATGAAGGTAGCCGCATTCCAACCTCGGGGTGTGATGAGACTATAAACCAAAGTCCAATGTGCGACTGTGTGCAGCACATTTTGTGTGTACTTAAAATTCCTACCCATCTTTGGTAGAACTAGAAGACTAGACCAGTTATGGACAATAGGGTGAATGGCATGAAGATACCCGGTGTATAGAGAGCCTGATACCTGGACAGGGATGGGCTTCACCAGGTTCAACTTGCTCGTCACGCTCCCACTGCCTGAACAACTCAAAGCATTGCCCTCAACGACTCCTCAAGAAGTTATGAGAGAAGTGAGGTTACATTTTCACCACGTACTTTATCAATTGTTGTGTGTGTTCACAAACTCTTGGTTGTTTGAGAGTAAGTTTGTTCACGATTGTTTCTTTAACCTTTTGTTGTTGTTGTTGTTGTTGTTGTTCTTCTTCTTCTTCTTCTTGTTCTTCTTCTTTCTTCTTCTTCTGCTGCTGCTGCTGCTGCTGCTGCTGCTGCTGCTCCTCCTTCTCTTTCTTTCCCCCTTCCTCTCCTTTCTTCTTCTTCCTCTTCTCTCCTACTCCTCCTCCCCTCGTTCTTCTTCTTCGTCTTCTTTTATCCTTCTCCTTTCCATTCTTCGCAATTCTTCTTCTTTTGCAATTCTTATTCTTCCTTCTTCTTCTTCCTCCTTCTTCTTCTTCATTCTTCTTCTTCTTTGTCCTTCTCCTTCTTTTTCTTCATTCTTCTTCCTCTTTGTCCTTCTCCTTCTATTCTTCTTTCTTCCTTCTCCTCCTTCTTTTTCCTTAATCCTTCTCCTTCTTCTTTGCCATTCTTATTCTTTGCAATTCTTCTCCTCCTTCTCCTTCTTCTTCCTCTTCTGAAGGATATTTAGTAGAACAGCCTTCGATCCGAACAAAGATAACTGAAATCGTTACGAAGAACTAGTGCTGGCTTGCTAGGACTCTATTGTGTAGCAGTGTCACTGGGTGATCACATCTATGATTATTTTTACAGGTAGCATGACACGTATAGTTTTCATTCAATGCCAGCTACGAGGGAAAAAAAAGTCAAATTCACAGATAAGGAGGCCAAACTACGGACTGAAACTGTCCAAACTACTGCTGCTCGTGGTCTACGTTTTCTGAGGTGCTTTCACTTTTTAACAAACGGCAAGATCAACGGAAAGATTTATGTGCTGCGAGATGCCGATATTATCTGTGCTTCTTTTTTCCCTGATCTGTGACTGAGTGAGCATGACATATCAGGTTACACCCTGTAGATCTATGCAAGGTTAAAAAGAGGGAGGTAAAGAGCGAGAAATGAGAGGAAGGAAGAAGGGAGACATACACACACACACTATGTATATCATATACATATATATATATATATTATATATATATATATTATATATATATATATATATATATATATATATAGAGAGAGAGAGAGAGAGAGAGAGAGAGAGAGAGAGAGATAGACCTATCTATCTATCTATCTATCTATCTATCTATCTATCTATGGTCGATCGATGATCTAGAGGTAACGCGCCTGCCTAGAAAGCGAAAAGTCCGGGTCGAAAGTGTGCGGTGGTTTGAATCCCGTTTGAGCAAAAAACTTTCCCCCACCATGAGTGGTGGTCTGGGTGCAAGTCTTTCGGATGAGACGATAAACCGAGGTTAAGTGTACTAGACATAATCATTTAGCACACGTAAAAGAACCCACGGTAACAAGAGAGTTTTCCCTGGCAAAATTCTGTAGAAAACAGCCATTCTGATAGGGAAACAAGTATAGTTGCAGGCAGGAAAAAGAAAATAAAATAATGGGTGGCGCTGCTCTTGTGGCGACGCGCTCTCCCTGGTGAGAGCAGCCCGAATTTCACGCAGTCTGTCGTGACTTGAAGTGGTATGAAATAAATAAATAAATAAATATATATATATATATATATATATATATATACAGAGAGAGAGAGAGAGAGAGAGAGACAGACAGACAGACAGACAGACAGAGACAAAGAGTGAGAGACAGGCAGAGACAGGGACAGAGAAAGAGTGACACAGACAGACAGACAGACAGACAGAGAGAGAGAGAGACAGAGAGAGAGAGAGAGAGAGAGAGAGAGAGGAGAGAGAGGAGAGAGAGAGAGAGAGAGAGAGAGAGAAGGGGGGGGGGAGGATACCTTCAGGTAATAATCCGTGCGGCAATAAATCAAGGTGAAGTACACCCGTTTACACCCGCCATGCTGCTTATCTACCCGTCCATCTGTCAAATTCTTCACAAGAAGTCTCATTTCTCTGTGGGTTTGTCTGTCTGTCTGTTTGAGAGTCTGTCTGTCTGCTGGTTTGTCTGTCTGTTTGTCTGTCTGTCGCCCTGCCTGCCTGCCTGCCTGCCTGACTGTATGTCTGTCTGTCTCTGATTCTAGTTGTTTATATATCCTTTTGTCCCTGTCTCTCCATCTCTCTCCCCCCACCTCTCTCTCTCTCACTGTGTTCAATCTTACACACACACTCACACACACACTCACACACACACACACAATCACACACTGCACACACACACAACACACTCACTCACACACACATTTATACTGCACACACACAATACACACGCAACACACACTCATACTGTGCACACACAATACACACGCAACACACACACTACACACTCTCTCTCACACACAACACACACACACACTATACACACACAACACACACACACACACACTCTTTCTCACACACTACACACATACACACACAATCACTACACACACACACACACACACACACACACACACACACACACACACACAACACAACACCCCACACACACAATGTGAATGACGTTAAACTAAAGATATCCACACACACACACACCACAACCACCCAAACACCCCAACACACCACACACACACACACACACACCAAAACACACTTTCCACCACACAACACCACAAAAACCCACACCACCACCAAACCACACACACACAAGTAAATAGATTTTAAACTAAAGATTCACAACACAAGGAATAGCTTTAAACTAAAAGAACCATACACCCCACACACCCCACACCACACAAAAACACAACACACACACACACAAACACACACACAACAACACACACACATGTGAAAGACGTTAAATGAAGAATCACAAAACACAACACACAACAAAAATTCACACAACAACGACCACACACAGCGACACACACACACCACACTGGACACACACAACACAACCACAGCACGTGGTTGAAATAAATAAATAAATATAAAAAAAATATATAACGTATTAATATAATATATATACAAGAGAGAACACAGAACAAGAGACAGACAGACAGACAGACGACAAGACAAAGAGTGAGAGACTGCAAGAGACAGGGACAAGGAAAGAGTTACACAGACAGACAGACAGACAAACACAGAGAGAGAGACAGAACAGAGAGAGAGAAGCACAGAGAAGAGAGAAGGAGAAGAGAGAAAGACGAGAAGAGAGATGATAGACAAAGGGGGGTGGGGGGGAACAATTAGTAATAATCGTGCGGCAATAAATCAAGGTGATACACCCGTTACACCCGCCATGCTGCTATCTACCACGCCAACTGCCACAATCTTCACAAGAAGTCCATTTCTCTGTGGGATTGTCTGTCTGTCTGTTAGAGACTCTGTAATGTCTTGCTGGTTTGTCCTGTCTTTGCGTCACTCCCACACCCAGCCCCTGCCCCAGACAGTAATCTTCAGCACTCCTGATTCAATAGTTGTTATAATACCCAAAATTGTGTTCCTGTCTCACCACTCTCCCCACACCCCACCCTCTCTCTCACACTAGTTCAATCTTCACACACACACTCACACACACACTCACACACACACACACAATCACACACTGCACACACACACAATGAACACTCACTCACACACACATTTAGACTGCACACACACAATACACACGCAACACACACTCATACTGTACACACACAATCACACACGCAACACACACACTACACACACTCTCTCTCACACAACAACACATAACACACTATACACACACACACAAACAACACACACACTCTTCTCACACACTACACACAATACACACACATCATACACACACACACACACACACACACACACACACACACACACACACACACACACACACACACACACACACATCAATGTGAATAGATGTTAAACTGAAGATATCACACACACAATGTGAATAGACGTTAAACTGAAGATATCCACACACACACACACACCACACACACACACA
>CM054152.1:12264141-12294141 GCA_028751875.1 Rapana venosa
CATTACAACAAAAACATCACAAGAAACACCACACCGAAGTTAATATCCCCACTACGAGAATACAATACATTTTCAGAACTTTAAGTCCTCCAGGGATACATACATACATCCACACACCAACAAAATAACGGGGTAAAGCACAGATCACATTTCCAACACGTTACACCACGGGGAAAGAACAAGCCAGACATGACGTCTCGCGCACTCGAGCAACCTGTCCTTTGATTGGCTGCTGCGGCAGTGTTTCACAGGCACGCGATAATGAGGGTGCACAATGGTGGCCCAGATCCTATCTGCACTGTCAGGTAGACCACAAGGATGGAGGCTCCTTCGCCTCCCTCCACAGGGAGTCACTCGCACAGGCAAACAAGGAGGTGCAAGGTTGACACACCAAACAGAACGGACCGCCAAGAGGTTCCTGTGGGAAATGGGACGGAGGTGTGGGTCACGCTGTTTAGTTCCTGTGGGAAATGGGGGGGAAAGAGGCAAGTTTGGGTATGTCTCGGGCCATGACAGGTGCAGTTCTTGTTGACAGAAATAAACAGATGATTTAAAAAAAAAAACAAGTTTGAGAAAGAGTAAGTGAGGATTTTTTGTTGCTTTTTATGGAAGTCCTGTAGTTAATAGCTGTGGTTTTCATGTCGCGGCCCAAAACTTTCGGGGAAAATTATATGTTTGATAGCAGAGTGCTCCAGGTAAGTCACGCGTGCGTGTGCATGCAGGAAGTATATTGTTCTCTTTTGCCACTGTATGTTTCCAAACAACAAAGACAACTTGAAAAATTTCTGGATTGTTTTTGCTTCCTTTGCTCATTTTTTGAGGAGTGGATGGGTAAAAAAAATAATTTTCAAACGAAAATAGTTTCCAAACAAAGGTAGTCGAGTACAGATAATTTCATGGTTGACTAGACGTTTTTAAGGACAAACAATACTTGCTGTAGATCTACACATTGGTGTACCTGATAGGGCTTTGTGTAACACAAGAATGGAGCTTAGCTAATTCCTCCTTTTAACGTGAAAACTGTTTGAAGAAGGCTATTTTAGGACAGTCGTGTTTTAAACAACAAACGCCTTGGGGAAATTCCGATAGAGAATAGCCCACACTCTCGCTGGTATCTGTCGTGACTCAGACTGCTCTGAGGTGGTAATTGAGACCTCAGGGATGGAAACCTTACCTAAAGGATCAAGGCACACAGAGACTTTTTGAAGAGTTATTCCAATCAACAGGTAAAACAGTCTGAGTTATATTCAATCAACAGGTAAAACAAAGTCTGAGTTATCATCAATCAACAGGTAAAACAGCCTGAGTTATCGTCAATCAACAGGTAACACAATCTGAGTTATCGTCAATCAACAGGTAAACCAGTCTGAGTTATCGTCAATCAACAGGTAAAACAGTCTGAGTTATCGTCAATCAACAGGTAAAACAGTCTGAGTTATCGTCAATCAACAGGTAAAACAATCTGGGTTATCTTCAATCAACAGGTAAAACAGTCTGAGTTATCTTCAATCAACAGGTAAAACAGAGTTATCTTCAATCAACAGGTAAAACAGTCTGAGTTATTTTCAATCAACAGATAAAACAGTATAAGTTATCTTCAATCAACAGATAAAACAGTCTGAGTTATCCTCAATCAACAGGTAAAACAGTCTGAGTTATCCTCAATCAACAGGTAAAACAGTCTGAGTTATCTTCAATCAACAGGTAAAACAGTCTGAGTTATCTTCAATCAACAGGTAAAACAGTCTGAGTTATCTTCAATCAACAGGTAAAACAGTCCGAGTTATCTCAATCAACAGGTAAAACAGTCTGAGTTTTCAATCAACAGGTAAAACAGTCTGAGTTATCTTCAATCAATAGGTAAAACAGTCTGAGTTATCTTCAATCAACAGATAACACAGTTCGAGTTATTGTCAATTAATGTGTAAAAGAAAGTATGAGTTGTTGGCAATCAACGTGTAAAACAAAGTTTAGGGCGGACTTTTATTAAATCATGTCTCGCATTCCTCAGCTTAACAACCTGGGTTCATTCAGAATACGCACTGTGAGAATCACTGTGAAACCCTAAGTACACACTGGATGAGAAGTTTGTATGAATGACAATTTTTACTACTCAGACGTCAGTTGATTTTGTTCTCCTTTAAAGAAGGGTACAAGTCCTGCTAAGAGCTTGTCATGACTGATGAAAATCACAACTTAACATTTTACACAAACATTCTTACGTAGATCCTGACACTTCACTTACGTTAATAACTAAAACCAGTTTTTGACCTGGGCTAGGACTAGTACCCCTGACCTCACAAAGACCGTCTTGAAGCTAGCACGTTTTGCCAGGAACTAGAAGAGGGAAGGGCGGACACTGAAGATGAGATGGGATGACAACATGCAGTTGACTTAGGCTCGCTCTTTGTCTGCTTCCATACAACAGCTGAAGACTTGATATGGGAGATAAAGGATCGCCAGTGCAGTCATGAAAAGAGAAGAATATCGTGAGGTCTTGTTTTTTTGCTTGACTAAGATCGTAAAGTGAGGCAGGAGATATGAAACAGGAACTAGGTGCACATACCTTATCTGAACAATTTATTGTATTCTGACAAGCTATCCACTAGTCATCAAGCGCCTTGATTTGTTTGCTTTACAAGATTCAGCGATGTAAAAATTCCATATATTATTATCATTATCATTATCATAAAAAAGAACAAAAAAGCATATGTGCACGCACGCACACATACACACCTTCGAAAGATTTTACTTCTACCCTAGCCCTATAAGATATTGTTTGGGCACTGCTATGACGCTACTAAGGCTGTGTGCGTGTCTTGGAACAAAGCAAACCTTGCTAAAACAATTCTCTGTCCATGTCACAGATTGCATACCGGCTATGTTCATGTCACCCTGCACCTTGCCATAACTGTGCCCCACTCTTCCACAGACGATGAATGGCTCTATAACGAGTACAAGAGAGGTTCTGCGTGCGTTCGTCGTATAGTGATGATACTTCAGTTGAAAGTGAAACCCGAATGGATGCTACATACAGAGAATAGAGTCGGAATGAATGTCAACTCCAGTGGAAAAATCCTCTCCAACAGACATCTGACAGGAGAGTCGAACCCGCATATTCAGAAAGTTACTCTCTGGGGACGGGATAGCCTAGTGGTTAGAACATTGTGCTCGCAATCTGACGACCCGGGTTCGATTCCCGTTCAAGGGGATATTTTCCCCTGGAGATAACATCAGTGCCGACTCCACTCTCCCCAAAAGTCCTTCGGATGAGACTATAAACCGAGGCCCCGTGTGCGAACGCACGCAGAACATCTTGCGTACACGTTAAATCCTGTTTCGCTTTTCGTAAGAGTAGGCCATTGTGTGCCGGTGCGAACAGATGACAGAATTTACAAAACCGCATACATAAGGGGACTGGATGTAAAAAAGCACATAAGCGCTTATTCCAATATCCTCGATATAAAAGAATAAAACAAAATAAATAAAAACATCTAATCACTAGACTCTTCCCTACCTCAACAATAAACAAGACTGTTGTTTGTTAGCTTTTTTTCTTTGATGTTGGATGCGGTGGTGGGTTTTTTGGTATTCATCTTTTCTTTTGCTTCTTTCTTCATCTTTCTATACTGTATTGTCTCTAACCTCCAAAAATGCACTTTTTTGGTTTGGCTGGTAGAGCTTTTTATTTTTGTGTTTGTTGTTGTTGTTGTTTTGTTCCTCGGCTAGAGCTCCGAGGTTCACCAATGGTGACACTTTAAAATAAACAAACGCTTTTTTTTCGCCCACCATTAAGGGAGATGCACTAGTACTCTGACTTCAGGGGATACAAGTATAAAAAGAGAGTGTTTCTTCACCTTGGGCTGGTACCTGACGACAGAAAAGCGGTGAACACACCGTCACGTAACATACCGGCGGTGTGACTTTCCTCGCCCTTAAACCCCCCAGCCAAGGTACCGCCAGGTAAACTCAGGTGTAAAACTCGGCACAACAAGCCAGGTATACTGGGCCCTCACATCACACAGAAAACGGGGCCTAACAAACCATCGTCTTGAGCAAACATGTGATTAGTTTCAAAGGAGAGGTGGGCCTACGTTCAAACAGTTGAATTTATGCAAGCACACGTATAGATGTGCTGCACATGCACTCCCCCCCTTCCCCCTCCCACTCTTTCTATTCCATCTCATACTCTCCCCCCTCCCTTTATACATACACCAAGGATATTGAAATATTAGTCACATACACACACGTATACGGGATAGACTAGTGGTTACATTGATGAATTTGCAAGTACAAGACTTTCTTTTAAAGGATTTCCACATCAGCATGTATGGCGTGTATAATTGTGACATATTTCTCACATGCACACACACACGCGTACGCGCACACACACACACACACACACAAACACGCACACACACGCACACACACACACTCTCTCTCTATCTATCCATCCATCCATCCATTCATCTATCTATCTATCTATCTATCTATCTATCTATCTATCTATCTATCTATCTATCTATCTCTCTCTCTCTCTCTCTATCTATCTCTATCTCTCTCTCTCTCTCTATCTCTCTATCTCTCTCTATCTATCTATCTATCTATCTATCTATCTATCTCTCGGATGAGAGACCAAAGTCCCTGTGCTAACAGACGCAGAACATCTTGTGCAGACACTGAAACCTGTTTCGGCTTTCCGAACAGTATACCATTTTGTGTCAGTAGGAGCAGATGACAACATTTTAAAACTGCATGTACCCAGGGACTAAATATAAAAATTATGTAAGTGTGTATTGATTATCCTTAAACTAAACAAAAGTTCACACACATACAACAATATTTGTTTCCTTTTTTAAATTGAAACATTCCATGCATAGTGAAAGATAAATCAATCTTATTTAATCCACAGGGGTAAATTTTTCTTGGACAAAAAAACTAGCATTTCCCTGATACACTGTATCCGATCTAGCATACCTGACCTAGAATACCTGACCTAGCTGACCTACCATACCTGACCTAGTCTACCTGATCTAGTATGCATGACTTAGCATACCTGACCTAGCATACATGACCTAGCATACATGACATACCTTACATAGCACACCTGACATACCTGACCTAGCATACCTGATATAGCACACCTGATACCTGACCTAGCATACTTGACATACCTGACCTAGAATACCTGACGTGAAGTACTTACCCTGATAAAGCAGTGTCTCCTTCCCTCCCTTTAAAGTCTTTGTAAATTATAGAGCCATTTAATGATGATGCATAAAACCGATTTGTTTCACGGTCATGTCTCTGCAATGAATGAGTTAATTATAGTCTCTGGACTGAATTAGGTACAACATACTTGGAAAATGCCAGTCAGCTATGGATATAAAAATTTAAGAAGAACTGAAAAATAAAGAAATAAATCTAGGAGCAGTGAACTTTACAAACTGACCTACGGATATCGGAATACAAAAGACCGTTACAACAAGGTCTAGAAAAAGTGGAACCGGAATAAAGCCAAGCCGATGAGACAAAAAAAAAAGGAAAAACAAATAGCAAAATACCCACAAGACAATACAGTCCCCCATTCCCCTCTCAAAAAATCCCACAACATCCCCCTCACCACCACCCCTAAAAAACAACACAAAAAACAAACACAAACAAAAAACAGCAACTTAACCCCAACTTTCATGGGGTACACTTCACTTCATAGTGCAAAAGACAGAAAAAATCCACAAAAAAGCCTAACCATAAACAAAAAAATCCACAAACAGAAAAAACCAAAAAGGTAAAGGCAAAAGAAAAATTACAACTAGAAACAAGAGCGGTCTTTAGGGATATTTTTAAAGTTTTTTTTTAATCAACCGAATGGTTTTCCATATTTTCAACCTGGCTGAAGCCTTGACAGAAGAAGAAAAGACCACCAGAAAAAGATTGCTTGAGGATTCAGAAACAGATGTTTATGACAGCACGCACCCCATGTTCTCCCAATTCATGAAAAAAAATGGTTGCAGTCATATACTGCTTTGTGCTCCCACAATTTCCCTTCAATGATGAACCCGACTGGAAACGTTCAGCGTCAGTAGCTAAGTGATAATAATTTCCAGTTGAAGAGAAATTAATGGTCATCTAATCTGGCCCTGCGTCTTAATGTTTCTGGTCGTAGTCGTCAGTGAAGGCCAGGATTGGCGCTTTCCTTCCCACGCATGGCGACTCCAGTCACAGACAGTCTGAAGACTTACCTAGCCAAGGCCAGGCTCAAATGAGCATGAACGGGTTAATAAATCACATTTAAAAACGCCTAGTGTTGGACTACAGTTTTGGCTGTGTGAAGAGTACTCTGAACTTCAGATCAATAGAGTGCAAGGATTCTACCACTATTGTTAGAAGTAGAGTTCTTTTTCTTCCTCTTTCTCTGTTTTTACGTCCTTCTCCTCCTCCTTGTTGTTGTTCTTCTTCTTCTCCTTCTTCTTCTTTCTTCTTCTTCCTCCTTTATTTATTTTTCTTGTTTTTGTTCCTCGTCTTCTTCAATATTCTATCTCCGTAGAGCACTGGTAAACAGTGAATGGGAGCAAGAACGAATGATACAAAAGAAAAGAAAACTAGCAATAGTTATTTCCTTTGGGGGCAGTTGCAATTCACCGTCTGTGGCATCCCCGTTCAATGCTAGTGCTAGTTTTGTGTGCTACAAAATAGGTGGACTGCATCACAGCAAAGCTGCTGCCTGGCTGTATATGCCAGGTAACAGACAATATTGGTAATGTTTGGGTGATACGACTGTCAGACTCGAGATCTGAAGACAAGGGTTTGAGTTGCCACAGTCACCCTTTTATTTTTACCCTCTAGAACTAGTACCAGTTCAGTCGCCATTCCCATGCAGATCCTTTGGATGAGATGATAGATCCAGATTCTGTGTGCGAAAGCGCGTAGGACGTCTTGCACACACGTTAAACAAAAATCGGTCTTCATCAGGCTGGGTATGGCAAGTGGTACATATGACACTAATATACGCAGCATGCTTTTGCAATCTGAAGAAGGGTGAGCTCAAGGAATTAAGAGAGAAACAAAATCATGTAAAGTAGAAGCACATCTACAGGTAAGAACATTAATAGAAATCTTAGAGGAATGCCCCAAAACGTAATCAAGCAAATAGATAGAATTATACACAGACGGGACCTTGAGAACGTTCAATAACGTTCAAGCAAATCATACACGAATTAGGAAGGACATGACACTGCCACTCATGAACTCTCCTGCCCCCAGGAGTGTACTTCGTGTTGGTCAATTACATCAGACTACAAAGCAGCAGTTTCCTACCAAAGAGGCAGTCTCCATTGTGGTAGGGGCCTTGGCAGTCCACTGACTCATTGTTCCACAGATCAAACACAACACTGCTGGCTGGCCTCAGTTAACGGAACAAAAAAGAACCGGGTCTATGCCAAGCCTCGGAAGGTATTGTTCGGGGTACTGTTTCCTCTCTTCTTAGCCTGCCGCTACACAAACGTCACGGCAATGGCCATGGGAAGGGGTGGAAGACCGGGTACATAGTCGACTTCACGCTACACAAATTTCACTGTTGTGGTAGTTGTGGGCTGCAGGTTGACATAGACACTAATGCTTCCCACAGGTCACAAATTTGTCTGGATGTGGACACGAAGAGGAAGAAAAGGGAAAATACTGATTTCTTAAGCATGGTGTGTGTGTGTGTGTGTTTGATTTGCATAGAGGTCGACAGACGGTGACTAGACCTAACTCTCCCATAAAGAAAGCGGAAGACGGTTTTGTTCCCATTCACCTGACAGAATCTCCAAAACAGCCATTACAGCGGCTGACCCTAAACAACAGCTAAGTTGCAATTTCCGGGGAAAAAATAGCCTGATAAGGAAAGAAAGATTATTACCAGCAGTTAAATATGTTTGGTTTATCAATGGCGGTACTGATGATCTAGGAAAGAACAGACATTTGAAATGTCCATCCCTACAGTCTCAGACGTTGTTTACACTGGGTGACTGGCAATGTACTGAAGATTCCCAGTATTCCACATATTCTTTACAGAACTCAGCCGTTCATATTTTCAGTATAACTGCCTAACAGAACTTGTGAATGCTTTTTATAAAAACTTTATTTTAAAAAACCCAAACTTTATGTCAAATATGGTGTTTAAACTCCTATAAAGGGCTGATCGAAATATATTAAAGTTTCTCTGCAACTCCTACATGTTCAAGCTATGCAAGGAAAATACTTGTATCTATGTTGCATTATTGACAGGTAACTTTACGTTATCTTTTACGTGATTGGTTTTCTCATGTTGAAGTCTGTGTTGCTAAATCAAAATTACTGAGCATCACCAAATCAAAAGTAGTGTCTAAGTCATGAAAGTAATACTGCCACATCAAAATTAGTAACACTCGATTTAACTTGTGTCCAAGTAACACAAGAACCAACTTCTTCAATATGAACATTTGTGTCATCGATACTCTTTCTAATTCCCATGTCATGTATTTTAAAAAAGTTGAGGAGTTCTCCTCCTGGTGCAAACAGAACTGTCTTGACCTTAATGTTAAAAAGACTAAGGAAATGTTGATTGATTTTCGCAGGGACCCCCAGCCCATACCAAACCTTTACATTGATTGTGTAAAGGTAGAGCGTGTACACCAATACAAATATCTAGGTACTATTATTGATGATAAACTAAATTTTGATGCTAATACAGATCTTGTAAATAGAAAATGCCACTCACGCATCTTTTTCCTTCAAAAACTCCGGAGTCTTAAAGTAAATGTAAAAGTTTTACAAAATTTCTACCGATGCTTTATTGAGTCTGTCTTTTCATTTTCCTTGGTTTGTTGGTATGGGGGCCTGACTGTTAAAAACAAAAACATAGTAAACAAGATTGTAACCAGATGTGGCAAAATTGTGGGCTGTGAGCAAATGAAACTGAATGACTTGTATGAATGCCGTGTGAGAGACAGAGCTAGACAGATTGTGAGTGATGACACACATGTGCTTGCAAAATATTTTGAACTCCTGCCTTCTCAAAAGCGCTACAGAGTACCCAAGTCTAGAACCCTGCGATTTAAAAATAGTTTTATTCCAACCTCAATTCTGCTAATTAATAAATGTATGACAATAAATCTGAATTGAACTAAAGCCCACGACAGAGAGAGAGAGAGAGAGAGAGAGAGAGAGAGAGAGAGAGAGAGAGAGAGCGAGAGAGAGAGGGGAGGGAGAGAGAGAGAGACTAAAGGCTACCTTTTATTAGAGTAAACTGTGTTCAGTTTCAAATAGAATAGAGTATTAACTTTACTGATATTTGTCTTATCATACATGTTATACAAATGATTTTTTTTCTTTCTTTAAATACGTGCGCGTGTTATTATTTTAGACTGTTCAATATCTTAAAAGAACATAGTATTAATTTAATTAATATTTGTCTTATACAACATGTTATAACAATTTGACTTACATTATTAAAATGCGTGAGCATGGGTACGAATGTTTACAATGTGCGAGCGTGCGTGCGCGTGCGCGAGTGACTGTGAATGTGCGGACGTACGGGTTTACTTGTGCGCACATGAGTAAAGTGATTTTTGTTGGGGTGGGTTTGTGGCTGGCTGAGATATTGCTGATTTGTGGATGCATTTTATCTCATGATGGGTGCGTGCTGATGTTGGACAGTGTGTGTGTTTTAAATATTATGTTTAAATGTTTATTGTTTTTATGTATGGCGAGTAACCCGCCGGAATTTCTCTGTCTTTGAGATAATAAAGCTTTTGAATTTGAATTTGAATTTGAATTTGATCCTCGTGGATTTACAAAGCTCTTCATCAAATTTGCAGAATACCAACAAAACAACAATAACAAAACTAATGAATCGAGGTGGGGAAGAGGAAAAGTCTTCCATCAACAGCGTTACATGCATCTCCTCTACTAGATGCTCCTACTGTGACTTAACTGTAGACTACTGATATATATATACTGTAAAACTTTAAAGCTTAGTTCCAGAAGTGCCAAGTGGTATACAGATTGATGGTAACGATACCTGCATACGGATGTAGGGAAGAGCACACACACACACACACACACACACACACACACACACACACACACACACACACACAATATACAGACGCGAACTACTACCACAACCAATTACAATAAAGTCGAATAACAGCAATAATTTTGAGAAAAGAAACAGGAAGTTTTCCTCCTCCTCCTCCTCCTCGCTCCTCTCTCTCTCCCTCCCTCCTCTCCTCTCCTCCCCCCTCTCCTTCTCCCTCCCTCCTTCTCCTCCTCCCTCCCCCTCTCTCTCTCCTTCAAATGAAAAGCAAGGAAAACAATCTCTACCAAAGACCTTGGCTGTGAAAAAAAAAGCGTGGGTAGGCCTAGCGTGATCCTAAACTTTCCGTGAGTGACTCCCGCCTCTGACAGACAGCACAAAAGACCTTGGGGTACACACACACACACAAGTGGCTGGGAACTGCAGAAAGGAACAGACTAAGGCCCTATCTTTTGTGGTCACAGCACTGTGAGACAGGCCCACCCCGTCATGATGACAGCCTACTGTGTCTTCTTTTCCATTGCCGGGTACCTGTCTACTAGCGTTGGGACTGATCAACATCATGAAGTCAGGTCTGAAATCAGAAGGATCTTTACTGGAAGGCCGAAACACTTGCCAGAAGAGATGGGTTATCTTCCCTGAAGACATTGTGTTGTCCACTTTGGCTGTGAGGGTTGAGAGGGTTTTTTTTGCTATGGGATTTTTTGTTACCCTCTATCTTTGTATATTTTTGTTACCCTCCCTTGATATCAGAATGCTCTCACAGATAGACATGTGAATACCAACAGTTCGGGAACAAGTGGCAACAGTAACTGGGCATATATCTATCAAAGAGCAGAGTTTTGCGTATCAGTCTGCTAACACACTGTATACCGTTTTGTCATTTTATCTTCATTCTTTCAACTGTCCTCTTAACAATTCTGCATTTCGGTGTGTATATATATATATATATATATATATATATATATATATATATATATATATATATATATATATATTACATTTCATTTTGGATACGACATAAGTCCTCTTATATTCCTGTATAGATTTATTACACACCCAGGTTATGACGGGTACCTCAACATATTCACTACAATGAATGGCAATTGAAGAATTTAATTTTTTACAAAACAGAGTAGGTAAGTGTTATCATTAAACAAGCTCGTAAGTATAAGAAAAAAAAACGAACAAAAAGAAGTAAATAAATCCATCAGTCTCTGGTCTTTCAATCAACCAGCAAATGCGTGTCAAACAGGAAATAACGCAAAAGCAAAACACACTAAGGGGAACAACTGTAGAAAATGCCCACGTGGTGAAGAGGAAGATAAGTGAGAAAGGACAAGAGGGGAGAAATGGGGCATCATCAGTATCTAGACTGTGGGAGGCTGGTATGAAAACATACTTCGCTAAGCTATCAACGATTTCCCTCAAGGTGTATCTCGCATAGTATGTGCATACTTAGATTGGAAGTCCAAAAATCTTATGGAGCTAAGTACGCTGACACCTATGTGAGTGGTCATGTACACTATCAACAGGAACAAGGCGATTCAGCAGGGGGAGGAGAAGGTCACAGAGTACACCACTACATTCATTCACTCATCCATGGAAGATCAGCGTGCCTTTGTGTCCCTCAATTAGATCAGCTACTACAATCTTCACGGCGGTGTGTCCTTTGTTATCTGATTATTTCTTTCAGAGATCAATCAAGAAAATAAAGAAAGCCAAAAAAGGGAGCACTGGCAACACTGCAATTGTTGAGAATGAAAGGCTTAAGAGTTCAGTCCTTAAACAGAAATCTCTGCTGGGAAGTTGATATAATCACAACAACAATACAAGCGAAGAGCCATATTCAACTATAAAAAACATTCTTAACAGTTTCCTCTTTACTTGCCATCCCTCACCACCGATATACATGAAACAGCCTTGGGAAAGGGGCTTTTTATTTATTTATTCTTTTATATCGAGGATAATGGAATAGACATTCATGTGCTTTTTTATTCCCAGTCCCCGTGTGTATGCGGTTTTGTAAATTTTGTCATGTTTCCACTGGCATACAATGGCCTACTCTACCGAAAAGCGGAACAGGATTTAACGTGTGCGCAAGATGTTCTGCATTCGTTCGAACACGGGGCCTCGGTTTATACTCTCATCCGAAGGACTTTGACATTCAGTTCGATTTTTTGTCAAACTGGGAAGAAAGGGCAAGGCTGGGAATCGAACCCACAACCTCACGGTTTACTTGCTGGCAGGCGAACATCTTAACCATCCTGCCACCTTCCTTCCTTTAGCTTGGGATAGCGTGCTTCAGGATGTTCAGACTGGGTTGCCTTTGTGGTGTGGGTTGGTATATAACAGCTGTGTTCTCTGTAGCTCACAGACCTGCTTTGATATAAACACTGAACAGAAAATGGGAATAAAGACCTCAACCAAATGCATGAGTTCAGAGAGAGAGAGAGAGAGAGAGAGAGAGAGAGAGAGAGAGAGAGCGAGAGAGAGAGAGAGAGAGAGAGAGAGACAGTATAAGCGTGCGTTTGAAAGTGCCTGTGTGCGCGTGCGTGTATGTTGTATGAATGCATGGGTTTCTGTGCACCTGTGTACAAGCATAATACTATGCATGTGCACACTTACTTAAAAAAACACACCCAAGCGTTCAATAGTGTGGTGATCGCCAATGAGCCACAAGAATACCCAGAGTGGCAGACAAACAGAAAGGGTCTTTTGTCCTGAGTTTCCAGACGCCATCGTTATGGCTGTACTAATGGCTGGCCGACCTTGAACAACACGTCTTCACAGTCCTGCTAGGAGAACTAAACTCTACACAAATGGTTCTGCCTGTCAGACATCTCATTTGGCTCAAGTGTGGAATAGTTTTGCAAAGGTGGGACAGAGAGTTAGTGGCTTTATCGTGAGGGCTTGCTCTGAATGATCCGAACGTTTAAAAACTGTTGTTTTTTCAGCCAGACTTTGCTGAAACTTTCCGTGCAAACAAGTCTTAAAAGCAAAAGAAAGCGAACCGAAATAAAAATTAGCCGTTACTCAAGACAACAGCATTGTTATGTGTGTTGAATGAAAAATGAAGAATCGATTTCTATCCTTTTCTAACGTTGCATTATACAGTTTCCTTTGGAGTTTATAGTGTCATATTTTGTATAACATTGCAAAGTGTTTGGATTTTTTACAACCCAAGATATGTATCTCTCTCTCTCTCTATATATATGTGTGTGTGTTATATGTATTATATATATATATATATATATATATATATATATATATATATATGTGTGTGTGTGTTGTGTGTGTTGTGTGTGTGTGTGTGTGTGTGTGTGTGTGTGTGTGTAAATGTTACACATGCCAACAAAAAAAAGATTCTTGTTATCATGAGGATGCACGGGCTTTTGAAAGATCTACTCTTCTTCCTCTTCAATATCTTTTTTCACTCTTCTTCCATTATTTGTTATTTTTTTCAGATTTATTGTATTAAAGGCACGGAAGAGTGTTTTAGTTCAAAATAAGAACTGACAAGGACAGACACGTTAAACAGTTGTCTTTCTCTCTTTACGTTTGTCTTTCTGTCCATCTGTCCGTCTGTCTCTCTCTCTTTCTCTCTCTCCCTCCCGCCCTCCCTTAAAGTCACAAAACAGCTGTAAACTATTCCTAAAAGTACACTGAATACTCAGGCAATTTGTCCCTAGCTCTATTGGCATCAGCGGTGTGCTTCTGTGTTGATGTCTGAATATGTGGAGAAAAATGTTCACAGCGACAGGCCAGGCAATAACTTCCAGTCCAGGATCCTTTAATGTCACGTAGTCTTTGCCTGGAGACTTCGTGACTATTGTCGTCCCTTCAGGGTTTACGGTTTAGTTGATGATTGTCAATAACAGAGTTTGCCATGTTTTCCCACGCATGGTGAATCAAAATAGCCATAACTCGAATGAACCACGAAGGGAGCGAATTAGTCATGAGCATGTCATGAATCAAGACAACAACAGAAACTTTTATCTCATTGGCAAGAACAACAACAAAATAGTGCATACAATTATGAGTCCTTTGTGCTATAGGACTTTCAGTTAGCCTATTTAAATGCATGACTTCATGTTACTCTGTATACAGTTAGCTCGAAAGGTACACTTGACATGTTTCAGCATCTAGGCCTGCTACATAACTCATAATAATAATAATAATAATAATGTATGGAATTTATATAGCGCTGAATCTTATAAAGCAACAAATCAAAGTGCTCATAATCAATGATACTAGAACAAGTTTGTTTTTACTGCTGACATTTAGGTTGTAAAAATAAAAAGACAAGTTGGAATATGACTGACCAAACATGATGACAAGTAGCATGATTCTCAGAAGGTGAAGTGTTGAAGATGACAGTACACACACACACACACACACACGCGCGCGCGCGCGAGAGAGAGAGAGAATCAGCACACTACCGTGAAAGCAGTCTAGTATGATCATAAACTTTGCGCCATTCTCTGGCCTGACAGAGGACACAAAAGGCCGGCCCCCAGGCAGACAGCAGTGGCTGAGAGGTGCCGACAGCACAGACAGGTCTCGGCCAGCAGAGCCTCCTGACAGGCCCACCCCCTGAGCACAGGAGAGTGTGGCAGCTCTCTTTGTTCAGAATGGGCAAGTGTCCGTGAGGTGCTAAACGATGAAAAGTCAATCCTGAATTGGGTACGTTCTCTCTCTCTCTCTCTCTCTCTCTCTCTCTCTCTCTCTCTCTCTCTCTCTCTCTCTCTCTCTCTCTCTCTCTCTCTCTCTCTTTTGTTGATATTCCCTAATCGGGGCAAGGGCCGGATGAAAAAAAGCATGCGCATGCTTATTCTGTTACCTTGAAAAATAAAGATTCATTCATTCATTCATTCTCTCTCTCTCTCTCTCCTCTCTCTCTCTCTCTCTCTCTCTCTCTCTCTCTCTCTCTCTCTCTCTCTCTCTGTCTGCTGGGTGATGAATACCGCCACTTGGCAAAATTGAATGCCTAAGAAAGCAGAAGGGGATATGTTCATATCTGACTGTATTGTATACTCCCCCCCCCCCCCCCCCCCCCTCTGCCTTTTGTCTTCTCTCCCACCATCTTCACCCGTCCATTTCCGATAGTTTTTAATAACAGCTTGACAAGAAAATAGTATTCCTGAAACAAGCAGTTGTACCCTGAAACTTAGAGGAGAGAGAGAGAGAGAGAGAGAGAGGAGAGAGAGACAGACAGACAGACAGACAGACAGAGAACTTGATATGTTGTTTCTCTACCTGATACTCATGTGAAGAATAGGGGGCAACTTGAGAGTGACGTTCCCGTTTGTTCTGTGGAGTGGGTATCGGAGGTATACAGTTCATTGACATTCATACAGTCAGTCACTCGTCCACCCGAGTGCGCTCAGCGGTGGTCAATTACATCAAGAACAGGCGTGTATGCCGCAGTAGGGTCGCTTCAAAAGTAGTCCCCAGTCTTTGTTCAACCGATTATTCGGAACACCATCTGCTGTGCTGGAGTTGTTGACGCAGTAAAGTGAGCCAGCTATGTATACATATATACATACAGCCACAGAAGGCATTGTTCAACAAACGTGGGTTTTTTTCTCTTCTAATATCCTCTCTTCTCTCTCTCTCTCTCTCTCTCTCTCCCTCTCTCTCTCTCCTCTCTCTCTCTCTTTCTCTCTCTCTCTCTCTCTCTCTCCTCCTCCCCCCCCTCTCTCTCTCTCTCTCTCTCTCCCCTCTCCCCCCCCCATCTCATTCTAACGGCAATAAGCAGTACTAGGAAACGGTAGGGACATTCAATACGTTGCCCTCAGCACACACACATGGACGTCTGGGCAGGCTGGTTGGTAGAGTGTCAGATTTATACAGACTGTGAGTTCAATTCTTATGCCCTCCGCATAACAATACCCTTTTTTTCCCCCAGCCCATTGTTGATGCTTTATCGTTCTGGTGGTACACTGTAATGTTAGATATAGGACTAAGAACGGAGGTGGCAGGTCGGTTTAGACGTTCTCCAGCCTAACAACTAAACCGTGAGGTTCTGGGTTCCATTCCCAGCCTTGCCCTTTCTTCCTAGTATGACGGGAAAATTGAACTGAATGTCAAGGTTTTTTTTAGAGGAGATTCTAAATCAGTCAGACACGTGTGCTCACGGACTTGTGCACGCAAAAAACCAAAAAATCCCATGGAAGTTGAAAATCGAACATTGGGAGTTTCCTCCCGATTGTGCTGGCTAAATTGGTAGGTTCAATTCCCAACTGTATCCCTGAAGTCGATATGCGGCTGCTTTAATGGAGGAGGTCTCATACGTAAACAATTCACCTTTGATGAGCCTTGGAGCTTTAGCCAAGGAACGAGAAAAGAAGAATAGGGCTCTTCCCCCTAGTCTTCAGGGTTGGTTGTTCATGTCGACAAAAAATCACTTTTAACTAAGTGAGATTGCTTACTCAAACTTGCAGTAAAAGACCAACAACAACAACAACAAAAAACAACAACAAAAAGCAAAATAACAAAAGAAAGAAACCGTGATACACAAATGTACGCTACTGGAAAGGTGTGGGGAGAGGTTAACTCTGACAGTGATGTTCCCCTCAGACCACAAAAACCTGCCGATCTTGGAGCAGAGAGGAAAACTTAACAACGCTAATCACAGGTGAGGCCCCGTGTGTGAGTGAGCCATGAACAATGGTGACAGAGACGCCGACAGCAATGTGCTGACACCAATGTCCCCGTCCACATAAATTGTCTGTGGAGTCAAGGTCTACACTTTGGGCTGTCTGAGGCTTTTCTATTAAGTATCCCCCCTTCTGAAAATCATGCGCTAGAAATCTCCTCCCTGCCTCTGTCTGTGTGTCTGTCTGTGTCCATGTATCTGGGAGTCTGTGTCTGTCTCTCTCTGTATGTATGTGTCTGTCTCTGTCTCTCTGTTTTCTTTCTGTCATATCTTTTGTCCTTTTCTGCCTCTACTATGACTCCATTCTCCTATTTTCAAACGGATCTTGCCACAAACAAGAACTATACTACATGTATATCTCCACACTTTGTCGGTGTGATCCTCGATCAAGGGCACATAATAATATACATGTACACTGCACTCTAAAATCGAATTTCACCCATCAAGGGCATAGTCAATTTGGGAACAGTCTGGACTTGCGCTTACAAACATCCTCAAGCATTTACAGGCGAGACAGTGGACCTGGATGCAACGTGCAGTATAAAAAACCCATCTCCCTTGGAGACGGGGTAGCTCAGTGGTCGGAGCACTTGCTTTCCCCCAGCCAAGTTAAGCAGCGTCGAGCGTGGTTACCACTTGGATGGGTGACCGTTTGCGCGCCTTGGCTTCAGTACAGTTCCCCCAGTTCACCCAGCTGTAAATGGGTACCTGCCCTCTTTAGGGTCAGGGAAGGTAAAGCAGCGAGGGAGAGGAGATGGGCGCCGCCCTCAATATGCTGGCCCTAGAGAAGTGAGGTCTCTGACGCCTCGCTCCCCTACGACCTTATAGGTTATGGGACTCCTTTACCTTTCCTCCTTACCTTTCCTCAACTATTAACCAAACAACACTGTGCCGGACGGGGAAGTTAATGATACTAGGAGATGGTAAAAATCCCTACCCTTAACTGCACCAGACGCCACCGAGATTCGAACCCACGACTTCATGGACCCATGGATTGAAGATGAACGGCCTTAACCACTCGGCTAGAGCATGAGTCCCTGACTAACTTTCCTCTTCGCTCCTTCAGGAGTCACTGGAGCACGGCTCTGAACTTTCTGTGGGCAGGTGTAGTCATGGACAAGTTGAACAGGGAGTAACCCATCTGTGTCCCTCTCCGAGGAAGATAGGATCAAATACGCCCAATGACTACAATCTGCTAACCCCCTGAAAGAGGTCACTAGAGGGCCAACACAACTGACTGTCTTCTTACAGCTTTGCTACAGTGTTCATTTTCCCAAAGACGTCGTCAGGATGACCTTTATAGCGACTGACCTTGAGCAAGAGTACTGTTTGACCTGCAAGTTTGAAAGATCAGATCGCAAACATCATAAACAAAGACAATAAAACTTTGCTTTCGGAAAACATTTTAGTCCAGTTTACGGTCTTATGCCAAGCAACCCACCCCCCTCCCCTCTAGCCCCCCCCCCCCCCCCCCCCTCCCGAAAGACTACGGTCACGGGCTTCTAATCCTAAAGTTCTTTAAGTCACAGTTGGCGGGTTTGAATCTTGGCGGCTCCTGGTGGATTAAGGTTGGCCATTTTTACGATCTTCTTGTGGTTTTAACGCAGGCGTTATATGCAGGTCCATTTTGGTGTGGCTTACGTGAACTGCTTTGCACGCTGTGACACAGAACAAACGCTGAAAGCTAAAACAGACTTTGTGAATAGAAAATAAGTAGAGAAAGTGTACAGGGGGATTCTCAAAACGCGCCGCCTTTGTGGTTATTGAATCCATGACCGATTAAGATGTCATAGGTTAGATGATCTATAATCCCTTTTTATGCAAAACTTCTGTTTTTTATCTTCCAAGAACCGTCTTCCTCGCAAATGGTATTGTATACCATTTTCAGCCACCGCAGGTTTCTCTGTGACAACTTTGGGCTGCTCTCCATGAAGAGCCTACGTCGCCACAAAAGCAGTTCCACTCACCTTTTTTATTTTTTGTATGTATGTACACTTGTCTTCCTATGAGAGAGGATTTTTCTACAATATATTTTCATGGACACCTTCCTTTCTGTTATGTGTTCTTTCAGGCAAATGTGTATTTCACGCAGGACCGGGACTTTGGTTTATGGTCTCATATAAAAAAGACTAGCTCCCAGACCACCACCACTCATGGGATAGTGGATGGGGGAAAAGGTTTGGATTCGGACCGGGATCAAACCTAAGACTTTCCGGTTTCTAGACAGGCGTGTTACCTCTAGACCACCGGTCCACTTTAAGTTGGTGGACCCCCTGCCAGCTGGCATCCAGAGACAGTGAGGGGCACACCTGTTTGATACGCTCTATGACACACTCCGGCATCAGCAGTCTCCAGGTCATTGTGGTCGTTGGAGGGGACAGGTGGGACGCTTTGGTCGACAGTTGTCTCCAGACAGGTCTGTCTGACCTATATCACTGGTCATTCATACGCACACATTTTCGAAGCTGGACACCAGGGATAGTAAAAACGGCTTTTGCCACTGACAATATGAGTCACAGACTTACACGGCTGTTTAGCTGTTTGACCGTCGGCTTGACCCCCGTGCGGATTTCGTTTGGCGTTTCCATAAGGGAAGTTAGATGCCTCATAAAAGTCTTCCTCCCTGTGACGAACATTGCTTTCTGGATTGTTGTTCTTGTTGTTGTTGACGGCACAGTTATATAACTCCAACTCAACGAAACATCTTAGTTAAGTTATTTCTAGATCATTCAAATCTCTAGACTTCAATACTCTCTCTTTCTCTCACAAACATTCTCTCTCCCGTCCCCCCTCTCTCTCTCTCTCTGCCTCCTCCTCCTCCTCCCCTTTTTTCCCCTAACACATCCTTTGCCATCACGTTTTCGCTTTTCCAAAAGAATTAGCTATACTGCTGGAAAGTGCATTGCTTCCTACCTGTTTACACAAACTGAAAAGGCAAATGTTCACTGCAGCCGTTCCTTGTCATGATACATTAGCGTATACCCTGTACTAGCTAAATGTTTTTATAACGGCATATTTTCGGGGTTTGCTCGTAAGTAGTGCCATTAGTATGTTTTTGTAAGATCTCTCTCTCTCTCTCTCTCTCTCTCTCTCTCTCTCTCTCTCTCTCTCTCTCTGTGTTTCACTCCTCCCAAAGTAAGCATACTTTCGAAGTAAATGAAAACGACTGGGCAGGTAAACTTAACTGTGCTGCAATATAAAATATTATGAATCTGTCAATGCCGTCTACGAGTCGAGAGAACGGTTCCGCTGAAATCTTTCTCCATTTTGAACTTACTTTTCCTTATAAATCAAGTGAGCTGCAAACTACCGTCTACATGGACAATATTGCAAACACTTTATGCTTAATCAGTCAGTATATCCCATATTTAGCGTATTTAGCGTATCCCATATTTAGGGGAACGGGATAGACTAGTGGTCAGAACATTGCGCTCGCAATCTGACGACCCGGGTGCGATTCCCGTTCAAGGGGATACTTTCCTCTGGAGTTAACATCAGTCCAGACTTCACTCTCCCCAAAAGTCCTTCGGATGAGACTATTAACCAAGGCCCCGTGTGCGAACGCACGCAGAACATCTTGCACACACGTTAAATCCTGTTCCGCTTTTTGTAAGAGTAGGCCATTGTGTGCTGATGGGGAACAGATGACAGAATGTACAAAAATTGGATACACACGGGGACTGGATGTAAAAAAGCACATAAAAGCCATTATCCTCGATATTATATATATATATATATATATATATATTATATATATATAATTGTCTTGATAAACACCCACAATTCTGCATATATATATATATATATATATATATATATATATATAATATATATATAATATATATATATATATATATATATATATATATATATATATATATATATATATATAAATTATATTGTCAGTTTTACAGTTTCGCGAACGCAATATGAGGGAAAGACATCACTGTGATCGCAGTGTGGGTCGTATCAACTCCAGTCTAGTCGCGGTTACTCCTTTGAACGCGATTTCGTTGGACAACGCAAGTCGGACAACCACAGTTGTACGTACACCTGTGCTCACCTTTCGCCAAACCGGCCCTACTCCTTCTCCGGGCCGTCGTGAATTCATCAGGAGCCGCCAAGACTAGACCCGCTGGCTTCATGACTCTTAGGGCAAATGTCACACGTGCTGTCCATTCGGTCACAGTGTCTCCTCCAGATTCAAAAGGCAGTCACTGCCACACTCCCCGTATGGGCTGGTTGGCTTTGGTTATTGTAAAGCCCCGGCGGGACTATCCGATTCAGGGAATGTACCATCAACCAACCACACAATCTCCCTGTTGGCTGGTTTGTTTTGATTATATTAAAGTCCCAGCAGAACTATCCGATTCAGGGATTGTACCATCACCCAATGACACACTGTTCTAGTTGGCTGGTTTGTTTTGATTATATTAAAATCCCAGCAGAACAATCTGATTTAACAACTATACAGTCAATCAACCACACACTCCCCTTTCTTTCTTTCTTTTTTTTCTTTTAAATCGAGGATAATGAAATAAGCATTTGTGTGCTTTTTTTTTTACAACCAGTCCCGTGTGTATGCAGTTTTGTAAATTTTGTCGATCAGTTCCCACCGGCACACAATGACCAGAAGGGTTAGCTTGAATTTTACGTCCTCGTGATCGGGGTGTACATACAACCACCACAAACACAATGTGCTGCTGCATAAATCAATGGAACAAAGGCAGTAAAGTCTCGTGAGGCGCACCTCTGGAGAGAAAAAAAAAAGCCCTTGAATCTAAACAATGAAGACTGGTGTGACAAGATAGCAAGACAAGGCAGTGCGTGTGGTGTGCTACATATAAGTCCACACAAAGCAACACAGCACACGTAGGGATTTATTTATTTATTTATTTATTATTTATTCTCTTATTTCGAGGATAATTGAATAAGCACTCATGTGCCTTTTAAAAATCCCCGTGTGTATGCGGTTTTGTAAATTTTGGCATCTGTTCCCACCGGTACACAACGGCCTACTCTTTCGAAAAGCGGAACAGGATTTAACGTGTGCGCAAGATGTTCTGCATGCGTTTGCACAGGGATTGGTGATCTAGCGATGACACATTTGTCTAGAAAGCTAAGAGATCGTAGGTTTGATTCCCGTCCTAACTAAAATATTTCCCCCGACCACCAGCACCTTTAGTGGTGGTCTGGCTATCACTATTGCACATATCCCTTAAGTCGAAATACGAAAGGAGTTGAACATATCAATGCGTTTTTTACACCCACACCCACACACATATATATACCACACAAAGTGAAAGTAGAACAACCAAAATATATATAGATGTTCCCCAACATTTCGGCTTTTGCCTTCCTCAGGGGTAGGGGTGGGGGCGTTATCATAATTAATATATATTATAATATATATGATATATTATGATTAATATATATATATATAAATATATATATATATATATATATATATATATATAAGCAGAGAACCCACTTGGCGAGCCTTCTTTACTAAATACACAGCTTAACTCATCATTTATACGTCAAATTCATTCTCTCTCTCTCTCTCTCTCTCTCTCTCTCTCTCTCTCTCTCTCTCTCTCTCTCTCTCTCTCTCTCTCCTTTGTGTACACCAATATACCCCCTGCCTTCATTTTCTTCTTCTTCTTTCAACCTCCTCTCCTCACCCCCTCCACCCCCATTCCCTCTTTCTTTCACTTCTCTTTTTTATGAAAATTTGTGACAACTTTTATGATTGACAAGACGCAGCCCCCCGCCCCCCTATTTCCCCCATTCCGTTGTTCACTTGACGATGTGAAAAAGGACTAAATCATAAAAACCATTTATATGTCGAAATATGAAAGCACGAGAGTGGATTAGCGCTGGCTCGTGAAGAAGACACTTTGAATGGTTGAAAACACGCTTCAATGAGCTCTTGAAACGCTATGGAAATATGAACATGAAAAGCCTCTTGTTTTCAATAGAATACACTCATAGACACAGGGTCGGACGCACGCAAAGACGCACACATGTTTGCTAGGATGTACATACACACGCGCGCGCGCTAGCGTAAGCGACTGTATGCGGGCTCACACACGCTTGCGCACACACATATGCAAACGCATATGATTAATTTACACACACACACACACACACACACACTGGGACAGAAATTAAGAGAGGATGGTATAAATCATGTCAGGGAGAGCGAGAGAGAGAGAGAGAGAGAGAGAGAGAGAGGGGGAGAGAGAGAGAGAGAGAGAGAGAGAGAGAGAGAGAGAGAGAGAGAGAGAGAGAGAGAGAGAGGATGGTATAATTATGTCAGGGAGAGAGAGAGAGAGAGAGAGAGAGAGAGAGAGAGAGAGAGAGAGAGAGAGAGAGAGAGAGAGAGAGAGAGCAAGAGCGAGAGAGACAGACAGACAGAAAGACTCACAGACATGCAGGCAGAGAGAGACAAAGACATAAAAAGACATACACAGATAGAGAAAGGTGCAGAGACAGAGAAAAGAGAGACAGGAACAGACAGACAGAAAGATGCTGGCATGTTACGTTTGGGAGGAAAGAGACTAGAGTTGCGGGGAGGGAGACAAGGAGGAGGGATGTGAGGGAGGGAGGGAGGGAGGGAGGGAAAGACTTCATTGCATTGAAGAGGTAGAATGACAGGTTTCTGTTAAGGACCTTTTATACGGTCTTTGCCACTTTCATGATCCCCTGCCCTGCTTTGTTGTTATCATAAAGCACGTTTCGCTAATCGGGATGGGGGGGGACTGTCCCACACATTATTGTGTACCAGGCAGAAGGACTGACAGACTGACATGGGAATAAGGAGAGAAGGGGGGAGGGGGGGGGAGGAAGAGACAGACACAGAGAGACAGGCAGACAGAGAGACAGACCCAGGGAGAAGAATAGAGGGAGGGAGGGAGGGAGCAAGAAAGACAGACAGACAGACAAATACAGACGCAGGCAGACAGATACAAAGACAGGAGACAGATACAGAGACAGGTATACATTCAGAGACAGAGACAGAGGCAGACAGACAGAAACAGAGACAGACAGACAGAAACAGAGACAGACAGACAGAAACAGAGACAGACAGACAGACAGACAGACAGACATAAACCGAGAGTAGTCAGACATAGACTGAGAGCAGAGAAAGAGAAACAGACGCAGACAGAAAGATGCTCGACAATACGGGAGGAAGAAGACGAGAGTTACAGAAAATAAGTGAGCGGAAGGGGGAAGGGGGAAGGAGGGGGGGGGGGGAAATAGAAATAGAAGGGGCAGACTTCATTGCTTTGAAGAGGTAGAATGACAGGTTTCTGTTAAGGACCTTTTATACGGTCTTTCCCACGTTCATGATCCCCTGCCCTGCTTTGTTGCTATCATAAAGCACGTTTCACTAATCGGGGAAAGACGGTCCCACACATTATATTGTGTACCAGGCAGAGGGGCAGACACAGGAATTATGGGAAAATTGAGGCACATAGAGAGAGAGAGAGAGAGAGAGAGAGAGAGAGAGAGAGAGAGAGGGGACGGGATAGCCTAGTGGTTAGAACATTGCGCTCGTAATCTGACAACCCGGGTTCGATTCCCGTTCAAGGGGCTATTTTCCCCCTGGAATTAACATCAGTGCAGACTCCACTCTCCCCAAAAGTCCTTCGGATGAGATTATAAACCGAGGCCCCCGTGTGCGAACACACGCAGAACATCTTGCGCACACGTTAAATCCTGTTCCACTTTTCGTAAGAGTAGGCCATTGTGTGCCGGTGGGAACAGATGACAGAATTTACAAAACCGCATACACACGGGGACTGGATGTAAAAAAAACCCATAAGTACTTATTTCATCATCCTCAATATAAAAGAATAACATTTAAAAAATAAAAGTAGATAGAGAGACAGAGAGAGAGGAAATCAGGCAGACGGATAGATAGATAGATAGATAGATAGATAGATAGATAGATAAACAGACAGACAGATAGACAGATGGACTGACGGTCAAACAGACTGGCAGACAGACAGAGACGTAGAGAGAGACAGACAGACAGAGACAGACTGACACAGGCAGACAGACAGAGACCGACAGAGACAGACTGGGAGAGTGCTTTCACTTAAAGTAGGCCTAGCCTATCCCTTATTTACTATCCATGGGGAAAAAAGTAAGGAACTGACGTTTATGGCAAGCACTTGTAATCTACGGAGAAGGAGAGTGAGTAAGTGAGTGAGTGAGTGAGTGAGTGTGTTTGTGTGTGTGTGTGTGTGTGTGTGTGTGTGTGTGTGTGTGTGTGTGTGTGTGAGAGAGAGAGAGAGAGAGAGAGAGAGAGAGAGAGTGAGAGAGAGAGAGCTTTGAAAACTTTTTTTTTCAAAGATGGTAATAGAGTAAGCAACATTACTTTTATTTTTACATCCAGTCTTCTGGCAAAAGAAAAACAAACAAAACAAAAAAAAACAAGAACTAGAGAGAGAGAGATACACACGCATACAGACAAACAGACAGACAGACACAGCAGACACAAACAGACAGGCAGAGACAGATACAGAGAGAAACAGGCAGGCAGGCAGGCAGGCAGACAGGCAAACAGAGACAGGTAGACAAAGACTGACAGAAATAGAGACAGAGAACACTTTTTTTTCTTATTTGCTTCGCTCACCATAGCAGTAGTCTATCTCTTGTTAAAACTACACCCCTTCCAAAAAATAAACTGAAGAAAGAAAGAAAGAAGAAACGTAGGTAACAGGCAGGGTCTGTAAAGTAGGCCTATACAAACTTTTAAAGTAACGGGAGAGGGGGGTAATGAGGGGTGTAGTATAGTGTAGTCTAACGGTCAGATGGCCGAACGGTCAATGTGCGGTGGTGTGTAAGCGTGTTTGCCCAGCCCCCAGCCCCACACACTGACCAACAAGGCAAGCAAGAGCAAACAGTCCTCACGCTGCCTTGCTTGCTTGCTTCCTCTTAGTTGTGTCTGCCTGAATAAACACGGCGTGCCAACGGCCACACCCGACACACACCTTTGCCAATCCACGTCACAAATGATTCTTCCTGCAAAAAAATGTTTAGGCTACCCCAAAAAGAAGCAGGGAGACCATTGTTTGGTGGAGAGAATAAAGGCCTCACTTCGGGGTTTTCTGTTGTCGACTTTCTGCTGAATTTTCCTATAAGCTCAAACACACATACAGCATGCACTTTCCGTTGCATCTCTCATAATTAGCAAGCGATTTTTGTGAAAGACGTTCCTAACTCAGAGATCATGTAATTTTGCATAAATTCAGTACTTTTGATTTCTTTAATTCAGCAAACACTGTACCCTCTTGCGTCTCTGTCGGGTGCTAGCTCTCAATCACACAATATGGGTTTATCAAAGTAGGAACACAAGCAGTCATCGATGGATGATTGAACATTTCCAACTTTCTGATGACTACCTGGCATCAGTCCATGTCCTCCATCCCCATAAAAACTCACAATGTGCATTTCTTTTCATACCTTTAAATGTGTTTTCATATGAACAAAAGAAGGAAGGTGGCAGGATGGTTTAGACGTTCATCTGTCTAAAAGGTAGACCGTGAGGTTCTGGTTCGAATCCAAGCCTTATCCTTTCTTCCAAGTTTGACTGAAAAATCGAACTAACATTACTGTCAAGTCTTTCGGAGACGCTAAACCATTCGGGCATGTGTGCTTACGGACTTGTGCAGGTCAACAGAACCTAGGTCAGTTGAACATCGGAAATATCAGGGAGGTATGTCCTGACTGTCCTGGCAAAATTGGTAAGTTCAATTCCCAAATGTATCCCCGCAGTCAGAATGCAGCTACCTTAATGGTAGGGAAAAAACTGGTTGCATACGCAAAAATCTTTCCACTGGTAAACCTCGAAGCTCTAATCGAGGAACGAAATAAAACCACAAAAAAAAGACCAAAAGCACTTTGCTTGACCCGTGGCCTTAAGCTGGAGTGTAGCCACAGAGGATTGGGGTGGAGGATTTGCAGGGAGATGTGGGAATGTCAGACAATAGGCGGCCGGTGCTGCTCCCCTGACAGTTCAGGACCACGACGACGACAAGTACAGGGGTCATAGAGCTTGTCAGCAGATAACGATTACGCTCAGCTGTGCACATTATGTACTCTTGTGGAGAGTTACAGAATTATTTTATTACATTATTTTCTAGTTGCTTAAACTCATTCTGCACTGCAACAGGATTTTCTATGCATTCAACCTGCTATACACCATTTAAATCAGGAGTGACTTCTCCGCGTTGGTGTTATCCTGGTGTACCGGTTGTGTGAAATGCAGTTTATAGGGCCTGATCTTTTTACAAGTCATCATTCAATTTGAAAGCCCTTGAGATTCATATACTGATGGAAACTGCCCCTATGCCCTCATTTCTTTCACCGATCCTTTTTCACTTAGTTAAGCTAATTCAGGAGCATATTGATGGCTCCACTGCCCGGTTGATTCATTCATAACAACAATTATCTGAACTAGCTGACCTAGACATATGAATCATACTGTCTCCATATATTATTGTCCATTGAAATACGTCCAAATGAGAACCTTACGCAAAATCTGAATAAACAATTACTCAAACCGTTGCGATCTGTGACCATTCATAGCAAACAACATGAAACTAAAGACAAACGAAACCAAAGATAAAAGCAAAACAAACAATGCAAAAAGGAAAGAAAGAAAAAGGTCTATTAAATTCTTACCACACGGTGGTTTGTCTTTGAGCTTCGTTTTAATATTGTTTTTTCTTTTGTATTTAATTTCTTAGCTTCGTTCAGTTTATATCTTCATTTTGTGTCTACACAGCGTTTTCCTCATCGGTCTTCAACATAAAACTCCAATTATTTACTCGGAAAATGTGAAACGTACAATGCCATACGTGTAACATCAAATCGCCCACCTTTTCTATTAAGCATACAAACCAAGCCTTTCCACCGTTCAGATCGCATGGAAATGCCCTAAGTTATCTGATGAACGTGACATTTTGTGTGAAAAATCCTCCCCTTCAAAACTGAAGGGAGGGGGTAGGACCTGTGGCCCCTTTCAATCACATCATGGCTGGGGAGACTGTGGCGAGGTTTTTAAATGAACTGCTTTCAGGCCTCTCCGCTTCTATGTTGAAGTTTGTTTCTCTCGGTCATGTCTCTGTCATTCTTCCAGACCTCCACTGCCCACTTCCAGCCCTCTATCATTCTTTGATCTTTCCGTGCTGAGGACGTGTGTTTTCTGGTCTTTAAGTTTGTTCGATTAACGAAAAACCTGGGGGAGTTGTGTTTTGAAGCGTTTGGCCATAACTCTGTCGTGAGATGGAAGTAAAGAAAACAGCAAAGTGAAACTTTGTAGCTTACTACAAAGGAAATATGTTGTTTTTTGTTTAATATTCGAAATACTGCTTTTGTGTGGGCTTATACAGATGCTCACTATTCCCACAGAACCCTGATTAGTAATTGAGTTGATGGTATGTGTGTGTGTGTGTGTGTGTGTGTGTGTGTGTGTGTGTGTGCAGACGCTAAGGCACACAGGCAAAAATATAGAGAAGCAGAGAGAGAGAGAGAGAGAGAGAGAGAGAGAGAGAGAGAGTGCAAGTGACAGTCAGTGAGACAGTGACAGGCAAGGCAGTCCACACACTGGCAGTAAGTATCCTTTCTCACAGGGTTGACATTCTACTCCAGTAAGAAAGCTTACGTAAGAAGCCAGATTTGCGATGTTTGTACAATGTATACGGGGTAACGGGAGAAAGATTGCCCAACAAATGGTCTGATGATCAATATGCACTGGTGTGTAATCATGTTTGCGTTGACCATAGCTCGGCACTGACCAACAGGGCAGGCAAGGCAAGTGCTCCTAGTGGTTGTTTGCCTGAACAAGCATGGTGATCCTCAATGCCTCACCAGATACCTGACCTTCCAATACAAGTCCACATCACATATTACCACTTTAGGCCTGTACCGGATAACATTTCACTTCCACTTCTCACCACATCTGTTAAAACGGGCAAATGTTCCTCCTCTCCTGCCCTCATCCCATATCTTTTCTTTGTGACCACTTGTCATTACCCAAAAGTAACGGTCAACTCTGCAGGTGTGTTTGAGTGTTGATGGGGGGGCGGGCCCGGCCTATAACTCATAGGGAACACTGAGAACTTCCAATCTAATCCAATCTTGTCGTTTATAGCCTTCACTGACCACTGAGGCCATATCGGGGCTGTCATTTTGTACAATTTTAAAGCTCAGATTAAAAGTGCAAAGGACATAAAAAGACGAAACTTTAAAACACTCAAGTACTGGCTTTTATTGCTACTTCTGTTGTTGTTGCTGTTGTTTTTGTTGATGTTGCCATTGTTGGGAGTTCCCCAGTTTAATGCTCTGCAGATCCATCCACGATATCCATTATGTTTCACTGATCACACATGGGACATCACTGTGAAACACACTTCTTCTTCTTCTTCCTTTTTTGTCATGTTTCTCCCAAGGGAGGTTTGACATTGATGAGCCTTCTCCATCTCTCTCTGTTCTGAGCTTCTTCCTTATTTATGCCCCTTTCTCTAAGATCATCTGCAATACAGGTAGCCCAGGTCTTGCTAGGTCTTCCCTTTGGTCTCTTTCCATCCACTATGAAGTTCATTGCTCTTTTTATGATGTGGTGGTCTGCTTTCCGTTGAACGTGCCCAAACCAGCACAGTCTATTGGTACTAGCTACAGACTTCAGATCATCAACTTTGCACATTCTCCATAGTTCTTCATTCGTGATCCTGTCTTCCCATTTGATCTTTGTCATGTAGCGTAGCATTCGGTTTTTACAGCTCTTCAACAAACGTTCACTTTATGACAATATTGCGTGCATGGCTGTTTCAAGTACTTTTCCATGTGGGCAGTCACATTCCGGCTTCAGAGAATCTTTTCTCCTTTAATGACGAGTAGTGATTGTTATGTTCTGATTTTTACTTAGCTGAAGACAATGTCAACAAGCATAACAAAGGCATAACATAATAATTATTTTGATGTATAACGAAAGTATAACATAATTTTGATGTATGACGAAAGTATAACAGAATTTTGATGTGTAATGAAAGTATAAGAGAATTTTGATGTGTAACGAAAGTATAACAGAATTTTGATGTGTGACGAAAGTGCAACAGAATTTTGATGTGTGACGAAAGTATCACAGAATTTTGATACAAGCCTTGACACTTTGCTTGCATCAATGATTTGTAACAAAGCTTTGGCGTCGGCCGTTTGCCTGGCATATTATAGTATCTCTCATACAAACCTAACATTACCACGT
>CM054152.1:12296641-12301641 GCA_028751875.1 Rapana venosa
AAGGCAGGGCAGGGACAAGGCAAGGAAGGAAAAAGTAAGACAAGGCCAAAGGCAAGGTAAAGCAAGGCAAGGCAGGCAAGGCAAGACAAGGCAAGGCAAGGCAAGGCAAGGCAACTCTGTAAGATTGCAAAAAGCTGCCAAAGTTTATGACTTCAATGCGATCTTTTCCGGAAAACTTTATTGAAAGTTCTCTTGAATATCTTTCAGCCGAGTCGTGGCCATTAAACTCCAAACTGCTGTTCCAGATCAGATAGTTTGTCATCGAAACCTTTTGCTGGTGGCCTTGATATCGCAAGTGCAGTAATACATCATATGTATGCAAATTTCCTTTGAACTGAGTTTTCCAGGTGGGGTCACATAAATTGTTATATAGCACTATGTGCATAACCGTACTGAATGCTTTCACCGGTGATAGCTTTGTTACCTGATTTATTGCGATGCTTATGCATAATCATATCAACACTTTTATCTACGCTCTATCAATTTTATATACATAGTTCGCGGAAACTACTTTCATAAAATAACGTGTCTTCCTTTTGGGCGCACTGGGGGTATAAACTGTCTGACTATAGCAAGGGTCGTATAAGGGAAGATATTATCACTTTTTCACAAATGGTATATCATTTATCTTTTTTAATAATTTCAATGTTTACCTGTCAATAGCATATCATTTCACACTGCTTACAATCCAGCCAACCATGATGAGGACTGTATCAGAATGATAGGAACTATGAATGGTACTAGTAAATAAAACCCCTTTAACTCAACAACAAAGATCATATATTGCAATGTAAAAACAGCACACACACACACACACACACACACACACACACACACACACACACACACACACACACACACACACACACACACACACACACTCTCTCTCTCTCTCTCTCTCTCTCTTTCTATATATATATATATATATATATATATATATATATATATATATATACAGAGAGAGAGACAGAGAGAGAGAGAGAGAGAGAGAGAGTGTGTGTGTGTGCTGTTTTTACATTGCAATATATATATATCTCACTCCCTCTCCCTCCCTCCCTCCCCCAATCTTCCAGTTTTTGAAACCAGCCAATCATTCAGCACAAAAGACTAAAAATCCAACTAACAAAATAATTTAAATGGAACATCAACGACAAAATTTTCCATAAATTTGATTCCTTTAAAAAAAAAAGGAGTTACGAGTACTTGATATTCTTTCAACCTCAAGCAGCCACAAACAACAGTCAGCACAGAGAAGCTCCTCCTGGAGGCTTCCTCACTTTTGTTCGATGACAAAGGCAAAGAAGAAAGGCATAACTCCCAGGCAGCTTCCTAGAACATACTTCTTTCTTTCTCGATAGCAAAGGAAGTGGAAACACACGCATTCAGCTTTCACTGGTTCTGAAAAGAACCTGGTGTGGGTTCGGGTGTTCCATTTCTCTTGCCAGACGTCGTTAAAACAGCTCTGAACTCTTGTGTGTGAAGAGAAGAGTACAGAGACGGGGTAGGGAGCAGAGAAAGAGTTTAGGAGAGGTGCTCGATTCAGCGGTCGATGAACTCGTTGCCTTGAATGTTTTGATCATCATGAATCCTGGCTTGGTCCAGCCTGAAAGCTGTGTCAGTTACTGATGTAAGGTAAGTGCCAAGATCTACATTAAACTGGCTCCACGCTTTAAAATGTCATACTGAGATTGTCTTCAGCCATGAAAAATTCTTAGCATAACAACCTACACTAAAAGGACCCCCCACCCCCACACCCAAAACCACCCTCTCCCCAAACAAAAAACAAACAAACTAAACCCCAAACCCTGCACTCTCTTTGAAAAAGAACAACCTCTTTTATAAATGAGGAAAAAAATCTTCTAAAATAGGAGTATCGCTGCCTGTATGGCAAGATACATGAATGGAGCCATTACATTCAAACTTCCCATCCAGTGAATACGTTTAATCTCACAGTAATTCCCAGGTGGAATGAGCGAGTGACAGTGCATGTTTGGGTAGCCCCAAGTGTGTTAACAACAACGTGAATCCAGGCTAGATGGCTGCTTACAGCCATTCTTTTTAAGCAGCTGTTCGGAGCGTGAAATTGAAGAGGCAGCCAGTAGTGCATGATCTGGCCTGTGATAACCACCAGTGCAGACAGTGGTTGTCAAAATGAGTGATGAAATTTAATTTGGTATAATAAACACTGACGAGATATCTGGAACTCTTAACTAGTGCTCAATACTTAATAACTCAACCATTATGGTTTAACCATCAGTTGGGAGATATTTTGAAAACAGCGACTTAGATTATCCATACTTAATACTAATAATCAACCATATATGAACTTATTATTTAGATTAATTGGAAAACATTTTGAAAACTGTGACTTTAAATAATATACTGAATCGATATTAACAAATACAGGTAGATGACCAGATGGTAGCGAGTATTCATGGTTGTGACAGCTTGTTTTTATGATCCTAATGTCTCCTGTTAAACGCCCAGCTGCTACACAGGGCTAGTTCATCTTGCTCTATCTAGTCTAACTGTTGTACTGACGAGACAGAAAACGAATGCAGAAATGTAATTGAAAGTAAGTGATATTTCAAAGTAAAGCTGTGTTTGGACCAAATGCTTGTTGTCAGTAAAATAAGAACTTGAGAACAAATGTCATTCTGAATACCTACATATATACATATATACATACATGCATGCATACATACATACATACACACATACATACATACATTATACGTGCGTAGATATATATCCATGTCAGAACGCCACAAATGTGATAGTGTTGGTTTTTTTTATAGCCAACTTTCTAGACCAGCAGAAGGAATCCCATATTCTCCATCTACGTGGTGTGTGTGTGTGTGTGTCTGTGTGTGTATGTATGCATGTGAGTACAAGCGTGTGTGCGTGCGTGTGTGTGTAAGTGTGTGTGTATGTTTGTGTGTGTATGTTTGTGTGTGCATGCATGCATATATATCTACGCACGTATAATGTATGTGTGTATGTATGTATGTATGTATGTATGCATGCATGTATGTATATATGTAGGTATGTATGCATGCATGCATGCATGCATGCATGCATGTATGTATGTATGTATGTATGTATGTATGTATGTATGGTATGTATATGTATGCATGCATGCATGTATGTATGTATGTATGTATGTATGTATGTATGTATGTATGTATGTATGTATGTATGTATGTATGTATGTATGTATGTATGTATGTTCAAATTCATTTAACGTCTTTTCACAAGTTGTGATATTAGACGGATGTATGTATGTATGTATGTATGTATGTATGTATGCTTGTATGTATGTATGCATGTCTGCATGTATGTGTGCATGCCTTCGTATGTATGTATGTATGTATGTATGTATGTATGTATGTATGTATGTATGTATGTATGTATGTATGTATGTATGTATGTATGTAAGTATGTATGTATGTATGTATGTATGTATGCATGTATGTATGTATGTATGTATGTATGTATGTATGTGAGACAGAGAGGTTTAGAAAGAGTAAACTATCACAACGTTTTGTTTTCCAAACGGGATAAGCCAGCAGAAGCAAATGTAAAACTGTTTCTGTTTCAGCTCAGAGCCTCATAATCATCTCGAGGACAAAACACAGAAACACAAAAGTACCCTCTCCATGCAAAATCTCTTCACAGCATCTCCTCTGGAGAACACTTCATAACGATCATGGCATTAGTAAGAGTAAACAATGTTTTCAGATTACACGTTCCCCGCTGATCATATCAGAGAATTTAAATCCCTTCAAGACTGCATTAATCCTGAGCAAATTAGTTATGCTTTTAGCTAAATTTCAGGGGCTTAAGTCATTTGCATTCATTGGCACGGTCGCGCACTAGACGGCAGTATTGGTTTATTTTCAAATTTAGACGGCGCAAAGTCATCGAGGTTTCCGAGCCCGAGAGGTTTTATCGATTCAGTTTTATCCATTTATTTATCTTCATTTGTTCATTCAATTTTTTGTGTATAGCATTTTCCACTTCCGAAAATTTACCCACTCTTTCCCTCCCCTTGTGTGTGTGTGTGTGTGTGTGGTGTGTGTGTGTGTGTGTGTGTGTGGTGTGTGTGTGTGTGTGTGTGTGTGTGTGTGTGTGTGTGTAGTGTAGTGTAGTGTAGTGTGGTGTGGTGTGGTGTAGTGTGGTGTGGTGTGGTGTGTGTGTGTGTGTGTGTGTTTGTGGTGTGTGTGTGTGGTGTGTTGTATGTGGTGAGCGCGCGAAAAAGCTGGAAATTCAGTGCTTAAAGCTCAGTCGAACGGTTTGTGGGCAAAGAGGGGGAGGGGTGGTTGGAGCCAAGTGGTTTATAAAGTGTTATGCTTGTGGTCTGACGGTAACAGAGGGTGCAGGCTCAAGTCTTCACTGAGGTGTCCGTTCTAGAGAGGACTTTTTTCCTGGAGTCAACACTGGTACCGACCCCACTTCCCTTATTGTCCTCCGGATAAGACTATAAACTCAGGTTTCGCCCCGGCTCCAAACACGTACAGAACATCTTGCGCACAAGTTAACCCCCTATCCACCTTTTGTAGAAGACAAGACCAGCTATACAGTCAGAGGGGTGGATGACATGAACACACTCAGCATGCACCTACTACATGAAGAGGGATGGGCTCCACCAGGATCAACTTGCCCACAACACACTTCCTGAAAAAATTGAATGCACTGCCCCAACGACTCTTTAAGGAACTAAAGGGAGAACTCAGCCAGTCAGTTTTAAATCTCATTTTGATTGTATTCTAGTCTAGCTGACTTAAAGGACGCTTAGATCACCCCTGTCTGCAATCATGAAAGTTCATTTCTATCATTTCCTTTTAATACTGAAGACCTCAAAACAGAAGACGAGTAAAAACATCGACTGATTTCACGAATTCCTGAATAACAGAGCGGAAAATATTCACAGCAGACCAAAAAAATAAAATATACTCCATTAGCGTGATCGGACATTCTTTCCCTGCGAAAATTTCGTT
>CM054152.1:12316641-12348625 GCA_028751875.1 Rapana venosa
TATTATTGATGTGAATTAACTGTTTAACCCCCCCCCCCCCCCTCCCACTAAACTTGTTATCATTTGATTCACTTTCCATTCCATTCCCGTTCTTTTTAGAAGATCTCAGTTTAGTTTAAACAACCACACTGATTCCAAATAAACCCCATAAAACAAAAAAAAAGAAAGAAGAAGAAAAGAAAAAAAAAGAAAGAAAAAAGGGAACACCACATCGTTGGATGTACTCTTTTTGTTGTATATCATAATCCCATCAACGGATGTTAGAATTTAAAGTCATGAAAGATCATTTAAAGGTCATTTAAAGGTTAAAACAAATACTACATTCGTTAATGTGATAAAACCATAATTTAATCATTTCAATTTAAAAGTTTATTTTGTGAACTTTTTATATATACGATTTTATTTCCAATACGAGTACATATTTTGGCGTATTTCGTTTTAGATTAAGTTAGTGAATGCTTAATTTTTTTTGTAAAGTGTTGATGCTCAGTGCTTAGCTTGACCAGGTGTAAGTCTCTGAAAGCTACACCACCAAAACAGAGGAAGACTGGTTTGACACACGGTCAAGTTTCCTCATCCTCAAGAATCAGTTTTGAAGTCAAAAGCTTTTTTTTATTCACTGAAAAAATTCTTTTTTTGCTGACCTTAAAAACGTGCAACTCCATTATTTGTCAGAGCACTACCTATCCGTTTTTAACAGTCCAAGGGAAACGACTGCATGCAAAGAATAGCTGGTCTAAAGGCACGAGTATTTTCCCTTCGTTTCAATTCGCATCGTTTACAATCTCACAAATAAACTCACGTGGCAAACTCACGCTTGTAGCAAGCCATACAGACCCCCCCCCCCCCCCCCCCCCCCCCCATAGGAAAACATTACTTAGGCATGCAGGGTTACCCGCCTTAGCACATACGTAAACGGAACTGTGACGTCAGGTGAGCACCAATTCAATTCATGTGGGTGTGCTGTGGAGAGTGAGCTGCTGAGAAAAGATTTAAAGGCCATTGCCGTTAGTTTCCGAAGGAATATGCTGTTCTGCCCCCGAGCTGTCGGTCTGGGAGACTGTTATACACTTGGTAAGACTTTCCATAGCCTTTTAAATGTCTACCCCACTTTGTTAAGTACTATTAGCACGTGCAGGACCTACCAGTCACAGTGACTGAGTGAGACTGAGAGTGTAGCCTAACCAATAACCTGGTAGGTTTGTTGTTGTTTTTTCTCCAAAATGGAGGCTGAGGTTTTTGATGCAATGAGCGCTAATTAACTTTGCGTTTCAGTGTAAATGCATCCTGTATTCGAAGAAGGAGGAGATTTTGCAAGAGCAGCCTACAAAACTGGGAAATAGTCAGCCATACAACTTGGTGTTCTAATAAATAGCTCCGTGGCTGTGTATCCATTGGCTACTGGTTGATTGTTATAAACTCTTAAAGTGATGCAAATAACGGTGAACAAATGTTTCTGTTGTATTTTAGGTTAAAGTCTGATTTCATTTGAGAAATGATGGTGTGTGTTTGAACTTAACTCCTTAAGGAGTGAGTTAGACTCAGAATTAGTTGGGTAATGACTTGAGCAAATCAACCTAGTTGTACCTGGTCTTCCCAGGTGGGTGGCTGCATGATGAGTATGTCATCAATACCATACCGAGCTCCCTCTGTCTCCCCCCCCCCCCCCCCCCTCTGTTCAATGTTCCTCAGAGCTCTGACTTTTCTGAGGTTTATTAATGGTGAAATTAATTGTACTTTGTATACAACCATTTTTAATCACCAAGAAAGTAACCACATTTTGACTTGGAGGATGATGTATAAACACACCAGTGTGTATGCATTATTTAAATATATTTTTTGTCATGTGTTCTTAACGGCACACAATAACCCACTCTTTTGAGATGGGGAACAAGTTGTCATATGTGTGCAAGATGTTCTGCATGCATTCACACTTAAGTCTTCAAGACCTTGTTTTATAGTCTTATCTGTTATCCAAAGAACTTCTGGCAGAGTGGAGTTGGTACTGATAACTTCAGGGGCAACATTTCCTAGAACGATTGGGATGCCTTGGTGGTGGCTTGAACCTGGGCTGTCAAATCACAAGTGCAGTGCTCTAACTGCTAGGCTAGCCTCAGTATCCTGACCCCAGCTTAAGTCGATTTTTGTTGTTGTAAGTATGCATGCAAGAGACTTTATGTTTGTAAAACCATGGAAAATGTATAGATTGTGTTTGAACTTAATGCTGGTGAAAACAGCCATTTAATTTGTTAATGGCTCACCCCAGAGTGAGTCAATTATTTTTAAATGAAGTACAATGACATGTCTAACCATTGTTTATGTTCTATACATTATATCAGGATAGAGGAAAGAGAAAGCTGTAACCCGTGTGCATATTTGTAATGCACTTTTTATGACAATTTATCAGTTGTTACAGTTTATCATGTCATTGATGTATCAATTGTCATTCATATTCGGTCAATACTTTTCATAAACTACACCAAAAACAATGCACCATTCCATCTGTATCAGTGTATGTTTCCATATTCTTTCAGAAACCCAAGAAGTGACCCTGCAAGCTGGAAAGGGATGGGTGTCCCCAGGTTCAACTTTGCTGCGACAGATAGCTTACAAACTCCATTGCAGTTCTCTGATGAGCAACACAGCCTACAAACTGCATTGCAATTCTCTGATGAGTGACACACAGCCTACAGACTGCATTGCAATTCCCTGATGAGTGACACACAGCCTACAAACTGCATTGCAATTCCCTGATGAGCAACACAGCCTACAAACTGCATTGCAATTCCCTGATGAGCAACACAGCCTACAAACTGCATTGCAATTCCCTGATGACTGACACAACTTACAAACTGTATTGCAATTCCCTGATGAGCGTCACAGCTTACAAACTGCAATTCCCTGATGAGCGACACAGCCTACAAACTGCATTGCAATTCTCTGATGAGTGACACACAGCCTACAGACTGCATTGCAATTCCCTGATGAGTGACACACAGCCTACAAACTGCATTGCAATTCCCTGATGAGCAACACAGCCTACAAACTGCATTGCAATTCCCTGATGAGCAACACAGCCTACAAACTGCATTGCAATTCCCTGATGACTGACACAACTTACAAACTGTATTGCAATTCCCTGATGAGCGTCACAGCTTACAAACTGCAATTCCCTGATGAGCGTCACAGCTTACAAACTGCAATTCCCTGATGAGCGACACAGCCTACAAACTGCATTGCAATTCCCTGATGACTGACACAGCCTACAAACTGTATTGCTGTTCCCTGATGACTGACAGCCTACAAACTGCATTGCTGTTCCCTGATGACTGACAGCCTACAAACTGCATTGCTGTTCCCTGATGACTGACAGCCTACAAACTGCATTGCTGTTCCCTGATGACTGACACAGCCTACAAACTGCATTGCTGTTCCCTGATGACTGACACAGCCTAAAAACTGCATTGCTGTTCCCTGATGACTGACACAGCCTACAAGTACAAACTGCATTGCTGTTCCCTGATGACTTCCAAAGAGTTCAGGGCAAACCCAAGTCAAGAGGTAAAGACTTGATTTTTATGGTAAAATCAGTGAAATAGATATTCTGTTTACGTACATATAGTTTATATTTTGATATATTTGTAATTAATGGTATTGCAATGACAAGACTACAGACATGGTTTGTTGTTCTGATAGGAAAATGAGAAAAGGTTAGTCATTTGGTACCATGTAAAACTAGTACAGGTCCCTCAGAATATTGCATGAATTAAAAAAACAAAACAAAATGAAATAAAATAGGCAGTACTATTTAAAATTTCGGAAGTCTGCAGCATAAAGTCTGCAGCATAGGGCGTTTTTGTGAGTTTACCTACATTACATTTTTGTGATTTTTTTTCTAAGTTAAGTGGCAATAATTTTACTATGTTCCAGCAGGCACATAGGAAAAAATTAAAATGTTGCTGAACAGGCTATAAAGGTATCAGAAAATCTTTGGGGGGTGGGGGTGGGGGGAGAGTAACACCCTCTACCCCCCTCCCCCCCCACACACACACAGAGTTTTGGTGTCGATCTTCGTGTCCTAAACACATGCACACTCATGCATCAGGGTTGTCATGACATGATGTGCCATACAATTTACAATATAGATCTATGGCATTGAAAAGCATTTTAAAAAAGGAAGGGGGGTGCACTATATATATTCTCTATGCCCAATCAACATTAATCAATCTGTCTCCCTCTTTCTTTGTGTCTGTCTTTGTCTCTCTCTCTTCCAGTCAGTCATTGTTGTTTCTGCCACGCTTAAATTGTTTCACCCAGCATTTCACTGTTGCAAAAGTAAAAGCAATACCTTAATATTCACGTTGTCTTGGTGCAGTCGTGATTGCTTCATATGTTCACGGACCAGCAGAATTTTTTTTGGTTTTGATAACAAACAAGACTCGCCCTTTCCTAAAGAAACTGCAGAAATAAAGGAAGGATGGTGGCCATGTATATAAAGAATGCACTTGATTATAACCACCACCATTTGACTTGAGTAGGTAACCAATAAAAGAAAAAATTCATGATGAGGCTCAAAACCTTTTAGCAACCCCTTCCTAGTTTTTTCTTTATGTTGATTTAAACTACAGAGTTAATAATAATAATAATGTATGGAATTTACTACAGAGTTGTGTTTGGTTTTCTTGTCACCAGAGCTTCTCCTCTCGCCACTTGACCTTCTCACCGCAGGCTGTGAAGATGCCATCACCACAATGCCGGAGCACAAGGCCTAGTGGACTGGTCCATACCCACATGACTTGACGTGACTTTTGCCAGGGACTTGTAGTTTGAAGGGCGCAGAATGGGAGATGATTCTACAGAACTTTGAAGGGCGCACCTTCAAGTCTGTGGTGGGTAAAGTACTAAGGGTAAGGTCCTAAAGGGCAAACCCGTAAGCCCTTGAAGGGCAAAATTTTGGAAATCAAACAACACTTACAGGGCAGATCTGATGCAGAGCCTGGCATTATTGCCCAAGGATCTACGCCATGCACATTTGTATCCGTTTTCCGATTCCACACTGTGCACATCCGTTTTCCGATTCCACACTGTGCACATCTGTTTTCCGATTCCATTGTGTGAGCCTGGCATTATTGCCTAAGGATCTACGATGTCTGTTTTCCGATTGCGTTGCGTGAGACTAGAATTGTTGCCCAGGCATCGACACCATGCACATCCGTTTTCCGATTCCACCTCGTGAGCCTGGCATTGTTGCCCAGGGATCTACAACACGGAAATCGAATTTCCGATTCCACTGCATTAAACGGCAAAGTTGAGAGGACTTTGGGGCTTTCATCTCAGAGTGGTGTCTTAATGACCTCCCGTCTCTGAAACCCTTCAGGGACCAAATGCGATGAGAGCAGTGATGACTGTGGTCTTCGTGAATCTCTGCTATCCGACAAGCAGCAGAATGTATGAAGAGGTAGTGACGCAATGCCTCCGGCCAGGCAGTCGCTGCCTTGCACACTTCACAGGTAGGTTTGTACCGCGGACAACCTGTCAACGTGTGTGTGCACAATATTCACAACAGCACCTCGGCCATTCATACTCAAATCAAAACTTGTCTTACAGGTAAGTCTCGGTGATCACACATTTCAAGACTTCGTCACGAGCATTTCAACCTTCACAAGTGGAGCCAATGTCGGACACTGATTTTGGTGTCCTAAAAAGGCACATACAGCCTGAAACCCTGGCACACGGTGCTCCTAAGGGGAAGGTGTCCTAAAGTGGCACATACAGCCTAAAAGCCCTGGCACACAGTGCTCCTAAGGGAAAGGTGTCCTAAAGTGGCACATACAGCTGAAAACCCCTGGCACATAGTGATCCTAAGGGGAAGGTGTCCTAAAGTGGCACATACAGCCTAAAACCCCTGGCACACAGTGCTACTAAGGAAAAGGTGTCCTAAAGTGGCACATACAGCCTAAACCCCTGGCACACGGTGCTCCTAAGGGGAAGGTGTCCTAAAGTGGCACATACAGCCTAAACCCCTGGCACACGGTGCTCCTAAGGGGAAGATGTCCTGAAATGGTACAGACAGCCTAAAACCCCTGGCACACAGTGCTCCTAAGGGGAAGGTGTCCTAAAGTGGCACACAGCCTGAAACCCTGGCACACAGTGCTCTTAAGGGGAGGGTGTCCTAAAGTGGCACATACAGCTGAAAACCCCTGGCATACAGTGCTCCTAAGGGGATGGTGTCCTAAAATGGTACGGACAGCCTAAAACCCCTGGCACACAGTGCTCCTAAGGGGATGGTGTCCTAAAATGGTACGGACAGCGTAAAACCCCTGGCACACAGTGCTCCTAAGGGAAAAGGACACATCTGGCCCCCAGACTTTCTTCAAGCCTTTGCTCGACCTTCTGAGTCTCTCCTTTCTCACCCCGATTCCTTTAAAGTCCTGGCATACATGTCAAAAGTCGTCATGTGGGTCATCTTAGTTCTCTGGCCTTGGCTTCGAATAATGGCTGTTACACGCATTCAGAAGACCTCGCAGAGGTAAGTATACTTTTTTTTTTTTTTTTTTTTTTTTTGGGGGGGGGGGGGTTTTGGTTTTTTTGGGGGGGCTTCCATTTCTAGCTGTTAACTTTTTGTCATACCATGGTAAAGCCTTGAATTTAAGCTGTATTGTTGCTGTGGGTTTTTTTAATGTGCTCTTAATGTGTGTTGCACAAGGGACTTAAGGTTTTTCGTCCCATGCGAAAGACATGCACCCAGACCACTGCTGTAATAGAGGCAAAGATCTGGCTCAAACAATAAATAAACCCACATTACCTGCTTTCTAGGTGGATGCATTACCTCTAAATCACTGATCCATTGTGTGGTGCGTGCGATGTATTTGTGTGTGTGGTGGTGTGGTGTGCCCTACTTGTAGTTTCTTTTTCTGTGTCTTGTCGGTCTGTATGTCTGTCTATGTATCTCTCCATCTCTCCTCTCCTCGTCTTCTCGTCTCTCTCGTACTATCCACTCCCCTCTCCTCTCCCTCCCTCTCTCTCCCTCCTCTCTCTCTCTCCCTCCCTCTCTCTCTCCCTCCCTCTCTCTCTCTCCCTCCCTCCCTCTCTCCTCCCTCCCTCTCTCTCCCTCCCTCCTCTCTCTCTCCCTTCCCTCCCTTCTCTCTCTCCCTCCCTCTCTCTCCTCCCTCTCTCTCTCTCTCCTCCTCTCCCCCCTCTCTCTCCCTCTCTCTCTCTCCTCCCTCCTCTCTCCCTCTCTCTCTCTCCCTCCCTCCCTCCCTTCTCTCTCCCCCTCCCTCCCTTCTCTCTGTGGATCCCTCTCTTTCTGTGTGTGTGTGTGTTTGTGTGTGCATGCACATGTATGCACAGGCATTTAATTTTAAACATTTTGATTTTTTGTGCAGAATTGAATCCTTGTCATCAAGGCTGTTCCCATCCTAGGTACTTCAATGCCTGAGGATGCGGAACAAGCAAGTGAAAGCGCATAACAAGGTACTGTCATTTGCTGTCATTGGGCATTGTCAAGCTTAACAATCAGAGAATCTTTAAGAAAATGCATTCAAGTCTCACACATCACTGTGTGCGCCTTTAAATGTTCAGGGTCTCCAGGCCATGGACAACACAAATGGTAACATTAAGGAAATCCTCTCCAAATATGTTGGATTTCATTGCAGTTTCGTGTCGGTGGAACAGACTGTAGATTCCTGCATACCTCTTCAGCTCTGCATTATCTACTGTAATATAATCCATTCTGGTTGTGCGCATCAAGTTGACATTTCATGACTTCTTCAGGAGTTGAGGCATTGCACTAGAAATGGTCTAGATGTAGCTGTTAAAGCGTTGAGCTTGTGAACTTACTGCACGGGTTCAAGCCCACACCAGGACACCTCTTTGAGGGGATTTTCTCCCCTGGAGTTGGCATCAGTATTGACTCCTCTCCCCAGAAAGTTTTTTGCTTGTTTTTTCGTTTCTCAGCTGGACCTTACGAGGTACACCAAAGGTGAGATATTGCGTATGCGACCGTTCTTGCCCACCTTGAAGGTAGAGCTGCATTCCGACTTAAGGAACGTCTTTCGTATGAGTCTGTAAACTTGTATCATGTGTACGAATGTATGTATGGTTTGTAAGAAATCGAAAACAGAATGAATCTAACAGATTATTTATTATAATTAAAGCAAAATGATAGATATAAAAAGCAAAGGAAGAAAATAAATGAAGCACAAAGCCAAAATAAAATGCTTTCAAGATTTGCTGTCTTCAGCCCAAAATTGAAAATTAATTTGGAGAGCCACCCTGCCAGTAATTCAAGACACAATCCCAGAAAAGTAATAAATATTGGCAGAAAATCTTAACTATCACATGTTTGCTGAGTGTACAATATGTAGTCCTAGGACGAAAACAAATGAGCTGATAGAATTAAAAACATTATTGTTCTTTAAAGAACATTTCTTTTGAAATTGTCATATCCCCAATAACAGTAATAGAAGTGCTTAACGGCTTACTCAAATGAAAAGTCGGGATCAAGAGACTTTGACAATTAATTAAAAATCTGTATTTTTTCTGTGTGTGTGTGTTTCATTGCGTCTGTGTCATCATGTGTGTGTGCACACGTATGCGTAGACATTTAATATTAAAGCATCTCACATTTTTGTGCAGACTGCTGTCATTGAGGCTGTTCCCATCCTAGGTACTTCAATGCCTGAGGACGTGGCACGAGCAAGTGGAAGCACAGAACAAGGTATGTCAGTTGTTTCTGGGCGTTCCTCAGTTTAACATTTTAGAAGCCCCCAAGAATATGCACTCTGTCTGTCATACTTAGGAATCACTGTCAGACAGTAAGTACACAATAATTGAGAAGTTTGCGTCTATGGCCTTGGGTTTTTTTTTTTTTCCAACTATGTCCTATGTAGGCAGCTATAGTCTGGCTTCAGTTTCTGCTTTGATAGAGAGCACAGCTCATGTTAAAGAATTCCTCTTGGATGAAGGCAATCTCAACACATTGAAGAGCGTGACATTTTTGTTGTTTTAGATCCTCAGCTGAACCTCTGAGGTTTACCACAGGTGAGACTTAGCACATACCATCATTCGCCCACAATTAAGGTAGCTGCAATCTTGTCTTTGAGGACAAATTCTAAAAGCCACACCAGTGTGCATGCAGAGTTGGGTTTTGGGGGACAAAGTTATTTTCCAAATCAACAGAATTGGGTTGTCAAAACAATCTGGATCATGCATTGATGATTGAGTTTGATGCTGTGGGAACAAAGTCTGTTCTATCTGCCTCTATTTCTGTCTCTGTCTGTCTGTCTCTCTCTCACACACATACACACACTCTCTCTCTCTCTCTCTCTCTCTCTCTCTCTCTCTCTCTCTCACACACACACACACACACACACACACACGCACACATACACACACGCACACACACACACACACACGCACACATACACACACGCACACATACACACACACGCACACACACACAACACACACACACCCACACACACCACACCACACACACACACTCTCTCTCTCTCTCTCTGCGAACGCACGCAGAACATCTTGTGCACACGTTAAATCCTGTTCCGCTTTTCATAAGAGTAAGCCATTGTGTTCCGGTGGGAACAGATAATTCACAAATCCGCATACACATGGGGACTGGATGTAAAAAAAGCACATGAGTGCTTATTCCATTATCGTCGATATAAAAGAATAAATAAAATAAATCTCTCTCACACGCACGCACGCACGCACACACAAACACACACACTCTCTCTCTCTCTCTCTCTCTCTCTCTCTCTCTCTCTCTCTCTCTTTTCTCACACTTTTTATTAATGCCTTATAATTATCATCAGGTCATCATTACCATCACAATATCATTGGTGTTATGAATTCTCTCTCATGTAAGCTTTTTTTTTTATTAAAGAAAAATAATCCTCTGTATTTTTGAATGGCTTTTATCAGTGAAATGCTTACTAATTATTATGAATTATTCATAAGTTATCACTATTATTATTATTATTATTATTATTAATTTATATAAATGTTTATTTATGTAAAGTTAACATTTATGTATATATGTTTTGGTTTGTGTTTTTTCTTTTACAGACTTCCAGACTATCACCATGTAAAGGATCTTCAAACCATCAACATGGAAAAATATTTTCAAAGCCTCAACATGAACAATATCTTCAAAACCTCAACATTGAAAATGTCTTCAAAACCTCAACATTGAAAAATAGTCTTCAAAACCTCAACATGGAAAATAGTCTTCAAAACCTCAACATTGAAAAATAGTCTTCAAAACCTCAACATGGAAAATAGTCTTCAAAACCTCAACATGGAAAATAGTCTTAGAAACCTCAACATGGAAAAGTGTCTTCAAAACCTCAACATTGAAAATAGTATTAGAAACCTCAACATGGAAAATGTCTTCAAAACCTCAACATTGAAAATAGTCTTCAAAACCTCAACATTGAAAATGGTCTTCAAAACCTCAACATTGAAAATAGTCTTCAAAACCTCAACATTGAAAATAGTCTTCAAAACCTCAACATTGAAAATAGTCTTCAAAACCTCAACATTGAAAATAGTCTTCATAACCTCAACATGAAAAATGTGTTCAAAACATCAACATGATAAATATGTTCAAAGCCTTAACATAAAAAATATCTTCAGCATGAGAAACATCTTTGAAACCTCAACATAAAAAATATCTTCAGAACCTCAACTTTGTCAAAACCTCAACTTTGAAAACTCTCTTCAGAACCTCAGCACGGAAAACTGTTTTCAAAACCTCAACATGAAAATTGTCTTCCAGACCTCAACCTGAAAAATATATTCAAAACCTCAACATTGAAAACTGTCTTCAAAACCTCAACTTCGAGTTCTAACCGTCTCCAAATCCTCAGCATTGAGAACTGTCTTCAAACCATTCAAGATCTCAGCATGAAAAATGATTATCAAAACCTCAGCATGGAAAAATTCTTCAAATTTCAACAAAGAAAACTATCGTTGAAACCTTCACATGCCAAATTATCTTAAAAAAACCTCAACATGCAAAATGTATTCAAAACATCAATATGAAAACCAGAAATTGGAAACTCTTCTAAAAACTTCAGTGAGGAAAATATCTTCAAAACCTCAACATGGAAAAACTCTGGAAATTTCAGTGTGGAAAAAGCTCTTCACAACCTGAACTTGGAAAAGCTCCTCAAAACCTCAACCTGGAAAAACCCTGGAAACTTCATGGTGGAAAAAAGCTCTTTAACACCTCAACCAGGAAAAGCTCTTTTAACCTCAACACAGAAAAGCTCTTTAGAAACTCAACATGGAAAGATCTTCAAAACTTCAGCAAGGAAAAACTCTTCAGAACTTAAACGGAAAAAAACAACAGATGTATGCTTGACATGCTGTGTGTGTGTGTGTATGCGCGCGCATTGGTATGTGTGCATTTGTGTGTGTGTATGCATGTGTGTGTATGTGTAAAGGACCTTCAAAACCTCGACATGGAAGGAAAAGTGATATGACTACAAGTAAATGGTATCTTGTTTTTGTGTAAATGAAGCAGTGACTACAGCCCTCAAATTCACTCAGCCCTGCCAGTTTTTTCACCAGCTTTTAGCTGTAGTCTGCTCAGTTGAAAAGCCTTAATGGTTTTAACAAGTCCATGAAATTTTATAGGTATGAAGCTGGTGACTAATATATTCTTTCCTACGTATTGAAGAAATAAAAAAAGCATAAAGTGCATTTCCACTAAATTTGTCAAAATGTAAAGCTTGTGTCGAAATTGTATCAGAATATAAAGCTGGTGTCAACATAAATTTTTTTATATATACTATCAGAGAATGTTATTTCATAGATATTGACCTAGCTGGGGTCAGAATAAATGTCTTTCCTTTAAATACCAAGTTGTTTGATGCACAAGTAAAGCTTATTTCTGTTTTGTCTTAGTTGGTATCAATGAAAAAAGTTGGTTTTTTCTCTCATTTTTGTCAGTTGTTGTCAAGGTAAAAAGTCAGTTTCTTCATATTCGGTTGGTATCATGGTATAGAGTTTTTTCTTTTATATTAGGTAAGTTGGTATCAAAGCATTAAGGTTATTCCTTCATATCGATTCAGTTGGTGATGAATGCATACAGGGTTTTGGGTTTATATTTTTAGTTAGTATTAAAGTATAAAGCTTCCATTCACACCTCTTTGGATTTGTATGAAAGCTTATGAATTTTTCCTTCTTTTTGAGTTAAGTGGTATTAAGGTGTGAATTTTAATTTTATATATATCATTGTTCTTTTCTTCACATCAAAGTATAAAGTTCTTTCCTTCATATCGTGTTCATATTGAAGTATACAGTTTCTTAATAGTAAGGTGATGTATATACACTTTTCCCTCCTGAGTGAGTTATTATTAAAGTATGAAGTACTCTCCTTCATTGATTATTAAAGTATGAAGTACTCTCCTTCATTGATTTACTTAGTGTCAAGTTTTCTTCATAGTGAGTTATTTTGCATCACTGTAGAAAATTATTTCCTTCATAGTGAGCTATTTCGTATCAAAGTATATAGGGCTTTTTTCCATCATAGTGAGTTATTTTGTATCAAAGGTATTTCTTTCATTATTTTGCATCACTCGATTAAATTCTTTCATAATGAGCTTGTTGGTATCAAGATGTAAGGCTCTTTCTTCATGTTGAATTGGTTGGAACAAAAGTGTAAGTACTTTCCTTCATATTTAGTTAATTGACATTATGTAAAGGTCTTTCCTTCGTATTTAGCTAGTTGTTTCAAGGTACGAAGTTTTTGCCTTCAAATTGTGTTCCTTCACCCTCACCTATTACGTAGTCTAGTAGACTGTTAGGGGCACCACTGAAGATTTTGCAACCAGCTTTCTCCACTCCTTGTGGTTCTCGGCTATCCATAGTATGTCATTCTACTCAAGGCTACTTGCTCTCTGTTTTGTCTTCTCATCGTTTTCTCTGTCTGCCTGTTTGTCTCCCTCCTCGTAGGACATTCTTGGCCAGTCCAGATGTTTGTGTGATGTACCTGTACCACTTCAGTTTGTGTTTTTTCATTGAAGCCAGGAGCTCTTCATATGGTCCAGTGATGTTTTTAGTTCTAGTGTTTACCTCCTCGTTTATGGTCCACATTTCACATGCATACAAGAAAATGGACATGACCAGGGAAGGGCATCAGTCTTATTTTGAAGCTGATCGCAATGTTTTGTTGGTCTAGAGGACTAAGTTTGGTCAATGCAGCTGTGCATATTGTGTTAGTTGACATCAAATATAAAGTTTCTTTTCACGTTTCAGCTTGTGTTAACGTGTAGAACATATCCATAGTAGTTTTTATGTTAATGAGATGCAGTTAGGGTCCCATCATGGACATCCCAAATATCCCATGGGGATGCCCGGGGGCCTGTCAGTATAAATAGCATCCCCACCTTCTGGAAATTCTGCGATAGGAATTCCCTCTTTTCTATGCTTCGTTATTTTTGCCTTGTTCTTTTTCTTCCTTTGACCTCCCTTTTTGGTCTATTTTCTGCCTTCTTGGTCCATTCTCCTGCTTTTTTTGTAGAATGAATTGAGACCTCTCTCCCATGCCAAAGCCGTATGTGCCTGACTTGTCAGGCGCTTGACAGCCGCGCACCACATATTTGCTCATGTGATAGACAACAAAGATTGATGTCCGAGTGCTCGAGGAAGAAGAAGATTGCTTTGAAATAGAAATGGTCCATCAGTGCTACTACCAGCTTTCAATGCTGTCATGGTATGGTACCTAGATACAGAAAAATTCTAAATCTCAAGTTGCCGATCAGAAATACTTGTACAAAACGAGCCATGAAAACTCCTGACTGGAAAATGCATAGTTATGTACAGTTCAAGGGGACAGTTCATGTCACAGCAATCAGTTTTTGAAGTTGCACTTTTTTTCAAAATTCCTACAGGTATATCATCATTACATATTTCACGGCAGCAAATGGATATTTTATCCTTGACTGCCGCAATTTGATGATGAAGAAAGTTGAGTATGAAACGAGTGCTTACAAGGAGCATTAGTTTTCTGATTTATAACTGCTTTTTCCCTGTAGTGCTGTTCCCTTGTGCTGCTGTTAACACTTAACTCTAACCCCAGTTCTTGCCCCACACCGCAAACCCTCACACTTGACCATGTTGGTTCTAACCTTAACACTGACCTGACTGACTCTGTTCTGCGGTATGGGGACACAGTTGTATAAGGGAACAGCAGCAACATAGGGGTTTTGGGCTGGTCTGTTCCCTGGCTGTAAGGGACAGGTGTGGGGTGTATGGTTTTTCTTCCACCATCGAGTTGCTTGACTTCACTTTTTTTCCCTTCTCCATAAACAGCATGTGTAATGACAATGCCAAGTGCGACCCAAGAAAACTTTAGTACCATTTTGTTCCAAACATAACATTGCCCTTTCTTTAAACGATGCTTTCAACATTCACATGTATAGTATTAAGTAATGTTTATTTTTCATTCCATGGTTAAATATTTATTGAGGGCTTGGAATTTCTCTGCTTTATCTGGGCAGTTGTGTATTTTTTTTAATTAAAAAAAAAATTGCATCAGTTCAGCATATATTTATTTGGTTTAGTAGCATATGACTATTCCAAGCCATGCCCACATATTTTTTTAAAATCTTCAAATGGATTGTGTTTGTGTGCTGCTTGTTGCCCGTATCCTTTCTTGATCATACCCACCTGAAGGACATGGCTTAAAGCCTGTCTTTAACTATCCTCGATATATAAAATTCTTAGATAATGTTTTTGTGTAGTTAGTAGTTGGTAGATTCGTTTAACTTATGCAGTTGTTACCCTTCACTTTGTTTGATGCCCCCTCTCCTTAAATATGTCCTGTTATTCCTGGGTCAGAATTAGACGTTTGTGTATTTACTTTAAAATATGTTGCATTTGAAGCTGCTTTCCAATTGATTGTACTCCCATGAAAGGGTGAACTGTGCATGTTTAGTGGTTTGTTGGGGTTTTTTTGGTTTCTGTTTGTTTGTTGGGGTTTTTTGCTTTTGGATTGTAACTATTTCCAGTGGTTTTCTTGTTCTCTTAGTTCACTTTTTTTTAAGTTCCTTTTTTTGCCCTGAAGCTTGTTCTAGAATCCCAACTGGACATGTTCTATGGTGTGGATTAACTGTTACCGCCCAATTTAATTACTGATATGATGAAATCCAAGCTTTCTTCCCCTTTGAATGAGTGGAGAAAAAGTTACATGTTTATGAGAGGATCCACCACAAAATGGTGGCTGTAGCCTTTAGTGCTTAGAATGTTCCTGTATTTCGTAACAGCCATGTACAGAAATGATAAAAGTGGTATCTTAAAAAGTTTCCTTATCATCAAGTGGTGAGCACACACCACCGGCACTTGACTACCCAACTGACTTTATTTCCTGAGAAAAATGTAAGCTTTGCACAACTCCCTCTTTCTTATAGAACTGACAAGCTGATGTTTAGCTTTTACTTATGAAGGGTGTTTGTGCTTTCTGGCTGTAAAGAAAACATAGCTGGAACTGAGGTTTTTGTCACTTCTGTGTTCATATAATGGAAGCTGAACAAAAGTTGTGCGGTCATTGTCACTGCTGGTCAGAGCATTGGGAAAAGCCTACCTCCCCCTCTTCGGAGTAGGGTTGGGTAGCCGGCTCGCAGCTGAAATAAAAACAAAATAATGATACTTGAGAATGACTTTAAAACATTGAACTTGAGAATGATAACAACTGAACAAAAAGCGTAAGATACAAAAATAAAACAAACTTGGCCAAATGCCACTGATGAATGACTGTGTGTTTACAAGTGTAGAGTATGTGCACAAGATCTCCAATGATGAATGACTGTGTTTACAAGTGTAGAGTATGTGCACAAGATCTCCATGATGAATGACTGTTTACAAGTGTAGAGTGTGTGCACAAGATCTCCATGATGAATGACTGTTTACAAGTGTAGAGTATGTGCACAAGATCTCCATGATGAATGACTGTTTACAAGTGTAGAGTATGTGCACAAGATCTCCATGATGAATGACTGTTTACAAGTGTAGAGTATGTGCACAAGATCTCCAATGATGAATGACTGTTTACAAGTGTAGAGTATGTGCACAAGATCTCCAATGATGAATGACTGTTTACAAGTGTAGAGTATGTGCACAAGATCTCCAATGATGAATGACTGTTTACAAGTGTAGAGTATGTGCACAAGATCTCCATGATGAATGACTGTTTACAAGTGTAGAGTATGTGCACAAGATCTCCAATGATGAATGACTGTGTGTACAAAGAGTATGTGCACAAGATCTCCATGACTGTGTTTACGAGTGTAGAGTATGTACACGGGATATCAGATGCATATGCACATTTTATATTTATCTCCATCTCTCTCTCTCTCCTCTCTCTCTCTCTCTCTCTCTCTCTCTCTCTCTCTCTCTCTCTTAATGTATATCATCTTTCACGCCTTCCTTACATTCAGATGTACTGTCAGCCCATCCTATATACATGGAACAACTCTCTGACACATTCTGATGTATCCAAAATTGTCATCAATAAACATGCATGCACAATATGTGTACTCTTTAGTACATTCAAGCAAGCTTGATGCAGGCTTTGATGTGAGATGTGAAAGATTTGAAGTCACTAGGCTTACTAAAACGGAGTTTTCACACTTCTGGAAAATACATACTCGTAGAAACTCCTTGAATTTTGAGCCCCCAACTTGAATCCCCGTGAAATATGTAACAACACCCTTGAAAATCGAAGCTTGTCCGTTTGCTTAAGGATCATGACAAAACTAGATACATTTTGTGTGAAAAATAAAGGTTCAAATGGGTATGAGTGTGTGGGTGAACCGAACAAGTAAACAACAAAGTGTGCAAGGGAAGGTTAGTTGCTAATGTAGTGCGTGCGCAGTCACTGGAAGTCTATCAATATAGCTGATTTAGTGCATGTACAATAAGTCACTGGTAGTCTATCAATATAGCTGATTTAGTGCATGTGTCACTGGAAGTCTATCAATATAGCTGATTTAGTGCATGTGTCACTGGAAGTCTATCAATATAGCTGATTTAGTGCATGTAAAATGAGTCACTGGAAGTCTATCAATAAAGCTGATTTAGTGCAAGTACAATGTCACTGGAAGTCTATCAATATAGCTGATTTAGTGCAAGTACAATGTCACTGGAAGTCTATCAATATAGCTGATTTAGTGCAAGTACAATGTCACTGGAAGTCTATCAATATAGCTGATTTAGTGCATGTGCATTAAGTCACTGGAAGTCTATCAATATAGCTGATTTAGTGTATGTGTCACTGGAAGTCTATCAATATAGCTGATTTAGTGCATGTGTCACTGGAAGTCTATCATAGCTGATTTAGTGCATGTGCATTAAGTCACTGGAAGTCTATCAATATAGCTGATTTAGTGCATGTGTCACTGGAAGTCTATCAATATAGCTGATTTAGTGCATGTGTCACTGGAAGTCTATCAATATAGCTGATTTAGTGCATGTGCATTAAGTCACTGGAAGTCTATCAATATAGCTGATTTAGTGCATGTGTCACTGGAAGTCTATCAATATAGCTGATTTAGTGCATGTGTCACTGGAAGTCTATCAATATAGCTTATTAATTGTACTTTTTCTTTTACCCTCTGAAAATAAAATTGTTTTCCCTCTCTCTCTCTCTCTCTCTCCTCCTCTCTCTCTTCTCTCTCTCACTCTCTCTCTCTCTCTCTCTCTCTCTCCTCCTCTCTCTCTCTCTCTCTCTCTCGTCTGCATTTTGTGTATGGATTTGCCTCTCTCTCTCTGTCTCTCTCTCTGCATTTTTATGTTTCTCTCTGTCTATGTGTCTCTCTTCTTCTCTTTCCTCTCTCTGTGTCTCTCTCGGTCTCTGTCTCGCTGCTGGTTTAGAAAAAAAAAAGCCCAAACAATTGTTTTTTCTTTTGACAATTATCGAATAAGTACTTGTGTGCTTTTTCTTTTCAACATCCAATCCCAGTTTGTGTAGTTTTGTAAATGTTGCCATCCATTCCCACTGACACAAATGGTCTACTCCTCCAAAAAGCGGAACAGGTTTTAATGTTTTCACAAGATGTTTTTCCTGTGTTCGCCAATGGGGCCTCAGTTTATCATCGTGTGTGTGTGCGCGCGCACAGTGCACAAAATGCCTCAAACACAGGCAATGCCATCATACACTAACCTTATTATGCACACTCACATTGATTAAATAAAAAGAAAACCCCCGATCACTGGGCTATTCATGCTCATGGTGGACAGACACGCAGTGATAATGTAGAAAGATTCAGGGTGTGGTGAAATGCCTGCCATGTGGCTTATATATATATAATATATATATATAATATATTATATATATATATATATATATATATATATATATTATATTCCTATGAAAACCATTTCGAAACTTTATATGCCATCAGGGGACGGGATAGCTCAGTGGTCGGAGCACTCGCTTTCCCCCAGCCAAGTTAAGCAGCTTCAAGCGTGGTTACCAGTTGGATGGGTGACCGTTGCGTGCCTTGGCTTCAGTACAGTTCCCCCAGTTGTAAATGGGTACCTGCCCTCTTTAGGGTCAGGGAAGGTAAAGCACCGAGGGAGAGGAGATGGGCGCCGCCCTCACTATGCTGGCCCTAGAGAAGTGAGGTCTCTGACGCCTCGCTCCCCTACGACCTTATAGGTTATGGGACTCCTTTACCTTTTAGTATTTACGACCTCATCTATGTGACATTCCTGTCCTGTTTCCCACCTCGGTCATTCTGACCTCTCCATCCTGGACATACCTAACCCAGGCTTGTCCAGTCAAATCCGCAGGGTCAGATGTCAGAGAGCTTATCAATGTTAGGTCACTCTGAGGCCATCAACCAGAATGACCCTGCACTGCACTGGTGTCTGTTCAGAGCCAGCGTAACACAAGACACCATACAGAACGCCAATTGATGACAGTAGTAGTTTAGTCATGGAGGTGGGCTGAGTTAGACACCTACCTAGGGTGGAATCCACCACAATGTCCCTCTAGCGACCCTCTCCCATGACCGGTAAGATCCTGATACCAACTCGCCATGCAGCACTATTGGGGATCAGTGACTAGGTTGGCCCAGGATAGGCAGGAGTGGAAGCGCTTTGTTGCTGCCCTACACACCACTGGGTGTAATGGTTAATGATGATGACCAACTCGCCACGGGTAGCACGTGCAGTCTAGGTAACTAAAATTGAGGTGACCATCAGACCAGGGCCACTGAATCGGAGACGATTTTGTTGTACTGCATGATGATCGATAGTCCTTTTTTTTCTTATAAAAAAATCTTATTCTTTATATTGAGGATCAAGGAATAAGCGCTTAAGTGCTTTTTTACATCCAGTCCCCGTGTGTATGCGGTTTTGTAAATTTTGTCATGTTCCCACCGGCACACAATGGCCTACTCTTACGAAAAACGGAACAGGATTTAACGTGTGCGCTAGATGTTCTGCGTGCGTTCCCACACGGGGCCTCGGTTTATAGTCTCATCCAAAGGAAGGACTAGTGATGAAATGCTGCTGCTATGGAAGTGCATGAGGCTACTTGTCAGGGCTGTCTTCACTCTCCTTTCATAATGTATGACGGCGTCCCTTCCCCACATTTTATCATTAATTAAGGGATTTAAAACGACGACCTTCCGGCCAGGAATCCGTTGCATTGACCACTGCACTACAGCAGCTGGTCTGGAAAATAATCATTTCAACAGTATAGAGATTTTGTTACTGGACAGTAAGCTGCTAACTTTAGAAAAGGAGTCTCTCACACATACACACGGGAACTGGATGTAAAAACGCACATAAGTGCTTATTCCAATATCATCGAGATAAAAGAATAAAATAAAACAGAAATTAACAGACACGCACGCATACTGAGTCGTAAAGGGGCACAACTAGGCCTAGCAAAGTTTATTGAACTGATCTGGAGTTGGCTCTCTTGTCCCCTTCGCCAGTCTTGAGCCAAGACTGATTGCTTTTCTGGCAAATGAAACTTTAAAAGATACCGGTTTGTTTAGTGGACTTCTTCATCTTTCCTACCTTCGTCCTTTCCTTTTCTTTATTTTATCTGATTACTTCAATGGTTTCCACATGCAAACTAAACTTGTGCAAAGCTGCATACTAAAACTTGTATGATTATAACTACATACTGAAGCTGTATACTAAAACTTTAACTTGCATAAAATTGCACACTAAACATTACACTTGCATAAAACTGCACAATGAACCTTAAACTTTCATAAAACTGTACAATAAACCTTTGCTTAAAACTGCATACAAAACATGTATGTATGTTTGTCCGTGGTGTCCGACGATGACCTCCAAAACAGCAGAGGAGGCAGCTGCTGTTTTGGAAAACTGGGCAGAAATTTGATTATAGTGGAGATGCCTTGCCCACAGTACATCCCCACTCTCTCGGCCAAGTGGGCATAAGGACAGTCAGCGTTGGAGAAGTTCTCCAAAGGCCAACCAGCCCCCAGGGCTGCAGCACATAAGGACTGTGCGAATCAAGCCTCCTAGTCAGAGAGTCATAGTGGATCACTAAAGACAAAGCTGTAAAGTGGAATTCCATGAGTGGGAAAGCCACTGGTCATTACAGCCTCTCACTTTGCTGTTGCCCCCAGCGTCAATGGTTTAAGCAAGAAATGTGATAAAGCCCAGGCTTTGACTGCATAAAACTTGCATAAACTGCATACTAAACCTCACACTATAACTGCATAATAAACTTTACACCTGTAAAAAACCCTTAAACTTGCACAAAACTGTGACTTAACAACAAAACCTGCTGAAAGTCAAAAGACTAAGAACAAAGTAGGCTAGGTCGTAAACCAAAAGCCTAGAACTGTTGTATGCAAACCATTGACTAACAGCAACAATGTTGTTGTTTATCCGCTAGATCAAGAGCTCCCAGGTTCGCCACTGGTGGAGTTTTGCACATGCCACCCTTTCTGCCCACCACAAAGGTAGCTGCATTCCAACTACGGGGATGTATGCTGGGTATAATTATGCGTGTGTCCGTAACCCACCAAACGCTGGCATGAATTACGGGATCCTTAACGTTCATATATTATTGTGGTGATATATTATATAATTAATATAAATATATATATATAATATATATATGGGGGGAATTAAGGCACGGGCAGGTCTCCTTAAAGTTGAATCGTAAAAATCCCCCCCCTTTAAATTCAGCAACCCCAAACGCGATTAAAACCCGCGACTTCATGTACCAATGGAACTAATCGAATGGTCAAAAACCCCGGGGCCATACCTCCACACACTGCGGACTACACGGAAATTAGCCTGCCTTTCTTCCCTGGTCCATCGCCCTGTCTTCACCCGTGCCCAAAACAAAGACGAGTGGGGAACGAGAATGTCGACTTTCGAATGAACACGAACGGGGTTTTGAAACCCAAAGGGGGACAGTGGCTGCCAACTCGTTGAAAGGATACTTAATTCATTGCCCCAACATATCTCCGATGTCGGGATCTGCTAACCATAAGGGGGGCAAAAAACGAGGCATACACAAAGTTTAAACCTTAGGGCTCGAAGCTCAGCCGTGAAACGAAAAAACCAATTTTACCATACGAGACGATTGTTGATTTTCCTTTTTCTCTCGTCAATATCCCACCCCACAGACTATCCCACGCACAGGGAGGGACAGGGGACTCTCTCCAAATTTTTTCGGGGAACTAGGACCCGGTCACTAAAAGTAGGGGAGGGGATGCCTGGGGTTAAGCGTTGTGGGTTTCGACCCACCACGAACCTATTCGGGATTATTTTCCCTGGAGTAAACTCAGGCAAATCCACACCCCCTAAACCCTTTCGAAAAACTATAAACCGAGGCCCCGTGTCAAACGCAATGCATACAGAACTTTCTGCCCAACGTTGAAACTCGTTTGCCTTTGGAAAGAGGCCTTTTGTAGATTGGAACAGAAAACAAAACTGACACAACTGCATGCTACCTCAGTTAATAATTGGGCCAATTTTAAAAGGGGAAAAATTCCTTATACTCGATAAGTTGAGTTTGCCCCCGAAATTACAAAATTTATAATCTCAAAATAAAAAACAAAACTTCTTTTTTAAAGTTAACCCATGGGTTTCTCTTGCCTCCCTTTTGGGGATGTACTTGCTGCTCACATGTGTGTGTGTGGTGGTGTGTGTTCCCCCTTAAAACTTTTTGTTAGACTATGAACAGGGCCACATGTCAACGTGGGCTTTTTCTTTTTAAAAAACCCATCCTACTTTTTTTAGTAAAAAGGGCCACCAGCTGATTGAGCCCAAACTGTCTACATCTCTCTACACCGGGAAAATGGGCTCCACAATTTTAAAAGGCCCCAAGACTACTCCCCCAAAAAATTCAGGGCACTGCACTTTTAACAATCAAAGGACCGGGGAGTCATTAAGTCATTGAATTTATTGCATAAACCTGACACCCAAAGAATTGACTTTTTTTGCTATACTCTTCCGTGCACCAAGACGAAAAAACCTTTTGTTTTTCCTCCTTCTTTAAGGGCTAGTAATTTTAATTTTTCCTTTTCTTAAATTTTTACTTTTATACACACACAAAAAACCCACACACACACACGGATTACTTTTTTTTAAATTTGAAAATCGTTTTGTTCAACCTAAAAAAATTATTTGCATTTTTAACAACCCTGTTACCCTATTAAATTTGTACAAAAGCAACACTCTTATAATGAAAAAATTTTCCCCTTAATTTTTTACAGTGAACTGAAATCTGTGTCAAAAAATCTACCAATATCGATTCACATTTTGCATCTTCAGATCTGGGGTTTTAGCCCTTACATTTTTTAAACACTACTAAAATAACTAAAAAATCGGAAAAATTACTAATCCCCAATCCTGAAGTTTTTGCAAACGATCTGAAAAGTTTCGGGCTGCCATCTATGTGCAAAAGGAATAGAGTAAAATGTAGTCCCCAACCAGTTCCAACAAATTACCAAATCAAAACCCTTTGGCTGTATGCAAAAAAAAAAACCAAACATGATCAAACGCGTTTTGGATATTCCCAAAAGGGCCCCATTGACATAACCAGAATGGTCCGAAAATTTGCCAAATCTAAAAAAAAAGGGGTTAATATGTGGGATTTAAAAGCGCACTCCCCCTTTCGGATAAAAATGTAATCAGAAACCAAATCGGTTTATTGAAAACATACCCATTCTTATTTTTTTCTATTAATGGTAAGTTCAAGAATCCCAATGTTCGAATCAAAGACTATCTTTTGATCTATTTTAATTTTTCTCCATCCCTTTTTTCCCAAACGAAAACGGAAATAAAGATGTATTTTGGGAATGATCATTTTCCAATTGCATCACTCTTAATTAGATTCTTCAAAATACTTGAAAAAGATGTTACCCAAAGTATAATTATCTTTAGCTGACTGGAATAAGTTTAAAGATATTTTATACAGATAAATATAAAAATATTAAAACTATGAAACAATACTTTTATCCCAAATTTTAAAAATTTTTGTCGCAAGCAGCTGATAGCTCTATCCCTAAGTTTTCACCCATGAAGTCGAAAACATTCCGGAAATTATGGGGAATTTTTCATTCAAAAAAGTTGTGAATGACAAAAAAGCGCTTATAAAGTATATTTAAGAAATAAACTCGAAAATCATTTCTTTGAAAAAAAAAAATTGTTTTGTAATAAAACCGTTGAACAAAGCAAACGCATTTTGGTTTTTCCTTTTTTTTCAAGAATTTTAACACTTATAATAAATTTGCAAAAGGTGTGGGTAAATTTAAAGAAAAAAAGGGGGGTTATTTCCAAACTGTCCCATTAAGAAAAAGCAAGGAACTTCCATCTAATTAAGAAAGCTGAACTTTCATGAAATGTTTACAGACACAAAGTGAAAAAGTCTTTCAAAAAAAAGCAAAGAATAAAATAAAAAAGCAAGAAAGACATGTAAAAAACCCTTGGAGATAATAATCATTACGTCAATCCCCCAACATTGCAAAAGCTTAAAGATGCTCCCTACCCTCTTGAACAAAAGAACATCCGTTGGTTTTAAATTATTTCAAGGGATTGTTAAAACAGCGCCAGAAAATTGAAAATGTTATTATTAATATTTCAAATTTTCTGGCTCAAGGGGTCATTCCAAGTTGAAACATTCCATTTTATGCCAGCCCAAAGCAGGGTAAACAAAAAAACATTCAGACCATCGCTTTAAACCCTCACACAGAAAACTTATGGAAAAAATTTTTTAAACCGACTAAAAATTTTTTGAGATAAAAAAAAAAAAAACCCCCCAAACCCAGGCAGTTTTCAAAAAGGAATGCACAGCAGATCATCTGATTAAACTTAGACGCATAAAAAAACCCAAATTTGCAGTAAAAAAAATCTTGCCACCTTTTTGATATAAGAAAGCAATGATCGGGTCTGGCATAAACATTACTAATAAACTAAAAACTATTGGCTTATCTGGTAATATGTAGCATTATTTTAAACATTTCTCTCAGAAAGGGTTTGCGGCCAAAATTTGGAAATTCATTCATTTTAAAAGGTTTCCACAAGGGGGTTTTCCACGGGGATCAGTTATCCCCCCAAATTTTTTTCAATATTTTTCTTTATGATTTTCCCTCAGTGCCTCTCCAAAATGCCACCACGCCCGTAGGGCGAGACTTTTGTTGTGGTAATTTTCGATGAAAAAAAAAAACACCAAAGAGGCATCTAAATATAAAAAAAAAATATGATCACTTGAGCAAAACAAACTTAATGAACTTTTTTGAGAATGGCTTTCATGTCTCCAAAAAGACAATCTCGTCTTTTTTAAAAATGGCACCCAAACCCCCCCTTTTTACCTTTTTTCCAAAAAGAGGAAAGTGTTGGAAATATAAAGCTTTTTTAAATTTTTAGGATATTTTATGTCTCACAATTGGAATTATCACATTTTTTATTAAATACAAGGCTCGGAAAAGTCTTAATCTTTTGAAATTATAAATAAACAAGTGTGGGGTTTTTGAGTAGCTGTTTAAAACATTGGGGATTATCTTTAGTACGTTCCAAATCTTTTTGGCCAGGAAACATTTTTTAGTCTCCAAAATATTTTTTTACAGAAAATGACAAACTAACTGCAAGGCTTTTCGATTAGCCTGGGGGTTTCCTTTCAGCATCGTCCCAGGGACCTATAAAGGGGAAGAATTTTTGCCATTAACAAATCGACAACGGGGGTGGCTAAATACTCTTACGTTGTTTTAACACGAAACCAAAGGACAACAAATTTTTAAAAAAAATCTATGTCAACTTTCCAAAAAAAAGCACTTTCTATTTGCTCTTAACCACACTAGAACCTATACTTCTCAAATTTTTTATAAGCAGATATAAATCCCACAAAAATAGCTAAATCGAAATTCACTCCTGCCCCGTCCCCCATGGAACTTAAAAAGGCTAATTTACTAAAATTTCCTCTTAAAAAGAAAAAAGGAAGAAATATTCTTTCCTCATAAAAGAATTATACAAACACTACCAAATCTTTAAAAATTTACACAAAAGTTCCCTTTTTAACAATAATAGGGGGATGCAGCTTTTCATACCCTCTTTGAAAAAAAGAATCATTTTTTTAGGAAAAATCGATCTATTTTTACAGCTGAATTTTCTGCTTTTTTGTGGCTTTATATTTCTTTTAGATTTTCCTAAAGACATATTCAAATACTTTTTGGTTTATTCCCGGCTTTTTACTTTTCCCGAAAACTTAAGTTCAAAAAAGACAAAATTCATAATTGAGTAGTCATCTAATTCATTTCTGAGATACGAGGCACTGGTGTTACCCCTTTTGCTGGGTACCCTCCACTGTGGATTTTTCTTTTGCAAAAATTGACAGAGAACAAAATTTGGGGCTGAATATCGATGGCCTTTCAGCAAAAGTTTCCTCTACCATCCATGGGCAAAAGCATTTACAAAATGCATTTGGAAACACTTTAAAAAAAACTACAAAGACCGGGTTTTCCGGGGTGAATGTACCATTTATTACTGTTGATAAACAAATATCTAATTTACAGAATATAGAAATGTTTATCTCTTAATACAGATTTAAGCTCAATGCTTTTAGAACAAAAAAATTTTTTAAAAAAAAAACATTATCGTGGTGAAAATCTTCCAAAATCACATTCTTTTACGATCAGAGATCTAAAAACATCTTACCCGCCCCCCCAGTCCGAAACGCAGCAAAAATTTTTAAAGACTTTCCCTTTAAAAAAAGAAAATTTTATGTCATTTAAACCATACTCCTATTTTCAGACTCCTCGATATAAGGTACTCAGTTATATGAATTGGAAAGCTGGGATTTTTGCTGTTTGTGTTTCTGGGGGTTGGGTTTTTGTTTTTTTGTTTTTTTTTTTTTGGTTGTTGTTGGTTTTTTTTTTTTTTTTTTTTTTTTTTCCAAATTCTTTTTTTGCTTTTTTTATAATAGTTGTTTTTACGATTGATTTTTTTTAAAGCATACCCCCCCCCCCACACACACACAAGCACGGGGCGGCGCACGCACACAAAACGACACACACACATACTTTCCTGTCTGATATCATATTTAGTGGGAAAGGGCGTTAAACGAAGAAAACACTACTACACATCTAGTTTCAAGTGATTGAAAGCAATGCGCAAAGGGGAACGTTTTTTATCCTAGTATGGTGAAAGCAAAGCCATACACAACAATCAAAGAAATCTTTTACGTAGTCCTCCCCATGTGAGTTCTCTCTCCGATTACCCAACGTCAACCACACACTTCTAAAGTCAGGATTTATTATTACTTTTTACATCGAAAAAGCAATCCAAACATGAATTCAATCGCCCCAAAAATCCCTTTTAAAAAAAAAAACCAGTGCGACCCCGTTTTATTTTAAAAAAAAAAATCTGTTTTAAGACAAGAAATTGGTAAGCGCACTTTATTTTACAAAATATATAAATTTCCCAGCTAACTTTTCCCATTAGACTTGGGCAGGGTGAGATTTGTTCGAAACTTAAAGAAAACTAGACCACAGAGGGCAAACTTGCGTCAATTTAAGAGACTCAAGGCGACGTCAGAAATAAAACCTTTTGGCGTAGGCGGGCCACACCTTTACAGGGGTTTAAAATCCTGGATTTTTAAAAAAAGTCCTACGCACACAGACAAAGGGAGGAGGTTTCAACCCAAACTCGAGCCTGACTCGGGTTGTTCCGCCAGGGTACCCCGACAAAAACAAAAACCTCAAAAAGCATGGGAGGAAACCCATGACCCATTCTCAACCTGAGGGTGGGGGCGGGGTTGGCAGGGGGGAACGGATTCCCGGGGGTTTGTGGAATGAAAAACGGAGGGGGCCATGCTACGGTGTGGCGTGCTGGGCTCACATCCTCGTCACCGCGCCCCCGCACTGTTCCTGCACTACCCGGGGGGTGTCGGGGCCCGGCCCCCCTCCCCCCAAGCAATGGCAGTGACGCCCCCCCCAACCCTGCACGATCTAATTCGCTCCGGTGAAATTTTGTTGTTGGTGTTGAGCGTTTTGTTTTTTCTTTTTCTTCATCCCTTTTTCAAACTTCTTTCTTCCTTCTTCTTCCGCAATTCTTCTTCGCAATTCTTTTTTTTCGCAATTCTTCTTTGCAATTCTCTTCTTCCAATTCTTCTTCTTTTTTATAGTCTTTTCGTTCCCTTTTCTTTTTAAATTTTCCAAAAAAAAATGGGAACATGAAAAAAAACAACTACTTTTCTGTGCCAGCTCCTAGTTTTGGTTTTGAAGGAAGGGGGACCCAGTGCCCCTTTAGACGGATGGGAAAGCAGACTGACGAAACATGTAGAAATTTAATTTTCCAAAAAGTTGGGGAAATTCTTATTTGGGCATGGGGCACTTTTTGGCGGTACACTTTATCTATTTTTGAAAAACGTTTTTACCAACTGCGTAAGGGGGGGGGTTTTTTGAACATGGAAAAACCCTTTTATTTTATGAAGTGAAAAAACCCAACCCCCGATGTAACAGCTAAGCAAAAGCTCTGGGATTCTTTTGGGAACGTCTTTTGGCTGGGGGGCCCTTGATCACATTATATAAAAAACATCCACTGAAATTTTTCAGAAAGACAACTTGAAATTGGGGGAGATGGAATTATAGGCAAAAAAAGATTACATCTAGTTTTTATCGCTAAATTTCGCTTGTATCTTTTTGACCCGGGACAGTTGCTTGTCCTTGTCTTTTTTTTCCCCCTCTCTTTTTCCCCGCTTTTTTGTTAAAATAAATTTCAGTTTTTCCATTGTGTAACTACAAAATGATAATACACCTCCGGGGTAAAGTACTGAAGGGTTGTTTTCCCTCTGTGAATGTCCCATTGTGGTAAAGCCAATTTTGACCAATTCCTTTTTTTCAAGACGGATTACATCCACACCCTGTTTTGCCTTGTTGTGACCATTTGTCTCTTTCAGGTCCACACTATTGAAACGTACATTAACACGAAGAAAAAGATGCTCCGATTTGTTCATTTCCCAAACAACAACAACAACAACAAAGACAAACACTGGGGGTGCACGCACTTGTTTGCATGTTGGGTCCCAGACTGGAAGGTGACGGCTTTGTGTTGTGTGTGTTGTGTGTGTGTTGTTTTCACACTCCCGTCATCGGTTATCCAAGGTTCTTTACAAAACAAGCAGCTTACCTACCTGCCTACCTACAGTACTTTTTTCGCTTAAGAAAAAGACTAGTGAATCTTTCTGACGTTCGAACTCATTCTGCTCAAGAAGTGAGCACTCTTCTTCTTCGTCGAACACTCAGACAGCATTTCTGGAGGCCCTGACCAATGCGGCGGTACCGCGGTACTCCTCATGGGGTCCAAAGAACTTGTCTTTCATCGGCAGGTCAGTAGGCCAGATAGCGACCCTCAGGTTTTGGTGTGTTGGTCAAGTCTGGAAGAAGTGTTCCACTGTCATGGGAAAAGTGTTGCAAGGGCACATCGCAGAATCACCGGTGTGGAACTTGGTGAGCATGTGATGTCTGAGTCTGCAGTGTCCAGTTATCAGTCTCACAATGGTCACTTGGTCTTCTATGGGGAGGGGGTAGTAGTCATCCTTACTGTTGAAGTTGGGATGGTGCTGAAGCCTTCTTCTCTTTTGTTTTTCCTTCACAATTGTATGTGCTTCTTCATACGTCACTTCCTGCTCCTCTTGAGGCATTTGACCTCCTGTCTTTGCCAGGTCAGCTTCCTCGTTGCCATGGATGCTGCAGTGTGAAGGAAGCCACTGGATGACTGTGCGGTCAGTGGCCTGCTGCAGGACAACAAGAGCGGAGGCAAGGGCGTTAAGTTCCTTGTTCTGTGAGTTTTCAAGGGTCTGAAGCACAGACAGGGCATCTGAGAAGATGACAACTCTGGGGTGAACTGGCTCTCTGTTGGTGCAGAGTGTAGTGGCTGCTGTCGTCAGTGCATCTGCTTCATCCCTGACGTTTGTTGAGAACTTTCCAGTTGGTGCCGATGGGCAGATTTCTGTGTCATCTTTCAGTGTAATGCAGACTCCGCTGCCTCCATTTCTAGTAGCGTCTTCTGCTGATTCATGAAGTGTTGTAGTTTATGCACATTTATCAGTGGGCCCTATCTGGCATGTGAGATGTCATTAGTTTGGCGTCGCTCTTTCTCTATCCATGTGTTGAGTAAAGCTCGCTAGCACGCCGCTGTTTTTCCCCTATATGCTTTTGAAAAAAGAAGATCTGTGCAGATTTGACTGTTTAGCCTCAGACTTTCTTGAACAACAAACTTGGAACCAATAGCTATGACTTGTGTCCATTTTGTTGCCTGATGTCTTATGAACATGATGTCAGTTCCACACAGAGCTGTGTTTTCAGATGCTAATTTCCAGACTGAAGGTTCAACTGAAAACGCAGTACATTGGCCGAAAGTAGGGTGTAGCTTTTCTCTTTCATTGCATTACCAGTCAGTCAATTCTTCACACCATTACACAGATTCATAACCAAAAATGTCTCTTTAGAAAATGAGGGGGAAAAAATTCAAGACGCAGTAACTGTATATCAAGCATTTTGGCAAGCAAAACAAGAAAATAAAAGCACCTTCCCCCATTCTTTTAATATGCGCTTTGATTTGTTTTTGCAAGATATAGCGCTATATATATTCCATTCATTATTATCACTTTTCTTACTATATTAACAGAAATCGTTGGGAGCAAGTTACAAACATCGACAGTTCTTCCTGATGGGCCTCACTTGGACGGCAAATCATTGTCTGTACTGAGCTGAGGGATTCCACAGACACTGAGAAGGTGACCCCAGAAAGTTGAAGCTGGGTAACTCTCAACGACAGTAGGCTACCAACTTTTACTCTGTTGGTTTCAACACTGTGGTTTAGATCCAAACACTAGAGCAGAAACACGCGAGGGTTGAGCGCAAGCTAAGCGTTTTGAGCACTTCATCCCCGCTACTCTGTCTGCAGATCCTGAAACACGGCCGTCTCAGTCCCAGACTGACAAGACACGCCAGAGGAGTCCCAGGAGAAGACGGACCAGCAAAACCGCTCAAGCTGTGTGACTCACGACATTTTTTCCCCTCTCTTTCTTTTTTGTTCTGTGACATTTCAAACCTTCTTTAGCCCAGAATTCTACTTCTGAACATTGCCCATGTGCATCAGTTATTGTATAACTACAAGGCAGCGAGTGCAAGTTGTGCGGGGTGAATTGCATCCAAAGCTGTATCGCTGTGTTGTTTACAGAATTTTATTATGTTCAACCTGTCAACCAATTTTTATAATGTAAACAAACCATCTAGCAAAGGAACAAGTCAAGATCAAGCAGTTTATCAAAAACAAGTACGTGAAGTCACAACCCAGCCAGCCAGCCAGCCAGCCAGTTATCGAGTCATGGAATTAACACCTTCCCGCCCCCAATAAACCTAAGCCCACCATCACCTGATCCTCTGTCCAGACTATTTTCCAGTCAGGGATCTGATCAGATGGATTTTCTGTGGACAGTTTCTGAATAGGAAATAGATCAATAATTATTGGTTCACAGTTGCAACAACTGACAGTAGAGAATAAAAGAAAACGTGAAAGTAATAATTATTTGTCAGTTTGAATAATCTACAGTGCAGCTGTGAGCTAATGTCCTGTTTCTCCGTTTTTATGTCTGTTTCTGTCTCTGTCTGTCTTTGTCTCTCTCTCTCTCTGTTGGACTCTGCCTGTCTGTCTGCCTGTCTCTGCCTTCCTGCCTCTCTCTCTCACTCTCTCTCTCTCTCGCTCTCTCTCTCTCTCTCTCTCTCTCTCTCTCTCTCTCTTCTCTCTCTCTCTCTCTCTCTCTCTCTCTCTGCAACGTCTGTTTCCATACAGGAGCACATACACATATTTTACGCACCATGAAACCATGAATTTTAACAAGCAGCGCTGTAAACACACAACACACACACACACACACCCCACACCACACGCACGCACGCACCACTCGCGCGCGCACACGCACACACAACACACACACACACACACACCACACACACAATATGCTGATGACCTTAGTATGTGGAAAAGGGTAACAATGAAAAAGGTAACACCTAAAAGACATTTGAATTATGTTAGAAAGTTATATCAGCTTGAGTTGGATAAAATTTATAAGTATATGGTGGAAAATGGGTTAGGTCTTTCTACAGAAAAGACACAGGTTGTGCTTTTAACAATGGTGCTGATCCTCCTACACTTCCTGTTTTTAAAATTGGTGAACAAGTTCTGGATTATAAGCCTATGGTAAAATTTCTTGGTATCATACTTACTTCAAAATTAACATGGCATTGTCACATCGAATATGCTTTGAACAAGGCAAGAAGAAGTCTGAATGTATTAAAGGCAATTAGTAGGCAAATATGGGCACAAGATTTATTAGTACTAAAGCATTTATCAATATCGCTGGTCCGCTCTAAACTAACATATGGGCAAGAATTATTCTTTAGTGCCCCCAAATATCTTATGAACAAAATTCAAAGCTTAGATTGTAAAGCTT
>CM054152.1:12349125-12374860 GCA_028751875.1 Rapana venosa
ATATGCACTGAGAGTTCATGCACTGGAGTATTACATGTAAATGCACAGATAATTTTTGAAACATTAATGTATATATACATGTCACAAAGAGTTTACATACCCCACAATACATGCTTGTGCACGTGCATGCATACATCTCTCCTCTCACACACCCATCCATCCGTCCATCCATCCATCCATCCATCACACACATACACACACACCCATACCCATCTTCCCACTCACACATACACACAGCATACACATACACACACCATCCATTCGTCCATCCGTTTGTCTGTCTGTCCGTTTGTCTGTCTGTCCGTCCATCCGTCCATCCATCCATTCATTCATCATCCATCCATGCATCCACCTATCTGTCTGTCTGTCTGTGCAGGTTTGACTTGTACTGGATGCTGTGGGAGGGTCAACAGCAGACGACTCCTTTCAACTTCTGTAGAAATGATCCAACGCCAAGCTGGTGACCTTGGTGACCCCTGTGCTGAAAAACATGGACGCTAAAGGCTTAGTACCTGGCATGGCGGAGTCGGCCTTCTCTTTAGGAACCAACATATTCAAGGTGGGTTTTGGCAGAACAGGTGCTGTATACCCAAAGTCCAGGAATGCGGCGACCTTAATTGTGGGTAAAAACGGTTGCATCTGCAAAAATCTTGGCATTGATGAGCCTCAGAGCTCTAGCCCAGGAACAGGAACAAAACCAAAAAAAAAAGAAAAGAAAAGAAGAAAGTTGATGTTTGGTTCTGTGGTTATTGTGATAATGATCCTGTTCATCTGCTGTCACTATAGATTCTTTTTTCTTGTTTAACTCTTTTGCCGCACAGGCAACTTTTGTCGACACTCTGGTTCACCACCAAAGGCAACTTTTGTTGATGGCGCAGGTCATGTTAAACGAAGGACAGTTTTTCATACAGTAAAAAGGTTTCACACCTCAGTTGACTTGTGCGCATGATAGCACGCATAGTATATCTTCGTCCTTCACCCCTGACCCAGTTGTAAGTGGAAAAACAGACCGTGTTATTCTGACGCAGACTGAATGCAGAGAAATCAGTAACAGCACTGAAAAATACTGTGGTGCTGAAGAGAGGTCTTCAGTCAAAAATGTGGCGGCAAAAGAGTTAAAATAAATTTGTCTTCCATAATATGGGGGAGTCATGCAGGAAAAAGCAAAAGCTCTTACAGATGAGAGTTTAGTCCATCAATGACTTTTTTCCTTCTTGTTGCCAGTGTGGTTATGTGTTGCCTTGGTATTGAAGGATGTGATGCTTGGTAGTGAATGGCCGCCGCTCTTTCTCTATTCGGTTCCATCGACCTGGAATGAGCTCCCTCTCTCTCTTCGCCAGAAACCAGTTATACACTGTTAAATCCACCTCAAACATATTTATTTTCAAACTAAGATTACACCCTCCTGTTTGATACAGACTTATCCCACCCTCACAACCCATGTCCTATCACCCTGCTAAAGTATAGGACCTAAGTGAGTGTGTGTGTGTGCTTTTGTAAAACATTTGACTATTGAAATTTTATTTCATAGATTTTGTCTGCAGCGCACTATGTTTGTAAATATCTGTTTGTTTAAACTATTGATCATTTATCATTGATTGCATGACTGTCTAAGATTAGGTTGAATGCATGTGCTTTGATTTGTCTTTTCAAGATATAGCGCTATATAAGTTCCATGTATTATTATTATTAATGTGTGTGTATCTGTGTCTGTGTGTTTGCATGCATGCACATAGTCTTGCTCTTGTGTGTGTGTGTTGCTTGTTGTGTGTGTGTGAATGTGTGTGTATCTGTGTCAGTGCGTTTGCATGCATGCACATAGTCATGCTCTTGTGTGTGTGTGTGTGTAGGGGCTGACCGGAGGACAGAGTTCCGCTGGGCATTCTTCTTGCCAAAACGGCCGAGCGCTGGAGAGGTGAGCCAGATGGTGGACTCTGCGACCAGGATCAGTCAGGCTTCTCTGCCTATGACCCTTTCCACTGAGTATAACTGATCTCAAGTGTTGTCAATGCAAATCCATTCAAGAAGGATTTTTCCTCTGATTAACATCAGTCTGACTCCACTCCCCCACCCCTCCCCCCCACCTCACCCCCACCCCCACTCTCAAAAGTTCTTTGGATGAACTATAAACTGAGTCCGTGTGTGTGAATGCACGCAGAACATCTTCCGCACAGTTAAAAACCTGTTCCGCTTTTCAGAAGAGTAGGCCATTGTGTGCCTATGGAACGTATGACAAAATTGACAAAACTGCATACACATGGGACTGGATGTAAAAAAGTACACGATTGCTTATTCCATTATCATCGAAATAAAATAATAATAGTAATACTAAGAATAATAATAATAACAATAATGATGTCTGTTACTAATGCTGTTTGGAAATCTTGTGCACGAAAAACAAGACAAAACTATGGTGAAGACTGTAGAGAGATGACATCACTTTTTACACGCAGCATAATTACGACAGTTCAACAGAGATAAACGTTGACATCATTTCAAAGGTCTTAAGAAAGATACTTCATATTTACATCTGTAAAACTTATTCCACATAAGCAACGAAAGCGTGCATAACAGAATCCAGCAAACCATTGGACCCTATGAGAACTTCTAACGATCGTGAAAAAGCGTAAACTTAAATGGTAGGGCATGTCGCAAGATCCAAAGGACTTGCAAAGACATTTTACAAGGCACGTCCAAAGGAGGAAGAAGAAGAGCAGACCAAGGAGAGCTGGGAGGATAACATCACGAAATGGACAGGCCTAGAACTCAACAAAACCCTGAGAAAGGCAGAACAGAGAGAGGAATGGAGGAACTGGTTGTTGAGTCTTTGAGGGTGCCCCCACGGTCGTCAGACTACGGGACAGATAGATAGATAGAGAAAACTTATTTGTATCGAAACTGAGATTTCTTTTTTGTTTTGTCTCTACTGGAGGTGTTGGTGAACACTCATGATTTATTTATTTAATTTTTAAAACTGTTTGTAGGGTTGCTTTCAAACTATTACAAGAAAATAGATATGAGCATACTTTTTCAGCTGTTTATCCTTGTCATTTGCTTATCTTGCCATGAAGGCAGCTCAATTCTTCAGGCATGGTCTGTATTCTTACTTTCCCTATGGTAGTGTTATGATGAGTGCTTGGTGAGATCCTGTATTCTTACTTTCCCTATGGTAGTGTTATGATGAGTGCTTGGTGAGATCCTGTATTCTTACTTTCCCTATGGTAGTGTTATGATGAGTGCTTGGTGAGATCCTGTATTCTTACTTTCCCTATGTTAGTGTTATGATGAGTGCTTGGTGAGATCCTGTATTCTTACTTTCCCTGTGTTAGTATTATGATGAGTGCTTGGTGAGATCCTGTATTCTTACTTTCCCTGTGTTAGTGTTATGATGAGTGCTTGGTGTTCTTTGAGATCCTATATTCTTACTTTCCCTATGTTAGTGTTAGTGTTATGATGAAAGCTTGGTGAGATCCTGTATTCTTACTTTCCCTTTGTTAGTGTTATGATCAGTGTTTGGTATTCTTTGAGATCCTGTATTCTTACTGGTCCTGTATTCATATTATGATGAGTTTCGGTGTTCTTTGAGATCCTGTATTCTTACTTTCCCTATGTTAGTATTATGATAAGTGCTTAGTGAGATCCTGTATTCTTACTTCCTATGTTAGTGTTATGATGAGTGCTTGGTGAGATCCTGTATTCTTACTTCCTATGTTAGTATTATGATAAGTGCTTGGTGAGATCCTGTAATCTTACTGCCTATGTTAGTGCTGTGATGAGTGCTTGGTGAGATCCTGTATTCTTACTTCCTATGTTAGTATTATGATAAGTGCTTGGTGAGATCCTGTAATCTTACTGCCTATGTTAGTGCTGTGATGAGTGCTTGGTGAGATCCTGTATTCTTACTTTTCCTATGTTAGTGCTGTGATGAGTGCTTGATGTTCTTTGAGATCCTGTATTCTTACTTTCTATGTTAGTATTATGATGAGTGCTTGGTGTTCTTTCAGATCCAGCCGGTGGTGGAGAAAACGTTCCTGTTTCCAGATCTGCCTGAGGCCTACGAGCATGTGGAGAAGGGTCACAACAGGGGGAAAACTGTGGTACGAGTGACAGAGTCCAGCTGAAGACAGTACAGCAGACTTCTCATGGTCTGGAATTCTGACAACATGGCTGATAGTGCTCAGGGGATGTTGACGTCGTGTTGACTGACAAAGTTTTCTCTCATGGTGAAGCCAGTCACGAGTGTGTGTATCGCAGATGGTGCAGTTTTGACCAAACGTTTTGCCAGAAGTGAATGCAGTGCTGTGTAAATCAGTCTTGAATGTGGACTTTGTCTACTCGCCCTTCACCTTAGGGAAAGCAGAGTGGAGCCTGTATGTATACCAGGCCTGTCCTTTATTTGCTTTTAAAGGAGTGATGAGTGCACCTGTTCTAAATGTGTACCTTGCACGTCCTTCATTCGCTGATCATGAAAACAGTGTTGTGTCAGCTCTGAACATGTACCACAGGTCTGTTCTTTATGCAGCAGTAATAAATGCTTTATGCTGAGTGCAGTATTCCTTAGTAAGCACTGTGAAACATTATTTCCAGAACATGGAGAGAATACTGGATGCATTTTCCTTGGTTGTGCATCAGGTGGTTACTACAGAAGGCATATATGCTCTCTAAATGAAACACTCTGGTAAATACTAGTGACTTAAGTTGTGAATGCATTGATATCTGGTCATAGTATGAAATAAACACACTCTTATTGCAGATTCTGCCTGCCTGTAAACTGAGAAGCATTCAGTATCAGGTTTAACTTTACTGCTGACAGTGCTTTTATTTCCTTGTTTTTGTGCTCTGCATTCAGACTTTTGTGTTTAGAGGGCTGTTCTAGTGATGTTAATTTAAACAAAATTTATTAGTTCAGAAACAATGTAGCACCAATACAAGAAATGAGTACAACAAGCAATGCTTATAATATCTTACATTAGTTTGAGGGCATAGATTTGCATCACTGCTGAGATATATTTATTTCAGGGGCTCTTTTTTCCCCCTAGAGATAACAGTGGTTCTAACTCAAGTGTTTCAGATGAGATTATGATGGAGGTGTTCTGTGTGTGGATGGGTAACCGTTTGTGTGCCTTGGCTTCAGTACAGTCCCCCAACTGTAAATGGGTACCAGCCCTCTTTAGGAATAGGGAAGGTAAAGCAGTGAGGGAGAGGAGATGGGTACCACCCTCAATATGCTGGCCCCTAGAGAAGCTGAGGTCTCTGACATCTTGCTCCCCAACAACCACAAAGGTTATGTGTGCACCTTTTATATATATATTTTTTGTTGTTGTTTATTAAATGAGGTGTCACTGTGAATCAAAAGGGAACTTGGCTCTCACTGATAGAGAAGAAAAGTTATTTTGATTGTAAGCTTGATATATATATCAACATTACTTTGAATCTCATTTCTGCATCTTCTGTTGACTCTGTGGCTGTTAAGTGAGTGTGTATCAGGAACTGCAGTGAACTAAAGTAGAGGTGAAACAAGTGTTATATGTACAGAATACTGCAAGACTCTGGAGCACAATAAATTTATGGATAATACAAACACATTAACCATAGAAATATAATACAAACATATTAACCACTGAAATGATAGGGTGAATGTCAGAAGAGCTTTCAAGTCATGCAGAGAGCTTCATCTCTAAAAAGTCGAAGAAGATGTGAGCTTCCAAATATCTGTGGTGCACTGCTTGTATTATATGAGGCTTGGGACAGTAGTAGGCATCTGTCAGTCTCATAAGACTCTGGAGTTGTGCTCTAGGTGTTTATACTTCAGGGTGCAAAGCCTGGGTAAGTCAGTATGGAGGGCAAGCTGTTACCCATGCAGCAGAGAGCCCCCTCCCCCCCCCCATTTCCAAGTCGCTGGACTGGTCCATTGGAAAGGCAATCGCTGATACACATGGTTCCAGTGCGGTCACAGGAGTTGCCAGGTTCTTTTTATTTGTTCCTCAGGTAGAACTCCCGAGGTTCACCAATGGTCAACTTTTTGTGTATGCAACCATTTTTTCCCACCGTTAATTACGGCAGCTGCATTAAAGCTTGGGGACAGACAGACTTTTTAAAACCCCTGTATACAAGCCATGAGGTCTAGCGGCAATTTTACTAGTCTAGAAAGCAAGAGAAACATGGCTGTATTATCGAAGCTGAGGGTTTTTTTCCTATCCACTAGACCTGTGAGTGGGTAGCCGGGTGCTAGTCTTTCAGATGAGATGATGAACCTTGGTCCTGTAAGCTACATTTGACTTGTTCACGCAAAAGATCTTGGCAACTGAAGATATGTCCCTGTTACATTCTGAAGAGAAAAAACTCTTTTCTTCAGGAAACAAGATGCATGTGGATAGAGGGAAGAACTGTGGTGGAGAAGAGTCGCTTAGGACAGATTTTATATGTTGAATTCTGCCATGAGTGTTATATGTACTATTTCCATACCAAGAGATTTTCCAGATGAGAAGGTACTTGGTGTTGTGGTGTGTTTTACATGTGTGTGTGTGTGTGTGTGTGTGACTGTGTGGTGTGTGCTAATTTGCATTTATTGCCAATTTATAAGTGTGTGTGTTTGTGTGAGGGGGTGGGAAAGAAGATTTAAGTGAACAGAATAGAACATCAGCTGTAGAAGCTAGTCTTATCCTGTAAAGGTAGATAGGTTGATATAGTTTCAATATTTATTGTCAGTAAATGATTTTTGTGTTTCAGAAAATGCAATTGGAAAAAAAAGAGTTTTTGTTGCTTTTTCTAGTTCTTTTAATTTGTTGTTTCATCTGTTTTATTTTGCAATGTTTATATTTTGCCCTGCCCTGCATGCTTGAATGGGCTGTATGCAATCAGCACACACACACACAAATCATTGAAAAATAAATGTCCTGAGAAAAACCATTTTACCAAAGTGTTTGTCTCTCTATCTCTTATTTTGATTTTGATAAAATAGTATTGCACAGACCCCTTCATAATGAGCCAATGGCCTTGGATAAATATTCACATTTTCATTCTCTCTCTCTCTCTTACACACACACACACACACAGAGTCACACACACGTACACATCCGTCACATTCACATGCCCATAGAAGAGACTAGCCAAATAGAAAAACCCTAATCATCTGCCGTGGTGCAGAGGTCTGCACAGTGGATACTAACATAGAATGTGATGGGTTCAAGCTCGGTCAGAGCCATGTGCTTGTTGGAGCTTTGAACTGACGCTATAGCTGAGTGGTTAAGACCATTTGACTTCAGTCCCATGGGTTATCAAGTCATGGGTTTGAATCTCCATGGCGTCTGGTGAAATAAGGGTCGGGATATTTACAATCTCCCAGGTCAACTGCCTGTGCCTTAATTCCCTTCATGTACATACACATGCAGAAGATCGAATATGCATGTTAAAGATCCTGTAATTCATGTTGGCGTTCAGTGAATTAAGGAATCACGAACATACCCAGCTTCCTTTTCCCCGAAGCGAATTCGGCTACCTTCAGGTGGGCAAATTGGTTTGCATATTTATCAAACTCTCACTTTGAGGTTTCAAGAGCTCTGCTAGACCAAAGAAAAAAAATTGGAGTCTGGAGGTGTGGTCACCTTCTCAGGCATGCATATGGACAGCATTATTTTTGGAAAGATACTGTTTTTGACTGAGACTCCCCATGATCTGATGCTTTGATATGCATCCTGGAAAGTCAGAATACCTACCTGGTTTCAAATTCCTTGTTAAGCTGAAAGTGTAGCAGGTGCTTCGTGTTTGTCTCCAAAATAAAATGTCTACATGCATGTAACAGGCGACTCATGAATCCAAGCACAAGTTCACATACCACACATTTTTCCGGGCACAAGTCCACATTCCATACCAATGTCCAAGCACAAGTCCACATTCCATACCAATGTCCAAGCACAAGTCCACACCTCTTTCCAAGCACAGGTCCACATTCCACACATACATCCAAGCACAGGTCCACATTCCGCACATACATCCTAGCACAGGTCCACATTCCACACATACATCCTAGCACAGGTCCACATTCCACACATACATCCAAGCACATGTCCACATCTCTTTCCAAGCACAGGTCCACATTCCACACACACATCCTAGCACAAGTCCACATTCCGCACATACATCCAAGCACAGGTCCACATTCCACAAAGCATACATCCAAGACACATGTCCACATCTCTTTCCATGCAAGGTCACAGATTGTCTGCAACATACATCCAAGCACAGGTCCAAGTCCGCACATACATCCAAGCACAGGTCCACAGTCGCACAAACATCCTACACAGGTCCACATTCTGCACAAACACCCCGAGCACAGGTCCACATTCCGCACATACACCCTAGCACAGGACCACATCCGCACATACAGTCCACCCAGTCCACATATCGCACACATACTCCAAGCACAGGTCCACACCTCTTTCCAAGCACAAGTCCACATTCCACACATACATCCAAGCACAAGTCCACACATACATCCAAGCACAAGCTCACATTCCACACATACATCCAAGCACAAGCTCACATCTTCAACAAATGCAAGCATTCCAATTCATAATTTCTTTCTTCCACAACACACTGCACTCACGCAATATTTTTTAAATTTTTATTCATTAGAAATTTATTTCTGAGTGTTACTTTTAATCTATTGTAATGTAATGTAACCAGAAATATATAACCACCATACATCAAAAGTAGACATCCTACAATCTTCATGGACTGCATATATATATGTATATATAGACCAAACCTGTACAGAAAAAAGCACTGCTGTGTTTGACAATAACAAAAACATACAAAACCCCCCTCACCCACCGCTGTAGTTAACAAAAACAAAGAACTACCAACCCCCCTACCCCCACACCCCCCTACTACTACCCCGACACCCCCCCCACCCCCAACCCCCCCCCTCCCCCCCCCCAACCCCCCCACTACCCCTAAACCCCCTACCCCCCCCTACCAACCCCCCCTACCCCCTCCCCGGCCCCCACCCTAACCCCCCCGACCCCCCCCCCCCCCCCCCTACCCTACCACCCCCACCCCCACCTAAACCCCCCCCCCCCCACCCCACCCCGCCCCCCAACCCTACCCCCCCCTACCCTACCCCCCCCCTTACCCCCACCCCCCCCCCCCACCCCTAACGCAACCCCCTCAACCCTACCCCCCTACTAACACCCCCACTAAAAAACCCCCGTACCCCCCCCCACCCCCCCACCCCCCCCCCCCCCAAACCCCCCCCGCTACCCCAACCCCCCCCGTCTTCCACTACCCCCACCCCCCCTCTACCCCCCCCCCTAACCCCCTACCCACCCCCAACATGACCCCCACCACTACCGCACCAACCCCCAACCCACCACCCCTATACCCCCACCCCCCCCCCCCCTACCACCCACCTACCCTAACCTACCCCACCCACCCCCCCCCCCCCAACCCCCCCCCCCCCCACACCCCCCCCCCATCCCCACCCCCCCCCCCCCCCCCCTCCCCCCCTACCCCCCCCAAATCCCCCCCAACCAACTACCCCCCCCCCCCCCCCCCCCCCCCCCCCCCCACACCCCCCCCCCACCCCCCCCCCCCCTCACTACCTACCACCCCCACCCGCCCCGACTACAACTACTACCCCCACCCCCCCCCAACCACTACCCCCCCCCACCCCCCCCCCCACCCCCACCACCAACAACTAACCAACCCACCCCCAACCCCCCCCCCCCCCCCCCCCCCCCCCCCAACCCCCATACCCCCCCCCCCCCCAACACCACCAACTAAACTACACCCCCTACCCTACCCCAATACCCCCCCCCCCCCCTCCCCCCCCCCCCCCCCTACCCCCCCCCCCTAACCCCCCCCCCCTACCCCCTACCCCCCCCCCCCCGCCCCCCAGCCACCCCCCACCCCCCCCCCCCAAACCACCCCCCCCCCCCCCCCCCCCCCTACCGACCTGCTACCACCACCGACCCTCCTACCCCCCCCCCCTACCCCCCCCCCAACCCTACCAAACCACTACCCCCCCCCCCCACCCCAACACCCCCCCCCCCACCCCCCCAAACTAACCTACCCCCCTCCTAAACTGCTACCCCCCCCAACCACTACCCCCCCAACCACCCCCCACTACCCACCCCCCCCCGCCCCCCACCACTACCCTACCACCCCCCCCCCCCCCCAAGCCCCCGCTAAAAACCCAACCACAACCCCCCACCCAAACCCCCCCCTTAACCCCCCCCCACCAAGCGCCCCCCGACCGAACCCCCCCCACCCCCCCACCATACCCCCCCACCACCCCCCACCCCAAAATAAACCCAAACCCAACCCCCCCCCCACCCCCCACCCGCCCCCCCCCCTCCCCCCCCCGAAAAATCCACCCCACCCCTACCCCCCAACTACCCCCCCCCCCCCCCCTACCCCCGACCCCCCCGCCCCCTCCCCCTAACTACCAACCCCCCCCTACCCCACCCCCCCCAAACATACCCTCCAACCTCACCCCCCACACCAATACCCACCAACCCACCCCCCCCCCCACCCCACTAAACCCCCACCCCACTAAACCCACCCCCCCCCCCAAAAACCCCCCACCAACCCCCCCTCCCCTCCCCTACTACCCCCCCCCCACCAACCCCCCCACAACACCCCCCCCCAAACCCCCCCACCCCCCCTACCCTACCCCCACCCCCCTACCCCCCCCCCCACATACCCCCCCCCCCCCCCCCTAACTACCCCCCCTCCCCCCCCCTACCCCCCCACCCCCCCCCTACCACCCCCTCCCCCCCCTAACTACCACCCCCCACCCCCCCCACCCCCCAAAAACTAAAACTCTACCCCTCCCCCACCACCCCCCCCCCTACCCACCCCCCCCCCCCCCCGCACGCCCCCTACCCACCAAACCCCCCCCCCCCCCCCCCCCACCACCTACCACTACCACCCCCCCATACCACTAGACCCACACCCCCACCTACCCCCCCTACCACCCTACCCCACGCACCCCCCACCCCCCCCCACCCCCCCAACCCCGCCCCCCCAACAACAAAACTAAACCCTACCCCCCCCCCCAACCCCCCCACCAATACCCCCCCCACCCACTCCCCCCCTACCAACCCCCCCCCCACCACCCCCCGCCAACCCCCCCCCCGACCCCCCACCCCCCCCCCCCCCCCCCCCCCCCAACCCCACCCACCCCCCCCATACCACCCCCCACCCCACCCCCTACCCACCCCCCCCCCCCCCCCCCCACCCCCCCCCCCACACCCTCTACCCCCCCACCCCCCCCCCACCCATCCCCCCCTAAACCCACCCCCAAACCCCCCCCCCCACCCCCCCCCCACCCCAACCCTACCCCCTCCCCACTCCCAACCCCCCCAACTACCCCCCTCCCCCCCACCCCCTCCCCCCCCCCCCCCCCCCCCCCACCCACCCCCCCACCATACCCCCCCCACCCCCCCCCCACCCCACCCTCCCCCCCCCCCCCCTCCCCACCCCCCCCCCCCCCCACCCCCCGCCCCCCAACCCCCCCCCCCCTACCCCACCCCCCCACCCCCCCCCCCCACCCACCCTACCACCCCCCCAGCCAACCGACCCCTCACCCCCCCCCCCCCCCCACCCCCACTACCACCCACCCCCCCCCCTCTACCCCCCCACAACCCACCCCACCCCTACCCCACAACCTATACCCCCCCCACCCCCCACCCCCCCCACCCCCCTACTACCCCCCCTACCCCCCCCCGACCCCCCCCCCCACCCTACCCCCCCCCCCCCCCCCCCCCCACCCCACCCCTCCACTACCCACCACCCCAACCCCCCAACTACCCCCCCCCCCTACCCCCCTACCGCCCCCTAAACCCACCCCCCCCCCCCAACCCTACCCCATTACCGCCCCAACCCCCCCCACCCTAAACTACAACCCCTACCCCCCCCCTACCCCACCCCCACCCCCACCCCCCCTACACCCCCCACTACCTACTACCCCCCTTACCCCCCCCCCTCACTAACACCCCCCCCCCCACCACCCCCTACCCCTTACCCCCAAAACTCCCCCACCTACCACCCCCCCCCCCCCCCCCCCCCTTACCCCCCCACCCCCCCCCCCCCACCCCCCCCAGACCCCCCCCCCCCCACCCCTATACACCACCCCCCCAACCCCCCCCCCCCCCAACCCCCCCACCCCCCCCCCGCCCCCCCACCAACCCCACCCACCACCTACCCCCTCCAACCCCTAAAAAAACCACCCCCCTACCACCCCCAACCCACCCCCCCACCCCCCCCAACCCCCACCCCCCCACCCCCCACCAACCCCCCCACCACCCCCCCCCCCCCAACCACCAACCCCCCCACACCCACTACTACCAAACCCCCCCCCCCCCCACCCCCCCCCCCCCCCCCAAACCCCCCCCCCCAACCCACCCACCAACCAACCCCCACCCCAAAACCCCACCACCCCCCCCCCCACCCCCCAATACCACCTCTAAACCACCATAACCCACCCCCCCCCCCCCCCCCCCCCCCCCCTCCTCCCCCACCTACCCCTCCCCCCCCCTACTAAAAACCCCCCCCCCCCACCCCCCCCCCCCCCCCATACCCCCACACTACCCCCCCACCCCCCCCCCACCCTACCCAACCCCCCCCCCCCCCACCAACCCCCCCCCCTAACCCCCCCTACCAACCCCCCCCCCCCACCAAACTATCCACCCCCCAATAAACCCCCCCCACCCCACCCCACCACCACCCCTTCCCCCCCCCCCCCACCCACCAACCCCCCCCACCCACCCCCCCCCCCACCCCCACCCCCCCACCCCCAACCCCTCCCCCGACTACCCCCCCAAACCCCCGTACCCACCCCCCGCCCCCCCCCAAACCCCCTACCCCCCCCCCCCCCCCCCCCCACCCCTAACCCCCGAAATACCCCCCACCCCCCAACCCTACCTACCCCCTAACCACCCTAACCCCCCCCCCCGCCACCACCCCCCCCCCCCCCCCCCCCCCCCCCCCCCACCCCCTCCTAACTACCACTAACCCCCCCCCCACCCAACCAACCCCCCCACCCCCCTAACTACCGCCCACCCCCCCCCCCCCAACCCCCCCCACCCCCCCCCCCCCCACCCATACCCCCACCCCCCCCCAAATCCCCCCCCCACCCCCCCCCCCCCACACCCCCCCCCCAACCACCCCCCACCCGCCAACCCCCCCCACCCTACCCAAAACCCTAACCCCCCTACACCCCTACCACCCACCCCCCCCCCGAAAACCCCCCACCACCCACCCCCCCAACCCCCCACTAACCCCCCCCCCCCCGAACCCTACCCCCCCCCCCCCACCTTTCCCCACACCCCCTCCCACCGCCCCCCCCCCCTAACTAACCCCCCCCCCCACCCTACCCCCCCCCAACCCCCCCCATACCTACCCTACCCCCACCCCCCCCCCCCCCCCCCCCCCCCACCCACCCCCCCCCCCCCCACTACCCCCCCCCCCTTCCCCCGCCCCCCCCACTACCTAACCCCCCTCTATACCACTACCACCTAACCTACCAAACCCCCGCCACCAAACCCCCCCCCCCACAACCAACCTACCACCAACCACCACTAACACCCCCCCCCCACCCCCACCAACACCCCAAACCCCATAACCCCCGCCCCCTGACCCCCACCCCACCCTCCACCCCCTCCCCAACAATACCCCCCCACCCCCCCTACCCCCACCCCCCCCAACCTCTACTAACAAACCCCCCTCTCCCCCCCACCCCCCCACCCCCCACCACCCCAATCCCCCCCCCCCCCCCTATCCCACCCCCCCTCGCCCCCCCACCCCCTACCCCCCCAACCCCCCGCCCCCCCCCCGCACCCCCTCCCCACCCCCGCCCCCCCCCCCACCCCCCCCCCCCCACCACTACCCCACCCCCCCCCAACTAACCCCTAACCCCCCGACCCACCCCCCCCGCCCACCCCATAACCCCCCCCACCCCCCACCCCCAACCCCCTACCCTAACCCCCCTACCCCCCCTACCCCCCCCCACCCCACCACCACCTACCCCCACCCCCCCAACCCCCCCCCCCAACCCCCGCCCCCACCAACCCCCCCTCCCCCCCCCCCCCACCCCCCCTAACCCCCCCCACCCCCTACGAACCCCCCCACTCCCCCTCCCTACCCCCCCCCCCCCACCCCAACTACCCCCCCCAATATGCCATACCCCCCCCCCACCTACTACCCACCCCCCTACCCCCCCCTACCCCCCACCCCCCCCCACCCTACCCACCATAACACCCGCCCCCCCCTAACCACCCCCCAAACCCCCCCCCCACCCCCCCCCCCCCTACCCCCACCCCCCCCCCCCCCCCCACCCCCCACCACCCCCCCCCTACCAACCCCACCCCCCCCCCCCCCCCCCCCCCCCGCCCCCCCCCCCCCACCCCCCTCCCCCCCCCTACCCCCTCACCCCCAACCCCCCCCCTCTCCTCCCCCCACCACCCCCCCCCCCCCCCCCCCCTAACCCACCCCCCCGCCACCACCCCCCCCCAAACCCCCCCCCCCCCCCCTCCCCCCCCCCCCCCCCCCCCATAAACCCCCCCCCCCCCCCCCCCCCCCCCCCCACCCCCCCCCCCCACAACCCTACCACCCCCCCCTCCCCCCCCCCCCCCCCATACCCCCCTAACTAACCCCCCCCCCTACACCTACCCAACCCCCCCCCCCCCCCCCCCCCCCCCCCCCCCCCCCCCCCACAGCCCAAACTACCCCCCCTACCCCCCCCCCCCCCCCCCCCACCCCCCCCCGATACCCCCCCCCCCCATACCTTAACCACCCCCCCCCCCTACCCCAACCCCTACCCTACCCCCCACCCCCCCTAACTACCCCCCCCCCCCCACCTACCCCCCACCCCCCCTCCCCCCCCACCCCCCCCCCCCCCTACCCCCCACCCCCCCCCCACCAACTACCTACCTCCCCCCCCCACCCCCCCCCCACCCCCAACCAACCCACTACCAACCCCCCCCAACTATTACTACCCCCCCCCCCCCCCCCCCCACCCCCCCCCCCCCCCCACCCCCAACCCCCCCACCCCCCCTACCCCTACCCACCGACCCCGCCCCCCGAACCCCTAAACCCCCCCATCCCCCCCCAACCCCCCCCCCCCCCCCCCCCCCCCCTAAAACCCCCCCCCCCCCCCCACACCCCCCCCACCCTCACCTACCCCCCCCCCCCCCCCACCCCCATCCCCAACCTACTACCCCCCCCCCCCCCCCCCTTCAACCCCCCCCCCCTACCCCACCCCCCCCGCAACACCCCACCCCCCGCCTAAACCCCCCCCATAAAACCCCCCCCCCACCACTACTACCCTACCCAACCCCCCCCCCCCCCCCACCCCCCCACCCCCCCCCCCCCCCCCCCCCCCCCACCACCCTACCCCCCCCCCCCCCACCCGACCCCCGCCCCCCCCCCCCCCCCCACCCCACCCCACCCCCTACCCCCCACTACCCCACCCCCCCCACCACCCCCACCACCCTCTAACCCCCCCCCCCCCAGAACGAACCCACCCCTCCTACCCCCCCCCAACCCTATCCCTACCCCCCCCACCCACTAACCACTACCCACCCCCCCTTACCCCCACCCCCCCCCCCCCCCCCCCCCTCTACCCACCCCCCCCCACCGCCCTACCCCAACCTAAACCCAACCCAAACCCCAAACCCACCCCAACCAAACCACCACCCCCCCCCCCCCCTAGAACGCCCCCCCCCCAAAAGGAACTAACACCCCCCTACCCCCCACCCACCCCCATAAACCATACCCGCCCCCCCCCCCCCCCCTCAAAAATACCACCCCCCCCACCAACCCCCCCCCCCACCCCCACCCCCCCCCCACCCCCCCGTCCACTACACCTTACCCCCCCCCCCACCAACCCCCACCCCCCCCCCTACCCGAAACCCTACCCCAACCCCCCCCCCCCACCCCCCCCCCCCCACCCCCATACCCCCTACCCTACCCCCCTCCCCCCGTTCCCCCCGGCCCGCTCTACCCCAAAACTAAAAAACAACAAAAATAATTACAAAAAATAAAATAAATTAATAAAAAAAAATAAAAAAAAAAAAAAAAAAAAAAAATTAAAAAATAAAAGTAAAAGTTAAAAATAAAATAATGTAAAAAAAGTAATATAAAATAAAATAAAAAAAAAAAAAAAAAAAAAAAAAAAAAAATATAAAAAAAAAAAAAATAAAATTTAAAAAAAAATAATTAAAAAATAAAATTTAAAATTAAAAAATAAAAAAAAAAAATTATATATTTTAAGTTTATGTAATAGATATTAGTTAATAAAAAGATGGGATTAAAAAAAGGGGGTAGTAAAAAAAATAATAAAAAAAAAAAAAGTATAAAAAAAACCCCCCACCATAACCCCCCCCCCCCCCCCAACCTCCTAACCCCCCCCCCCCCCCCTACCAACTACCCTCACCCCACCCCCCCCCCCACTCCCCCCCGCCCACTACTACCCCCCCCCCCACCACCCCCAACACCTAACTACCCCCCCCCCCCCCCCCCCCCCCCCCACCCCCCACCCACCCCCACCCCCCCCCCCCCCCCCCCCCCCCCCTACCCCACCTAATACCGGGGGGCCCCATACCCCTACCCACCCCAACCACGCCACCCCCACCCCCTCCACCCTAACCCCCCCTACCAAACCCCCCTAATCTAGCCCCCCCCCCCCCCCCCACCACCCCACCCCCCACCCTACTCCCCCCCACCCCCCCACCACCACCCTAAACCCCCCCAACCCACCCCCCCCCCCCTACCACCACCCCCCCTACCCCCAACCCTTCCACCACCCCCCCCCCCCCCCCGCCCCAACCCCCCACTACCACCCCCCCCCCCCCCCCCCCCCCCCCTAACCCCCCCCCCCCCCCCCCCACCCCACCTACCCCCTAAACCGACCCCCCCCGCCCCCCCACCCCCCCCCCCCCCTCCCACCCCCCCCCCCCCCACCCCCTACCCTACCCTAACCCCACCCAAAACTACTACCCCCTACCCTACCCCCCCCCAAACCCCCCCCCACCCCACCCCCCCCCCCCAAACCCACCACCACTAACCTACCACCCCCACCCCCCCCCACCCCCCCAACAAACCCCCCCCTCCCCAACCACTACCCCCCCCCCCCCCCCACCCCCCCCACCACCACCCCTCCCCCCCACCCTAACCACCCCCCCCCAACTCCCCCGCCCCCGCCCCACCCCCCCTAACCACCCCCCCACCCCCCTAACCCCCCACCACCACCACACTACCCCACCCCCCTACCACCCCACCCCCCCCCCCCCCCCTACCCCCACGCCACAACACAACAAACCAAAAGCCACCAAATCTGCCTTTTCTAGCCCTTGCCATGCAAAAAATTAAGTGAACCGTCCCTGACTGCAACTACCTATGATGGACATGACTTAACTCTTTCTACACCCATAGTGTGACTGAATTTTCCCCCTCCTACCCACAACTGTGCATAAAAACACAAGCATAGCTGAGAAAACAAGTGCAAACTTCTAATGGATGTTCTTTTCAAATCTCACAGTATTTTGTCAATAAAATAACCTACTGATAAAGGTCATAAACAATTTTTGTGTGTTTTGTTATCATTACCAGAGTTAAAACTGTTTGCTTGTTTGAAAAGAAATAACAAATGGTAAACAAAACAAAATATGCAACCATATCGGTAATTGATATACGAGATACACAACTGTGAGAAACACAAAAAAGGCAACATACAGAAAAAAACAAAACATTTCTTTGTACAAACGTAGATCAAATTTTGTTATCATGCAAAAAAACGAAAACAAAAACAAAAGACCATGGCTGCACACCATTTTCACAGAACCACATGGCATCATACGTGTGTAGCTTTCTGGCCTCACACAAAGATTCAGTGACATTATATCATCTCATGCCTTCACCACAGTCCTAGCCTAATTATTTGGTTATTGATTTGCAATGAATGTAAACTTACATGTAAATATTTCAAAGATTTGAAGGTATAATCATCGGCTTTTTACCAATATTAGCCATCATTAGTGGGTGTGACCTGTTCGTTGCCCTGCATACCTTGATTTTTTGTTGTGTGTGTGTTTTGTTTTTTGTTTTTTTTTTTTTTTTTTTTTTTATTTTTTTTTAGAGGGTCAACAGAGTGTTAGATCCTAACAGACTAATCACTACAGTCAACTTGTGGTGTTATTATTAATATCATTAGTATTTGGCTGGAATCACTCAACAATTTCATCACCATCGTAGTTTACAAACCTGCTTGGTGCTTCTCAGCGAAGAATGTGGGAGCATTTACGTCATATTGACCGATAGGCGATAAATCAATGAAAACTTGCCAATAAAGAGTGCAAAACGTGGCATTTAAATAAACCAATTTGAAATGAGTTTGAGCTTTCAGCTTGAGTAATTTATGGAAATGACCGAATAAGAACACTCCCTTCCCTGGCTAGGCCTATTATGACATACATGCGAATGGAAGCGAAATGTTTGGACAAGGTTTATAAGTATACTTGTAAAATCGGTAGAAAGACTTAAACAAGTGGAAACACCCAGCATTTATTTCTCTTCATCTGCAAAACCTCAGGTCTTCATTAGCACATCTTCAAAATGCAGATGCAATTTTTACGATAGATTGATTTTTAGCATTCATACCTGTAGTTTGAAAAAAAACGAACTTGTGCATGTGTAAGCAGGAAAAATATGTACTCACAAGGTCTTCCCAAGACTGTAGACACTGCACAAGGCAGGACAGAATTTTCTATATGATTTTCATTCCATATTGCAATGTACCCTGAAACATCTTCGACATCAGAAAAATAGTTTCCTGATTCTAGTTGGCTGAAAAGACTATGATGTCTTTACTTATGACTGGTAAAAATGACCTAAGAAGTTATTCTGAGAATTTTCAGCATTGGCACAGTCAGAATCCTTTGCTTGATTTCACATCTGTTTGATTAATTTGTAGATAACAGTAACACTACGATTAATCTCAACAAATCTATGTGGTTTTTAGAATGCTAACTTTTTTTGCAAGACACATTATCAGATATGTAATTATAAAAACAACAACAAAACAAAACAAAATAAAACCAAACAATAACAAAAAAAACAACAATCATACCAAACAATTCCTATACATTAATAAAAAAGTTGAAAGAACTCAGTATTTGAAATATTTATGACCATGTACTTGCATAATAACCTTTGTGACTCAAACATTGAAGTTTGTAGACTTTTGGTGTTTAACACCTCATTACCCCCCCTGTGAGATCCAGGGGCCTGGCATATAAATAGCATCACCAACTCTGGAAATTCTGTCTGTCGTCTTCTGGAGTCTAGCTGCCCTTCTGTCAGTTCTTCCATCTGCTGCCCTAAAACAAGCATACAATCCCTCTTTTCTATACCTCTCTTTGTTTCTGCCTGGTTAACTCCGTGTCTATTTTCCCTTGGTCCATTCTCCTCCATTTTCATAGAAAACTTAAACAGTCCCATGCGACCCTCCCCTCCCCAGTTCAGATGCGTCTGGCCTGACCATCAGGTGCTTAATGGCAGCGCAATGCATGTCGCTCATATGAAACGACCAGCATAGTTGCTGTCTGAGGTGGTTCGATGCAGAAGACACTTCCTGATAGAGCTTTCCTCATCCCCACTGTTCTTCTGGCCGGAGTTTGGGTCAATTAAGTACATGGGTTTTTGGTGTCTTTTTTTAAATGCATCCGTTTCATACCAAACAAATTAAACACAATTTTTAACATCTATGAAACATAGATCTTTAAAAAAAAATCAGTAGATTTGTACTTTCTTGTGTTTATCCTTTTAACTGATCGTTTTTTGCAATTTTTGTTCCCGTTTTTTCATAAAATTCTGTGTAAACATTTGTTGACAGTCAAATCAATGATTATGTCTTATGTACACTAACTCAAGGCACTGCCACAACAATTTTTAACCCTTTAAAATCAATTTATCACCACAATCATATCATTTTTCTTCAAAAGCAATTTAATCATAAACATTGAGTAGACACATAAATTCGTATATCAAACAAAACTCAATTTCGAAACATTTATCACACACAAAATTTGCCAAAAAGTTATTGTCTCCTAACATCAAATGCTGAAAAACATTTTCAAAGAAAGAAAATCTAGAGAACTAGACTGTGAAAGAAGTGTGAAAAGAATCTAGCAAGTTTGGTATCTTTATGCAAAAAGTCCCGACAATCACAATGCTACTTGCCCAGTAAGGTGTTGCAACTTGGAGTCATTGATCAATGCTTTCTCCTGTCAGACTAGTGTAATTATTTGAATTTCAATTTTCACCACCACCTGCTACAACCTATGCTTATAGCATCCTGAATGAGAAACTGTTCCAAAAACCTTGTTATGAAAAACCAGACACTGAATACCTCAATCCGACTTTTGAACACTGCATACATGTAAATAGATAAAGAGGAAGCAACAATCTCTGCAAAAACAACCACTATCATTTTTTTTAACCCAAAATTTCCCACAGCTCCCACCATGGGTAGAGCACACAAAATTTCTGCTTAAATATTAAGCACTGGCACTTCTTTCCAATCAGGATCAATGTCAAGCTTGTATCCAGGGATAATTAGAACAACAGGAAATCATCCAGATTTGTTGGAAGAGGACAGATCTACTCGATACTACACTGTACCACTAGAGCAAAATGACTACACATAAAGGGAAAGGGCCCACGCATGACACTGGCAAATCTGTAGTGTATGTAGGGCAACCAAGCTTACTTCACAACCTCAGGGCATTGCGATTTACCACTCTTTTTCAATGGAACTAGGCAGGTGGTTCTAGGTTTTCGTATAGTTTTGTTTTAAATGTTCTTGTGGAACAAAAAAAACCAAACCTAACACCCCCCCCTCCCCCCCCAAAAAAAAAAAACCAACAAAAAAACCCCCAATCCCTCAAGGGTCCTTGCTCTCTGGAAAGGTTCTCTATCTATTTTTGGAGCTTTTCTGCAGGGGGGGGGGCTTTCTGTAATTTTTTAGGGGTCTCCCTTGGAATCTTGATAATGGAATCACAAAGCAAACATGTTTTCTTTAGCAAGGCATGTTTTGTTTAATCATTATTTTGACAAAAAAAAAAGACCATACTAAAGTCAACAGTGCCAATTTATTGTTTTAAAAATATTAAAAAAAGCAATGTTTTGTTTAACCCTTATTTTGATAAAACGACAGCACAAAGTCAGAGTAGTATTTGGGTTCAAAAAGGAAAAACCCAACTGCACAGAAGTCAGAAAAGCATTTGTGTCTAAACTGAAAAAAGCAAACAAAACACATAGATCTCAATGATATCCACCCACAAAAAAAACCCATAGATCAATTGAACAAGTGTTAGCAGTACAACAGGCTTTGTTCCACAGTCAGTCATGTTCCAGCTGTACGTTTTTCATATCAAAACATATCATCACAACATGATCGTTTCTAATTTTATTCACTTCATTCAGTTAACACAACAGATCTAATAGAAATACACATCATCATTATATCCAAGTCTGTCCCCGAGATAAACGGCTTCTTTTTCATGGCAGACATTACCTGTTCAAAGAACCAGATTGGGGTTTGGGAGCATATTATAAAGAGATTACACAGTTTTATGATGTAAATGTTATCATCAAACCTGAAAACGTCCACAAAGTCACAGATGTTGACCGACGGCTGCTGTGTGTGTTTTTCGAACTGAAGTAATCACCAAATGATACAAGGGTTGAGGGACAGGTATATCAACTATTAAAACAAACCCTTTGGGTAACAAATACAAGAAAAGCACTTTTTAAGCTTTTCCCCAACCCTCTTAAAACAACAGTAAGGCAGAGTTCAAAGATAATTTTAAGAGCAAAATTTAGCTTAAAGGTGGCGTTCTACGACATTAACTTAAAATTTACAAAATTCTAAAATCAAAGTGTGTTGATCATCAAAACTGCTAACTTTTGGCCTATGCTACTTGATTTTTTGTGAACTTAACATTGGCCAAACATGCAGATTCATATAAAAAAGAAGAAATAATATCAACTTCCACGGGGACTATTCAGAAGTGCAAATAAAATATTAAAAAGTGAACTATTTAAAATTACAGGACTTCAATTCAGTGTCATAAAGATTTTCATCTGCTACTAATTATGTCTCAAAAGTGCGATACCGTTTTTTCTCTCTTTTTTCTTAAAACCCCCAACCCCAATGCCATAAGGAAGATAAGTACGTGTCCAAGGTAACATTTATTTTCCAGGTATATAAAATATAAATACTTTTCCATTAATTTATTACATCCTAACACTTACCTGTTACAATAAAATGCCATTTTCTTTTTTTTATTTTTTTTATTGGTTTGTAACTGTTCAACTTTTATATATCCAACTTGTTGCATCTACATGAACCATTTCTGACCTGCTAGAAGTTGCCTCCATGAAGTCACCGTACAATACGTGGCACGGCCCACCCCCTTGAAATCACCCCCAGTAGTCTTAGCAAAAGTAATGCAAAAAACTCTGCCTTGATAAAGACATATTTGCAATACATGGTGGTAATTGTATGGTACCATGTATGCCTAAAAAGGCACCTCTCTTCGAAATGTGAAAACAAAAATTTTGAACAGAAATTTGTATGAACAGTTACATATGAAAATGCAAAAGGTTAACTGCAAAAAATGTTACCTTTCAAGTAGTACACCTCACAGCAATAAATAATTTCATTTAAAGATTTTAAAAGATTATGGACACATCCAACGTCCCCATGATTTTGACATCTCATTCATAATCCTAAGAATTCATTCACATTTCTAAGTTTGATCTGAAAACATTCCACCCAAAATCATCTGAGGCGCTGGGCAGACATCACAGAACAGCAAAATACAGGCTGGTTTAAGTCAACAAACAGTCTACTCTCTGACCCAGACCTGGTTTTGTGAACCACCCCCCTTGTTTTCTAACCATACAAAAGCAACAGGAAAAGACATAATCTAGTGTAATTTTTTTTTTTTGGTCTGTAAACAAGTGCATTGATCAAATGGATAGAATTTGTAAGCGTTTTTTTAGTTAATTTTTCTCTTTTTTTCTTCTTTTGGATAATTTTGACAGTGAGTGTGTGTGAGTACGTGGGGCGTGTGTGTGAGCATGAGTGTGTAGTGTGTACTTGCACTTAATGTCTGTATTACACTGGCCATCATTCAGACAGTGATTTAAAATTCCACAATATTTATAAATGCAAAATGTTATCATTCACAAATTATCATTACTAAGAAGCAAAAAAAACCTGTCATCTAAAGTTTTTTTCACCCCAAAGTGTAAGAGGAGTATGTGTCTTTTTCTAGTCATATACAACAACTGGCTACGAGTCAAACACAAAACCTGACAGCTTTCCTTAGACTGCAATCCTTTCAATATCGAACAACTGAATTAGGACTCCCGTGTGGTAAAGTATCAAAACCCCAGACCTCTTACTCACAGATACCTTCATAGTGGGGCTTCTGCTCTCAGTGCATGCACCAACTACACTCAAGGTTAAAATGATTGTGTGTCAAACTGCTGGAACGATGATTGCGGTCAGTAACATATCTGGCAAAATTTACATTACCCTATGTTTTTGAACATGAACAGACATGTATGTAAATAAAATCTCGTTTGGTTAAAGTTATCCTAAAAATTTTAACACACGAACAACAAATTTAAAATTATTAAAAAAAAAGGAAAAAAAAGGCAGACGTAAAACGTAATCAAAACAGATATAAAACAGTAATGCCAAGAACGACAACATGTTTTAATGAGTCTATAAATTGCTGTCTTTTCAACAATGCTGCCTGACACACTTTTGACACCCCAAGATTAGTATTTTTTAAAAACTACAGAACACAGTCACGTCAGTACCTTGCTGCTGGGGTTCGATGTCCGCACCCCAAATCAAGGTTTGTGCACCACCACTGAGTAGTTTAAAGGGTCATTTTTTTCAGCTCTGAGCCTTGATGGGAAAACTGGTCAGATTATAGATTCTTGGTTATGGTGTTACAAACGAGTACCCTCTTACATTTGTAGATCCAAATGCAAAGATTTTATTTATTCATTTATTTTTGTAATTTTTCACAATACTGCCATATGATAACAAATTATTCCACAGAATCCAAGTTTTTAGCTCCAGGTCGAGCTATGAATGTGATGCCAGCTTTAAGTTTCTTTATCAAATGCTGTGAATGAAGTGGTGCATACTGAAGTGTTATTTTGGGTTTTTTCTTTTAGCTCTGTTTCTTTTCATCACATCTCACATCATGTGTTGACCAATACATATCATGATGCTCATGAATATTCCATGTATCTGTTCAAATGTGCTCTTTGCATCATTTGCAAATTTTTTTTAATTATGATCTTGAAATGATGGAAGTACACTCCACTGCAGTTTTTTTTTGCACTTTTTCCCAAAACAGTTTTCATAGCACTTTCTTTAACATAGCTGCAGCAAACAGAGCCTCTACAAAACCTAACACAAAGAAGCTGCCATCGTACCAATGGAGACTGACCTAATAGAGAAGACAGACTGAAAAAATCTTGAAAAAAAAAATTCAGATGTGAGTCAATTCACCATAACATTTGATAAGAATCTTCAAATCAAAAACAGTTCACAATTGAGCTAAATGTCCAGTCTTCAAGTAGCAAATTTTTAAAAACCCATCCCCTTTACACCCTTTTTGCGGCCTTGTTTTGCGACATCTCAGTACAATGCTGCTCTCACGTAACGATCTGGATTAAACAACACACAGCAATTCCCAGAGCCAGCAGCCCACAGGGACGTAGCTGCAGTACCCACTCCAACGCTGTCTATCATAAGACCATTCACCGCCACTGGGTCATTCTGGTGGATTCCCTGACGCCTGTTCTGATCCTGTCATAGAGCACTCCAGTAGCTACAGTCCCCTCATGAACACGCAAACAGCAAAGTCATGGAGCCAGACAGAGCATGATGCCTGCTCTGGGGAGGTGGCCATCCCCATTTCCACAATGTTCACTGTTTTTGAAAATATACACTACTTCGCCAAATGCAGATTCTGATGCTGGTGTTACAGCATCATACCATTCCTACCCACCAGCTGTTACTAAAAGTTCAAGGGCTAACAACCACCTACACACACTGTCACGTCTGTGGATGAAGGTGTCAACACTGGTCTCCCATCTAACCCTTGACAAGAGCACCAGTGCCATCATCATATTCAGATCACTAAGTGTCAGCTTTTATGCTTAGATGATTGTATTTTGATCTTTTGTAGTTCTCAGCTGCTGATTCTATCTCCTCTATTCTGACTGCAGAGAGATCCAACAAACACAAAGTTAGCTGCCTACTCTTGTCCCTTCACACGATTGAAAATTGCCACTTATAAAGGTGTGACTCTGAAACCCACACACACGCACCGGAATTTTCCCACAAACAAACACCTTATAATGACAAAAGAAGAACCAACCGATGCGGGGGGGACATATTATGCACTGTACACAAGGTAATCACGGTCCATCTCAAGTTAAAAAGCCGAGGGGCACACACTGCAAGCTGCCGTTTGTTTTGTTCAATGCTGACATTCAGAGCTGACCACGCTGCATCCCTCAAACAGATTCAAGACACTATTTCATGAACGTGCTGGGTGAAATAACATCAGCCCCCAAAAGTTTTGAAGGTGTAGAAGCACAGTCCCATCAGTCCCCTGCAAGCAGCATCATCGAA
>CM054152.1:12375360-12393245 GCA_028751875.1 Rapana venosa
CTCGCCCTTTTCTAAAAAACTGCAGAAATAAAGGGAAGGGATGGGCCAGTTATAAAGAACACTTGATTATAACCCCCACCATTTGACTTGAGTAGGTAACCAAAAAAAGAAAAAATTCATGATGAGGCTCAAAACCTTTCAGCAACCCCTTTCTAGTTTTTTCTTTGTTATGTTGATTTAAACTACAGAGTTAATAATAATAATAATAATGTATGGAATTTACTACAGAGTTGTGTTTGGTTTTCTTGTCACCAGAGCTTCTCCTCTCGCCACTTGACCTTCTCACTGCAGGCTGTGAAGACGCCAGCACCACAATGCCGGAGCACAAGGCCTAGTGGACTGGTCCATACCCACATGACTTGACGTGACTTTTGCCAGAGACTTGTAGTTTGAAGGGCGCAGAATGGGAGATGATTCTACAGAACTTTGAAGGGTGCACCTTCAAATCTGTGGTGGGTAAAGTACTAAGGGTAAAGTCCTAAAGGGCAAACCCGTAAGCCCGTGAAGGGCAAAATTTGGGAAATCAAACAACACTTACAGGGCAGATCTGATGCAGAGCCTAGCATTATTGCCCAAGGATCTACGATGTCCGTTTTCCGATCCGTTCTCCGATTCCACACTGTGCTCATCCATTTTCCGATTCCACACTGTGCACATCCATTTTCCGATTCCATTGTGTGAGCCTGGCATTATTGCCCAAGGATCTACGATGTCCGTTTTCCGATTCCGTTGCGTGAGGCTAGAATTGTTGCCCAGGCATCTACACCATGCACATCCGTTTTCCGATTCCACCGCGTGAGCCTGGCATTGTTGCCCAGGGATCTACAACACGGAGATCGGATTTCCGATTCCACTGCATTAAACAGCAAAGTTGAGAGGACTTTGGGGCTTTCATCTCAGAGTGGTGTCTATATGACCTCCCATCTCTGATACCCTTCAGGGACCAAATGCGATGAGAGCAGTGAGGACTGGTCTTTGTGAATCTCTGCTATCCAACAAGTAGCAGAATGTATGAAGATGTAGTGACGCAATGCCTCTGGCCAGGCAGTCGCTACCTTGCACACTTCACAGGTAGGTTTGTACCGCGGACAACCTGCCAACGCGTGTGTGCACAATATTCACAACAGCACCTCAGTCACTCAAGCTCAAATCAAAACTTGTCCTTACAGGTAAGGTGATCACACATTTCAAGACTTCGTCACGAGCATTTCAACCTTCACAAGGGGAGCCAATGTCGGACACTGATTTTGGTGTCCTAAAATGGCACATACAGCCTGAAACCCTGGCACACAGTGCTCCTAAGGGGAAGGTGTCCTAAAGTGGCACATACAGCCTAAAGCCCTGGCACACAGTGCTCCTAAGGGGAAGGTGTCCTAAAGTGGCACATACAGCTAAAACCCTGGCACATAGGATCCTAAGGGAAGGTGTCCTAAAGTGGCACATACAGCCTAAACCCCTGGCACAAAAGTGCTCCTAAGGGAAGGTGTCCTAAAGGCACATACAGCCTAAAACCCCTGGCACACGTGCTCCTAAGGGAAGGTGTCCTAAAGTGGCACATACAGCCTAAACCCCTGGCACTAGGTGATCCTAAGGGGAAGGTGTCCTAAAGTGGCACATACAGCCTAAAACCCCTGGCACACAGTGCTCCTAAGGGGAAGGTGTCCTAAAGTGGCACATACACTCTTGAGACCCCTGGCACACAGTGCTCCTAAGGGGAAGGTGTCCTACAGTGGCACAGCTTAAAACCCCTGGCACACAGTGCTCCTAAGGGGAAGGTGTCCTAAAGTGGCACAGCCTAAAACCCTGGCACACAGTGCTCCTAAGGGGAAGGTGTCCTAAAGTGGCACAGCCTAAAGCCCCTGGCAAACAGTGCTCCGAAGGGGAAGGAGTCCTAAAATGGCACAGACAGCCAAAAACCCCTGGCACACAGTGCTCCTAAGGGAAAGGTGTCCTAAAGTGGCACAGCCTAAAACCCCTGGCAAACAATGCTCCTAAGGAACCCCTGGCACACAGTGCTCCTAAGGGGAAGGTGTCCTAAAGTGGCACAGCCTAAAACCCCTGGCACACAGTGCTCCTAAGGGGAAGGTGTCCTAAAGTGGCACAGCCTAAAACCCTGACACACAGTGCTCCTAAGGGGAAGACGTCCTAAAGTGGCACATACACTCTGAAACCCCTGGCACACAGTGCTCCTAAGGGGAAGGTGTCCTAAAGTGGCACAGCCTAAAACCCCTGGCACACAGTGCTCCTAAGGGGAAGGTGTCCTAAAGTGGCACAGCCTAAACCCCTGGCACACAGTGCTCCTAAGGGAAAAGGACACATCTGGCCTCCAGACTTTCTTCAAGCCTTTGCTCAACCTTCTGAGTCTCTCCCTTCTTGCTCCGATTCCTTAATGGTCCTGGCATAGATGTCAAAAGTCGTCATGTGGGTCATCTTAGTTCTCTGGCCTTGTCTTCGAGTAATGGCTGTTACATGCATGCAGAAGACCTCGCAGAGGTAAGTAACTTTTTTTTTTTTTTTTTTTTTTTTGGGGGGGGGGTTTGGTTTTTTTTTGGGGGGCTTCCATTCTAGCTGTTACTTTTTGTCATAACCATGGTAAAGCCTTGAATTTAAGCTGTATTGGGTTTCTGTGGTTTTTTTTTAATGTGCTCTTAATGTGTGTTGCACAAGGGACTTAAGGTTTTTCGTCCCATGCGAAAGACATGCACCCAGACCACTGCTGTAATGGAGGCAAAGATCTGGCTCAAACAATAAATAAACCCACATTACCTGCTTTCTAGGTGGATGCATTACCTCTAAATCACTGATCCATTTGTGTGCGTGCGCATGTATTTGTGTGTGTGTGTGTGTGTGTGTGCCCCTACTTGTATATTTCTCTTTTTCTGTGTCTTGTCGGTCTGTATGTCTGTCCTAAAGTATCTCTCTCCTCTCTCTCTACCTCTCTCTCTTCTCTCATCCCTATCTCTCTTTTCTCCTCTCTCTTCTCCTCTCTCTCTCTCTCTCTCTCTCTCTCTCCCCCCCCCCCCCTCTCTCTCTCCCCTCTCTCTCTCTCCCTCTCTCTCTCTCCCTCCCCTCTCTCTCTCTCTCCCTCCCTCTCCCCTCTCTCTCTCCCCCTCTCTCTCCCTCCCTCCCTCTCTCTCCCTCCCTCTCTCCTCCCCCCCCCTCCTCTCTCCCTTTTCTCTCTCTCCCCTCTCTTTTTCCCTCCCCTCTCTCTCTCTCTCCCTCCCCTCCTCTTTTCTCTCTCCCTCCCTCTCTCTCTCTCTCTCCCTCTCTCTCTCCTCTCCTCTCTCCTCCCCCTCCCTCCCCCTCCTCTCTCCTCTCCTTCCTCCCTCCCTCCCTCCCTCTCTCTCTCTCTCTCCTCCCCCTCTCTCTCCCTCTCTCTCTCTCTCTGTGGATCCCTCTCTTTCTGTGTGTGTGTGTGTGCATGTGTGTGTTTGTGTGTGCATGCACATGTTGCACAGGCATTTAATGTTTTAAACATTTGATTTTTTGTGCAGAATTGAATCCTTGTCATCAAGGCTGGTTCCCATTTCCCAGGGACTTCAATGCCTGAGATGCGGGACAACAAGTGAAAAGCACAATAACAAGGTTTCTGTCATTCGATTCTATGTCATTGGCCATTGTCCAGCTTAACAATCGAGAATCTTTAAGAAAATGCATTCAAGTCTCGCACATCACGTGTGCGCCTTAAAATGTTCAGGGCTCCGTGCCTGGACGAAAAGGGGCACATTTAAAGGAAAACCCCTCCAATATTTGGTTTCTTTGCAGTTTCGTGTCTGGGAAAAGGGGTAGATTCCTGCAAACCCTTCGTCGTTATCTACTGTGACATAACCATTCTTTTGGGTTTTGTGCTTTAAGTTTTACATTTCGTGACTTCTTCAGGGTTGAGGCATTGCACTAGAAATTGTTTTTGGCATCATTTTAAAGGGCAACAAACCTGCCGCCATCCCTTTTAAGAGGGCAGGGGTGCTCTGGGTATATTTGCTGATCGCCTTCCCGGTTGCGTGTTTGCAGGCCTTCACTTCTAAAAAGGGGGAGGTTTTTGAAAAGTCCACAAGAATGTATAGATGGTGGCTAGTTGGCGGTTTTAAAGGGGTTTACTTGTATCTCACGGGCCCGGGTTTTAAGCCCAAAACCCGGACACCCTGGGTTTGGGATCAGTATTTACCCCCTTCCCTAGAAAGTTTCTTGTTTTTATCGTTTCCCAGCTGGGCTTCGAGGGACACCAAAGGTGAGATTTGGGGTATGCGACCGTTCTTCCCCCCTTAAGGGAGAGCTGCATTTCCCAAATAAGGAACGCTTTTGTCGGTCTGAAACTTATACAGTTACCAATGCTTAGGGGTTTTTTAGAAATCAAAACGAATGAATCTATCTATTTGTTCCCGTATCTGACACCGTGGGGGCACCCCAAAGACCAACAACCAGTTCCCTCCATCTCTCCCCTGTTCTGCTCTTTTCTCAGGTTTTGTTAAAGTTCTAGGCCGTCCATTCGCTGATTTATCCTCCCAGCTCTTCCTTGGTCTGCCTCTTCTTCTTCCTGAATCAAAGAGATTATTTATTATAGTTGAGCAAAATGATAGATATAAAAAGCAAAGAAACAAAATAGATTTATTGAAGCGCAAAGCCAAAATAAATGCTTGAAGATTTGCTGTCTTACCAATTCAAAGCTTTGGGAAAAAGCCATGCCAATATTAAAGGGCCAACCCCAGAAAATAATAAAAGAAATTCAGCAGAAAAAATCTTCTTCATTTTAAAAAAGCTGAAGCAAGAATTTAGAAAAAAAAAAAGGGAGCAGTTAAAAACTTTTTGGCTTTTCTTTTGAATTTTGGACCCCTAAAAATAGAAGTGTTCCTTTATCAAATTAAAAGGGTCGGTCAAAAAGACAAAATTTATGAAAAATCTTATCGTTTTCGTTGTTTCCATTGGTCTTGTCTTGGTGTTTCGCGAAAATTCCCGACTTAAATAAAAGCATTTTTGGTGCGACCTTCTGAGGTTTTCCACCAGGGGATTAAGCCTAGGACCCCGAAAGTGGAACCAGAACAAAAATCATTTGGCTTTTGGGGTTCCTCGTTTGAAAAATTTTTAAAGCCCAGTTGCACAGTGTTCGCATATTAGGAGCGCGGTAAAGAAGACACAAAAATTAGAATTTTTTGCGTCGGGGCCTGGTTTTTCCAAGACTTCCAGGGGGGAGTTAGTAGTTTAAGTTTCTGCTTTGTTTAAAAGTTTTTGGATCTCAAACATAAGGGGGACTTTTTGTTTTTTAACCCGTCTGGGGGTTTCCCGGGGAGATTAGCCATACAGTTTTCCCCGTATAAGTAGCCCTTGTTTTAAAAAAAACCCTTTTCCCGAGAAGGTGAAAATCTGTCTTTTGGGCAATTTTAAAAAACCCCTTGCAAGGGGGTTTTTTTTTTTCCCATGTCTGTGTTCCACTTGGGTGCATGGCTAAAAACAGGGTTTTTTTTTGACCCTAAGGAATTGTTCTGCATGTGCTTCAGGGGCCTTTGATTTGATTTTCCAAAAAAACTTTTTTTTTCAAAGGGGGGGGGGGGGGGGGTCTAGTTTTAGAAAAAAAATTCCTAACATGTCTGGGTGGGGTTGGTGTTTTTTAAGGTTCTTCAGTATTAACCAAAAGGGCATCTTTTCCCCCCCCCTCCTCCCCAAAATTTTAAAGGGAAGGTGACACAAGTTCCCTTTTTGGATAACGGCCTGTAAACGCATAATAAGGGAGTTTAAAAGCCCCTTGTTTTAAAAAACAAAATCAAAGGGAATTGGTTTGGTATACATCTGACTTTTTTTCAAGTTATTTTTAGAAAATTTTCCCAAAGGGTTTTTTTGGCCAATTTTGACTTGTCTTTAAAACAAAATTTCTTCCTTCTTTTCGGGCTTTTTTTTTTACAAGAAATCTACTTTTTTAAAAACACAAAAAAGTGACCCAAAAAAAAAAACAACAACATTTTCTTCCATCTCAATTTTCCAAAACTTTTTATTTGCTTTTTACTTTTTTCTTTTTCTTTTTCCTACATATCTTTTTTATTTTGGTTTTTTTTTCTTATTTTTTTCTTTTTCAGTTTAATTTTTTTAATTTTTTCTTAAAAATTTAAAAAAATTTTCATTAAAGTAATCATTTATTTTTTTTTTAAATGTGAATGTTTCATAGTAAATGTATAATTTTTTTTTTTAAAACGTAAATAGCCCCAAAATTTGGGTTTTGGGGGAAAATATTTTCCCCAAATAAACAAATTTTGAAAAACGGGAACAGGGGATTATTTAGTTTGGGAAAACAAAAATTTTCCCCCTTTCCTCCGTCTGGGATTTTTTTCTTTTTCCCTTATAAAAAATCCCCTTCTATTTCTCCCTCGCCCCTCTCCTTCTTCTAACCAAAAACCCTTCGCCCCTTTCCTCCTTTCCCCAACCCAACACCAAAAAAACCAAACAAAAAAAACATCTTCCTCTTCTCTAATCACAAAACACATTTTTTATAAAGCATTATTTCTCTCGGGTCTTTACATCACCAAATCATTGTTTTTTTAAACCTCCTAATTTTTTTTTATTAAACAAAAATGTAAAACTCTTTTTAAAAAGGTTTTTATCAAGGGAATGTTCTAAAAATGAAAACTCGTATCAAAATTTAATTTTTAAAAAATGTTTAAAAAAATTTTAGAAAATTTTTGTTTTGGTTTTTTTTTCACAGAAAAGTTTCCCAAAATCACATGAAAGGTCTTAAAAAACCTATGGAAAAATTTTAAAAACCTCAATTGAAAATTCTTAAAAACTTTAACTGAAAATTTTCAAATTCAACATAAAAATGTCTAAAAAAACCTCGAATGAAAAAAGTCTACAAAAACCTCCCATGAAAAATCAAAACCAACAAAAAAATTCTCAAAATCAAGGAAAAATAAAATTAACATGAAAAAAAAAAAATTCAAAAAGAAAAATTTCCCAAAAACCTTTAAAAACCAAACCTTGAAAAATACTTCAAACCCTCAACTTTGAAACCCTTAACTTAAACTCTTTTCCCGAATTCCGAAAAACCCAAAACCCAACAAAAAACCTTTTTCTTCAGAACCTTTTCGACAGAAAAACTCTCCAAACTCAACGGGGATAAACTCTTCAAAAAACCTAAAATAAAAAACCCAAAAAACAAAAACTTTTTCCAAAAAAACAAAAAGAAAATCAAAAAAAAAAAATTTTTAAAACCCAAAGGAAAACCCAAAACCCCAAAGGAAAAAAAGCCCTCAAAAACCCAAAAAAAAAAAAAAATCACAGGAAAAAAGAAAACCCCAAAAGGGAAAAGAAAAAAAAAATGAAAAAAAAAAAAAAAAAAAAAAAGCCAAAAAAAAAACTTTACAAAAAAAAATTAATTTAGAATTTTTAAAATTTAAAAAGATGAAAAAATCAAAAAAAAAAAAGGCCAACCAAACATAAAAAAAAAAAACAAAGGAAAAATTTTCCAAAAAAAACAAAAAAAAAAAGAAAAAAAAAATGAAAAAAAAAAAAAACCCCCCCAAAGAAAATAAAAAAACAAAAAAAAAAAAAAATGGGGAAAAACCAAAAAAAAGGAAAAATCAAAAAATAAAAAACCAAAAAAATAGAAAAAAAACCCTCAAAAAGAAAAAATCTTTTAATTGACAAAAAAAAGCTCTTAAAAACCTCCATGGGGGGCTTCTTCCGTGGAAAAGCCTTCCCCCTAACCTGGAAAAGCTTTCAAAATTAAAGCGGAAAGCTTGGAAACTTCAAAAAAAGATCTTTCAAAACTTCAGCAAAAAAAACTCTTCGAATTAAATTACAAAATCAACAGATGTATGCTTGACAGCTTGTTTGGCGCGCGTGCACATTGGAAAATGTGCTTTTTGTGTGTCTGCAGCGGGGTTTGTGTGCATTTGTGTAGGTAAAGGCCCTTTTAAAACCCCTCGACAGGGAAGGAAAATGATAGATAAAGTAAAAATACTGTTTTTGTGTAAATAAAGCTGACTACAGCCCTAAAATCACTCACCCCTGGCCAGTTTTTTCAACCCTTTACTTATCTGCTCAGTTGAAACCCTTTATGGTTTTTAAAAAGCCCATAAATTTTATAGATTAAAATTGGGTGACCGATATTTTATTTCCCTACTTTTGAGGAAAAAAAAAAGCTAAAGTGATTCCACAAATTTTTTGTCAAAAATGTAAACTTGGTGTCGAAGTTGTATCGAAATAAAGCTGTGCCAACAGCTTTTTTTTTTTAAAATTAATATCAGGAATTTTATTTCATAATTACATGCGGGGGTCAGAAAATAAATGTCTTCCTTTATAGGAAATTTGTTTGATGAAAAAGGAAGCTTATTTTTTTATTTGTCTTATTGGTAAAAATGAACGCATTTGTTTTTTCCTTGTTTTATTTAGTTTTGCCAAGGTAAAAAGTGTTTCCGCATTTTTTATTTGGTTCATGGTATAGAGTTTTTTTCTTTTAATTAGGAAAGTTGGCATCAAAGCTTTAAGGTTTTTCTCCTTTCATTTGATTCATTTGGGAAATGAATCATACGGGTTTGGGGTTGGGTTTTTTTTAATAGTTATAAAAAGTATAAAGTTCCCCCATTCAAACGTTTTTGGATTTGTATTAAAGTTATAATTTTCCTTCTTTCAAATTTAACTGGAAAAAAGGGGTGTAAATTTATAGCTTTATATTGTTATCATTTTCTTCACCCCAAAGTATAAAGTTTTTTCCCTTCATATCGTGTTGTATTGAATAACATTTTCTTAAAAATTTAAGGTGAGTATATACTTTTCCCTCCTAGTGATGAGTATCAAAGTAGAAGTACTTTTTTTTAAGATTTTACTTAGTGTCAGTTTTTTTCTTCATTGATTTTTGTTTTGTATAAAAGTATAAAATTTTTTCCTTCATGGGGAGTTTTTCTGCCCCTGTGAAAATTTCGTCCTTCATAGCGAGTTATTTTGTATAACCTGTATATTTTTTTTTTTCCATCATAGGAGTTATTTGTATCAAAAATAGGTTTTTTCCCCCCTTCATTTTGAGTTATTTGTAAAAAGTATTTTTCTTTTTTTGTTATTTTGCCCCCATCGTTTAATTTCCTTTCGACTTTGGGAAATAGTACAATATATGCACCAACAGTGATAAAGATGACGCAAAATTTTGAAGTTTTATGAAAAATCAAAAAGGCAATGAACAACTGAAGTCTCAAATATCAAATAATAATGGGTACCTCAATTAAAAGGTGGAAAAGGAAAGATGAAACCACAGTTGGCCATTTGGAATAGGAGTGAAAAATGAAAGAGGGGGCCTCACGAATGGTGCAAGAACAAAAGCTGGCGTTTTGAAAAATGGTTTGAAAACCATCCAAGAAGATGCTGGACCCGGAAAAGCCCGGCGACAGAACCAGGAAACAAATAATTTAATCCTGATTCAAGAACGCTTCCCTAATTATAACATCTTTTAAGCCCCTGCCAGGGGCAGACTGTGGGAAATGTCATGTCCCCGTTTCGGACAATGCGACTAAAATTGAAAAAGTTTTTCAAAAGCAAAAGAACACAAAACGCAAAAGAACATGCCCCAAACTGACGAGAAAACAAAGAAAATACAAGACAAAGTTGAAACAAACGATGGCCTGATCAACTCACCACACAGAGGAAAAATGGCAGATATGAAAGATAGCATCAGCGGGCAGCAAAAGAATATATCCGCATAAAAAAAAGGAACAAAGAAATGGATGAGCTCCGAGAATTTAAAACCCAATGGAAAACAGGAAAAAGGCAAAAGAGATGAAAAGAAATATAAAAAAACTCGAACAAAAGGTTAAGAAAAAGGTAATGAAAACCCGGAAGAATGATCTATGCAGTGCAAGGAAATTGAAATAATGCAAATTTTTAAGGAAAACTTTTGCATGAAAAAATAAAATGTGACAGGGAAGAAATCATATGCAAAAAAAAGGTTTATAAAGTCGAGGATGGAATATACCATGGGAAAAAAAAAGATATTCTTAACAGGGGTCAGAAAAAAAAGAAGAGTTTAAAAACCCCGACCCACAGAGGTCCACCTCCCCAAAAATTAGCACGAAGATGGCCACATAATCATGGAAGACGAATGAGACATGCATCACAAATGAAAAATGGAAGGCGCCAGGACCGATGAATCCCATCTGAAATTTGATAACAGCCTGGGTGAAGTGGGAATTAAGGGGTCCAAAAACAAACAATATAAATTTTACACAGGAGAGATTCCGACGATTGAAAGAAGCCATCTACATTTCACCCCAAGAACTGGGTACAGCTGAATGTGACCAACATCGTCAATCAGCCTGATGAGTCACCTCACAAAAATTTCTTTTTCGAAACTCAGAAGAAATGAGAAATAAAAAATCCCAAAAAAATATCGGAAAAAGCAATTTTGGGTCATGGCGACAAAGGCACCCGAAAAAGCAATCTTCGCATTGAAAAACCCCATGGAAAACCATCGAGGGCCCGAAAACCCGTACCCGCTTCATTTACTACTCAAAAAGCGTTCGACAAAATAAAAACTCCGACTTGTTTGATATTCTGGGAGGTATACATCGAGGGAAAGATCTTTGATCCTCAGAAAAATATATTTGGGAAAGGGGGGCGCCATTTGGGTCGAAATAACTCAGTCAATATGGGGCCAATCTCAGGGGTGTGAGGGAGGGCTGCGGTTTTTCCCGATTTATTTTAAGTATTTAGGAAAAAATTCTACGAAATATTGAGAATCATGAGGGGTTAGGTAGTTTGGCCACACATCAACAACCGAGATATGCGTGAAAACAGTCCTTTCGCCGATCTGAAAAAAAACTGCAAAAGATTTTAACAACGTAACAGACGAAAGCGAAAAAAAAGGGTTTCAGCTCAATGCAAAGAAACAGAATGCATGGTGATCTCAAAAAACTGTTATAACAATGCAAAATGCTGAAAGGAGAGAACAACAAGAAACACCTTAAAAAACCTTTGGGTTTTTACTATCACCCCAGACGGGAAGTGGCACAGAAATCAAAAGAAAAATCGGGGCAACTAAGGGGAACTTTTTAAAAACATAAATGCATTTTTACCCAAAAGTAAATAAGCCTCAAGACAAAAACCCGGTTTTGGAGCCTACGTTTTGGGCCATTCTTCTGTACGGAGTGAGTGCTGGACCAGCCAAAGAACAGAACACGACAGAAGCAGTGGAATGTGGTTCGCCGGAAACATGAAAATCTCATGGAAAAAAGAAAAAATAATGCAGAAAAATGGAAATGGGGGGGACAAGAATCCCTTCTCAAAACCATCAAGAAAGAAGCCAAATTTTTTGGCCATAAAATCAGCTACGGACTAGGAAACGTTATGGGGTGCAAAATCTGTGGAAACAAGAGCAGAGGGAAACAACGCACAAAATTCACAACAGCTAAACAAATTCGCAACGAAAAAAAGGGCACTAACAAGACTCAGAGAGGGACCGAGAAAAAGGGAAAAATGGAGAGCCCTGACGTCGATGTCTGCAGGGCCAGACCGGACACTTGAAAAGAAGAAAAACTTGTTGTTGGGATCAAGGTTTTTAAAGCTCTTTTCCCGATTGAAATTGGGTTAACAAAAGTTTTAAAATATTTTTTTCAATTTTGTTAATTAAAACCAAAAGGTAAAGGTCTTTCCTTCATATTTAGCTAGTTGTTCTCAAGGGGCAAGTTCTTGCCTTCAAATTATTCCTTCCCCCACCATTTTTGTAGTCTGTAGCTGTTTGCGGCACCACTGAAGATTTGCAACACTTTTTTCCCACTCCTTTGCGTTCCCCACTTCTGTAGTATTCGTTCTAACCCCAGGGTACTTTGCTCCCGATGTTTTTTTCCCACGTTTTTTCTCTGTCTGCCTGTTTTTTCTCCCTCCTCTAGGACATCTTTGGCCATCAGATGTTTGTTGACGTACTTTTTCCACTTCATTTTTTTTATTCATTATAGCAGGAGTCTTCAATGGTCCAGGGTGTTTTCAGTTCATGTTTTCCTCCTCGTTTTTATGGTCCACATTTCACATGTATACAAGAATATGGGGCAGACCGGGAAAACATCAGTCTTATTTGAAGTGAAAGGCCTGTTTTTTTTGTTCCGAGGTTAAATTTGGCAATGCATTGCATATTGTGTTTTGACATCAAATATAAAGTTTCTTTTCACTTCAGCTTTTGGGGAATTGTAAACATATCCATAGTAGTTTTTTGTTAATGAGATGCAGTAAGGGTCCCACATGAAATCCCAAAATCCCTGGGGGTCCCAGGCTTGCGTTTTAAAAAAGCATCCCCCCCCTTCTGGGAAAAACTCTATAGTTTTCCCTTTTTTTTATGCCCCGTTATTTTTTTCCTTGTCCGTTTTTTTTCCCTTTTTACCTCCCTTTTTTGGGCTTTTTTTTTTTGCCTTCTTGGGCCATTCTCCCGCTTTTTTTGTAGAAGAATTAAGCCAACTCCTCCCCCCGAAGTCGTTGCGCTGACATTACTTGTCGACGCACCACAATTTGTCATGGATAGACAACAAAGTGGGTGTCCGGTGCTTGAAAGAAGATTGCTTTGAAATAGAAATTCCCTTGTATTACAACTTTCAAACGTCATGGATGGGACCTAATACAGAAAAATTTAAATCTCCATTGCCGATCAGAAATACTTTTTACAAAACGAGCCATGAAAACCCTGCGGGGAAAAAGCATATTTGACAGTTCAAGGGGGGCAGTTCATGTCACACAATCGGTTTTTGAAATTTCACTTTTTTTCAAAATTCCTACAGTATATCATATTACATATTCACGGGAGCAAATGGATATTTTACCTTTACTGCCCCCCAATTTTTATGAGAAAAAGTTATATGAAACGAGGCTTACAAGGACTTATTTTCTGATTTATAACTGCTTTTTTTTTCCCCGTAGTGCGTTCCCTTTTGCGCGTTTAAAACTTTTAAATCTAACCCCAGTTCTTTCCCCCCCCACAGCAAAAAACCCCCAATTTCCATGTTTGGTTCTAAAACCTTTAAAACTGACCTGACGATTTCCCCGTTTTGCGGATGGGGGCCAGTTTAAAGGGGGCAGCAGCAACAAGGGAGGGTGGTTTTAGCCCGTTTTATTTTTTTTCATCGTGATCAATTTTGAAAGAGAAATAACACTGAAAAAATGTCTTAAAACTAGCCCCTTTATGGGTTTCAGCTCGGAATAAAGGTTTTAGGGAAGTCAATCCCTTACCTATTCGATATGCCATTATAGATTTTGTAACATTTCAAAATTTCTTGTTCATGAATTTGAATACGTTGATCAACCTCTATGTAGATTTGATAACACCACTGCTGTGTGAAAAAAGCCAGTGATAGGACCAGCAGCACTGTAGCACCTAGTGATAGGACCTTTAGCACCTAGGGATTGTCCATGCATTGCAGGATGTAGCCCTCTGTAGCAGCCTTCCATCAGTTGTTTTGTGCCTCTCGAAGAACCCCCCCTGTGGGCTTTTTCTTTAACTCGATTTTGGGTTTAAACCCTGTTCTTTTTTTTCGTCTCCCTCTATTACTATTCCCAGTAGGAAATATAAAAAGGTCACACAAAGCGCGGTAAAGATCCTTGCTGGGTTTTGCAGTTAACCCCTTTACGGATTTCTAAGGTTGAAAAAATTTCTATATGGCCCCGCCTCTCTGAAAGTCTGTCTTCTTTAAAAAAAGACCCTCAGCCTAGAGCCCCCATTCGTAAAAAAATCCCTAAAAAGGATAGGGCCAAAACCCCGGTTAAATGAAAAAGAGCAAAACACTCTAACCACTAACTTATCACCCTCCACGTGTTTTTTTTTTTTGTATAATTGGGTTTGGGTTTCAAAGATTCTGTAGCCCGTATTTTCCCCTTTGGGACCCCCACCCCCAAAAATTTTTCTTTTTGCAATGTGACCCGCATCGTTCATTTTGTGTAAGCAGGAACCAAGGACATCTGTTGTCCTGTTTTTTTTCTGGTCTCTTGGGTTGTCCTGGAAGTCCTTTTCTTTTCTGGTCCTTTGGGTTGTCCCCGGAAGTCCCTGTTCTTTTCTGGTCCTTGGGTTGTTCGGGCTTTGACCCGTGCAATTTTAGGGCTCTAAAGAGAAATGGGTTGTCTTTGACTCCATAATACTAATACAGGAAAAAGGGGTTGTTTTTTTTAGTATTTTGTGGAAAGGGGATGGGGCCATGGTTTTTCAGGGGAAAAAATCTTTTTGTTATGAGCTAAAGAAAGAGGGGGGGGGTGGGGGGGGGGCGTGTGCAAATGGTGGTGGCATGCGTATTGTGGGGTGTGCTGATACTAGGTTTCTTTTTAAGTCTTTTTTTACTGGGGTTTGAGGAAAATTCTTGAAGAAAAAACAAAACTGCTTTATAGTCTTTTTTATTGAGATGGAATTTTTAAAAATGTCAGAGGTTTTTCTTTTTTTTTGAATAAGTCAGGGTTTTTTTTTTGCCACAAGGTTTTAAAAACTTCTGGGGCCAAAGAGATAGTTTTTGTTAAGGTTTTTTTCGGTTTTTGATTTTCATTCATTCTATATTTTATAAAAATTTTTAAAATGTTAAATCCCACAATAAAATTTTATGAAAGGGGGGCTGGATGTTATTTAAAAGGCTTTCCCCCCCCCCCTCCTATTTTTTTTATTTATTTGATAAGGGTTTTGGGGGTGGTCATAAAAAGTTGGCAGAACCGCAGGATTTTTGGTTTTATTTTTTTTTCACATCACAGTTTAAGTATTGGCAAAATTTAGGCTTTTTGTTGCTGCGGCTTTTTTTTTAAAATTGTAGATGGTAAATTTGGGGTTTTCAACTGCTTTTACCCGTACCTAAGATCAGTATTGCAACTAGCTGACATAAAATTGGGCGTGTAAACTGCTGTGTTACCCACTGACCATAATCATATTGCAAAAATAGCCCGGATCATTGTTGTTTAAAAGGTTTTTTAGTGAATTTATGGTTTTGTTTTTGAAAAATTGCCGTTTTGGGCTGGTCTGTTCCCCCTTAAGGGGTGTGTGTGTGGGGGTTGTGGTTTTTTTTCCACCATTTTGTTGCTGGACTTTACTTTTTTTTTTCCAAAACGCAAGTTAAGACAATGCTAAGTGTGACCCAAAAACTTTTCACCTTTTGTTTTCCAAACTAACATTTTCCCTTTCTTAAAAGCTTTCAACATTCACTTATTAAGTATTGTTTTTTTTTTAAATTTAAGGGGTTTAAATATTTCTTTTGATGCGGGAATTTCTTTGCTTTATCGGGGGGTGTGGTTTTTTTATTTTTTAAAAAAAAATTGTATCAGTTCAGCATATATTAGTTGGTTCAGTAGCCTATAACCATTCTGAGCCATGCCCACATTTTTTTGCTATCTTGAAATGAATTGTGTTTGTGTGCTGCTTGTTGCCTGTATTCTTTCTTGATCATACCCACCTGAAGGAAATGGCTTAAAGCCTGTCTTTCCTCAGTATATAAAATTCTTAGATAATGTTTTTGCATAGTAGATTCATTTAACTTGTGCAGTTATTACCCTCCACTTTGTTTGCTCCCCCCTCTCCTTAAATATGTCCTGTTATTCCTGGGTCAGAATTAGACATTTGTGTGTTTACTTTAAAATATGTTGCATTTGAAGCTGCTTTCCAATTGATTTCACTCATATGAAAGGGTGAACTGTGCATGTTTAGTGGGCTTTTTGTTTTGTTTTGGGTTTTTTTCTTTTGGATTGTAACTATCATCAGTGGTTTTATTCTCTTAGTTCACTTTTTTTTAAAGTTCCTTTTCTGCCCTGAACCTTGTTCTAGAATCCCAACTGGACATGTTCTATGCTGTGGATCAACTGTCCCCACCCAATTTAATTACTGATACGATGAAATCCAAGCTTTCTTCCCATTGGAATGAGTGGAGAAAACGTTACATGTTCCATTAGAGGATCCACCACAAAATGGTGGCTGTAACCTTTAGTGCTTACAATGTTCCTGTATTTCGTAACAGCCATGTATAGAAATGATAAAAGTTGTATCTTAAGTTTCCTTATCAAGTGGTGAGCACACACCACTGGCACTTGACTACCCAACTGACTTTATTTCCTGAGAAAAATGCAAGCTTTGCACAATGCCCTCTTTTCTTTTTTGTTTTGTTTTGTAGAACCGACAAGCTGATGTCTTGCTTTTGTGCTGTCTGGCTGTAAAGAGAAGCTTTTTGTCACTTGTGTGTTTTAAGAGCGTATTGGAAGCTGAACAAAAGTTGGTCATTGTGCCTCTGCTGGTCAGAGCATCAGGAAAAGCCTACCTCCCCCTCTTCGGAGTAGGGTTGGGTAGCCGGCTCGCAGCTGAAATAAAAACAAAATAATGATACTTGAGAATGACTTTAAAACATTGAACTTGATGAGAATGATACAACTGAACAAAAAGGGTAAGATACAAAAAATATAAAACAAACTTAGCCAACTGCTTCTGTAAGAGTTCCTTGATGAATGACTGTGTTTACAAGTGTAGAGTATGTGCACAAGATCTCCATGATGAATGTGTTTACAAGTGTATAGTATGTGCACAAGATTCCATGATGAATGACTGTGTGTACAAGTGTAGAGTATGTGCACAAGATCTCCATTGATGAGTGACTGTGTTTACGAGTGTAGAGTATGCCTCTCTCTCCTCTCTATCTTTCACCCCTTCCTTACATTCAGATGTACTGTCAGCCCATCCCATATACATGGAACAACTCTATGACATTCTGATGTATCTAAAATTGTCATCGGCAATAAACATGCTTGCACAAAATGTGTACACTTTAGTACATTCAAGCAAGCTTGATGCAGGCTTTGATGTGAGATGTGAAAGATTTGAAGTCACTAGGCTTACTAAAATGGGGTTTTCACACTTCTGGAAAATACACACTCCTAGAAACTCGAATTTTGAGCCCCCAACTTGAATCCCCATGAAATGACGTGTAACAACGCCCTTGAAAATTGAAGCTTGTCTGTATGCTTCTTAAGGATCATGACAAACTAGATACATTTGTGTGTGAAAAATAAAGGTTCAAATGGGTATGAGTGTGTGGGTGACCAAACAAGTACACAAAGTATATATTATAGCTATGGTGGATCGGTGGTCTAGAGGTAACGCGCCTGTCTAGAATGTGAAAAGTCCGGGTCGGGTGTGTGCGTGGTTCGTACCCCGTTTGGGCCCGAAATTTTTCCCCATCCATTAGACCATGAGTGGTGGTCTGGGCGCTAGTCTTTCGGATGAGACGATAAACTGAGGTCCCGTGTGTTACACAAAATTTTCAGCGCCCCGTAAAAGAACCCACGGCAACAAGGGGGTTGTCCCTGGCAAAATTCTTAGAAAAAAGCCACTCTGATAGGGAAACGAATACAGTTGCAGACCAAAAGAAAAAAAAAAGGGAGGCGCTGCTCTTGTGGCGACGCGCTCTCCCCGGGGAGAGCAGCCCGAATTTCACGCAGAGAAATCTCGTGACTTAAAGTGGTATAAAATAAAAAATAAAATAAATTTTTTAAAAAGTATGCAAGGGAAGGTAGTTGCTAATTTAGTGCATGCGCAGTAGGTCACTGGAAGTCTATCGATATAGCTGATGTAGTGCATGTACAATAAGTCACTGGAAGTCTATCAGTATAGCTGATTTAGTGCATGTACAATAAGTCACTGGAAGTCTATCATATAGCTGATTTAGTGCATGTACAATAAGTCACTGGAAGTCTATCAGTATAGCTGATTTAGTGCATGTACAATAAGTCACTGGAAGTCTATCAGTATAGCTGATTTAGTGCATGTACAATAAGTCACTGGAAGTCTATCAGTATAGCTGATTTAGTGCATGTACAATAAGTCACTGGAAGTCTATCATATACTGATTTAGTGATGTACAATAACACTGAAGTCTATCTTTAGTATACTGATTTAGTGATGTACAATAAGTCACTGGGGAAAT
>CM054152.1:12393745-12417182 GCA_028751875.1 Rapana venosa
TTTGGGGGGAAAACCCAACACCCCACACACCAAGGAAAAACACAACTCTCGTGTAGTTTCCCTTTCTTAATAAACCCAAGGACTTTTAAATTTTTCTTTGAAGGTAATTGGGGGTTGGGTGGTGGGTTCAATCACTCAAAAAACCTCTTTTTTGGGAAATAACCTTTAGTTACATTCCCTGATTTAAATGGCTCTAGACTTAGACCTGGCTCATGATAAAACCAAAAGACTGTAAAAAGAAGTGTTATTGTCTTATCTTTAAAATCGTAGAAATGAGTCCCTTCCGGGTTTTTTAAAGGTAATCAACGAGTACAGCCGATGTTGTCCCATCCATGGGTCCATTAAGTTGTGGCTCGATTCTGGGGATCTAATTATATGGGTGGGGTTTTACGATCTCCCAGGCCAACTTCAAGTGCAGACCTACCAGTACCTTAATTCCCTTCATCTATATACACAGGCAGGCAATAAATTCTTACGTTTAAGATCCCGTAATTCATGTTAGCATTCGGTGGATTACAGAATCATGAAGTATCCAAGATACATCCCCCGAAGTCAGAATGCGGCTACCTGCATGGTGGGCAAAAACAGTCGCATATGCAGTATCTTGTCTTGGGTAAACATCGGACTCTATCAAGGAAAGGGGGGGGGGGGGGGGAAGGTCCATCAAGGCTTTACCCGTTGTTAGAAATTTTGTAAATATTGGTTTGTAACTGTTGTCATATATAGTTTTTACATGTGGTTTTTTGTGATATAGGGCAGGAAACGGAGAGTAAACTCTGATAATGTTTAAATGATGTTTATATTTGATTAATCTCTATGTTCAAAAGAAAGGAAAAATTACTTACCTACCTAATCCTCTTCATCCCATGTGCAGGGACACAAGGCGCCAACAAAATCCCTCCAGCCTTTTCTGTCTTGGGCAAGCCAGCTCAATTATTCCAGGTCTTCCCCGCCTCTATCTCCTTCCTTTTACTCTCCCCCAAAAGTGCGAGTGGTCGGGCCTCGTTTCCTTTTCCCCTGGGGGTTTGCCATCTCAGCGCAGTATGAGGGAGTCTTTTCCCTTCCCCATCCGGAGGGTTGGGGTCCACCCACCTCCATCGCCGCTTTTTTTACCTCGGCCAAAAATGTTGTTGCGAATGCGGTGCGCTTTGACACTTCCTTTGGGAAAATGCTGCTCCCAGTAAAGTTTCAGGATTGGGTGAAGAACCCCTTCTTTCAAGCCTCTGAGCCTGCTCTAAATCTTCTTGTTGGTTCCCCATGGTCTCCGAGGCATTAGGAGTACTGAGCGTACTTGACTTGTAGATCTTCAACTTGGTTTTGGTTTGCAGGACAGTTGACTTCCAGATGTTTTTAAACCTCTAAATTGCCCGGGCTGCAAGTCCTATCCTGGTTGAAATTTCTTCTCATGTTACTGTCGGCTGAGATGTAGCTGCCGAGGTACTTGAAGTGTTCTACTTCCCCCTCTAGAGTGAGCCTCGCAAAACTGGTCTTCTCTGCACTCTTTGTCTTCTCTTTCATGATCTTGGTCTTGTCGGGGTGAATCTGGAGCCCCACGCTGTGGCTATTTGGTCAATCGTGTGTTTTTCCTGGATGTCTTTCTGTGCATGCGACAGCAGTGCAATATCGTCGGCAAAGTCACAGTCTTCAAGCCTGGTGTCAGTCCCCATACCACCCTCTCCCCCTAAGCTGGTGGCCATCCTCATCACCAGTCGATGACGACAAGAAAAATTGTCGGCGAGATCACGAAACCTTGTCTGACCCCTGTCTGACGTGGAACCATTCGCTTGCTTCCATCATGTCGCACACACCCATGGTTATTCTGCGTAATGTCCTGTTGAATGTTGATGACTTTCAGAGGAAATCCATAGGCTTCCAAGATCTTCCACAGCGAAGGTGATGGATGCTGTCAAAAGCCTTTTGGAAATCGATATAGTTTTTGTAGAGTGATGAATTCCATTCGATGTGGACGTTCCCCCAATTGTTCGTAGAACAAAATCTGATCTGGCAGTTCCCCCGCTTCTAAACCCCTGCCTGCTCTTCTCGTAGGGTTCTCTCGATGGCTTGCCTCATACGCTGTAGAAGGACACGGCAAAAGATCTTCCCGGGGAAGAGAGAAGTTGATTCCCGCCAATTGCCGTACTCTGAGAGGTCGCCTTCTTGGAAGTTTTACTATGAGCCTTTCTTCCATGTGCCCGGGAAAACCTTCTCTCTTCCAAACTTTGTTGAATAATTTTGTTAAGACTTTTGCGTCGCTTGGGGTCTGCCTTCAAATGTCTGCCGTGATTCTGTCCTCACCTGGTGCCCTGGTGCCCTTTGTTTCCCTGATGGATTCCACAATTTCTGCTGAGTGATGCATCCACGCTCATCTCTATCTTGAAACCCATGTCTTCGATGGCTTTCTCTCTGGGTCGGTCTGTTTAAAAGTCTCTCTAAAGTTCTCTCCCCATCTGTAGTTGGTCTATGTCTTTGTCAAAACTTTCCCGGGCTTGTTTTCACTACAGTGGTTTGGCTGGTGAATCCCACTGTTAGGTCTTGGTGATCTTGTAAAATAGTCCCAGAGTTCCTTTTTCTGCTGCGGTTTGGCCTGTGCTGCAAGTTGTCTGCAAACTGTCTCTTGTCTCTCCTTTTGCTTTTCTTCATTCTTTGTTTTTCTCTTTGTATGTTTCGGCGAATGTTTGTCTTTTCGTTTTCCGTTCCAGTGAGCATTCCAAGTTTTGCGATCTTTCTCTATGAGTTGCCATGTAGTGTCTTATATCCACTCCTTTCTCTCCTTCTTCTGTTAGCCAGTACAACTTTGCTGGGGTTATGAAAGGCTTCTGTAATTACATAGGGCCCTTGATGTCATCTGCAGGTTTTGTTGTCCAGGACTTGAAATAGTTGGAAAGCTCAACAGTAAACTGACTTTTCATGCCCCCACTGTTGAGTTTCCTTGAGTCAAAGGTTGCTCATTTTTCTTTTTTTGTGTTCTCTTGAGCTTTGGCTGGGTCTGCACAACACAAGATGGTGATTTGCTGCCAACGTCAGCTCCCCCAATGGCTCTCACGTCCCTTCATGGAGCTCCTCCACTTCTGGTTGATGGCAATGTGGTCTATCTGGGGTTTCAGGTTCTTCCTCTGGTGATACCATGTCAATTTATGGATGGTTTTGTGTTGGAAGATGGTACACCTATCACCAAACCGTTTTCAAGACATGTATCTGCAAAACGCTGTCCATTGTCGTTTCTATTTCCACCCTCCTCTCCATGCAGTTTCGTACCGGTTTTCTCCACTCCAACTTCGCATTTGAAGTCTCCATGAGAAGTAGGATGTCGTTTCTGTGGTGTCTTGTCTATTTTTTTCCGTAGGATGGTGAAGAACAAGTCTTTCTCTCTCCGTGGCTGCTCTGTTGGTGTGTAACACTGTATGATGGTGGGTCTGGAAAATTTGGAGAAGAATCTGGGTGTGATGATTCTCGAGTTGACTGGTCCCATCCCATTAAAGCTCTTTTTGGCCTCCTTGTCCATGTGATACCCACTCCATCTGATGTTGCCCATCCGTGCGACCAGAATAGCACCATGTCTCTCCCGAGCCAAGGGTCATGATGCCAGAGTCCGTCCACCTCATCTCATGATTTCCAAGGATGTTAAGCCTATAATTCTTCATCTCTTTCACAGCCTGCGCTGTCTTTCAGCTTCATACAGGTTCGCAATTTCAGGCTCCCACTCTCTCCTCCTGTTTGGCTTTGCCCAAAGGGCATCATAGGAATAGAAGTTTCCCTTTTGGCCTTTTCCCGCATCTGTCCTGAGCTTGTCACCCAAGATTTGATTTATATTTGATCTTGTTGGTGTTTCTGTAGTGAGCATTTTTGACATGGCTGGGTCGCTATCCAACGCACAACCTTCCCTCCTTCTCCAATCCCGACGTTAGGAACCATGCAACGGCTTGGGTTAAAGAGAAAAATAGACTGATATAAGTGTTTTTGTTATAATTGCTTAAAACTGAGTTCTAATATATTTCCAAAACAGTGGAGAAAACAGGAGCAGATGAGTCTCCCGTGATGTTAGCAAAACCTGCTACGACACGTATCAATGACCTCGCTTATAATCGCGAAAACCTCAAGGAAAAGATCAATGAACTATTATCCAAAACTGTATGTGCGCAAACTAATAGAAAACTGATCCAATGACCCTCCTACGGAGGATTTCCAAAACTCCGAAAAAGAGTCGAGAGTGACCTCCTAATATCCAAAAATCTCGTAGGAACAGTGATCACGTGGACCTTCTATTTCCAAAAAACTCTACCAGACTGTGATCAATAGATTTCAAATAGATTTTGGTGGAGACACTCAAATTTGTGTCCGAGTCAGTGCAGAATTCTGAGCAGAGGAGTTTTCCATAGAATTGACTGGAATCATTGGCTGGAGGCACTGATATAAGAAGCGAGAGCGCAGGCCGGGGAAGAGAGAGAGGTGGTTGGTGCAGTAGGTTGTAGAGGGGGGGGGGGGGTGGTGGAGTATGTTATGTATGTGGTCATAGGGGAAGTCACATAGGCCTGCTCTCAGCTAGGATTAATCCCTCTATGCAGCTGACACAGGTGCGTATCAGACGAAAGAGAGGTGTTAACAGAGTGGAAATGTTGAGATCAGCAACATGCCAACGCAAAGTGAGCGTACCTTTTCTGCGCCTTTGAGATGGATTGAGGTACTGCAGATTTTAAGTATAAAGCATAGTGAGTTTAATGGTTGAATGCATGAGTTTGAAGAAGAGTGGTACACAACAGGCACAGGCACTGCGCGGCAGCGGCGCACCTCGCACGCACGCACATACGCGCACGTAAACACATAACACAGTGATATAACAATGAGTGAAGAGGATGTAAAATGGAGAACACACACACACACACTACACACACACACAAATCACACACACTGATATCACTATAATGATTAAAAAGATCAAATATTAAAAACGAAACACACACACACACATCACACACTACAAACACACACACACACACGAGCGAAAGCACACACACACACACAGCGTCCTGCACAAGCCACAGTTCTATTCTCACTTCATTTGTACCTAACCAGTAGAAGAAGAAAACGTGTTGGTACTTTTCATGCGACTTTAATTGGCTGCGCACGATGTGTTCGCACACTAACGCGTCGAGCGAGGTATTTGCTACGCTATCGTACAGATACCCTAACGCTTCTGTAAAAAGTTCACAAGGCTGTGAGTCACGATTCAGTGAATCTGACAGTTCCAAAATTCTGTACCTACTATACCAACTCCCGTCACTTTTAACCTAAGTTTTCTGCAACTAGCATTTCCATTGATAGGTATTGCTCTAGCACCTCAAATATAGAGAAACAAAAAACCCCGCCAAAATTTTTAGCAGTCAAACACACACACACACACAGTGCACACACACACACACACACACACAACACACACACAGAACGGTAGATAGAGAGATGAAAGATAGTAGAGAGAGAGGAGAGATGAGAGAGAGAGAGTGGAGGCTGATGAGAGGAGAGAGGAGAGAGAGTTGGAGAGAGAGGGAGTGAGAGTTATTGAAACACTCATGAAGTCCGTGTGACGTTATACAGCAGCGTGCATGGTGAACAAACCTCGAAAGAATAAGAAACACGTCTGACTTTTTGTGGAAACATAGTCTCATGGTGCTGTGCACATTTGACAGTTCACGCATTGGAGAAATTCGTCAAAGTCGCTCATAGTTCTATGACTTTATAGAGATAGGGTCCAACTGTCGTTATATCGACGTGATAGCTAGGATCAGTCATCCCGTCAGTGTGAGTCGAGGTTTTTCACTCAGTTTAGCTGGCACCCCGGAGCGCCGAAGCTAATAAATGATGTCCCTCAATGGTTGCTGAAGACTCGTTGGATCAAGGGACTTACGACATTACACCCATAAAACAGCATTCCTGGCCATCAGTGCAGGCCCCATTTGCTGGGGTCTTTATGCGGCTTACCACTAAAAGGCTCTCTGTGAGAGTCCCCTGAGGTGTGTGGAACGATGGAGTTGGGGAGTTACTGGTTCCCTGATGTTGGGTTGTTGACAGATATCGAGATGAATAACGTAATGAACTGAAGACGCTGTAGGGCCGCGGGGCTCGTCAACAAAAAGATGTCGGAGCAGCCATAAACAGGTAACAGCCAAGATAGATCATCATTGTCCGTCGTTGTCACCGTCGTTCGATTAGAGCGCGACGTTGATCACCATCGCATCATCGTCGTCGGTCGTCGGTCATCCACATCACCATCATCGATCGTCGACCACACATCATCATCGGATCCCGCATCATCATCATCATGCGTCGTCGTCACCACCACCACCATCATCATCGTCATCATCTACGCATAAAGGCACCTTCTAAGCATAAAGGCAGAAGAAAGCGCTCTTCACACTTTACAGCATCCATGTAAATAATAAATGAATGAGCAACAAACAGTCATAAACATGATCATCAAATCTTCCCAGCATATTCACTGGAAGCAGCTTGTGCTTCAAACTTACAAGAGTCTATAAATCTTTAATGCCACCAGCCGAGTTTTATGAAGCGAATGACAGCAATAAACTGCACGCTATGCTGCGTGCTTTCATTTGAAAAGATTGTTTGAATACAACTGTGAGACTTAGCATGGATTACTGTACACAGTCGGAAGAGTTTTATCGTCTTTTGTGTTTGGTAGCAAAGGGTTATTCTGTTAACATTTGGAAAGAAGAGAGGTATACCTAAATATCTCAAAATTAGATTTGTGAAAACACTAGTCTGTCCTGTATTGTTCAATGGGTCTGATGCCTGTACACTACCAAAGTCAAGTCAAGTCAAATCAAGTCAAAAACACTTTAATCATCCCATGAAGGGCAATTACAATACTGACAGGCACATTGATACCTATAATTATCTCACAAGACACAAGAAAAATACATTTCAGATTGTTATAAGCATTCCAAGATAGTTTTTTAAAAAATTAAACAACACAAACACAAACCCAGGGGCGCGCACCCCACACGCACCGCGTACACACACACACACACACACACACACACACACACCACACACACACACACACACACACACACACACACACACCAATGTAGGAATACAATGTTGTAAATACCGTTGATTGGAAAAGAATTTTTTTTGCGTGCACACACGTGCACATTCACACACATGCGCACACCCATACATACACACACCAATATATGAACAGTTTTATCACACATACACACACACGTGCACCCGCGCACCATAATGACCATTATCTAGTAAAGACATAAACACACACATACACACACACACAGACACACAAACACACACACACACACACACACACACACACACAATTTATAAATCATTCTTGAAAGCCAAAAGCAAGATACAGGAGTACTTATTTTCATTACCACACACACACACATACACACACACACACACACACACACACACACACACACACACACACACACACACACACACACACGCACACACGCACTTGAATCTTGTAAAGCAACAAATCAAAGCGCTGAGATTTTTTTTTCGAGGATAATGGAATAAGCACTCATGTGCTTTTTTATTTTATTTTTTTATTTTTGTATATGATATGATATGATATGATAAGATACAATATGATATGACACACTATGATATAATATAGTTGAAAAGAGAGAAAATATACACGACCGAAATGTGGTTCTACTGGTGACTTCCATGAGTCAAATGGTCAGACAGAAGAACAAAATAACGAAAGCATTCTTGGTGAACTCTCAGTGTAAAGACAAATGCTGGCTGAAATTAAGAAGGGCAAACTGAGACATGTTGGTCATGCAAACAGAAACACACAGACAAATCTGAAGACTCTTCTCCAGGATAAGGTTGAGGGCAGAGGGGAAAGAGGCAGACCACCAACATCCTACATTGCCAGCATCACGGAGATCAGGGGTCTTGGAGGGCTACAGGAGATCGTAGAACTCAGCAGAGACAGAGAAAGATGGCGAACCCTGGTGGCATTGCGTAGAGCTCTTTCCTGCAACTGCGACGATGGAGACAGTTGAGATGAGTTTGGCTACAAAGGTGCACGTCACCCAACCTTCACTGTCACTGTATGTATCATAGATTTGGATTGTTTATAACATATTTTAAATCGCTCGTGCAAATATTCACAGAGTATTTACCCTATCACTGACGAGTTAACATAGTAGTGTTCCATTGGGCACACATCTGCTGTGAGTTAACATAGTAGTGTTCTACTGGGCACATCTATGCTGTTAGTTAACATAGTAGTGTTCTACTGGGCACATCTCTGCTGTGAAGGCAACTGAGTCCTGTCCATGGTTTTGTTCTCTACCATTTCTTCAAACTCCAGACTGGCACCCGAGAAACCCTGATGAATGACCCAGTCTTCTAGAGACAAATCATGGTAGATAGTAGGCCTATATTATATCATGCCATAGTGTGTCATATCATATTATATCATATAATATCATATACAAAATCATATCATATCATTTCATATCGTATCGTATCATATATCATATAATTCCATATATCATACAAATCACACCATACCATACCATATTACATCGCTTATTGTATAATCCCATACCATACCATACCATAACACATCGATTATTGTATAATTCCATATCATACCATACCATATCACATCGACTATTGTATAATTCCATACCATACAATACCACACCATACCACACCATACCATATTATACCATACCATATCAATTATTGTATAATTCCAAACCATACCATACCATACCATATCACATCGATTATTGTATAATTTCATACCCAACCATACCAGACCATACCATCATCGTGACCCCACACACTGCACACCACCGCACACACACCACACAGCCTCGCCATCCCACACCACCTCACATCACATGTTACCACATTACACCACACCACATCACATCGTTGGTTTATTGACCTTTTCGTTTGATTAATATTTGATACACATCTGGGTTAAGTTTTGTTTGAATGGCGAGGGTCTGAAGATCTCATGCACCTGTGTCAGGGCAGGTGTGGTTTGTGCGCTATCAGCTGATGGTGGTCATGCCAACATGGTCATAAAAGTAACGGTAAAGTGTCCCATAACCTATGTGGTCGTAGGGGAGCGAGGCATCAGAGACCTCAGCTTCTCCAGGGGCCAGCATATTGAGGGCGGCGCCCATCTCCTCTCCCTCGCTGCTTTACCTTCCCTGACCCTAAAGAGGGCAGGTACCCATTTACAGCTGGGTGAACTGGGGGGACTGTACTGAAGCCAAGGCGTGCAAACGGTCACCCATCCACTTGGTAACCACGCTCAATGCTGCTTAACCTTAGCTTGGGGAAAGCGAGTGGTCTGACCACTGAGCTATCCCGTCCCGAGCATTGGTAATAAACAGTATTAATTCTGTATGTTAGAATCTTATGGCCAGGCATAGAAAATTCACTATCTGAAAATATTATTTTTTACCGATGTCATTTTACATGTTGAATGTCCTATGGTTTATCAGCGATTGTCACGAAGAATGACATTGATACTTCTGTATGAAATACTCTTGTCACAACTTCGTTATCATCATCATCATCATCATCATCATCATCATCATCATCACCACCACCACTATCATCACCACCACCACCACCACTACCACCACAGCTACCACCATCATTATTATTATTATCATAATCGCCGTCGTCGTTGTCATTGTTATCTTTATCGTCATCACAATTTTCTTCTTCAAATTCTTATTGTTCAAATTCTTTTTCTTTTTTTTAATCTTCTTCAATTTTAAACTCTTCTTTAAATTCTTCTTTAAACTCTTCTTATTTTTCCGTTTTCTCCCGTTCTTGGTGAGATTTTGTGTACGCGACCGTTTTTGCCTACCATGACGATAACCACATTCCTCCTCAAACTCCTCTTCAAACTCATCCTCCAACTCCCCTCTCCTCCTCCTCCTCCTCCTCCTTCTTCTTCTTCTTCTTCTTCTTCTTCTTCTTCTTCTTCTTCTTCTTCTTCTTCTTCTTCTTCTCCTTCTTTTTCTTCTTCTTCTTTTGTTTCCCTGGCCATGTTATATATTTATTTTTGGTTTGGACGGTGAGGTCTTCAGTCCGTTTCAACGATCCCGCCGGTCCCCACAGTTTTTCCTGGAGCTTCCTGGAGACCACACTTTCCTGAAGCTGTTTCTCAGGATCGTCCTTGCCTCACTGTATGACACGGGATGGTCTGGCTGCTGCAAGGTGCTGCCTGCCCTGGACTGGTGGTCCGCCTCTTCATTGCCCCCTATACCACAATGAGAAGGGAATCCATTGCAGCACCACCCCAGTTCTCTTACTACGGAGGTTTACCTCTTGCCTGATGTCTCTTAGGATCTGCTCTCCCTGTGGCACTGGAGACTCTGCAGGATGGACTTGCAGTCAGTCAAGACCACTGTGTTGGTTGGTAGAGTGTCCTTCTGGTTGAAAGTTTGGGCTGCAAGTAGCAGAGCACAGGCCTCAGCACGATAATTGGTAGTCAGAGTGCCTTTGGCCAGAGACTTCCACAATGTTGAACATGGTTGTTTCACAAAAGGGTGACCGTTCATGCCCCTTGGCTTCAGCACAGTACCCCTATTCACCCAGCTGTTAATTAATGGACACCTGCTCTCTTTAGGGACAGGAAAAGTAAACCAGTGAAGGAGAAGAGATGGGCACCACGCTCAAGATGCTGACCCCTAGAGAAGCTAAGGTCTCTGACACATCATTCTCTAATACAGCACAGTTAGGGAAAACCCCTTTAAAGGGGAGAAAAGTTCTGCAAGATTACCTCCACTTTTCACATCTCTGCGTCCCCCTCATTGTCTTAATGCTATGGCTACTCATGGCAAAGTTTTTGCATGTTTTCGCCTTAGTTAAAACATGCACACATCTAGAATATCTTTTCGATTTGGAGCAACAAAAATTCCTTGATGACGATAACAACTGTTATTAAGAGCATGAACAATATCAACAACAACAGCAAAGCCAAAGTGGTCATCATCATCATCAGACCCGTGACCTTGGCGGTCGTGGGGGAGACATGAAAGACGATGCCGTGGTAAGCCTCCTCCATCCATCTCGGTCCTCGGCTCTGCGCAGTAGTGCCGAGTCATTCATCCTGGTCCATTCTCTGATGTTGTCCATCCATGACTTGTTCTGTCTTCCCCTCCTTCTGCCACCTTCGAGTGTTCCCTGCAGTACTGTTTTTGGGCAGAGTGTTGTGGCGGGTGACGGGGGCCCAACCATGTCAGCTTTTTCTTCTTGACGATGGTGAGAAGGGGTTCCTGGGGACCTGCCAGCCGTGTTATTTGACTCTTGACAAATTCATTGGTCTTTCGTTCTCTCCAGGATATGCCCAGTAGTTTTCTATGGCATTTTTTTTTCGAATGACTGGATTCGCTTTGCTGTTTCAGCAGTCAATGCCCCAGGTTTCACTTCCGTACAGCAGGATCGACTGAATTAGGGCTTTGTAAGCTTTAGTTTGATTGGGAAACTGATCTCTTTACTTTTCCATATGGTGGTGAGTTTTGTCATGGAAGATGTTGCCATGGCTATTCTGACTTTGATTTCTGTCGTCGATCGCCCGTCCTTTTGTGAGTGTAGCGCCGAGGTATTTAAAAGCGTCTACCTCCTCCAGTTGTTGGCCGTATGTAAATTTTAGCGGTGGCATTGCTCGTGCTGTTCACAAGTATTTACTTTTCCCTCGAGCTCACCTCCATCCCATATGCTCCAGCTCTGTTCTCAAGTCTGGTCGTAAGATCTTGCAGCTCTGTGTTACTTCCGCCCATGAGGTCAATGTCATCGGCAAACCGTAAGTTGTTGAGGGGTCTGCCGCCAATGGAGATGGTAGGGTGGAAGTCCAGGGGGGTCTCTCTCATGATGTTTTCCAAGAACAGATTTAACGGACTGGGGATAACAGGGAACCTTGTCGGACCCCAACTGTGGTTTTGAAGTAGTCTCCGACCTGATTGTTCAGGAGGACTGCACCCGCTTGCAGTGTTTATTAGTGCTTGAATGGTTTGCACTATCCCCTCAATGCCAAACATTCTGAGGGCCCTGCCCAGGCCTTCGTGCCATACTCGTCAAAACCTCTTGAAGCGATGAAGTTTGGAACAGGTCTCTCTGATGTTGAAGATGTTTTTTCCCCCCCTCAGATGTGCAGTTAAAAATCCTGTTCGATTGTGCCGCTGCCTGCCCTGAACCCCAGCTTGTTTCCTCTGCAAGGTGTTCTTTCTGTCCCCATCCTCTTGAGTCCCAATCAAAATAACTTTGAGCATGATCTTGCTGGGGTGGCTTTATGAGGCTGATTGTTCTAGTTTTGGCATTGGCGTAAATTCCCTTCTTGGGCAGGGGTATGATGAGTGATTGTGTCCCATTCTGTTGGCCACTGTTTTGTCTCCCAAATCTTCTGACAGATAGCTGTAACATATGTGATGACTGTTTCGCCACCATGCTTGAGCAGCTCTGCGGTATATTGGGCTGCCCTGGGGACTTTCCTACTGGTAAGCTGCGGGTGGCTTCTTCCACTTCTTCCCTCAGTATAGGTAATGGCGAGGGTGCTCTTGATGTTGCGCTTTCTCTTCTATTATGCTCTTGTCAAGGTTGTATTGGGTTTGTTGTACAGTTCTTTACAATATTCAGACCACCTGTTCAATGCAGCTGAGCTTTCTGTGAGGAGGTTTCCGGAGCTGTCTTCAATGACTGATGATTTGGTTTGAAGTGGTTTTGTGAGTTCTCAGGGTGTCGTATGCCTTTTTACCGTTGCCCACTTTCATGTTTTTTTCGATCTCACACATTGATCACTGATCCACTTTTCTCTGGCCTTTAACATTGACTTCTTCACGAGATTTTTGGCCTCCCGGGATTCTTTAGGGTTTTGGGAAAACCTGGTTGGTTTCAGTGCTCTTCTTTTTATCGCAGAGGTCCCAAAATTCATTGGTAGTCCATGGGTGGTGTTAAATTTCCCCTGACGACCGAGTACCTCCTCTGCTGTTTCTCGGACTGCCTCATTGAAGTTGTTGGTGAGGTCATTGATGTCATTGTCCAGGAGGGTTAAGCCGCAAAACGTCCGCCAAGCTTAGCTTGGGAGAACTCCTCGACATCTGGATCTTTTCAGTTTGTCCACGTCAAATTGATACGTGGGTTTGCAGGCTGTTTGTTTTCTTTAGCTTCATTTTGAATACCACAGCACAAGGTCGTGGTCGCTGCCTATGTCAGCTCCAGGGGAGGTTCTTGTTCTGGCTCTGTTGATGCTGGATTTGAAGCGCCGTGGTGTTAAGATAAAATCTATTTGGTTATGGATCTTGCCGTTTGGCGCATGCCAGGTTGTCCCTCCTTGACTGCTTGTTGGGATAGAGGGTTATTGGCAAAGGTAAGTCTGTGGGTGCAGGCAAACTCCAGCAGAACGTAGTCCCCTGTCCGTTGGTCTCCCCAGTTCCAAACTGACCAACTGTTTTCCGGCCCATTGGTTTGTAAGAGTCAGGACCTACTTTGGCGTTAAAATCCCCTTGGATGATGAGATGTCCTTCTTTGGGGATTTTCTTAATGGTCACTTCAAGATCTTCAATAAAATTCTTCTACTTCTTCATCTGTATGGGCAGATGATGGTGCATAGATTTGTATGTGGTGATGTTTCTTGGGCTTTTGGGCCCACACCCGGATTGGGGATAATCCTGCTGGAAGCCGGTGTACAGCTGATAATGCACCCCACTACTTCCTTCTGACATAAATGCCACTCCATGTTGGTGATGTTTTTTCTTGGCCACTGTAAACCCGATCTTGTTGCCTTCTTCAGTCAATGTCTCAAACCCAAATCCTTGTCCATCTCACTTCTCCTAGTCCCAATAATTGTCCCATTTATATCGGCTAAGCTCATACTCTAGTTCTTTGATTTTTCCGCACTGGTAGATGTACGGACGTTCCATGTACCAATGGTGATTTTTTCTTAGGAGCTTAAGTAATGTTTTAACTCCAGTATCTGACTTTCACTTCCACCCTGGTGTTGATCAATGGAAAGCGCGGTCGTTGGTAACCGGGCCTCGACCGATCCGGTATCATTTTGGCTTTGCATTTGTCTTTCATGTTTTTTCTGTGGGCTTAGGATATTCCTTGGTGGCGCCAATCTCCTCTCCAAGTCTCCATATGTTTTGGGTTTTTTCTATTGGGGTTTCCTCCCCCACATGCGACAGGTTGTACTGGGTTACATGGATACCAGTAGCAGTAGCAGAGAACTTCTCTGACTGACCTGACTAAAGTGGTACAGCAAGTTTATAATTACAATTTAGGAGAGGTAATTTATGTTTCCGCTCAATTTGGTAAAATCAGAACTATCTCCCTTGTTTAGTGTGTGTGTGTGTGTGGTGTGTGTGTGTGTGTGTGTGTGGTGTGTGTGTGTGTGTGTGTGTGTGTGTGTGTGTGTGTGTGTGTGTGTGTGTGTGTGTGTGTGTGTGTGTGTGTGTGTGTGTGTGTGTGTGTGTGTGTCCAGGGGAAGGGTAGAGGAGAGAGATAACTGGAATGTCAGTTTCTGTGTTTTCTAAAACCTTCTTCTTCTTCTTCTCCTTTTAAACCAAGGGTACAATGTGTTTCTGTATATGAAACAACTGTATTCGGATGAAGCTGCATGTGCAGTTTTGAATCGACCCAAAGCTGGTCATGAATTTTTTTACACCATGTTTTTCTTCAGTTTTACTAAGTGCTGGAGTGTGTCTGTCTCTCTGTCTTGTATTGTATTATACTGTGCTGTACTTAATACATCGTATCGGATGAGACTATAAACCGAGGCCCGTGTGCGAACCAGCGCAGAACATCTTGCACACGTTAAATCCTGTTCCGCTTTTCGGAAGAGTAGGCCATTGTGTGCCGGTGGAAACAGATGACAAAATTTACAAAACCGCATACACACAGGGGACTGGTGTAAAAAAAAAAGCACATGAGTGCTTATTCCATTATCCTCATATAAAAGAATAAATAAATAAACAAAAGTATTGGGGATGGGATAGCCTAGTGGTTAGAACATTGCGCTCGCATGCTGACGACCATGGTTCAAATTCCGTTCAAGGGTTTTGGGGTTTTTTTTTCTGGAGTTAACATCAGTGCAGACTCCACTCTCCCCAAAAGTCATTTGGATGAGACTATAAACCGAGGCCCCGTGAGCGAACACACGCAGAACATCTTCTGCACATGATAAATCCTGTTGCGCTTTTCAAAAGAGTAGGCCATTGTGTGCCGGTGGCAACAAATGACATTTACACAACCGCATACACACGGGGGGGCTCTCTTCTCTCTCTCTCTCTCTCTCTCTCTCTCTCTCTCTCTCTCTCTCCTCTCTCCTCCCTCTCTCTCTCCCTCTCTCTCTCTCTCTCTGGTTATTGATATTTTTATTTGTTCCCCCCTCCCCTTGTTGTTGCCGCTTTTATTTTGCTCTTGGTTTCTTTTCTACTTGGTTTTGGGGGTTGTTTTATGCTTTTTGTTTTGTTTTGTTTTTGTTTTGTTTCATTATTTGTTGTTGTTTTCTTGTATCTTTTTTGTGTGGTTCTGTGGTTTTTTCGTGGTTTTTTTTGTTCTTTTACTGTGTGAGTGTATGGGTATCAGGACTTTTTATTGTTATATAATGTATCTTTAAGGGCGGGGACTGGATGTAAAAAAAAAAGCACATGGGTGCTTATTTATTATCCTCGAAAAAAAAATTTTTGTTATTGCCATATTTTCTCTCTCTCTCTCCTTCTCTCTTTTCTCTCTCTCTCCCCCCTTCTCTCTCCTGCCCTCCTCTTCTCTCTTCTCTCTCTCTCTCTCTCTCTCTCGCTCTCTCTTTTCTCTTCTCTTCTTCTCTCTCTTCTCTCTCTTTTCTCTCTCTCTTCTTCCCCTTCTCCCCTCTCTCTCTCTTATTATTCTTTTTGGTGATGATGTTTTTTTGATGTCTAAAACTATTATTGGTTGCAAACTAAATTTGAATAGTTTATGTCATGCCTCCCCGTCTACAGTTAAAGTAAACTGTAAAAAAAGGAAATATAATGGTATTTAAAAAAGGGGGGGTTTTTTGGGGAGTAGAAAAATTTTGGACTTTTTTTTTGGAAAAATTATCCCAGTGGAAACTTTTGTATAGTTTTGGGTTTATTTTTGTCAACAAAACTTATTTTTTATGGGATTTTAAAGGGACCTAGCAAGCAGACCCCAAACGGGCATTTTTTATGTATTACACAAAAGTTTTCTCCCTTAGAAATCAATTTTTTAAATTCTTTAAAAAATTTATTTGATCCCTCAGGTTCCCCCATCACCCCAGTATGGAGCTAAAAATTTGGGGTCTTTATGACTCTGCATCCCAAAGGGGAAAAAAATTTCCCATTTATTTGCTTTAAAAAATTTTTGGGTAACTATAAAAAAACCCCCCAATGATCTTGTCTAGGGAAAAAAAATGATCGCTACCCTTTTATTTTTAAAATTTCCCATCGTGGATGTTTTTTGTACGGATAAAAAAAAAAAATTTTACAAATTGAATATCATAGGTTACCAAAAAAAAGCAATATATGTTATACAATTTAGATGAAAGGGGGAAAAAAAAATTGGGTATCAAAATTTGGGGTTAAAAATTATGTGAGTTGGTTTTGTTTATGTAGGGTTTCAATAAGGATTGGGGGTTTAAAAAAGGGTTTTATAGGGAGTACTGCGCATTTGATTGTTTAGATTTTTGGTTTGGGCCCAGGAGGGTTTTTTTTTTCCCATTTTCATTTTTTCAGGAGAGTGACCGTTTTAGTTTGTATGGGGGCAGTTTAGTTTAAAGGTAGAATTCCTGTATATTTGTAAATTAAAACTGGATAGAAAATCTTAACTTATTTGACAAAATTTAGATTTGGAGTGTTTAAATTGTTTGGGGCACAATTTTCGCTATAGAAAAACTGTTTTTACAGATTTCTTTGCCCATTATGTAAGGGGTCTGTCGAAAACCGAAGTTCATTTTGTATTAGGGTTTGTCCTATGTTAAATGTTTCTTAAAAACTCTTTTTGATACCAAAAAAATATGTGAGCTGCCCTTTTCCGGGTTTAGACTTGTATACTTATTTCATCTACTAACGAACGCATTAATAAGCGACTAGCAATTTATTTTATAAAGCTTTTAAATTGGGAAATTTACTATCTGACTTGGGGTTTATTTTTCTTCTTTTCAAAAAGGTTTCTTTTTAAAAACATTTTTAAAATTTTTGATTATATCACACCCCCCCTTCATGGGGGGCCAAAGGGCCCTTTATAATGAAAAAAATTTCGCTTCGCTTTTCTCTTACTTGCTTGTTTCATGGCTTTAAGTTTTCCTGAGGTTTGCGCAGCCTCCAGACCCCACTTTGTATTTGTGAAAAGTTTCAAAATAAAGAAAATTTTTTATTTTTTAAATTTCATTTTTTTGGTAAATTATTTTTTTTTTTTTTAAAACAAAACCCTTTTTGTGTTTTTGGGCTGTTGCTTCCACCCCCCCCCGCGCCCCACCCACCACCACCCCCCAAAATATCAGCAGTTTTTGAAACCCCTTTATTTTATGGGCCAATGGCCCTTTTTGTGAAAAAATCATTCGATTTGAGTTCCCTCTCTCTCTCTCTTTTCTCTCTCTCTCTCTCTCTCTCTCTCTCTTTTCTCTCTCTCTCTCTCTCTTTTCTTCTTTTTCTCCTCTCTTCTTTTCTGTCGTCTGTCTCTTTTCGGGTTTCCCCTTCTCTCTTTTTGTTGTCTGTTTATCTCTCTCTCTTCCCCCCCCCCCCCCTTTTCCCCTCTTTTTTTTTGTCTCTGTCTGTCGTTGTCTCTGTCTGTCTCCCTCTCTCTCTTGTCTGTCTTGTCTGTCTTTCTCTTCTCTCCCCTTCTCTGTCTCGTCAATGTTGTTTTGTTTCTGTTTTCTCTCTCCCCTCTTCTTTGTGTCTTTTCTCTGTCCTCTCCCCCCTCTCTCTTGTCTCGGGTCTTGTCTCTCTTCCCCCCTTCTTCTCTGCTGTCTCTGTTTTGTCTGTCTTGTCTCTCTCTGTCTCTTCTTTCTCTTTTTCTCTCTTTCTTTTTGTTTTCTCTGCTGTCTGTCTCTCTTCCCCTCTCTTTTCTCTGTCTATGTTGTCTGTCTCTGTCTCTCTCTCCCCTCTCTTCTCGGCTGTTCTGTCTCTCTCTCTCCCTCTCTCTCTGTCTGTCTCTGTTTTGTTTTGTCTCTCTCTCTGTCTCTCTCTCTCCCCTCTCCCCCCTCTCTCTCTATCTCTGTCGGCTCTTATCGGGTCTCTGTCTCTCTCATATTATGATGTCATGAGGGGGATTTTTTCCCCAAAAGGGATTTTTTGTTGGGGGAATTTGTTTTTTTCACAGCTTTTGGTTCACTGCGTTTTTTTTCATTAATCAGTAATTTGATCGAACCCCCTTCAGATTAAAGGCAAATGGGGCCCCCTGTATGAATAAAAAACCCTTTTTTCGTTTAGCGGGCTCTCTTTTCTTTCTCTGTCTCTCCTCTTTTGTCTCTCTCCCCTTTTGTCTCTCTCTCTCTCTCTCTCTCTCTCTCTTTCTCTCTCCTCTCTCTCTCTCTCCCCTCTCTCTCTTTTCTCTCCTCTCTCTTTTTTTGTGTGTTTTAATTTTCGTGTGTTCTTTCATTTTAAAAATTGATTTTTTAGCAACCCTTTCATGAATAAGGCTAACGGCCTCTTTTTAAATAAATCCTTTTTGAGTTCAGCGTGCTGTCTCTTTCTCTCTCTCTCTCTCTCTCTCTTCTCTCTTCTCTCTCTCTCTCTCTCTCTTCTCTTCTCTTGCTCTCTTCTCTCTCTTTTCTCTTTTCTCTTTCGCTCTCTTCTCTCCTTTCTCTCTCAGTTTAGTTTATTTTGGTTAAAATTCCCGTATATTTGTTTATGAACATGGATAAAACATCTTAAACATTTATGACAAAGGTTTTTGATTTTGGGGGGTTTTTAAAATTTTTGTGTACAAACTTCACTAAAGAGAACCCCTGTGATACAGATCTTCCCTTTTTTCCATTATGTAAGGGGGTTTTCGATGATGAAGGTTTCCCTTTGGGTTTTTTTTTTCCCATGTTAAAGGATCTCAAGGGGAAATCAGCTAAAACCGCAAAAATATGTGAGGGGTCCTTTTTCCCTAATTTTTTTTTAGCCCTTTTTTTACTTATTTTACTGCTGAAACAGCAAAACGTTTAAATATTTTAAAAAAAATGCCCTTTGAAAATGCTGGGCAAATCCTGGAAGGAAAGAAAAAACCAAGGGGAAATTTTTTTCAAGAGCCAAAACACGGGGTGGCAGGGTCCCAGGAAACCCCCTTTTCCCCCATCGTTTAAGGGAAAAAAAAGTTGGAAAAAAAAAAATGGTTCGGCCACTCCCGGCCACAACACTCTGCCCAAAAAAGTACTGAGGGAAAAACTCGAAGGGGGGCAGGAAAAAGGGAAGACAGAACAAGTCATGGATGGAAAAACATCAGGGGAATTTTGGGCCAGGATGAATGACTCGGGCACTACTTCGCGAGCCGAAAGGGCCGGGGAGGATGGGGAGGTTACCACGGCCCTCGTTCTCGTTTTCTCCTCCACGACCCCCAAAGGGCACGGGGGGTGATGATGATAGATGATGATGATGATGATGATGATGTGATGTATGTGGTGATGATGATGATTTATGATGGGTGATGATATTATGTTTATCGATAACGAAAGTATTAATAAGCGACTGGCAATTTATTTTTATAAAGGGGTTTTAAAATTTGAAATTTTCTGTTGAAGTTGAAGTTTTAAAATTTTTTTGTTTCTAAAAAATGTCCTTTGTTTTGGGGTTGTGTCATTTGATTATATTTTCCCCCACCCTTGATAAGAGGGGCCCAAGGGGCCTTTTTTTTAATAAAACTTTCGCATTCTCTCTTCTTTTCTCCCCTCTCTCTCTCTCTTGTGTTTTCCCCCTGTGTTTTTAACATTTAAACATAGAGGAAAATCAGGGAACCCTCTTCATTTGAAGACAAACGGCCTCTTTATGGAAAAAAATCCTTTTTTGGAATTCAGCGTTCTTCTCTCTCTCTCCCTTCCCCCCCGTCCCTCCCTCTCTCTCTCTCTCTCTCTCTCTCTCTTCCCTTTTCTCTCTCTCTCTTTCCTCTCTCTTTCTCTCACACACACAACACCCCCCACCACCCCCCCCCTCCCCCCCCCTTTAGATTAAAACCATTAAAAAAGGATCAGGAATTTTATTCATTTTTTTTTTTCATCATCATCGGGCCCCTGAACCCCTTTGGGGGTCGGGGGGAGGGGGACCGAGAGGGCGATGGCCCTGGGAAGGCCCCCTCCATCCATCTCGGTCCTCGGCCGGCCAGTAGTGCCGAGTTTTTTTTCTGGTTCCATTTTTGATGTTGTCCATCCTTTAATTTTTTTTTGTACACATCTTTAAAAATCCCCCCGTCATCTTTTTTAAAGGGAAATATTACCTGCCCCCCGATGCAAGGTGAGGCTAACCAGGAACCCCACACCACTCCCGCAAAGGGTTTTGGGGCTGCTCTTGTGGCGGGCCGCTCTCCCGGGGGGGGCAGCCCGAATTTCCGCAGAGAAATCTTGTGACTTAAATGGTATTTTAAATTAAAAAAAAAAAAATAAAATTTAAAAAAGGGGGAAAGGTAGTAGCCCGGCAGTGGGGAGTTTAAAGCTTAAGGTTCCAAAAGGGGTGCGGTGGGTAGCCCAGGAAGGAAAAATGTCCTTTGTGTCACTTCACCACACATTTAAAAGCAAATTTTTTTCTCGAACAATGACAGATAGGATAACATGCCCCAACTCGTCCCCAAAAGGGAAAAAAAGGGGCCCCGGGTTAAAACTAGCAAAACACCCCCCCCAACCCACACGCACCCCACACACACATACTTTCACCCCACACGTGTGGGGACGCCCCGCAAAACAAATTTAATATATATATATTTATATATATATAATTTTTTTTATTATATTTTATATATATATTTTTATATTGTGTGTGTGTGTGTGTGTGTGTTTTGTGTGACTCTTTTCTATATATATGGGCCCTTGCGGTTTCCGGTAGGGGAAAAGTGGCAGGGAATTTACAAAACCGGCATTTCAAATGGGGGGTAGAGGTTTAAAAAAAAAGTTAGGTTTTTTATTGGATTTCCTCGTTTAAACAGAATAAAAATTTTTAAAAAATAAAAAATAAAAATATTATCTATCAAACTATCTATCAAATTTATATATTTTTATATATATTTTTTATAAAATATATATATATATATTTAAAATTTTATTCTTCTTCTTCAAATTTTTTGGGCTGGGGCCCGCAAAACATCGACGATCTGGGGTTCCCCCATTCTTCCCCTTTTTCCCGGGCCCTCTCTGAGCTCATTGTTGGTTTTCCCCCTTTATTCGTGCGAATTTTTTTTAAGTGTCTTGGGGAATTTTGTGCGTTGTCTTCCCTTTCTTTTTGTTTTTTCCCCAGATTTTGCCAATCCCAAAAAAAAGGTTCTCTGTCCGTCAGCCCTATTATTTGGCCCCAAAAAAATTTTAGCTGTCTTTCTTTATGGGGTTTAGAAGGGATTTTTTGTACCCCCATTTCCCTTTCTTTTTGCTTTGTTTTTCTTTTTTTTTTCCATGAGATTTTCTGATTCTCCGGAAAGATCCAATTTCCCTGCTTTTAAATCGTGTTTTTGTGTCCCGGGTAAGGGGCCAGCACTCAACCCGTAAGAAAAAAATGGGCCAAAACGTGGGTCTCAAAACATGGATCTTTGTCTTGAGGCTTATCTTACTGTTGGTAAAAATGCATTTCATGTTGTTAAAAGTTGCCTTAGATTGACCGATTCTCTTCTTGATTTCTGTGTCACACTTGCCGTCCGGGGTGATAGTACAACCAAGGTATTTAAAGGTGTTTTACTTGTCTGATTCTCTCTCCTTTACAGGCTATGTTGCATTGTGGTATAACAGCTTTTTTCGAGATCACCATGCATTCTGTCTTCTTTGCATTGAGCTGTAATCCTTTCTTTTCGCTTTCGTCTGTTACTGTTGTTAAAATCTTTTGCAGTTTTTCTTCAGAGTCGGCGATAAGGACTGTGTCATCTGCATAACTCAGGTTGTTGATGTTGTGGCCACCTACACTAATTCCCTCATTATTCTCAATATTTCGTAGAATTATTTCACTATATACATTAAATAAATCAGGTGAGAACACGCAGCCCTGCCTCACACCCCTGCAGATTGGTCTATATTGACTGATGTCATTGTCGACTCTAATGGCTGCCTCCTGTTCCCAATATATGTTTCTGAGGACTCGAAGATCTTTCCCGTCGATGTATAGCCCTGCCAGAATATCAAACAAGTCGGAGTGTCGTACTTTGTCGAACGCTTTTGAGTAGTCAATGAAGCAGAGGTACAGGTCTTTCTGGACTTTCTGGTGATATATATATTGTGTGTGTATAGATAGATAAAGGAGGCACCGTGGTCGAGTGGTTTAGGCGGTCAACTCGTGATCCAGAGGTCGCGGGTTCGATCCCCGCTCGGCTCGGTGTTGTGTCCTTGGGAAAGACACTTTACTCCTATTTTCCTCACTCCACCCAGGTGTACAAGTGGGTACCAGCTCTGCTGGGAAAGTATCTGGCGACAGACTAGCGTCCTGTCACAGGGGTGGTGAAAAGCCATCAGTTCGCTTAACGCTACAGAAACCGGGATAAGCTCCGGCTCTATGGGCCTTCTGGCTCGAAAGAACATACACGCATAGATAGATAGATAGATAGATAGATAGATAGATAGATAGATAGATAGATAGATAGATCCTCATTGAGCTGGGTGTGTCAAAGGAAAATCCCACCAGCTTTGTCTTCAAAATCCCACAGGGACAGACCTCGACAATACATCCCATTGCGTATCGAATGATCCTCTCGGTAGGAATTCCAACAATCCGGGCTATAATACGTACACTACTCCTCCGCCGTCAATAAATAAGGATGAAGTGTATATCTCTCAAAAGGACGCGAACCGAGATAATGAGACTGTTATGGGTTGCCTGGCCTTTATTGTCATATAGGCGCTTTGATTTGTTGCTTTACAAGATTCAGCGCTATATAAATTCCACATATTATTATTATTATATTGTCGTCGCTGCAAATGTTGTTGTTGTTTTTTTTACCAAGGAATAAAAAGGAATATCAGTACTTCATGTTACAGATGGCAGTAGCTGAGAGAGAGAGAGGGAGGAGGGAGAGGGGAGGAGGGGAGGGGGGAAGGAGGGAGAGAGGGGGGAGAGAGTGAGGGGGGAGGGGGAAAGAGAGAGGGGGTAGAGAGTGAGGGAGGGACAGAGAGGAGAGAGTGGGGGGGGGGGATGGATGAGGGGGGAAAGAGGAGAGAGAGGAAAGACAGACAGGACAGACAGAAGAAGAGGGATGAGAGAGAGGGGAGGAGGGAGAGGGAAGGAGGGAGAAGATGTTTTTAGTAGGG
>CM054152.1:12417682-12420182 GCA_028751875.1 Rapana venosa
ACGAACATACCCAGCATGCAATCTCCGCCTTGAAAAGGGATGGACTCTAACAGAGTCAAACTGCCCAAAATACTGCGTAAAAGATTGGACGCAGAGCCTATGACTTGTTTTTTTCTGTTTATTTTTGTCCATATTTTTCGTATTTCATAAACACTCAAGCAAGCATACACTATTAAGGCAGCAGCAGATATGAAAAGTGTGTATCCCCGGCTACCTTAATACGGCTACCTTAATACGGCTACCTTAATGGTGGGTTAAACTGTGGCATACGCAAAAGCTCACCATTGGTGAACTTAGGAGCTCTAGCCAAGGACCAAAAAATGAAAAACAAAACGAAAAATCGATGCGGGTAAAAGACAAGCCCCAGTTTCACAATAATAATAATTATATTAATAATAATAATAATAATGATAATAATAATAATGCAATTTTACACACATTGGGTAAGTGTTCACTAAAAAGGGAACATTCAGTAGGCCTAAACCTCTTTGAAGTTTCTGTCTTTTCTGCTAGCCTTCTAACCACACTATCATACAGGTACGGGGTCAGTTTAGAACACAAGCAATCCTCAGCAGAGAACGTCTCAGACATCCCATGTTCACCAAGCCCTTCATTGGGGATTCTGTGACGTGCCTCTGTGGCCTTTCTCCTCCCATGACAGTGGAACACTTCCTCCAGACCTGTCCCTCCAACACACCAAAACCTGAGGGCCGATAACTATCTGGCCTACTGACCTGCCGATGAGGGACAAACTCTTCGGACCCCTGGAGGGAGGGCCTTCAGCGCACGGCGGCAATTGTCAGGGCCTCAGGAGTTGCTGTCTGAGCGTTACGACAACGAAGAAAAAGATGATGACCATTTCCAATTTTCTCATGGCTATCAGTCTATTTTACTCTCTCTCTCTCTCTCTCTCTCTCTCTCTCTCTCTCTCTCTCTCTCATCTCTCTCTCTCTCTCTCTCTTCTCTCTTCTCTCATATGCTTGGATGAGACTATAAACCGAGGCCCCGTGTGCGAACGCACGTAGAACATCTTGCGCACACGTTAAAATCCTGTTCCGCTTTTCGTAAGAGTAGGCCATTGTGTGCCAGTGGGAACAGTTGACAATTTACAAAACCGCATACATACGGGGACTGGATGTAAAAAAGCACATAAGCGCTTATTCCATTATCCTCGATATAAAAGAATTAACAAAAAATCTCTCCCCGCCCCAAACAAATCAACACAGTAATTTTTTTTCAGACCTGAAAAGGTATTTTAAAATGAGCAAGTTTAGTTTGTTGGGTCGGGTGCTTGCTGGCACTGTTGTTTGTACTGGTTTGATTCGGGTTTTGTAGTTGCTGTATGGAAAGCGCTCTATACAAGACAGAACGTGACCCAACAGCTCAACAGCGAAGTGTGGCCTTTCACCACACCAGACCTTAATCCAGAGAGCTTGAGCAAGGGGACAATACAGAATTTTGAAAACCTGAAGAGGTGGGTTGGGCCACTCCGAAGCGGTGGTCCATTCACCGTGCTGTGCTGTGACAGGCTGTAGAAGTGGTCAGCCTAGCCCAGGCTTAGGCCTACCCCCACACAAGGACCTGTAGTGCTGGCTGGTCCTTAACCTTGCCTGTCACTCTTTGTGCTCGATGACCACGTGCAGTTTTTCAGGACAGTGCCACAACAGGTCTTCGGGACGACTTCAGTTTCATAAAACGATTGCGTGTTGAAGTCGGATGTTCTGGGTCTGGCTTATCAGGCGCTTAACGGCAGCGCAACACATTTTAATAATAATAATAATAATAATGTATGGAATTTATATAGCGCTGAATCTTGTAAAGTAAACAAATCAAAGCGCTTATTTTCGCTCATATGACAGACAATAGTTGCTGTTTGAGCGTTCGACGACGAATGTTTCCAAAGGGTGGAAAGAGTTGTCAGGGAAGCTCTTTCGATGCCCTGGTTTCTTTTCCTTGTGCTGAACGTGAAGTGCAGGTGAGACTCTGCTTAGTCTGTGGTCTCCTCTGAAAGTCAACATTCAGACCATCATGTCTCGGATGTCTGGTATCTGGCTGTACACACTTCATTTCTGTGGGTTCTTTTTGTTTTCTTCGTTCCTCGGCTAGAAGAACTTCGAGGTTCATCAAAGGTAAGATTTGTGTGTACGCGACCGTATTTACCCACCACTAAGGCAGCCCCATTCTGACTTCGGGAAGGCTTGGATTCTTGTTCTAGACTGTTGGGAATCATTGGTACACAGAACGATCAACTGTTCCCCAAATGCCTCCATTTATTTATTTATTTATTTATTTATTATTTATTTATTCTTCTATATCGAGGATACTGGAATAAGCACTCATGTGCTTTTTTTTTTACATCCAGTCCCCGTGTGTATACGGTTTTGTAAATTTTGTCATCTGTTCCCACGGCACACAATGGCCTACTCTTTCGAAAAGCGGAACAGGATTTAACGTGTGCGCAAGATGTTCTGGATGCGTTTGCACACGGGGCCTCGGTTTA
>CM054152.1:12425182-12457682 GCA_028751875.1 Rapana venosa
ACACACAACACACACACACACACACACAACACACACCACACACACACACACCCTCCGCGAACACACTTAGGAGATGAAGATGCTGTTGAAAAGTAAAGACGGATATGAGGGAAAGTGTCAGGAAGGAAATAAGTGTGTTTTGAGGCTGGATTTGAAGGTATCAAGTGAAGATTTTTGGCGAAGTGAAAGAGGGAGGTCATTCCAGATGGACGGACCAGAAACAGAGAAAGATCGACAGCCAACAGTGTTTTGTTTGAATCTGGGTGTTCGAAAGCACAAAATATCTGCAGCTGAACGAAGGGAACGGGATGGAGTGTACCGGTGAAGACAGTTACAAAGATAAGAATATGAAAATCTATGAATTTACTCAAACAGGTATTTACCTGTTTGGGCTTGTTGAGATAGTGTGTACAAGTTTTATGACATAACTGCATCAATAGGTTTGGTGCCTCATTGTTGCAAAGTGTTGTGTTGTTGCTGGTTTTCCTTACGGAAAGGGTTACGTTATAAAGTATTCGCTTGTTGCTGGTCTTAATAACATCACTATGTATGCAATATTATCTTCTTTCTTTCTGCAAGCAATGACTGCTTACTTTTTCTTCGCTCCCTCGGTTTACGCTAGAGCTCAGAGGTTCTCCAGTGGAGTTAAGATTTTCATTCTGCAACGTTACAGCCTGCTGCATTCTGATTAGAGTGAGAACAAACGAAAGAGAGAGGAGAGAGAGAGAGAGAGGGGGGGGGGGGGACTCGAACTCGAACTCCGAACTCGAATGATTTATTCACAAAAAGGCCATGGCCCCATACAATGAAGGGGGTGCCGAACTGCTTGATATTTTGGTTAAAAAGTAAAATAAAAATAACAAAAACACACAACACCGACAACAATGTTACTGTATAACAAAAAGTCAGCTACAAAAATATCACTTTAGGAAAACATTTCTCTCTTATTCTGAAAGCTCTACACAAATATAAAGTAGGGCATCGCACAACCTCAGGATGAACTAGATGCCAGGAGTAAACAGAGTCTAAATAAATTAGCGTCCTACAATATTTTAACAGTATGTAGTTCTGCCTAACATCCTCAAAAACTGGACATCACAACAACAAAATACTTCATCCACCGGTGCTTGCTTACATAATGGGCATAGCAGCCTAGGTCGTCAATATCATGATCTCTGTATCTGAATTTATGAGCATTTATATCTGATCACCAAGTCTACACTTAGACTTATTCTTTTCAAATGTATAATCCAAACCAGTTTTAGATAATTTTTGACATCATGCCAACTTAAAATTGTCTGTACATTTAAATCTTTTCACTGTTTTGTATAAACACTCCAATGCTTGCCATCGGCAGTCAATAATCATTGCCTGAAGCGTTAATAATCTCTCTACAATTTCCGACTCCTGATTGAGCAAAACAAATCACAAACCGAGTTCACACAAACAGGTACGTATTTGAGTTCCACAGTTTGTTTTTTCCTTTGACATCTAGATCAAAAGCATCTTGTAGGATTAAAAAAGGGGTAGGCCTGCTCTCATTCATATGCAGAATCTTAATCCAATATCAAACGCATCTTATCAGCAGCATTAACAGAGGGTATCTATTAGATTCACTTAAACAAGATCATTAGTGTACGGATCTATCTAACCCTAAAAACTGCTTTAAAAAGCAAAGAGGTGCACTGATTCACAATGTGTTACAGCTCCATCCAAGCCCCCAAATTTCTGCACCATATAACACAGTGGGTTGTAATTTGTGCATCAAATATCTTAATGAATAAGTCAAAAGAGTTATTATATCATATTCGTAGTTTTTTTTCAAACCACAAATAACATGCTTCGTTTACCTCGACTTTGCCAGATCTTACATGCCAGTTTGTGAAACTAAGCTTAGTAGAAAACAGATTCCTAAATAATTATATACATTATCACAGGCATGATATTTCCATTGTACAAAACCCATTTTTCATGACAGCCTTAAATATCCACCTTTTTCTGAATAACCACGAAATTACTCTAACTCAGATTAACCTTAAGATCCAGTGCTTTTGTAAGCCTACAACTGTTTCAGATAGCAGGATAACATCATCAGCAAGCAGAAGAATAAACAACTCTGAGAAATCTTGGGGGAAAGTGCACCATGTTTACCATTTATTGATGATGTCTCTGCTAATCATTGATAAAAACAGAAAAACCATAAGGCGCTACATACATCACCCCTGTTTAACACCTGGTACATAATTATGTCAGTCCCACTTTTAGTTCCACATCTATTCTGCTTTCTGACATCTGATACATGGCTCTCAAACGAGGGGTGGGGGGGGGGGGTAGAGAGAGAGAGAGAGGGGGAGAGAGAGAGAGAGAATATACATATAATTTTTTTAATATCGAGGACTAATGGAAATAAGCACTCCATGTTCATTGTTACATCCAGTCCCCGCGTGCATGCGGTTTGTAAATTAATGTCATCATTGGTTCCCACCAGGCACACAATGGCTACTACTTACGAAAAGCGGAACAAGAATTTAACTTGTGGCAGCAAGATGTTCCTGGCGTGCGTTCGCCACGGCCTCGTTTAGAGTCTCATCCGAAGGACATTTGGGGAGAGTGGAGTTTGCACTGATTTAACTCCAGGGAAAAAATATCCCCTTGAACAAGAGAGAGAGAGAGAGAGCGAGAAGAGAGAGAGAGAGAGAGAGAGAGAGAAGAGAGAGAGAGAGAGAGAGAGAGAGAGTGAGAGAGAGAGAGAGGAGCGAAAGAAATGTAAACAAACCGCGTAAAGACACACACACATATTCACACACACACACACACACTACTCACACACACACTCACCACAGGAGCACACACACACACACAAAACACACACACACACACACACACACGCACGCACGCACGCACGCACGCACCGACGCACACACACACACACACACAACTACAGATCTTATCAAATGTCATTATCCCAAATCAAGAGAGGAATATAAGGACAACCAACTAGTAGACTCAAAAAAAAAGCAAAAATTTTTTTAAACTTGACCCCCTCCCCCCCCCCCCCCCCCCTCCCCTCGCCCGCCCCCCTGCCCCCCCCCCCCCCCCCTCCACCCCCCCCCCCCCCCCCCCCCCCCCCCCCCCCCCCAACCCCCACCGCCACCCACCCACCCCCCCGCCCCCCCCCCCCCGCCCCCCCCCCCCCCCCCCCCCCCCCCCCCCCCCCCTCCCCCCCCCCCGCCACCCCCCCCCACCCCCCCCCCCCACCACACCACCAACCCCCCACCCCCCCCCCACCACCCCTCCCCCCGCCCCCCCCCCCCCCCCCTCCCCCCCCCCCCCCCCCCCTCCCCTCACGCCCCCTCCACCCCCCTCACCCCCCCCCCCCCCCCTCCCCCCACCCCCCCCCCCCCCCCCCCCCCCGCCGCCTCCCCCCCCCCCCCCCCCCCCCCCCCCCCCCCCGCCCTCAACCCTCCCCCCCCCCCACACCCCCCCCCCCCCCACCTCTCCCCCCCCGCACACCCCCCCCCCCTCCGCCCCCACCCCCCCCCCCCCCCCCCTCCCCGCCCAACCACACCCCCCCCCCCCCCCGCCCCCCCCCCCCCCCCCACCACCCCCAGCCCCCCCCCCCCCCAACCACCCCACCCCACCCCCCCCACCCCACCCCCCCCCCACCCCCACCCCCCCCCCCCCCCCCCACCCCCCCCCCCCTCTCCCCTCCACACCCCCCCCCTCCCCCCTCCCCCCCACTGCCCACCCCCCCCCCACCCCACCTCCCTCACCCCCCCGCCCCCCCACCCCCCCCCCCCCCCACCCAGCACCCCCCATCCCCCCCCCCCCCCCCCCACCCCCCCCCACCCTAAACCCCCCCCCCCCCCCCCCCCCCCCCCCGCCGCCCTCCCCACTCGACCCCCCCCCCCCCCCCCCCCCTCCCCCCCCGCCCCCCACTCCCTCCCCCGCCCCACCCCCCCCCCCCCGGCCCCCCCCCGCCCCCCCCCCCCGCCCCCCCCCCACCCCACCCACCTCCCCCCCCCACCCCCGACCACACCCCCCCTCCCCCCCCCCCCCCGCCACCCCCCCCCCCTCCCCTCCACCCCCCATCCCCCCCCCTCCCCCACCCCACCCCGCCCTCCCCCCCCCCACCCCCCCCCCCCCCCCCCCACCCCGCCCCCCGACCCCCCCCCCCCGCCCCCCCCTCTCCACCCCCCCCCTTCCCCCCCCCCCACCCCCCCCCCCCCCCACCAAAAAATTTTTTTTGAGGCTTACCCTTTTGACTTAATCCGGGGTAAACAATTTTTTAAAAAAATTTTTCTTATTTAAATTTTGTTTGTAAATCCTAAAAAAGGGGCAGAAACCCAAAAAAATTTTCCCCCGGGGTTTTTTACAAATTTTTAAAAGTATTTTAAAATTTTTCGTTTAATTTATGGAAATTTATTCTGAAAAAGTCAATTTTTAAAAAATTTTTTTAATTTTACCATATAAGTTTTGTTTTTTGAATCTGAACAAAATTGCTGTCTTTAAATTTTACTTTTTTAAAATTTTTTATTCTGATTCCTTAACAATCTTGTAAAGGTTTAAAAAACTTAAAAACCCCCGGGGAAAAAAAAAATTTTCCCCAAAATTCATTTTTGGGTTTGGTTTTTTTTCCCTTTTAATCTTTTAAAATTTGGGTTTAAAAAAATTTTTTTCAATAAACTTAATTTTTTGTTTGGGGGTTGGGTTTTTTGTTTAATAAAAAAGCTTGGGGTTTTTTTCCCCTTTTTTTTTTTGGGGTGTTTTTTGTGTTGTGTTTGCCCCTTTTGAATTTAAACATTTTTTTTGGACAAAAACTTAATGAAAATAAAAAATTTTTTTTCGAGTTTTTACCTAACACTTCTTTATGATTGCCCTCTTTTATGAGGTGCACTTATAGAAAAACAATTCCCAAAAAAATTTTTTCATAATCCAAAAAATTTCCAGACAACCATTTTTCATGGGGTTTTTTTCCCCCTGCCTTTCCTTTTCAGATTCCAAAACTCTTTTTTTTTCCACAACGTTTTTTGATGGCCCCTCTCGCGGAAAAAAAATTTTTGAAATTTGGGGGGTACCAGTTTTCCTTTTTTTTTTCCCAAACCCTTAAAAAAAAAAAAATCCCCCTCAACCCCTTTTAAAACCCTTTCTTAAAAATCTTTTTCCCCCCCACCCCCAAAAACCCCCTTTTTTTTTTTTTTTTCCCCAAAACAAACCCAAAAACCCAAAAAAAAAAAAAAAAAAAAAAAAAAACCAAAAATTTTTTTTAAACAAAAAATACCCCCATTTTTTTTTACACCATCCCCCCTCTTTTTTAAATTTACTTTCCACCCCAAAAAATCCTATTTCAAAACAAAAGTTAAAAAATAAAAAAAGATTTTCTTTCCCACCCCCCATTCTCTCCAAGACTTTTTAAGGGGAGTTTGCCTGAAACCCCAGAAAAAAATTCCCCCCCCCCGGGGGGGGAGGAGAGGGGGAGGGAGGGAGAGGAGGAGAGAGAGGGGGGAAAAAAGGGGGGGGGAAAGAAAAGAAAAAAAACCATCACACACACCCAACACCACACCCCCCCACACACAACCCCACAACACAATCCCAACAACCCCACACACAACCACGCACGCACGCCGCAGAAAACGCACGCACCACCCCCACACACACACACCCCACTACCGTTCTTTTAAATGCTTTACCCCCAAATCAGGGGAAGGATTAAAAGGACAACAACAGGAGACTAAAAAAAAAAAGCAAAAATTTTTTTAAACTTGACCCCCCCCCCCCCCCCCTTCCCCCCCTCCTCCCCGAAAAAAAAGTTTTTTACGTGGGTGTGGCACACAGTATCAAGGGTACTTTCGTTTCTGTCAATCCAAGCTTCTTTAACCAATCATCAGTCTTGGGTGCTCCACGGCTGGGTGGATTTCTACCCTTTTAGCGCCTAAACACTAAAAGCAGTCAGTTAACAGGTCGCCGAGTTTAGAAGCAGACAGATCATTCATTATTTTATTGAATTTTGGACGTTTCTTAAACGTGCATTTTTGTAGTTTTCTGTACGTCTCTCTTGGTTTAAATCAAGGAGGTAAGGTGTGTGTGTGTGTGTGGGTTTGTGTGTGTGTGTGTGTGAGTGTGCGTGCGTGTGTGGGGTTTTGTGTGTGTGTGTGTGGTGTTTTGTGTGTGTGTGTTGTGTGTGTTTGTGTGTGAATTCTGCTTGTCTGTGGTGTGTGTGTGTGTGTGGGGTGAATTCTGCTGAAAGTGATGTGTGTGTGTGTGTGTGTGCTTTGTGTGCGCGCGCGCGTGCTTTGGCTGTCTGTAGATTTATAGTTAGGGCATGTCTAAGGATTTTACAGACCGTAATGGTTCTGTGAAATTAAAAGAGAACCTCTGAACTTACTGTTGTTTTAATGCAGCATTATTGAGTAATGACAATTTCTTGAATGTCAATAACCACATGGTTTTGCTGATACGTTTCACTTTACAAAGAAAGAACCACAACCTAAAACACAACACTAACAACATCAACATCAGTACCATTATGCCCCCTCCGCCGCCGCCGCCGCCGCCACCACCACCACCACCACCACCACCACCACCACCTTCACCACCACCACTAGCAACACTAACAGCAGCAGCAACAACCAAAAATAAAACCCCAAGAAATGTCCCATTCGCACCATTAACACCTCAATAAAAGATGGATTTTTGCAGTTGGTTGACAGAAAGTTGCTTTTAAACTAACGACACTCCTGACTGCTGGGATTACACACCTTATCAATGTAAGACAGAGCTCTGTGCCTTTGCAAGTTCTGAGACTAACACTTTTTTTTTTTCGTTCCTCGGCTAGAGCTCCGAGGTTCACCAATTATTGGTAAGATTCTGCGTACGTGCCATTTTCACCCTCCATTAAGGTAGCCGCATTCCGACTTTGGGGTTTGTGCCTAAATACAACACCAGTGCAGTGTGCAAGCAGATCTGTTGCTTTAAAAATTTTTTTAATTCTGTTATGCATTCCTAATGGCACGAAATGGCGTATTCCTTCGAAGTGGGGTTTTAAATGTGTGCGCAAGGTATTCTGCGTGCGTTAGCACACGGGGCCTCGGTTTATGGTCTCATCCGAAGAGTGGAGTCTGGACTGATGTTAACTCCAGGAGGTAAAGCACTCCCTTAAACGGAAAAAAAGTCATCTGAGCGCTTTGATTTGTTGCTTTACAAGGTTCAGCGCTATATAAATTCCATACATTATTATTATTATTATTATTATTATTATTATGCCTCGGTGGGAACTCGATCCCGGGCCGTCAGATGCTGAGTGCAACGCTCTAACCACTAGGCTATCCCGCCCCTTGAATGAGACTGTAAAACAAAGTCTTGCGTGGAATAATAATATGGATGATACGAACATACCCAGTATGCAAACAGTGCCTTGGAGCGTTCTGGGCTCCGCCAGGATCAATTTGCCCATGACGCGTTGACCGAAAAATTCGCCGTGGCACCCGACCCCCCAGCGACTCCTTTAACAGTTGCGGAAGAAGTCAGGTCCAGTCATGCCTGAAGTCGGAATGCGGCTACCTTAATGGTGGGTTAAAAAAAAAGGTGGCATACGCAAAATGTCACCATTGGTGAACTTCGGAGCTAGCTCTAGCCAAGAAATGAATAAGAAAAAAAAGGATAAGTCAAGTTAAGTCAAGTCAACTTTGAAACTGTCGTTCTCTCTGAAAAAGTTAGTTTCATTCACATTGATATTTTTGGGGTGTTGTTTTTGTTTTTTTAACAGACTCTACGTTCATCTAAAATCGAGGTGTTTGGACTGAAACCATGGACATACCACGTCATAATTACGTCAGCCGTGCCTCTTACGTCGATCTGCACGCTAAGAAGATGACGTCACCGACGTGTAAGGATTTGGGGATTCCCCGGGACCCAGGGATCGAGGAGATGGGGATCCGGTATCCCATAGTCACCAGAAGGATCATCCATAATCCTGCCCTCCACCTGGATGGACTGAGGTCAGTGTGAAATGTTTGGTTTTTTAACCTCTGTCATACGCAATGCTGCCTAGAGAGAAAGTCACCGTCGAAACTTGAAACATTTACGGTTCGAGTCTCATCAAAGAGTTAAGAGTTTTCCCGATCTTGTACCGATTTCTTTTTTACTCTGCCATCTAACCCTCGCCTTCCTGTGTTTATGCTACTTGCGTGATGATTGAATCTGTTGTGCTTGTTAGTGTTAATATTTGTTGTTTGTTTGGAAATTGTGGTGTGTGTGTGTGTGTTTTGTTTGTGTGTGTGTGTGTGTGGTCTGCTTGTGTGTTTGTGTGTGTGTGTGTGTGTTGTGTGTGTGTTGTGTTAAAAGTTTGGTGATGAGACGATAATCAAGGTTAGGAGTGAAAAATTTCATTTTAGCGCATGCTCGTGGCAATACTCGTACCAGAAAATCCCTGATCTAAATTGAAAACTTTGGTTAAGATGATTTGCTATATCAATAGATAAGTATACCACGCATCGCTAACCATAAAAACTTGGCTCTGTATCGCGGCGCGCCAGTGGCGCCTTGTTGAAGCAGCCCCAATGTCCTGCATGAAATCTGCTGTGTCGATGCTCTACAATAAAGCAGTAAAAGGGTAAAGGTGTCTCATAACCTATAAGGTCGTAGGGGAGCGAGGAATCGGAGACCTCAACTTCTCTAGGGCCAGCATATTGAGGGCGGCGCCCATCTCCTCGCCCTCGCTGCTTTACCTTCCCTGACTCTAAAGAGGCAGGTACCCATTTACAGCTGGGTGAACTTGGGGACTGTACTGAAGCCAAGGGGCGCAAACAGTCACCCATCCAACTGGTAACCACGCTCGGTGCTGCTTAACCTTGGCTAGGGGGAAAGCGAGTGCTTCGACCTCTGAGTTATCCTGTCTAATGCATTAGACTATTTGGACAACTGTGTGCGATACTTCAAACAACATTTAAAACAAGCATTTGTGCACACACACCTGTCCCTGCCAGTGAAGATGTGATGACGATGCTGCTGCTGCTGATGGTGATAGAAAGAGGGCAACAGCAGGCGAACTCAGCTTGCTGGTTAAATGTTCTATAACTATGGGATGATTTGCAATGGCTGCGTGTTTGAAACAGAAGGATGGGAAGAGAAGAAATGGGAGTATGATGATATGACGCAACACGAAGACGTCAAAAGAAAGAAGAAGAAGAAAAGAAAAGAAGAAAAGAGAAGAAAGAAGAAAGAAGAAGAAAGAAAGAAGAAGAAGAAGAAAGAAGAAAGAGAAAAGAAAAAAGAAGAAAGAAGAAAGAAAAGAAGAAGAAGAAAAAGAAGAAGAAGAAGAAGAAGAAGAAGAAGAAGAAGAAAAAGAAAAAGAAAAGAAGAAAGAAAGAAGAAAGAAGAAAGAAAGAAAAAAGAAGAAAGAAAGAAAAAGAAAACTGACCTAGCAACACTTTACAATAACAAACAGACAATCAGAGGCTCCACCAACCAAGATCCATTAGTGTCAACCCCAACTGCTGCCCACACAAGACTTTCTGTCGTGAAGGACGGCTTATGCTGACCCGCTCCACTGTCTGATCTTTCTGACCTCTCAGGGTGCCCCACTGAAGGGTGTTGCTTACAGAACATCCCTGAGGAATGCAGGGAACTTTCGGATGGAAGTAGACTCCATCACTGAGAGATGTGACAGACCATGGACGTGAAGAAGAAAGAATACATGTATCAACCAACCTTCGCTTGAGGCAGAAAGGAATGGACAGGGAATGTGCCCACAAAGATAGGCCGCGAGACAACGAACGACAGCAAGATGATAAAGGGATTAACATATAAAAAAAAAGACGCTGAAAAGGAAGAAGATTGATAGAAATTAAAAAGATCAAAATTCTTTCACAACAGGAAATTTCCAAAATTGGGAATATACCCCTGAATGTTGAAAGAGTCCCGCTGGCTTCTCTACGGGAAACCCGTCGTCATCGTCATCGTCCGCAACGTCACATCATCATCCCTCATCACATCATCACACATCATCATCATCAACATCAACATCATCAAACATCATCGTGTCGTCGCCCTCACGTCACATCCCCCCTCCCCTCACCACCACCCCCCCCCCACCACCAACCAAACCACCACCACCACCACCATTATCACATCACATTATCATCCAAACCCATCACTCCTCACTCAGAACTCCTTTCCTCCAGGGACCTGCCAAGCGCGCATGTCCGCTGACCCCCGCAGGCCGCTGTGTACCTTCCCGTCGGGGGCCTGGCGCTTCACGCCGCGGAGAACCCAGCTTTATCCCCAAAGAAATAGCGCGAGCGGGGCAGAGTGCGGTGTGTGAAGAAGCTATGCAACGCACAGACACCGCCCAGCGGGCCAAGCCAAACACCCAGCAAGGTAGACTGCTTCGTTGATCTGTCGTCTGTCGTCGTCTGTCTGTCTGCCTGTGTCGTTTTGTCGTCTGTCTATCTTCTATCTAATAAATAATTGAGAAAAAAAAGTGGGGGAAAAAAAAAAGGCAGGTAACCCGTTACAAAGACATATATTAAAAAATATAATAATATATAAAAATAAAATATATATATAATATATATACATTACATACATACTATATCTATATCTATCTATCTCCTCCTCTAATATTATATAAAAGTGTGTGTATTTTAGTTGGGGATTTAGTAGTATGTTTGTGTGTGTATGTGTGTGTGCTGCGGCACACACACACACGCGCCCGCACGGTTAAATCCTGTCCGCTTTTTGTAAGAGTAGGCCACTTGTGCCGGGGAACAGACTACAAAATGAAAAAAAATTTTAAAAAAAAAAAAACAAATTTTTAAAAAAGGGGAAATTCCTTTTAAAAACCCCGGGTTTTTACACCAGGGTTTCATCTCCCAAACCCCAAATTTTCCCATCTAATTTTATCATCATCATTTCCCCCCCTCTCATACTATCATTTTCTTTCCCCCATTCTCTCCCCCCTCCCAAACCACCCCCCAAAAAAAAAACCCCACCAACCCCCTTTAACTCAATTATAAAATTTTAAAAAAGAGGAGGAAAAAGGGAGGGAAAAGAGGGGGAGGGGGGAGGGGAAAAAGGAGGAAACCCCCCCTCATCCCAAAAAATACCCGGGGGGAGAGTCTTTTTTTTTAAAAAAAGCCGCACCCCCAGCTGCCGGAAAAACCCCCAAAATGGCTCCCGTTGATCTTGCTTCGTTGGTTTTTTTCGTCTTGGGCGTTTGGTTTTTTAAATTTTATCAATAAATTTGGAAAAAATTGGGGGGGAAAAAAATCAGGGACCAGACGCTAAAAAAAAATTAAAAAAAAAAAATAAAAAAAATAATTAAAATTAAAAATAAAACCCTTTTTCTCCCTTTTTCCCCCAAATTAAAAATAAATTTCAAATTTAATTTTTTTTTTTTATTTTTCTTACCCAAAAAAACCCCCCCCCAAAAAACCCCCCTAAATACCACCCCCCCCCCCCCAAAAAACCAACACCCCACAAAAAAAAAAAACACAAAAAAACCAAAACCCCCAAAAAAAAAAAACCCCACAACAAAAAAAAAAAACCAAAACCCCCCCAAAAAAAAAAAACCCCCCCCCCAAAAAACAAAAAAAAAAAAAAAAAAAAAAACCAAAAATTTTTTTTTTTTTTTTTTTTTTTTTAAAAAAAAAAAAAAAAAAAAAAAAAAAAACCAAAAAAAAAAAACAACCAAAAAAAAAAAAAAAAACCCCCCCAAAACCCAACAACAAAACCCCCAAACAAAAACACAAACAAAAAACCCAAACCAAAAACAAAAAAAACCCAAAAAAAACAAAAAAAAAAAAAAAAACACCACAACAAAACCCCCCCCAAAAACAAACCCAAAAAAAAACACCCCCCCCACAAAAAACAAAACAAACAAAACCCCCCCCAAAAAACCACCCCCCCAAAAAAACCCAACAAAAAAACCCCCCCCTTAAAAAAACAAAAAAACCCCAAAACAAAAACCACCACATTTTCCACAAAAACCCACCCAAAACACTTTAAAACCAATCCCCACCCCCCCAAAACACAAAAAACCCCCCCCCTCCCCCCCCCCACCCCCCCCCCAACCCCCCAAAACCCCCCCCCCACCCAAAAATTTCCATCCTCCAAAAACCAAAAACCCCCCCCCAAAAACTTTCCCCAAACCCCAAAAACCCTACCCCCCAAACCCCCCCAAAAACCAACCCCTGAAAAAAAAATTATTTTTTTTTTCCTCTTAATTAATTTTAAAAAAAAAAAAAAAATTAAAATTTTCACTGGTGAAAAGGGATTTTTTTTCGGGTTATTAGTTTGTGGGATTTTTTAAAAATAATATAAAGATAAAATTTTTTTTTTGGGTTTTGGGGGGGTTTTTTAATTTTTATTTATTTTATATATTTTTATAATTATATTTATTATTTTAAAAAAATTTTTTTTTTACAATTTTTTAAAACAATTTATTAAATTTTTTTTTTTTTTTTAATTTTCCCCCAAATTTTTTAATTTTTTTCCCCCCCCCCCCCCAAAAAAACTTTTTTTTTTTTAATTTTTTTTTTTTTTTTTTTTTTTTTTTTTTTTTTTGTTAAATTTGTTTTTGTGTTTTCTTTTTATGGGGGGTTTTTTTTGTTTTTGGGTTTAATTTTTGGGTTTTGGGGGGTTTTTTTTTTTTTCTTCTTTGGTGGGTTGTAAATTTTGATTTTCCCTTAAATTTTTTTTTTGTTAAGGAAACGCTTTATTTCCCATTTTTAAAAAATTTTTTTGGAAAAATTTGCCCCCCCCTTTTTTTTGTGTTTGGGGTTTTGGTGTCCCGCCCGGGCGGTTTTGATGAAAATTTATAAAATAAATATTTTTTTTGGGGTTATGGGCCCCGGGGGGGGGTTTTAAAAGTTTTTGGGGGGGGGTCTTGTTTTTTTGTTTTTAAAAAGACCAAGGGGTATAATAAAAAATAGTATTTTTTTTTTTTAAAATTTAAATTTTTTAAAATTTTTTAAAAAATTTTAGAAAGGGTTTTTTTTTTTTAAAGTTTTCTGCTTTAAAACTTTAAAAAAAAAACGGTCCCCGTATCCTCCTCCTTTTGGGGTTTTTCTTGGGGTTTTAAAAAATTTGTTTTTTTTTAATTTTAATTTTTACCAAATTTTCGGTTTTTTTTTCTTTCTCTTTCTTCAATTTTTTCCTGTCTCTACATTTTTTCCGTCCCTTCGTCTGTAAGTCTCGTCTTCCTTTTTTGTTTTTTATTTCCCGAAATTTTGTTCGTTTTTTTGTGGGTTTCTGCCTTTTTTGTTGTTGTTTTTTTCTACCCATTTTTTCTTCTTTTTATCCCCCCCCTTTTCACTAAATTTTTTTTTTTTCCCGGGCCGGTTCTACGCCCCAATTTTTATATTTTGGAAATATAATGCCCGCGCGGCTTTGCATGTGTGTGTGTAGGGTGTACGCGCGCGCACGGGCGTAAGCGCGTGTGTGTGTGCATGCACACATCTGCGCGTATGCATGAGTATACATATGTGTGTGCATGTGTGATGGGCACGCGTGGGCGAGCGTCAATATGTGTGTTTGTGTGCGCGCGGGTACGTGTGTGTGTGTGTGTGTTTCCCTGCACACGAGTACCTACATTGGTATGTATATATATATATATATATATATATATATATATATATATATATATATATATATATATATATATCTCGACAAATACGAATTTTGAGAAAGATTTATGAAGTGTGTATTGTTCATTACGTTTGTATTTCTGCAAATTGTAAAAGAAATAAATGAATAAAAAAAGAAACGGTCATCATCGTATACAACAATCCTCATTGATGTGTGATGTTTTTCTTGGTGTGGTGAAAAAATGTAAGGATTTTTTGTAACGTTTCCTTAACTTTGTGACATATTACAGACATCAGCAACGGTGCTGTCTTATCTCTTTCTCTGACAACATGTTTTCCTGTCTCTATCAGTCTGTCTGTCTGTCCGTCTCTGTCTGTCTGTAAGTCTCTGTCTTCCTGTTTGTCTGTCTGTCTACCCTTGTCTCTGACAATATGTTGTCTCGTCTCTCTATTTTTAGATGTCTGTTTCTGCCTATATCTGTCTGTCTGTTTGTTTATCTATTTCCCAACTCTGTCTCTCTGTCTATCTGTTTATCCCTGTCTCTGACAATAATTTTTTTCCTGTCTCGGTCTGTCTGTCTCTGTCTGCCTGACTGTCTGTCTATAATTTATATCTGTGTCTGTGGCGTGCGTGCGTGCGTGCGTGCGGCGTGTGTGTGTGTTGTGTGTGTGTGTGTGGGTCTCACACACACACACACACTCTCCTTTCTCTCTCTCTCTCCCCTTCTCCCCCCCCCCCCCCCTTCTCTCTCTCCTTTCGAGGTCTTACCCGATTTAACAAACGTACAAGGATAATTACCCAAATTCACAGAAAACACACAGAAGAAAAAAGGGGCCGGCACGCGACCAGCCATAAACACGATAAAAAAAACAAAGACACGATCGATCGGCAAAACGACAACAGACCCTCACTACAAATTCCTCCCCTTTGATACCCTTTTTTAAAATACTTTTATCAGAAAAAAGAAACGCCAAAAAAGCTTTTATCTAAACGTCAATTTTTTTTTACCCTATGTGCTAATCGTTAATGACGTGTGGGGGTTGTGTGTGTGGTGTGTTGTGGTGTGTGGTTGTGTGTTTTTGTGTGTGTGTGTATTTGTGTGTGTGTGGTGTGTGTGAGTGTGTGTGTGTTTTGGTGTGTGTGTGTGTGTGTGTGTGTGTGTTTATCCTGTAGCTGTGCTAATCGTCATGATCGTGTGTGTGTGTGTGTGTGTGTGTGTGTGTGTGTGTTTATCCTGTAGCTGTGCTAATCGTCAGTGATCGTTGTGTGTGTGTGTGGTGTGTGTGTGTGTGTGTGGTGTGTTTATTCTGTAGCTGTGCTAATCGTTAAGTGATCGGTGTGTGTGTGTGTGTGTGGTGTGGGTGCGCCGCGCGTGTGTGTGTGCGTTTATTCAGTAGCTGTGCTAATCGAAAGTGATCAGGTACAGGACGCTTTAGAGGGCATTAAGAGTTGGGATAGAAATACTCTTTTTTTGGTAGTGGAGTCAGCGCCTCTGGTAATGTGTCCAACGACTGATGTTCTACAATGGGTTTGCTTCGTCTTAAAGTGGGTTTTTCTTTTTGGTTTTTGTTCTTTCTTCTCTTTAAAAAAAAGGGTTTATACTCTTTTCTTTTATTTCTTCCTTCCCTTTTTTGTTTTCCTTTTTCCTGTTTCTCTCTTTTTTATTTGTTGTTCTCTTTTTCCTCGATGTCTCTGTTCTTAAAAATTTTGTTTCTTTGTTTTGTCTTTTTTTCATTGTCTTTCTTGTGTTTTGTTCTTGTATTTTTTCCCTTTATTTTCCGTCTTCCTTCCTTTTTTCTTTTATTCATTCTTTTTATTTATGTAAGTGTGTGTGTGTGTGTGTGTGTGTGTGTGTGCTTCTCGCGTGCGCGCGTGTGTGTGTGACTTTAATTTTCCTTGTGTACTTTCTTCCTTCGGTTTCCTTCTTTCTTGTTTGATAATCGGTTTTTATATAAATATTATTTTTTTTTGTTTGTTTCTTTCTTTGTTTCAGTTCGATGTATGAAGTTGTTCTTTTCCCCTTTTATCTTAATTTACACGTTGCCTTTTATCTTCTTTCCTTTTATCAATATTCTTCTAGCTTCCTTTCTTTCAAGTCACTGTCATACGAGTTGCTTTCTGTCCCTTTTTTTTCTTCTCTTCCATTTTGTTTCTTTAATTTTACGTTTTGTTTTGTGTGTGTGTGTGTGTGTGTGGGGTGTGGTGTGGGGTGTTTAACTTTCTGCGTCCTCTCTCTCTCTGTCTCTGTCCCGTCTGTCTGTCTGTCTACCTCCGTCTGTTGTCTGTCTTTTCTTTTCTTTCCTTCCTCCATCCCTCACCCTTTATTCCATCCATCCAATCCACCACCCCTCCCCCATCCCTCCAATCCATCCTCCATCCATCCATCCTCCATCCATCTTCTCTTTTTTACTTTCTTCTTTCCCTTTTGGTTTCTCTTTTCTGTCTTCTTTTTTTTTGGGGGGGAGGGGGGGGGGGGGGGGCCCCTGGGGGGAAAGGGAATCGCCCCTTTTTTCGGGTTTAGACCAGATTTTTCTGCCGCATGCATCACGCACGCATGTGTGTGGTGCGGCGTGTGCCGCGTGTTTCTGCTTGGGGCATGGTGTATGCTGCGTAAGTGTGTGTGTGTGTGTGTGTGTTGCGGTCGTGTATGCATCGTAGGTGTGTGGAGTGATCCAGCCCCTCTGATCTAAAGCTGAAAAAAAATGCTTATTATCTATCCCTTTTCTCTCTCTCTCCCCTTCTCTCTCTCTCCTCTCTCTCCTCCTCTCTCTTCTATGTTCTGGAATCCATACATGAGACTTTTGGGGGCTAAATTTTGTTAGTTTTCGGTATTTGATTTTAAATTTTTGGCCCACCCCCCCCCCACTGCCCCCCTTGTGAAGGGGCATTTTGTTTATCAAAATAAACCTTTGTCATTGCCCATTGTCCATTGCATTGCCTCTCTCCTCTCTCCCCCCCCATCCCTTTTTCCCCCTCTCCTCTCTCTTCTCTCTCTCCCTCCTCCCCCTTTTCCCTTTCCTTTCTCCCTTTCCTCTCCTCCTTTCCTCCCTCTGTTTTCCCCAAGTGTTGGGTTTGGTGAAAATTTCAGGGCCTTGTTTGAAATTTTAATTCCTTGAAAAAGCAATTTAGCCCCAATCTAATTGTTATTCATTTTTTTTTTTTGAGGGGGGTGGTTTTTAAGGGGTGGGGGGGGGGGGGGGGGGGGGGGGGGGTGGGGGGGGAAAATAAGGGTGGTGTGGGGTGTAGGGGAGGAAGGGACCTTAATAAGCTTAAAACCCAAACAAATTACGGGTGTTTAATTTTTTTCTTTTTCGGAAGATAACACAGGGGGGGTTTGTTTTAAAAAGGGGGGGGCTTTAAAAAAGGGGGACGAAGGGGGGGGTAGAAAAAATAAATAAAACTACCAACAACAACAACAAAACCCACAAAACACCCAAACCAATTACAATACTGGAAAACTCGATACAAACAAACCAAAACACAAGAAAACAAACATTTATATTGGGAAAAATAAAGATAATTTTAAATAAACACCCCCCCCCCCCCCCCCCCCCCCACACACACACAAAACACACACACACACACAACACACTCCACTACACCCAAAGGTGGGAGGAGGGGGGTGGGGGGAAAAAGGGGATGGAGGAGGAGGAGGATGGATGGATATTGGGCTTTTCCCAAGGGATCTTCTTGAAGGGTCGCAGGGCACCAGGCACGTGCATTTTTGACATCATCTGTCCCTGACGTCGGGTCTTCCTTTTCCTACCTCCCCCCTTTTTCCTTCCCATTCCCCCTACACTGTTTTGCCGCTACAGACAATCATGTCTCATTGTATGGCCGAAATATGACTTTTGAGAGTTTTGGCTTTTTTGGGTTGTTCTTTTTAACTCCTAATAACGAGGACTTGTTCTTTGGTAAATTACTTTCCTTTTAATTTTTACCCCCCTTTTCATAGATCCCCATTTCTTTTAATATATTTTTTTTTTTTTCAGCTTTGTAAAATAATCGAAAATATTTGCTTCAAAATTTTAATTTTCATAAAGGAGATTTGGGTCTTGATGTCGGGTAAGGGGTAAAAATAAAAAAAAGGTAACGGTGCCCCCATAACCAAGGGGTCGTAGGGAAGGAGGCAACAAGACCCAGTTTCCCAGGGCCACATATTGAGGCGGCCCCATCTCCCTCCCTCGCTGTTTACCTTCCTGACCTAAAGAGGCAGGTCCCATTTACAGCTGGGTAAACGGGACTGTACAGAAACCAAGCCCAAAAACGTCCCCACCAACTGGTAACCAGCTCGACGCTGCTTAACTTGGGCGGGGGGAACGGTGCTCCCCTCTGAGTTTCCCGTCCCCAGAGGTAAGGTAGTAGGAAGAAGTGGAGGGGGTAGAGGGTGAGGTCTTTAAAATGGTTTACTTGGCTAAACGCAATAAGACATTTTCAACTGCGAAAACCCCAAACCCAAACATAACGGGAATTTTTTTTTCAAACTGTTTACAAAAACTTTTTCACATCAACGCGTAAAAAACCCCGCCCCCAAAATAATGGCAAGAAAAGGATTTTACAACGAAATAAAAACTCAGCCCCCAAAAATTTCGTACGAAAAACGAATACCCCTAATTTCCCCCCAAAATCTTGTTTTACCCATTCTTCACGCTACCTGTGTGGGAAAGGGGATGTGTGTGAGAGTGTGTGATGCTGTGAGTGTGTGTGATTGTGTGTGTGAGTGTCAAAGTCAAAGTCAAAGCAAACTTTTATTTTTAAAGGTACTTGAATAACAGTGCATTTGCTTTTTTCATCCAAGCCATCTATCAAAGAAAAAAAACGAGAAAAAAGAAATGTACATGCAACATAGAATAAAAAACAAACATGAAAATAAACAAAAACAAACAAGAAAAACAATAACTATCATATGTGAATTAAAAACAAAACAAAAACCCAAAAATAATAAACCAACAATTTTAAATAATTTAAAAAAACTTGAAAAAATATCCGTCCCCAACACAAACAAAAAAGCAACAAAGAAAAAAAACCCAAAACCCAAAAAAAAAAAGAAACAAAACAAAATTTTTTTTTAAAAAACACACCAACGCTTTTTTTTTTTTTCCCCCCCCCCCCCCCCCTCACACCATACACACACAAACCTACAAACAAATGAATAAAACAACAACAAAAAATGAATCAAAAAGAACAAACCCAACAAGGAAAAAAACAATCAAACAAACACAAACATACGTACACAACAACAACACGACAATAACTAAAATAGGACAAGAAAAAACAGCCCAAACCAAAAGAAAAACAAAATAGAACTAAAAAAAAGACGAGAAAAAGAGTCCGAAAACCCCCTCCCCCTCCCCCCAAAAACCCCCCTAAAAACCCAAAACAAACAAAAAGCAAAATAAAAAACCCGAACCCCCACCCCCACCACCCCCAACAATAACCAACAACCCAAAGGATATAAACAAGGGGAAAATGATTACATTTAAAACTTACATACACATAAAAAACATCCCCACCCAATCCCCTTAAACCCCATAATAACTCATAAAAATATATACATATTTTTTTAAGGGGGTTTTAATTTTTTTTTTTATTTAAAAAATTTTTTTTTTTTAAAAAAGGGGAAAATTTTAAAAGGGTAGAAAAGGGGGGTTTTGGGGTATAGGGGAGATTTTTGGGGGGGGTTTTATTTTGGGGAAAAATTGCCAGGGGGGCTTTTGGGGGGGGGGGGGATTTGTGTGTTCGTGTGTGTGATGTGTGGGTTGAGTGGTGTGTAAGTTGTGTAAGTTTATTTGTGTGTGTAGTATTCAGCGTATATAAATTTCAATACATTTTTATCATTATATTATTATTATTATTATGAGTGTGTGTGTGATGTTGTGAGTGTGTGGTGTGTGTGTGGAGTGTGTGATGTGGTGATATGTGTGTGTATGTGTGTATGATTGTGTGAGAGTGGGTGAGTGTATGGTGTGTAGTATTGTGAGTGTGTGTGTATGTGTGAGTGTATGTGTCTGATGTTGTGTGCGCGTGTGTTTTGTGCGTGTGTTTTGTGCGTTGGTGTAGGGTGTTTAAATGTGTGTGTAAGTGTTGTATGTGTGTATATGTGTGTGTGCAGTATTCAGCGCTATGTAAATTCAATACATTATTATATTAAATTTTATTATTATTATTATTATTATCATCATTATTATGTGTGTGTGTATGTATTCAGCGCTATATAAATTCAATACATTATTATTTTATTATATTATTATTATTAAATTTAATTTTTATTATTATTAATAAATCATCATCACAGTGGGGGTATGTATGGGGTTGTTTTCTGTGTGTCTGTGCTGCGCGGTGTGCGTCTGTGTGTGTGTGTGTGTGAGTGTGTATGTTTTTTGGCGTGTGTGCGCTCGCGCGTGCGTGCGTGCGTCTGTGCGTCTGTGTGTGTGAGTGTGTATGTGTTTGCGTGCGTGCGCTCGCGCGTGCGTGCGTGCGTGCGTGCGTCTGTGTGTTTGTGTGTGTTGCTCGCTTACGTGCATTCTTGCATGCATAGAAGAAGTGTGTCCGTACGTGTGGTGTTTCTGAGAGTGCAACTGCACTACAACACGCACTTGCTTCTCCTCTCCCAGTGCTCTGCCTGTCGCTCTCCAGCTCAGTCTCTGCAGTGAAGGAAGACAGCACAGCACAGCTCTGACCTGATGCAGGTCCTCCAAGACAGCAAAGGTCTTCGTGGCCGCGGGGATGGCCACATGACTCCCCCCCCCCCCCCCCCCCCCCCCCGCCTCCTTTTCCCCAAACCCCAACTCCCTCTCCATACACCACACATACACACACACTCCACATACATGCACAAAACATGCACATACATGCACACACATACACATATACACACACACATATACTCACATGCACACACACACATAAGAACACACTCACACACATACACACATACACTGACACATAACACACACATATACCACACATGCACACACACACATACACACACACATGCACACACTCACACAGACATATAATACACACACACAATCACACACACAACATACACACACATATACTCACATACACACACACACATACACACACCACACATACATACACACACACACACACACACATGCACACCCACATATACACACATGCACACACTCACACACATATAACTACACCGCACACACTCCACACACACACAACACACACACACACTATACTCACATGCACACACACATACACTGACACACCACACACACACATACACACACACATACACACACTGACACACACAAAATATACTCACACATGCACACACACACACACACACACACACACACACACACACACACACACACACACACACACACACACACACACACACACACACACACACGGGATACCTGGTGGTTAGAACATCTGACGACCCGGGTTCGATTCTCGTTCAAGGGGATAGTTTCCCCTGGAGTTAACATCAGTGCAGACTCCACTCTCCCCAAAAGTCCTTCGGATGAGACTATAAACCGAGGCCCCGTGTGCGAACACACGCAGAACATCTTGCACACACGTTAAATCCTGTTCCGCTTTTCGTAAGAGTAGGCCATTGTGTGTCGGTGGGAACAGATGACAGAATTTACAAAACCGCATACACACGGGAACTGGATGAAATAAAGCACATAAGTGCTTACTCTATTATCCTCGATATAAAAAGAATTAAATAAAATGAAAATAAAAAATATTAAAAAACACACACACAAAATGTATGCAGATATATGCGCAGACATTAAAAAAGTTTTTTAATTGTATTTTTATTTTATTCTTTTATATCGAGGATAATAGAATAAGCATTTATGTGCTTTTTTTTTACATCCAGTCCCCGTGTGTATGCGGTTTTGTAAATTCTGTCATCTGTTCCAACCGGCACACAATGGCCTACTCTTACGAAAAGCGGAACAGGTTTTAAACTGTGCGCAAGATGTTCTGCGTGCGTTCGGCCACGGGGCCTGGGTTTATAGTCTCATCCGAAGGACTTTTGGGGAGAGTGGAGTCTGCACTGATGTTAACTCCAGAGGAAAATATCCCCTTGAACGGGGATCGAACCCGGGTCATCAGATTGCGAGCGCAATGTTCTGACCACTAGGCTATCCCGTCCCCGTGCGTGTACGTACATGTATCTGAAGGTCCATACATACTTATAAAAAGAAGGACAAGGGAAATTTTCTTCAAACAAACGGACAGACAGTAGTTACGAACGAATTCGTTTTCCATCGTGTGATTATCTGCTGTCTTCATCGAAGATTAGATAATCATGAAGTTTTTTTCCCCAATCGTTTGCATAAAGAAAGGTGCTCTCCCTTAGACAGCTGTCCACTCCCCTCTCTCTCTTCTCTCTCTCCTCTCTCTCTCTCTCTCATCTCTTTTCTCTCTCTCATCTCTCTCTCTCTCTCGTTGGGGTGGTGTGTGTGTGTGTGTGTGTGTGCGCGTGTGCGTGTGCGTGTGCATGTGCATTTTGTGCGTGCATGAAATTAATTTGTGATTCTTTTCTAATACTTTGAATTTGATTATTTTTCCCCTTGTCTAAAGGGCTGTAAGCTATAGACAATAAAGCAGTGTCATTCTCTCTCTCTCTCTCCCCTCTCTCATCCCCTCCTCTCTCTCTCTCCTCTCTCTCTCTCTCTCTCTCTCTGTCTTGGTTTTTGTTTATTATTCTTTTATAACGAGGATAACGGAATAAGCACTCATGTTTTTCTTACACCCAGTCCAGAAATCTCGAGGGCGCGTCTGATGTGAATGAAGAAGGGTGGGGATTTTTGTTACGATCTTCCAAGTCAATTCCAAGTGCAGAACAGCCAGTGCCTTAATTCTCTTCGTGTTTATATAATGCAGCAGGTCAAAGATGCACGTTAAAAAAAAATTCCATAATTCATGACAGTGTTTGACGGGCTATGAAAACACGAACATACTCAGCATACATTCTTTGAAGTTTGAATGCGGCTACCTTCAAACACTCGTCAGACAACGCAAACTGAAGTGGTTTGGTCACGTCACACGTTCCTCTGGTCTTGCTAAAACAATCCTACAAGGCACAGTGAGGGGAGGAAGAAGAAGGAGAAGAAGAGGCAGACAGAGGAAGAGATGGGAGGACAACATTCGAGAGTGGACAGACATGGAGCTGAGAGACAGACGACCTGAGAGCGGCCGAGAGACGAGAGGACTGGAGAAAGGTGGTTCACAAAGCGCCCCAAAAGGGTTCGGGAAACTGAGGGATCGGTGACGGGGACGGGGACCTGCGTGGTGGGGGGGGCAAGCCCAGAACGAGAGAGGGGGGGGGGGGGGGACAAGAAGAATCTATTTTAGCGCTGCATTTTAGTACTACAGTTGTTGTTGTTGTTGTGTGTTTTTTTAATAGTTCTTCTTTTTTTCTTTCTTTCAGAATGGCTTGTCATTGTCCCCAATGTCCGGTTTGGTCACGAAGCAAGAATTCCAAAGGAAATAGCCAGTGGCTGAAGTACAGGCCTGCACGCTTCGTCACCCCATGAAGGAAGCCGGTAACTGTCTTGCTAAGGCCGGCAATAATAATAATAATAATAATAATAATGATAAAGGGAATTTATATAGCGCTGTATCTTGCGAGGCCACCAGTGCAGTGTACTACAACAACAACATTGGAGAATGGTTTCGAACAACAGTTGGAGTAAGGCAGGGCTGTCTACTCTCACCCACTCTTTTCAACATCTTCCTTGAGAGAATCATGGCTGATGCACTGGAACATCATGAAGGATCAGTCAGCATTGGTGGCAGAACGATCACAAACCTCCGCTTCGCAGATGACAAAAAGGAATAGCAGGTCAGAAAAAGAGCTGCCAGCCTAACAGAACACTTGGTAAGGCCTCCAAAAAAAACGCAGGAAAATCATTTTGCGAGAAACCAAACTGATGACTAATAACCCAAACCATTACACTGATATCGGGGAAAATGCCCAGAAGCGGAAACAGTTCAAAGTTTCAAGTACCTGGGAGCCTTTGTATCCACCGGGGACCCAACCAGAATATATGCGGACTGCACAACAATAACAGCTTTGTCAAAACAAAACAAAAAAACTGGAGAGATAAAATATCTCCTTCCCCAAAATCAGACAATGCGCTCCCTTTTGTCTACCCAAAATTTTCGTATCCTGTAACATGGACCCGCTGCGTTTTGGGAGAGAAGATACAGCGGGGGAATAAATGCTTTGGGAGACCCTTGGCATCTCCTACAAAGACCACATAAGAAACGAAAGCGTGCATAACAGAATCCAGAAAAACCTTGACCCTATGAAAACCTTCTAACATCGTAAAAAAAGCGTAAACAAATGGATGGGCAGCACAAGATCCCAAGGAATTACAAAGCCCATTTTTGCAAGGCACGCCAAGGGGGGAAGAAGAAGAGCAGACCAAGAAGAGCGGGGAGGAAAACATCAGCGAAGACAGCCAAACTCAACAAAACCCTGAAAAGGGAGAACAGAGAGAGAAGGGGGGGAACGGTTGCTGAGCCTTTTAGGGTGCCCCCACGTCGTCAACTACGGACATAGATAATAGATAGAAGACTTTCACAGACAAACCAAAGCGCTTGCACCAAGTCATTCTTTCACAGTCATACAACCATAGCAAGTAATATTTTTACAAGCCAAATTACACACACCGCGCCGCGCGCACACACACACACACCCCCACACACAACACCACACCCAAAACACCAGGTGTGGGGTTTTTGGCCGTAACTTCATTTTAAAGCCCGTAACGTCCTGGGAAAGGGGGAAACTCATCATTTCCGGGTTTTTGGAATCGCAGGGGAGGTTAGGCAGCACAAATAAACACATAACGGGGAATGATGAACTGACAACCATTTCACGGGAATTAATAACCGTTCGTAATCGTATTTTATTAATTCGTTAAAAAAAAAAATTAAAAATTTACCATAAAATTTGTGTTTGTTTTTCATTCGTCGCGGGAATGCAGACATTTTTGCAAGGGGGGGGGGGGGGGGGGGGGGGGGGGGGGGGGGGGGGGGGAAGGTTTAAAGGGAAAGGGAAGGGGTGTAAGAGTTTTTTTGGTGTAAATGAATGTATAAATGTTTGAAATGAAATTTATGAAAGAAATGGAAATATTTTAATGAATGTAGTATGTAAAAAGAAAGTTGGAATGAAAAAAAAGTATGTAGGGAAAAAGAACCCTGCGCAGCAAAAAAGCTTTAATGAATTTTATGAAAGAAATTTATTTATGTATGTATGAAATGAAAAAAGATGGATAGATAAAAAGGCAAACAGACAGACGACAGACTGGGGAAAAAGACAAAGGGACGGACAGACAGACAGGCCCACCATTAAAAAAAAAAGAAAATAAAAAAAAAAAGGGAAGAGAAAAAGGAAAGGGGGGGGAGGGCACCAAGAACAGAACGTAAAAGGTTTTTCCCATAAAAACCCAACAATAAGGGTCGTAGGCAGGGGGGTTAAACCTAGGGTTAGAGTGTTAAACCGGCGACCTAAACCCGGGGTTTTTCAAACCGAATTGCCCCGCAAAAGTCCTGGGGGAACCCTTTCTTCTTCTTCTGCTTTTTCTTGTTTTTGGGTTCTTTCTGGTTCTTTTTCTTGTTCTTCTCTTCTTCTTTTTTTCTTTTCTTCTTCTTTTTTCTTTTCATTTTCTCTCTTTTCGTTTTTAAACACCACAGATGCTTTTTTGGGGAAAAATTTTGGGGAAAATTTCCTTTTCCCCACTCCTTTTCGTGGGCCGAAAACAGCTTGGTTTCCCAGGGCCATCTCCGTCGGCCACACCATCTTCCCCCGGGTCGGCTAAATTTTCCCCTTTTCCCACCTCTGAGGGATGTGCTGGCCACCGGGTTTTTTTTAAATAAAAGGGCCCACACGGGGGAAAAGGGAAATGATTTTTAAAGCTTTGTGGGCCCCCCCCCCCCCTTGGTGGGGAAAAACCCACGTACGTGTTTTAAAGCACATTGAAACTCGTTCTATCCCCCAACCCCATTTTTTTAAACAGGGGATAATGGAATATTAACCATTTTCTTTCTTTTTTTTTCCAAAAAAACATCCTGTCCCCGGGGGGGTTTTGGGGTTTTAGTAAATTTTGTCATGGGTTTCCCACCAGTCAAAGGACCAACTTTTCCCCGAAAACCCGGAACGGGTTTTTTAGCGTGTGTGAAAGATGTGCTGCGGGGTTTTCACAAAACGGGGTCCCCTTTTTAAAGCCCTTAACCCAAAAGGGTTTTTTGAGAAGAGTGGGCCCCAGGGACGCGCTAGTTGGAACGAACCATAAATTTTAAAAAAACACACCCCAACACATCCCCACTCACGGACTTAAAACACACAAAAAAACACAAAAAAAACACACACAAAAACCCCCAAAAAACACACACACACTTAAACACACAAAAACCCAACACACACAAAAGAAAACACACACACACAAAGACACCCCAACAAAGACACACACAAACACACACACGCAAAAAACACACAAACACACACACACACACCCCACACACAACACAAAACACACAACACCCACACACAAAACACCCCCAAACACAACACCCCAAAACACACAAAAAAACCACACACACGCCACAAGCACACACACACAAGCACAAAACAAACAAAAAAACACACCCCAAAACACAAAAAAACAAACAAAACAAAAACACATACACACACACAACACACTTCCCAACACAAAACCCAAAAAAACACACAAGCTTACACACACAACCCACACCCCCCCCACCCCCACACTTACACCACAAACACAAAACAAAAAACCCCCCCCCCACACCCCCCAACACACTTACACACACAACAAAAACCCACACACACACAAAAAAAACACACCCCAACACACACACACAAGCACAAAACACAAAAAACAAAACACAAACACACACAACACAACAACACACAACGACAACAGGGCGCCCGTAAGCAGCAACTAAAATCCACCCTAGTGAAAAATCCCTTGTTTTTAAACTTAAAAATTGAAAAAAAACTCGACGTCAACAAACAGCCACCGTTACTTTTTGATGTACACAAAAACAAGAAAAAATGCTAACCAAAAATGAAAGGAGTTTGCTAGGGCCCAAAAACCCGCAAACCAAAAAAGCACCGTTCCCCCCAATTTCCCACCAATGGAAAACGCAGGCCAACAAAAAACGAAAAAAGATCCCCGGGGCCATTCCATCAATGAACTTAAACAAATGGTCTTTTTCTCTGAGCACAAAATCACAGCTCGGGAGAGGACCGGGGCCGGACCAGGGACCCCTTCGGGGTTACCAGCAGCGCTTCGGATACTAAAATCAGGGGCGACAAGAACCCCACATGGTGACCGAAGGAACCCAAAACCGACTGTTCTTCGGCCCAACGCTCCCCCCCCCTGCCAGCCACCCCCTTTACGCTCAGCAAAAAAAGGACCCCCCTTTTTCACCCACCCCTGCCCTTTTCACCCAGCACGGGAAAAAAACCAAAAGGCCCAGTAACATTGAAAAATCAAAAGGAAACCCAAAAAAAGCCTAAAACCTTACTAAAAGGGGGGCTGTATAAAAAAGAATGATGACTCAAATCAATTTCTACTTTAAAGGGAAGAGACTTTTCAAATCCCCCTTGGGGTAGTGAAAAGCCCATGACCCATTCGCAGGGAATTTAAACAGCAAGCGCCTGGTAACTCCTATGGCTTTAAAGCTTTAAAGTAAAAAACAACGAAAATTGGAGAGATTCCCCAAACCCCTGGGGGGAAAGCAAAGTCTGATGCCCCAGAAACCCCCAATGTGTCATTACCCATTGGGGGAAAATAACTAAAAAGACAAAAGACCCACGGAAAGCCAGAAAGAAAAATGGTTCAGAATGTAAAAAAATTTAAATTCCCAATTTCCCCCCCATCCCCAAATTTGGAAATTTAGAAAATTTGCTCCTTCCGGGAATGCTTAATCTGCAGAGGAAAAAAAAGTGTGTTCATTGCTTGAAAAGGGTTTTCTAAAAATTTTTTTGAAAGAAAAATTTTCCCTTTCATCTCCACCGAAAAACCGAACACTCACCTTTAGTAATTTCAGAGACCGCGGGCACCCAATCCCCCAGGGGTCACGTGCCCTCCCCAGAAACTTTGGGCCCGACACGTGCACGCATTGCTCCGGGGAAAACAGAAGGGGAAAAACCTAGACGCTGGTTCTACAACAACCCAAACGCCGGGTTTACCCCCCACGATCTACCTACGCCCCTTTTTCCTTCACCACCAGGTTCCAGAGATAGCCATTGGCCATTCATTTTCCAGGCCCCATTACCCTTTTGGGGAACGCGTGACCTAATTTTTTTAAAAATTTTTTAAAAACCCAAACGGCCCGGGAAATTTTATGGTATTAACTTCGGGGAAACTATCCAAAAAAATTTTTTTCCCTTTTTGCTCAAAATTTTAGCACTTTTTTTATTTGATCCAGTGTGAACTTTCTAAATTTAGAATTTTTGTTTTCGAGTTTTTAAAAAAATTTTTTCGGTCATTTAAAAATTTTGTTTATTATTTTTTTTTTTATTTTTTTTTTTTGGGTTTGGAAATTTTTTTTTTTCTTTTTTTTGGTTTGGGGTTTTTGTTTTGTTTTTAAACTCAAAAGGGTTTTTAAAAGTTGTAGGGTTACTATGCCTCTAAACAACAACGCTTTTTCCCCCATCATGCATTGGAATGCCAGATCTATTTCCAAAAAACGCCCCCCCTTTTTCAAATCCCGCATCTGCTAAAACCATTATAAAGAAGTAAAGTTACAATCACTTCAAAAAAACAAAAAGAAGTTTCCCAAACCCCCTGGATACTTTTTAAACCCCCCTGTCCAAATCACAAGTTAAAGGCGGGAAAAAACAAAAATCAGTGCAGCCATATACTTTCCAGAAGGGGTTTTTGGGGGCATTGTCCCCCCCCAGTGCCAAACCCAACCCCCAGTATAAAATTCATTTTCACCCCGGAGTAAGTTTTTGAAAAAAATTCAATAAAAAATTACTGTGTCGTAATTTTTCCTAAGGGACCAAATGAACGAAATACTGAGGGGATACACAACCTTAAAGAAAATGAAAAAGGGTTCTTTGGCAGGAGATTTTAATGCAAAATGCCCCCTTCTGGGATAAAAATGTAAAAAAATTATCTCATAATCATTTTTTAAAAAACAAAAGTTGACCCCGTCTTTTCTTGCAAAAATGAGGGCAGGCCCACAAGAACCCAGACATGCATCCAAAGCATCAGCCTTAAATCTTTCATTTGGCCCTGTAAAAAAGCTCCAAAAGTGTGAGTGGCAACAAATAAGAAAACCTTTGGGGCAGTAAACACCTCCCTATTAAAAATAACTTTTTTGGGGAAAACAACAATTTTTTCTTTTGACACCAAAAGACAAAACCTAAAATTTAACTAAAAAAAAACTGTTTGGGCAGAAGTTTGAAGACACCCTTAAAATTTTACAACACTGACAGTTTTGACAAACCGACAACATTGCCCAACTTTTTATGCCAGTTTTACTGAGACCTTCCTTAATTTTTGCCATTTTTATCACCCCCCAAAATTTAAAAGGAAAAAACAAAGAAACATAAAGGAAAAAATTTTCTGGGACACCGGCGGTGAGGAAGCAGAAAAAAAAATAAACCCAATGAAAAAATTTTTTAACAAAAAGAAAAAAACATCAAAAAATAATGAAAACAGAAAAAAAGCAAAAATCATTTAACCTTGTTTTTAGCCGGCTAAAGCATTTTTTGGATTTCTTTTTGTACCAAAAAAAAAGGGAAATTTCAAACAAAAGGGCCTTAAAAGGGGGGGAAAAATTTCATAAAATTTAAAAAAAGGTGTTAGTTACCATTTTGTCCATTGGAACGGGAAAACAAAGAATTTCCATAAAATTTTAGAAAAGGCAAAAAGGCGTTTTGCAGATATGTTTTAAAAAACGATGCATCGGAAAGGGAACTGTCACTTAAGTGTAAAACTATAGAACGAAAAAGGAAAATAAAACGAGAAAATGTCCAAAAACCGACAACATTTCCTTTTCCTTAAAAGCCCAATTTCATGGAAGAAGTTAGAAAAGCTTTTACGCCTTTCTACTAAAAAAACATCTGTCGGCTAAATCATTTCTAATGACATGCAAAACACTAAGCAAACTTTATTTTACTACTGCAAAAAACTTTTAAATAAATTTTTGGTTTGGGAAGGTTTAAATTGCCAGTGGATGGAAACCCAATCTATTGAAATTCCTATTCAAAACAGGGAAAACCCACAACAACAAAAATAGCTACACCCAAATTTGTTTTGACCCCACACACGGGCAAGCAAAGGGAAAAAATTTAAATTTTTTAAAAGGCTGATTTACTTCTGTGAAAAAAATAAAAAAACCCGGAAATAAAGCGGGTTTTCAAAAGACAAAATCGGGCCATAGTTTAATTTGGGTTAAACTATCAACGCATATAAAAAATCATTTTGGGCAAGAAGAAAAAACCCTTTCCCTTGAAACATTTTTGTTTAAAAAAAGGGCGTTTTATCAAGTTTTGGCACTAATTTGGGCTGTGAAAAACTAAAGGTTGGGTTTTTCTGGCATTTTTATAATTAAAAAAAAAATTTTTTTTGACAAAATAAAGTAAAACGGGTTAAATAGCAAAATCAAATTCTAGTTTTAGTCTCTGCAAATGGGACTACCCCAAGGTTCAAAATATCCCCCTCTCTTTTTTAATTTTTTGCTGCATAAACACCAAATTAAAATTTGGGTCAAAGGAAGTCGTTTTAGTGCAAAAATGCAGAGGGATATATGTATGTGGTAAAATGTGCAAAGAAAAAACCAACCAAAAGACGTTAAACTACTTTAAAAAAAGGTAACCAAAAACCATTTAAAAAACAACATCGAAAATTTAAGGCTCAAAAATTTGGTTTTAAAATTTTAACCCAGAAAAAACGAACTGTGTTTTTTAAAAATGGCAAAAAAACCAGATGACCTCCCAGCATTTAAAAATTGGGCCCCAACATGTTGAGTATAAAAAACACCGAAAAATTTTCCCTTGGGTTTTAATTCTCATTTCTAAGCAAATTTTAAGGGCACATATCGAAGAAATTTGACTAACCATAAAAAGGTTTTAAACTTTTTTGAAGATGGAAAATAAACATTTCGGGGGCCAAGGAAAAATTTAAACCCTGAAAAAATTTAGCTAAAATCTCTTTTTCTTTTAAAAAATTTGTCGTAAAGGTCAAGGGGTCTTTTTCAGTGCTCCTAAAAATTTCTTAAAAAGATACAAATTTAATAGATTTGGCAAAGCAAACGGGCCCTTGCTTTTGGTGGGGGCCTTTTTCACGCTTCACCCCGGGGGAACATATAACGAAGTCGGCATTTTCCCTTTAAAGAAATTCCCGCCCAACGGGGCATGTGCTAAATATTTGTTTAAAAAAACAAAACGACAGAAAACTTTATTTCAAAGAAATAGAAGTAAAATCAAATTAATTTTTCCTTTAAAAAAAGGGGAAAAATAAAAACCTCTTTAATGCCCCTAAGTACATAAGTTTCGAACGATACAAAACTCTGAAACAAAAACAACACAGCATGACACAACGGGGAAGCAATCTTAAACCTTTTCCCCCCATGGGAGATTAATAAACACACATTGATATAGAGGGGTCTTTAAAGTAAACAAGAATGACAATTTGAAAAATAAGGTTTTTTTTTATGCCCCATCCACATTTCCCTCATAAATATTTTTACCAATTAAAAAAAATTTATACAACGGAACACGTTGATAAACCCAAAAATCAGGTTTTGCTTTTGTTTTAAAACCCGCCCTTTAAAAAAAGAAAAATCATATTAATTTTGGGAAAACCCCTCGAAAAATTTCCGCAGAAATTAGCAATACTAATGGGGTTTTTTCTTTATTCTTTTATTTTCCGTTTTTGGGATATTTCAAAATTTTTGTTTGCGTTGATTCTAAAAACGGTTTTTATTCTTTTAAAATCCCCAAGTTTCAAGAAAAAATTTTTGAAATCATATTTGAGATTAAAAAAAAGTCCCTAAAATCTCTTTAAACCCTTTAAAGGGGAAAGTTGGGAAATTTTTTGTTGGGGGCCTTCACACAAGGGTTCTTTCCAAAGGGGTGGCGATAGACTGGGCCCAAAAAGGGGGAAAACCCTTTACGGGAAAGCAAAGAATTGCATGTGCTTTATCCTTACAAGAAGGGGAAGCTTAAATAGAAAAAAAAATCATGGGAAAAAAAGGGCCCCCCGCCCGTAATTTACAAAATGAGAAACTTTTAATAAAAACTTTCAATCAATACCGAAAATTTAAAAATGGTAACCATTCAGAAATTTTGTAACAAAATGTTTTTTAAAGTCAAGGAGAATTAATACTTTATTCTATAAATGAAACTAAATGCATTGAAACCCAAATTCCCCAAAAAAGGTAAATGCCCCGTGGGGGTAGAAAATCACTAATACTCCCTAAAACTTTTTGACTTTCCCGAGTGTAAAAAACCCTTTTTGCCCCCTTTTTCTGAAAAATCCCTCACCACATATTCACAATCCCAAAACTAGAAAAATTTTTAAATTGTGAAAGGTCTTTGTCAAAAGTCCCCTAGGGGATTTGTTATGTTACATTAACGTTAATGACTTTTTGTTTTTTTTGTTTGCCTTGGGTTAAAATTCTTGTTGCATTTGGGCCCAAATTTTTTTTTCGATTTTTTTTTAAAATTTAAATTTTTTTTTTTATTATTTTATTTTTTTTAAAAACACCTCCACCTCAAAACCCCGGTTTTTTTTTTTTTTTGTTTTTTTTTTTTTTTTTGGGGGGGGTTCTTTTTTTTTTCCCCTCTAATATCAAAAAGTTAACAGACGTAAAAAATTTAAGTCAACAACAACAACAACAACACACACACACACACAAAAACACA
>CM054152.1:12462682-12465346 GCA_028751875.1 Rapana venosa
GTCTGTCGTCGTCTGTCTGTCTCTCTATGGGACTGGGTGTAAAAATGCAGATGGATGCTTTTTTCTTTTTCCCCGAAATGAAAGAATTTGTCTTTGTCATTGCCATTGTCACTCTCTTTCTCTCTACATACACACATATCTATCTATCAATCTATCTATCTATCTATCTATCTATCTATCTATCTACTATCTAAACTATCTATCTATCTATCTATCTATCTATCTATCTATCTATATATCTATCTATCTATCTAACTATCTATCTATCTATCTATCTATCTATCTATCTATCTATCTATCATCTATCTAACTATCTATCACACAACACGCACACACACACACATACAGACAAAACACACACCAAACAATGCGCACTCAACAAAGAAATCACACACAATGCTGCTTATATAAAACAACAATTTCAAACCAAATAGAGAGAGAGAGCGTTAATTAACACACACACACACACACACACACACACACACACACACACACAAAAATACACACACACACACACACACACACACACACAACACACACACAAACACACGCACACACACACACATACAGACAAAAACACACCATACAATGTGCACTCAACATACAAGTCAGACACAATACTGCTTAAAAAAAAAACAAATTTCAAACCAAAGAGAGAGAGAGAAGAGTGAAAGGGAGAGAGAGAGAGAGTGTGTGCAGTGCTTGTCCAAGGCACGGGTTTTGGAATGGTTCCATACCTCAGTGGGAGTCCGTCAAGGCTGTCTCCTATCGCCGACACTGTTTAATGTCTTCCTTTTTGCGCATAATGACTGATGCCTTAGAAGATCCCACTGGCACAGTCAGTATTGGAGGTGGATAATCACCAACCTCAGGTTTGCTGATGAAAATCGGGGGACCGCAGGAAACAAACAGGGGAACTAGCCAACCTGTGTACCACCTGGACGAAACATCCTCCAGATACGGCATGGAGATCATGCCGAGAAGACAAAACTCATGACAAACAGTGTCCACCAATCACTACTAAGATCACAGTCAGTGAAAAAGAACTTGAGGTTATAGATCACTCAAGTACCTTGGAGCTATTATACTGAGAAGTTTCAAAGACCGAAATCCTCGCAAGAGCTGCACAACGGTGGCAGCAATGACGAAGCTCAAGACTATCTGGAAAACCGAAACATCCCCTCTCAGACCAAGGTCCAAACTACTGCATGCATTGGTCCCTCTCCACATAAACCCGTGTGCATTGGGGAAACCTGGACACGAATGCAGGATCTACAAAGGGGGATCCAGGCTTTGGAGATGAGATGCCTCAAACGACTCCTTGGCATTTCATACACAGACCACATCACCAACGAAGAAGTCCGACAAACCGTCACCCAACAAGTAAAACACTACAAAGACCTGCGGGCTTCAGTCAAAAAAAAGGAAGTTCAGATGGTATGGGCCATGTACAAGATCAGATGGGCTTTTTCAAGACCATACTGCAAGGAAAAAACAGTGCAGGGGAAGAGAAGGCGAGGCAGGCCGAAGAAGAAATGGGCAGACAACACTGAATGGACCGGGAAGAGCTTCCCCACAACCCAGCCACTTGCCCACAACCGCCGCAAATGGGGCCATTTGGTGCAAACGTTCGTCATGGGTTCTGGGGGCAGATAAGATGAGATGAATACTTTGGACAGACTACTCATAAATGTTTTGTCTGTCTGTCTGCCTGCCTGGGGGTCTGTCTGTCTCTCACGCACACACACACACGCATACACGCATATACACACACATTTTTTTGTTTGTCGTCTGCTCTCTGGTCTGGGCTCTCGTGTGCCTCTTTGTCTTTTGTCTCTCTGTGTCTCTGTCTCTCTATCTGTCTGTCTCCCTGTCTGTCTATTGGATATCTCTCTGTCTTCTGTCAGTCTCTCTGCCTGTGTCTCTGTCTGTGTCTCTCTCTGTGTCTCTCTGTGTCTATGCCTCTCTATCTGTCTGTCTGTCTGCTCCTTGTCTCGTCTCTGTCTCGTTGTGTGTCTCTCTCTCTGTCTCTGTCCTCTCTTCTGTCTCTGTCTGTCTCTGTGTGCTTGTCCCCCCCCCCCCCTGCTGCTCCTCTACTTCTCAATATTTTGGTAATTGTTGTTGTGTTGTGTTTTTCTTTGTTTTATTTCTTTCTCAAACCTATGCTTGAGCTTTAGGTCAGACTTGGCTTCTTTTCTTTCTTTCTTTTTTTTTTCTCTTTATCTTGGGGTCTGAATAAAAACAAGAGTTATCGTCCTGTCCTCACTATGTCATATTACCGTCAAGAAAATAAATGTTCGTTTCCCTCCCCCCCCCCCCCCCCCCCCCATACCTCTCCTCTCTCCCTCTCTCCCCTCTCTCCATCTCCCCTCTCTCCCTCTCCCCTTCCCCTCTCATCTCTCCCTCCCTCCCCCCCCCTCTCCCTCCCTCTCTCTTCCCCCCTCCCTCTCCCCCCTCTCCCTTCCCCTCCTCCCCTCCCCCCCCCCTCTTTCTCTACCTCTCCCCTTCCCCCCTTCCCCCCCCCCCTCTCCCTCCACCCTCCCCCCCCCTTGAGTGTAACAAAGGGTTCAACAGGTTACAACTCGTTTCCCGCAGAACAAAAAACTAAAAGAAAAAGAAAAAGGAAGAAAAAAAGGGAAGAGAGAGAGAGAGAGAGAGAGAGAG
>CM054152.1:12465846-12502682 GCA_028751875.1 Rapana venosa
TTTTGGAAAAATTTAACCCCCCCCCCCCCCCTTTCAACACTTTCTCGGGGGAAAGAAATAGGTATAAGAGTGGAAAACATGCATAGAGATGGTTTCCCCTTAAAGGGTGGCCCGAATTTCACAATGAGAAGTCTGGCGTGACTGAAAGTTCAGAACAGTTCATTGTGCGGATTGAAAAGGCAACGTTCTCAGTCTGTCACATCTGGACTATTGCAATTCTCTTCTGGCTGGCCTGCCAGAATCATCTATCCACTCCCGTCAACGCATACAAAACTCTGCAGCTCGACTTGTCCTCAGAAAGAGAAAATCTGAGCACATAACTCCTCTCTTGCAATCTCTCCACTGGCTGCCTGTGCCACAGAGAGTTAACTATAAGATCAGTACCCTCTGTTACAAATGTCTCAACAAAATAGCTCCCTCCTACCTCTGCGACTGTCTTCACCTATACACTCCTTCTCGTTCCCTCCGCTCTGCTGCAGATACCTTGTGCTTACGAATACCGAGATTCAGCCAATCCACTGTTGGCCATGCTCTTTCTCTGTTTCTGGTCCAGTGATCTGGAATGACCTCCCTCTCTCCCTTCGCCAAAAAGCCTACGTAGCTACTTATGACACTTTTAAATCCAGCCTCAAGACATGCGCGTACATTTGAATTTGTTAACTCTGCTGATTGTTATTGGTTGTATATATAGGTGTGTTGAATGCAAGCGCTTTAATTTCTTTTTGCAAGATAAAGCGCTATATAAATTCCATTTTTTATTATTGTTATTAAGAATTCGTTTGATTTGTTTATTGATTTGTGTTGATTTATAACTCATTGTCTTACTGCGGTTCTGAAACTAAAGACTTGGATGTTAGCAGCGACATGACACGAGTCAGTACAGCTGTGTGCATTGAAGTTTTCTTTTCAGGAGTAGATACATAAACGTTCAGCGGAGAGGGGATAGCTCAGTGGTCAGAGCACTCGCTTTCCCCCAGCTAAGGTTATGCAGCATCGAGCGTGGTTACCGAGTGGATGGGTGACCGTTTGCGCGCCTTGGCATCGGCACAGTCCCCCAGTTCACCCAGCTGTAAATGAGTACCTGTCCTCTTTAGGGTCAGGGAAGGTAAAGCAGCGAGGGAGAGGAGATGGGCGCCGCCCTCAATATGCTGGCTTCTAGAGGAACTGAGGTCTCTGGCATATCGCTCCTCAACGACCGGATAGGATATGGGAACACGTTTACCTTTTTACCTTTAAACTTATGGCAAATGCGCTTGTCTACTGGAAAGCAAATAGATATCCACGTCAAAGAACTGTGCCGTGATATGTGTAAGATACTTGTGTAAATTGCTGATCATCGAAGAGTGCAGGCTACCTTTCAAACCTTGTAGGATCTTTTTGGGGGGATAAGATATTAAAGGAAAGAAAACTTAGGCCACAGAAATGCGTACTTACTTACACAAATACGGTTTGGACATGTCTTATAAAAATCAAAGAGTTAAAAATGTAAAAGTGTGTATTGCTGTTTTCAGGCAAAAACTAAAGACACACAAACACTGACTGATTTATCACAGGTAATGATGGAACAGTTCGATAAAATCTAGTGATAGACAGAACATACTGATTAGCTTTCATGACGTCAAGCCGTAGTTAAAGCTTTACATAAACACACATTCCAAAAACAAATACTGGCTGAATTCAGACTAGGGTTTGTCAGAAATAAATGTCCATAAGATAGATACCCCACGTGGAGATGCTAGAGCCTGTGGAAATAAAAGCGGGGGCAATTGTGTTTTGTGTTTTTCTTTTTTTCTCTTTTCAGAAGGAGTTGTTAGTCTCTCTCTCCCCTCTCTCCTTCCCCTCTCTCTCTCTTCTCTCTCTTCTCTCCTCTCTCCCTCCTCTCTCTCTCTCCCTTTTTTCTCTCCCTCTCTCCTCCCCTCCCCTTCCCCTCTCTCCTCTTCTCCTCTCTCTCTCTCTCCTCTTCTCTCTCTCTTTTCCCCTCTCCTCTTCTCTCTTCTCTCTCTCTCTCTCTCCTTCTCTCTTCCCTTGTGTACATTACCTTTGGATCTCTCGATTGAGCTGTCTTTGTCCAAAGATGTTTTGGGAAACAATATTTTTTGCATAAATTTTTTTCTCACTTTTTGGGGTTTAAATTTTTTTTTGGGTATAAAAACTTTATGATTTCTCTCTCCCCCCCCCCTTCTCTCTCTCTCTCTCCCTCTCTCTCTTATCTCTCTCTCTCTCTTTTCCTACCTTTCCCCCCCCCCCCCCCCCTTCCCCTCTCATGTTTTATTCTCTTGCCCTTTTTTTTTTAAATGTTCAAAAAAATTTGACTCGAAAAAAACATTAGGTGTATTTGTCATTCATTTTCCCTAAAAGCTCCAAAATTTTATTTTGATAAAATTATTTTTTTTATGATGAGGGTGGTTATTTTTTATTTTTGTTTGTTTAGTTTTTTTTTTTTTTGGGTTCTTGTAAAAATTTTTTTTTCATTACCCCCAGAAAATAAAATGTGTTTTCGTTATGTTTTCTCTCTCTTCCCCTCTTCTCTCTCCTCCCTTTCCTTTTCCTTTCCCCCTCTCCCTCTTCTCTCTCTTCCTCTCCCCCTCTCTCTCTTCTCTCTTTTCTCTCTCTTTTCCTCTCCTTTTTCCCTCTCTCTCTCTCTCTCTTTTTCTCTCTCCTCCTCTCTCTCCTCTTCTCTCTCCTTTCTTCTCTCTTCTTTCCCTTTTCCTTTTTCTCTCCTTTCTAAAATACAATTTTCAAAACTGTCCCCAAACCCGGGTTTTAAAAAAAAACCCCCCATATTTTTTTCCTTTTCCTCCGATTAAAAAAAAAGGAAAAAATAAAAAAAAACCCCGAGTAATCTTTTTGATTAAAAAAATGGGAAATAAAAAAAATCAAATCTTCCCTGCCGGAAGATCGAGTGGAAAAACCGTTCCCCCCATCCTGGGTCCATAACCGGGGGTTTAATTCGGCGGTCGGTTGACTAGGGTGGTGGTTTTAACGATCTCCCAGGTCAACTTCAAGTGAAGACCTGCCTGTGCCTTAATTCCCTTGGTGTATGTACACAGGTAGAAGATCAATTTTGCACGTTAAATATCCTGTAATCCTTGTCAGCGTTCGGTGGGTCACAGAAACACGAACATACCCAGCATACATCCTGGAAGTCGTGGAGGGCAAAAACGGTCGCATACGCAAAATGTCACCTTTGGTGAACCTCGGAGCTCTAGCCGAAAAACGCAAAAAAACCCAACCCCACAGTGGAATGATGACTGACTCCAGCAACTGATGTTACCTATTTCTCAGAATCATATGATATCCTCTGAACATCCACGTATTTTTAACTCGAATTGCTCCCTTTCTTGGTACTCAGATCTTCAAGAGTACAATAGTAAAACAGGTTTGTCCGTCGTATTCGACGATGGCCTACAAAACAGCAGAGGAGGCAGCTGCTGTTTCGGAAATTGGGCAGAAATTTGATTATAGTGGAGATGCCTTGCCCACAGTACACCCCCACTCTCTCGGCCAAGAGGGTATAAGGACAGTCAGTGTTGGAGATGTTCTCCAAAGGCCAACTAGCCCCCAGGGCTGCAGCACGTAAGGACTGTGCGAGTCAAGCCTCCTAGTCAGAGAGTCCTAGTCGATCACTAAAGACTAAGCTGTAAAGTGGAATTCCATGAGTGGGAAAGAAAGCCACTGATCATACAGCCTCTCACTTTGCTGTTGCCCCCAGCGTCAATGGTTTAGTCAAGAAGGGTGATAAAGTCCAGGCGCTGAAGGCAAACCACACATGCTTAGTGTAACCATATTCATGTTTAAAAAGAAGAACATCACAAAAGATTTGAAAATACGCATGATTTATGATCTAATTCAAATGCTTGATTGAAAAAAAAAGAATTAGAAGATGAGCACATCATATTTCTTGGAGTATTTTATATTCCAAGTATTTATGCAGAATTATCAACACGTATCTCTTTGAATCTCGAGGGAAGAAAATAAATCTATAAAATTAATGCACTTACTGAAATTCAGAATACACTAAAAATTCTTAAAATAGATTTGATTTCATCGGCGACAATTCTAAACCCCATTTCTAGCGTGTTCGCCGTATTCAAAACTCCGAAGCTCCTCATATTAGCAAAGAACAAGAGACCCACTAGTCTTATTCCAACGGGTGTGTTGTTGCGGGGAGGGGGGGGATGAGATATAATAATAATATAATAATATATGGATTCTTATATAGCGCCGAATCTTGTAAAACCAAACAATCGAAGCGACTGCACCTCAATCATTTCGCGCATTAGCAAACTTCCTCAAATATAATAAAGAACATATTCCAAATTTTATGCACGTGTATGTCCAGCACACACATCACACACACACCACACACACACACACACACACACACCCACTACACACACCGCGAAACACCACTTAAGAATGACGGATTGCTGTTGAAAGAGTAGAGACGGATATGAGGGAAAAGTGCATGTAGAATAGAGTGTTTTTGAGGCTGGATTTAAGGTATCAAGTGAAGGTTTTTAGGGCGAAGTGAATAGAGGGAGGTCATGCACGTGGACGGACCGCAGAAACAGAAAAGATCGACACCAACAGTGGTAAGTTTGAATCTGGGTGTTCGAAAAGCACAAATGTATCTGACGGCTGAACTGAAGGGAACAGTGACGGAGTGTACAAGTGAAGACAGTTACAGAGATAAGAAGGATGCAGATTGGGAGACATTTGAGAACATAGGGTATTGATTTATACTCCATCTTTGTGAGACTGCAGCCAGTGAAGAGATCGCAGAAGAAGTGATGTGTTTCGGATTTTCTTCTTATCTTAGGACCAGTCGAGCTGCAGAGTTTTTTGTATGCGTTGAAGAGAGTGTAATGGATATGCTGAGTAGGCCAGCCAAAAAGGAGAATATTACAGTATAGTCTAAACGTGAAAGGAATGAGAGATGTGGCGAGCTGAAGTTGCATCAGGTGGACAGATACCTTGTCGAATCGCGCTTATGCCGCCTGTAGTTTTGATAGTAGCAAGACTGGCAGGTCTGGGTGATGAATTTCTTCATAGAGAGAGTGTTGTCAAGAAGCTAACACCTAGATACTTCACAGAGTTGGACAAAGTAACTGACGGGCACTAGAGGGCGGATAGAGCCGAATTCTATGATGTTGTTGTATGGAGGAAAAGTTTATGTTGGGTCCCTAATGGAGCATTGGCATCGTTTATCGCTGTGCAATTAATTAACTAGTTCTGGAGACGCGTCCAGTTTTTGAATGGTTGAAGGCAGTAGGTACATATTTGTCAGGAGGGAAGGCAAGTTTTCAACAGTATCACTGCACTGAAGCTGGGTGTCATCAAGCATAGAAGATGATCAATATGGTGTGTTTATTATATGTGAGAGTGAGCAGTGTATAGAGATAAAGAGAACGGGGCCCAACTGATCCCTGTGGACTCCACATTCCATTATTACAGACATTTTGATTGAAATTTGTTTACAATAACTTTCTGAATCTGTCTGTGAGGTATGAAGTAAACCAAGGTGAGAGGGCTGTGCCATAAATACGCAAACGTATTTTGGAGGCGAGAAGAAGAATTGAGGAGTGATTTTCTAAAAGTCGAAGGCTGCAGATAAGTCAGAGAAGCAGTGAGAGGGAGATTTTTCCTTGCATCAGAAGTCAAGTAGAAGTGTAGTCTAAAGTATGGACAAGGTTGAGTTTCGTGCTTGTGGTTGGCGGGCGATAGCAGATTGAAAAGTGGGAAGGAGATCATTGGAATAAGGTGACTGAGATGAGGAGCTGTTGAGAACAACTTTCTAGTACTTTAGAGACAAAGGGTAAGTTTGAGACAGGTCTATAATTCTTGATCAGAAAAAGTGGGATCGAGTTGTGCTTTTCAGTAAGGTGTGACTAATGCGGTATTATTAATGACTGTGTGGAAATGTCCTGACAGTAAGAGATGAAGTTTACTATTTTATGATAAAAGGTACAGAGTTGTGGAAGGCATTGTGAGCTAAAACAGGAGCAGGTATGGGATCGAGGTCGCATGATTTTATAGTCAAATTTCCTTCAGAATTGTCATGAATTCTTTTTCTTTTCCACTTGTGGAATCAAAGAAAGAAGAGGAGTGCCGTGAACTGGGGATGCAGGAGGTTGCAGGCTGGAAATGAGTCTGGATCCAGTCTGGGAGCGTATGTTGTGGACTTTGTCTAGAAAAGAAGGCAGTAAAGATAGATGTGAAGTTCAGACAGGCTTGTGGATGGTAGGCAGAAGAGTAGTTTTTGCAAGACCCAAGGAGAGATTTGAGGTTGAGGGAAAAAAGAGATTATGATGTACGCAGAGAGAAATTTGGGAAAGTAGTATTCCTGTCTTTGCTGAATGGATTAAGAGTTTGACTGTTGTTTATTTGTTTTCGGAAACAGCTAGTTGTTGATTTCGCTTGTTGATTCCGCCGACTGCGTTCTAGTTGCCGTCAGTTTGGCGCTTCGCTATCAGATGTCTTTGGTATAGGGTAACCATGGCTGCCACTAGGTCGGTCAGGTAGAGAATATGGTCAGTAGAGTGCATGCTCATCCCAAGCAATTTGCGGAGAACAGTTGTCTAGTAGTATTCAGGAGAGGTCAGTGTGTCAGAGGTTTGTGAAAACGTTTCGGAAGCTTGTGAGAGAAAGTATGAATGTCTAAGGCCTTAAAAAGATTGCGACGAGTAAACATATTTCTTTCTTTCTGGAACAGGTTTTGTGATGTGAGTGGTAATAGGCGAAAGAATGGTGGAATGATCAGAATGCAGTTCGTCAGTGACAGAACAGATGTAAACAAGATTAAATGAAGCATTAGTAATCAGCCATCTAAAATATGGCCAGATTCTGTGCGTTGCTTTCCGTTTACCAGTTGGAGAGAGAATGGTTGACCAGAGAAGAGAAAGACAGCGTTTAGACATTCGGATGAAGACTGTTGTCGAAATGGAAGTTAAAGTACATCCGACGAATATAGGATTAAGTAGGAGAGAGGCAGTAGTGGTCGAGGAGTGAAAACTGAATACTTGATGAAAAACAGAAGATCGTCAGGTTGTTCTTACGGCTAGGAGGTGGACGTAAAACAACACACGTAATAGAGTGGCCACTTAAGTTGAAGGGTTGAATTTCCGCAAACGTTCCAAAGAGCGTGTGGGAACGGAAGGTTTGTGCTGAAAGAAAGAGCTGTTCCAATGAATGTGTATTTTGAAAATTATGGGGCAATCCCACTCCTCGAGAGAGTCTGGGAAAGAAATAGTTTTATATCCGAAGGAGTCAAGCGGTTTATATTAATTGGCGTCATGGCCATGGTGTTTAAGCCAAGTTTTCGGTGAGGAAGGTTAAGAAGTCAATGTTTTTTTCAGTAGATGAAGTCAGAAATGTAGTCTGCTTTTTTCATTTGGGAACAGACAGACTGTGCGACATTGAACAAACAACTTGAAGGAGATCTGGAAGGGAGGTGGAGAGGTGAAGATGAAAATGGTGAGTTTGGACAAGCATCAGAGGAAGAAGGAACGAAGGCGAATGGTGGCGAGGCGGCTAGCTGGAAGAACTGACAAGAGTTTGGAATGGTAAATCAGGAGTAGAAAGATGGTGAAAGAACTGTGCTAATCAGGGGATTCGGGTGTTTGAAACACATCATGTATAAACATCATCAACATCAGAACCAAAAAAACATACAGAGTCGCAAACAACAGAACATGAACAGCTGAAGGGGCGCGGAGCGGTGTGGACTGGCAGCATGGGGAAGAAGCGATAAGACAGGGGTAAACAGAAGTGCGGTCAGAGCGGTGAGGGGGGAGACCCGGAAGGGAAGCCCACCACTTGGAGCTTCGGGCGATGAAACGTTGCCTGCCCTGTTACCCCGTCTGGTTTTAGCTGCGGCGATGAAGCCAAATTATGTTATATGCTGCTTAATCTGAGGAGAAAGCATGTAACAGTTTTTGACAAAAACAGGAGTCGGGAAGCATAGATCTCTATCGTCGTGGCACTCATGTCAAGGTAGCAGCACACAACACACACAGATTTGCCAGATAGCGCAAGTGGTTAGAGCGTTGTGTCCCCCATTTAGGCGGGCCCTGGGATTCAAGCCGGGTATCCAGCTGACAAAACAGAGACACAAGAAGAGCCGTTTGATGGGAATTTCCCTTCCTTCCTCCTTCCTTCCTTCCCCCTGGAGTCAGACATCAGTGGCTTGGCTCCACGTCCCGCCTAAAAGTCCTTTGGATGCGCTATAAACCTCCCCCCCTGTGGGAAGCCTAGGGATCTTACAGTATAAATACAGGCACCCCAACCCTGTGCACTGGGAAATTCTTCTGTGCTGAAATTTCCTCGTTTTTTCTATCCACGTACTCTCACTTCACACTCTTGTTTCTTCTTCTGCCCTGTGGTTCCCTTTTTTTTTCCCTTTTTTTTTCCCTTCTTTCCTTTTTTTTGGTTTTTTATTTTTTTTTTTTTTTTTTCCTTTTCCTTATTTTCTTTTTTTTTTTTTTCTTTTTTTTTTTATTTTTTTTTTTTTCCTCTTTTCGTGTTTTTTTTTTTATTTCTGTTTTCCTTTTGTTTTTTTTACTTTTTATTTTTTCTACTTTTTTTTTTTTTCTATTTTTCTTTTCTTTTCCCCCTGTCACCCACGCCCCCTTTCTTTTCTTGTTTCTTTGGTCTATTTTATTTGCCCTTTTGGTATCCTGGGTCGCTTGTGGCCTGGCTGCCTTATTTTCCCTTCTCTTTTTCCGCTTTTCTCGTTTTCTTCCTCCCCAGAAAGACTTAAAAAGATAACCAACTGTAATCCTCTTAATTGTAAGCCGAGAAGTCGTATGGTGGTGGGCCTGACATGTCAGGCTCTTAAAAAAAAAAAAAAAAAATAACTTAAAAAACTGCAAGCGTGATAAACTTTGAGTGCAGCATTTTCTTTTCGCTCATATAACGACCCGACAATAGTGCTGTCTGAGCATTCGACAAAGATGAAGAAGAAGGAAGACTATACACGGAACTCTGTGATAAAAAGCGGGAACATCTTACCACTAAACGATAAAAAAAAACCCCAACGACTGTCGCCTTATCAGAAGAGTAAAGGCATTCGGAAGGACCACCTGTAGGAACGGATGGGTTTTTTTTTGTTTTTTTTTTTTTCTTTATTTTTTTTTTTTTTATTTTTTTTTTTTTTTTTTTTTTTTTTTTTCCCGCACCTTTAAAAAAAAAACGCATTCATTCACACACAACCTGTGTCATTGATTTAGGTAAGGACACCATTTAATTTGGGTTAAAAAAAAAAAAAAAAAAACTAATTATCGAGGATAATGGAAAGGAGGAGCATTTATGTGTGTATTTTTTTTTATTTTTTTTTTTTTCATTCACGCGACGGAAAGTACAGGATGGTGTCCTTTTAAAAAAATATTTCTTAAAAAAAATTCTTTTTTTTTTTCTTTTATATTCTTTGTATATTGAAGATATGGAATACTGAACGCGAATAACACTTCATTAGTGTGGTTTTGTGCCTAGTCCACCGATTCCCGTGTGTAAGAGTGCAGTTTTGGTAAATTTTGTTTGGTGTCATCTGTTCTCACCCATTCTCAACAACCGCTCAACCGGGCACACAATGAGTGGCCTACTCTTCCGAAATAGAAAAGCGGAAAAAACGAACGGGTTTTTAAAAACGGGTTAGTGCGCAAGATGTTCGCGTTTCTTCTGACTGGATCAATTCAGTGCGTGGTGCGTATTCGCGCAGTTAGTCAAGCGGGGAAAAACCGCCCACGAACCCTCCGGTTTATGTCCTCTATCCGAAGGACTCTTTTTTTGGGGAGAAGTGGAAGTCTGCACTGAATGTTAACTCCCAAGGGGAAAATACTCGCCGCGCTTGAACGGGAATACATCCCAGGTCCCCCTGTGAGTATGCAGAGATGTTTTAGGGTCAATTTTTGTCCTTCATTCGTCTCACAATAAAAAAAAAACAAGAAACAGAATCGACCACGTTTCATCCGCCAGACAATGAAAATGCTGTTTTATAATAAAATTGGGCAAAAACTTTATCGCATATATGACGACTGACGGAATATACCGCAAAACTGGTCAATTCACCATATTGCAAACCAGATCTTCGGTGAAACCATTCGGAGCTCTACAAATACACCGGCCGGGAAGGAAAAACAACAACGTTAATACAAGAAAATAAATAAATAAATATTGTATATATAATATATATATATATATATATAAATATATATAATATATAGTATATATATATAAATATATACCTATATATACGAGCGTATATAAATATATATAGATATTGGTTCAATGATATTTTTTGAACGGTTTTGTCTTTGCCTAAAAACATTTTTTTAATGGGGTGTATGGAAGCTTTTTTATAACAACACAAGTGATCTGGAGTTTTGAAACCAACGTGGGCAACATTAACCAAGGCGGAATATAACAAAGAAAAAAGAAAAAAAAACAAAACGCAAGCGGGATAAAAATAACCCCTTAGAAAGAAAAAGAAATTAAAAGTGTATGTTGGGGTGTCAAAGTTTTCTAGCTGCTGGCATCTGTCGTTTCTGCGCCCCCCGCCCGGGGTGTGTCCGTCGGTGTCTGCCGCTCGTTTTCTTCTGCGGATTTCGGTACATTGGGTTTTTAGAAAACTACTTACGCGACTGGTGGCCCTGTCTAATCGTTTTGGGGTTCTGTTTACTTGCCAGCCACTGTCCGTGTTGGTGTTCTCTGTCTGTGTTTGTCTGTGTCTCCCTCAAGCGCCATCACCTACGCCTCATCCGCTTTCTCACCGTCCGGCGTTCTGGTGTACTTGTGTCTAATCGGGTCTGGCGCTGCGTCATTGAGTGGGTCCCTTGATGTGTGTTGTGTGTGTGTTTTGGTTGTGATGTGTGTGTGTGTTGTACGGGTGTGTCATGGTTTCTGTTGTCTTCCGTCTTGTCTGTTGTCTTGGTCTCGGTTGGTCCTTTTGTCACCTGTCTGTCTCTGTCTGGGTTTTCTTCATTTCTCCTCTCTTCTCCTTACCTTCCTTCCGCTTCTCTCCAGCCATCGCGTCAATCCACCGTTGCCTCATTCTCTTCTTCTCTCTCATCTTCGTCTGCTCAGTCCCGCGGGCTTCCCCGTCGTCTTCTTCTCAACCGTCGATCCTCTCCCTCTCCGGGAATTTCCTGCCGTCATCATCTTCTCTCTCCGTTCAATCTCTTCTCGCGGCTTGCCGTCCTTCCGGGGACATCTCTCCTGTTCCCTCTCTTATGTCTTCCGTCTCATACTCCCTCATTCCCACCAAACCTGTCCACCTCCTTCTCATTGTCCCCTGCGCGGTAATCACGTCCCTCGAAATTATTCTCTTTCTATCTCTATCCTCAGCACATCTCTCGTCCTCAATCTCTATCCTTACTGCGCTCCGCCGATGCTGTACTCTCACCGCGCCGTCACAAGCGCCAGTCTCCTCTCTACTCCCTCGCATCGCGCCCGCTAACGCTCCTCACTCCGTCAACTCTCGCCCCAACGGCGACCGTCTACGCTCCCAAATCACGCACCCGTCTTCCTTCGCGCTCGCCGATAAAGCCGGCTCCAGCGGCGTCACCTCCAACGAAGCTCGTCTCTCAAAGATCCCTCAGAAACCCACAGCCGTTCTTCCAGAATCCCCCCTGCTTGCCACGGTTCAGCGGCTTGCTCTTCCCGCTGTCTTCTCCGTCCCGATCCTCTTCTAATTGCAAACTCTACATCTGAACCTACACCCCGTCTCCCGCGCGTAACCCGGCCGTTCCTCTGTCTCTTTCTTCGTACTCATTCACTTCTCTCTCATTCACTCACTCTTAGTCTTCTCCCCTACTTCTCTTCTCTCACTCTCTTCTTCTTGCTTCTATCTTCGTTACCTTTCTCCTCCTCTCATCTCTCCATCATCCCGGATTCCTCTCTTCGCGATCCTCTTCACCTCTCCACTCTTCCCTCACATCAAAGTCTCGCTCTCACCGAACGCTCGCGCGCTCAACCCGCGTCACTTCTCTCGTCGAGCGGTCTCCGTCTCGCGGCTCTCTTTGTCCGCTCTCGCATCCTCCGTCTCTCCGACACGAATCTCCCGCATCACCTAATCCGCAGTCGTCTCTCTCCCCTTTTCTCTCCTCCTTCTCGTCTCCTTACTTTCCTCTCGCGGACAGTTCTCAATCCTTGCACGCCGCGCGCCCGTCGCGGCACCCTCTCTCATCTCTCGGTCCTCACCCGGCGACCCTCCGGCGATCCGCGACGCCGACCCCCCCTCACACCACACATCTACTCACCTCTTTCTCTACCAGTCCACACCGCGTTGTTCTCTCCCTCAACTCTCTCCTCCTCCACGGTCATACTACTTCTAGGTCATCCTGCGTTCCCATCCTCTTCACTCACTACAAATCCCCTGTCGTCTCTTCAACTCACTTCCACTTCCCCGGTCCCTCCGGAACGTCGCAATAGCGCGCGCGGACGGTCGGCCGCGCGAGCACGCTCGACTCACGCTCTAGCGCTGCGGTCATCCCTCCCACACGAGGATCCGCAATCTACCCCGAGTCATTCCCCCCGGTCGCGCGCACCGCATGCTCCTCGTCGTTTCGTCTCCGCCGTACTGTCTCTCCTCGCGGTCGCTTCCGGATCTCTCTCGCGCCGTTTTCCGAGCAGCGGTGGACTGGGTCGCCTCTCGCGCGTCCGACTCTCAGGGCTCCTCTGTCTCCCTCTCTCGTCCGTTGCACTCGCCGGTCCCTCGTCACCTCGACACTCATCTCCTCACGAGCGCTCGCGCCCTCAGCGTTCTAACCGTCTCCTGCCGTGCATCTCTCTCGTCCTCTCTTCGGGCCGACGTCCGTCCTCCCTGTTTATAACTACCCGTCTCAGTCTCCGGTCACAATGCTGCCTAGCCTCCTCCTCTCAGCGTCACCTCTCTCACCGCCTTCTCTCCGTGGCCGTCTCGGCAGCACGCTCTTCCGTGGATCATCTGACTCGTCTTTCCGTCGCTCCTCGTCGCTCAGGGGCTCCACGCCCCGCTCGTAGAGGTGTCGCGCCTGCATCATCTCGCCACATCTTCCACCTCATCACTCTCCTCTCTCTCTCGAAGCTCGTCCACGCCTGGCTGTACCGTCATCTCCCGTCCTCTAGTCACTACGCTCCGGCGTTCTACTCGATCAAGTCGAAGTCCTCCGGCGGTCCCGCGCTGTCTCTCTGCCTTCGTCTCCGGTTCTCAGATCGCTCTCATCCCTTCCCTCTTACACTCCACCACTCTCGCTCGCGGCAGTCCGTCGCGTCGGACGTCATCTCTCCTTATCTCTCCTCCATTCCCACTCTCGGCGCGACAATCTCTCTTCACTATCCCGCCGAACCCTCCCGCGTCTTCCGACCATCCATTCTTTGCCTCACCGTTATATCAACTGATCTCCCCTCCTCTGTCATCATCTCTCACGTCGTACACGCATCGGTGACTACACGCGAATTGGTGTCTCCCGCGGTGTCCGCAATAGCCCGTCTCCTTCACGCCTCGCAGCCCTCTCCTGTCCCGCCTCACCCCAATTCACTCAAGCCGTCTCCTCGCACGCCCTGGTCCCACGCGGGGACTCTCTCTTCGTCTCATACTCTAATCTTCTCCTCTCCCCCCCTCCTCCCCCTCCACTCCCCACTCTCACCTCACCCTCCTCACCTACTCCTCTCATCTCTCACTCACCACCTCTCCTAAGCCGGCTTCTGTCTCTTCCTCACTTCTCTCCCATCCCCCTCACCTCTCACCTCCTCTCCTCCACCTCTCCTCAACCCTCCCTCCACCCGCACTCCCGTGGTCCTACCTCCATCTCTCCCACTCTCTCCACACTCTCCTCCTCCTTACTTCTCCCATCTCTCCACACACCCCCATCCACCCACCACCTCTCTCAACTCCTCTCTACGTCCCCAACCGACCCTCTCCTCACTTCCTCTCATCTCTCTTCCCTCTCTCACCCTCGAGATGAAAGTGTACATGTCTGTGAGGCGCATCCCCTCCCCATCCACACTCCTCCTCACTCATACTTCCCACACTCACCACCCCCACCCTCCCCCTCCTCACCTCTCTACCATCCCACTCTCTCCCAACACTCCGACCCACCCTCCCCTCGACCACCCACCACACCCGACTCACCCCACCCCACACCACACCCCCACACCCACCACCACACCACCCCAACACCCCCACCCCCCACCACCCCCTCTCTGCCCCACCACCTCCCCCGCTCCTCTTTCTCATCCCCCACAAACATCACCCCAACACCCCACACCACACTCTCCACCCTCACACCCTGTTCCACTCTCTATCTCACTCACCACATCACTCTCAAACCATCGCACCACCCCACCCCCTCCTCAACTCCCCCCCACCTACTCCCACAGTCCTCACGACCACCACCACCAACCCTCAGTCCCTCCCTCTCCCCTCCCCCCCTCTCTCCCCACTCTACGTCTCCCTCGTCTCACTCACACCTACGACTCAACCTCCCTACTCCTCCTCCTCACTCATCTCTTACCACACACGTTGTTTTTGTTAGATAGTTAACCATCCTCCCTACCCACTCTTCAACCTCATCACCCTCCCTCCACTACTCTCCCACCCTCCTCTCCACCATTCCCCTCCTGTACCATCTCCCCCCCTCCCTCTCTGCCCCCTCTTCCTCCCCCCCCGCCTCCACACACCCACCCATCCACTATCGTCCACGTCCCGCCCACTCTCTTCTCTCCTCTCCCCACTCCCTCACCTGAGACTCCCTCTTCTCGTGTCTCACACCATCCCTCTCATCTGTCCTCCCACCTCCCCCTCCAACCACCTGCACCCCACCCCGGGTCACACACACACCTCAACACGCCACACGACCAACACACCCGACACCGACCCCGCCCCCCACACCACCCACAACCACAATCACCACACACCCGCCACACCCGATCTGGACCACAACTCCCACCAACAACACATCACACCCAACGACCTCACCCCTCACCTAACCACCAGACACTCCGCATCCTACCTCCTCCCCACCCACTTCTATCGACACACCCCGACCCACCCCGTCACCCACTCCCCACGACTCACCCCCCCCCCCAACCCCACCTATCGCCCCACACGACACCCCCCCCTAGACACAGCCCCCCCACCCACCACCACAGACACACCATCTCCCACCACCGACTCGCCCCCCCTCCCACTCACCCACCCCCCCACCGCCAGCCCCACCTCCACCCCGACACCACGCACCCTCTACGGCCTTCTCCCCCGCACACGCACCGATCGACGGCGTCCCCACACCGCACCACAACAGACAACCTACACCCTCCACACCCAACCATGCACGAACCCCCACACACACACACGACTCCAACTCAGACCCACTCACACCACCGTCATTCCACAACACCACACCAACACAACACACTCTCACTCCTCACACAACTCCCACTCAACTGGTCTCACGTCACCTCCACCACACCTCCATCTTTGCAGTCTGTCTCACCTCACCACCTCTTCCCACTTCAGCGGATCACTCTACTCTCACCACACACCAAGTCCTCACTCCTCTCTTTCCTTCCCTTCTGCCCACTCCTCCCAGCCCTGTTCAGATCATGCCCTGTTGGACTCCTGGTCTCTCCTCCAACCTCTCTCTCTCCAGTCCCCACAGGTCTTCCCTCTGTCTGTCTCTCTCCTCTCTCGTCTGAGCAGTCTCAGTCTCTCTCCTCCTCTCTCTCTCCTGTCTCTCTCTCCTCCTCCCTGTCCGGGGGGGGGGGGGGGTAATATCTCTCTCTCTCTCTCTCCATCTCCCTCTCTCTCTTCTCTCTCTCTCCCTCCCCCCTCCCCCCTCTTGTCTCTCCTCCTCCCTTCTCTCTCCAGTCCCTCTCTCTCCCATCTTCTCCCTCCTCTCTCTCCTCCTCTTCCTCTCCTCTCTCTCCTCCTCTCCTGGTTGCTTACTCTCCCTCTCACTCCCCTCCACCTCTCTCTTCAGACCCAGTCTGCTGTCCGTCCTGTCTGGTCGTCTCTCTCTCCCCCTCTATGACTGACTCTCTCACACTTCTCGTCGCCTCCACTCACTCTCACTCTCCTCTACCTCCCACCACCTCCTCTCACTCCTCCCTCCGTACCTCACCCTCCTCCTCCACTCACTTCCTCCGACTCACCCCTGACACTCTCTGTCACCTCCTGTCCTCTCTCTCCCTCGCGTCAGACTCTGTCTGTCTGTGTCTGTCTCTCTTGTCAGTCTCCTCCTCTTCTGAGTCTCCTCCCCTCACTCTTTTGTCTGGTCTGTCTCTCCCCTCAGTCCTCTCCCTCCCCTCCTCTCTCTCTCTCCTTCCCTCCCTCTCTCCTTCTCCTTCGTCTCGCCCTCCTCTCCTATCATCTCTTCCCTCTCTCCATCTCCTCACCGCACTCCTTACTCCTCTCACCTCTCCTCGTCCACTCTCTCACACTCCGCCTCTCACTCATCTCACATCCGGTCCTGTCTCTCTGTGTCCTGTCTGTCTCCTCTCTCCTCTCTCTCCCCCTCTCTCTCCTGTCATCTCCTCTCTCCTGTCCTCTCTACCACCTGTCTCTCTCCTCCTCTCTCCCCCTCTCTCTCTCATCCGCTCAGACTCACCCCTCTCCCTCTCTCTCTCCTCGTGTCTCTCTCCACTCTCTTCTCCGCTCCTCTCCCTCTCTTCCGATCTCTTCCTCCCACACCCTCTTCCTCACACACCCTCACCTCCTACTCCCCTGACTTCTGACCCTCCACTCCTGTCTGGTCAGTCTCCACTCTCACTCTTCACCGCTGTCCTCATCTCTCTCTCTCTCTGTTCTATCTCCCCTCTCTCTCTGTTCTGACCTCTCTCTCCTGAATCCCCTCTTCGCTTGTCTCACTCCCCCCCCTAGGTTCTCTTCTCTCACTCCTCATCACTCCCTTTCACTCTCTCTCCTCCTTCCTCTCCTCTCTCTGTCCTTTCCGTCACTCTCTCTCTTCTTCTTCTCTCCTCTTGTACTCTGTCTCTCCGTCCTCTGTCTGCTTGCTTGTCACTCCTCCCGGTCTCCTCTCTCTCTCTCTTCCCCGTCTGACCCTCTCTTCTCTCTCTCCCCACTAACTCCATCCTCTCTCTCATCGTTGTCTGTCTGTCTGGTCTCTCCTTCTCTCCTCTCTCTCTCTCTCTCCTTGGTGTCCTGTCTGTCCTCTTCTGTCCTCTCTCATCCTCCTCCCCCTCTCCTCTCCCACATCACCGCTACTTTCTCTCTCCGACTCCTTCCCCTCTCACCTGTCACTCCTCTCCACACCCTGTCTGTCAGTCTGTCTCTCCCTCCTCTCCATCCCCGTCCTCCTTGTCTGGTGTTGTGTCTGTCTCCCTCTACTTCTCTCTCTCCTCTCGCCTCCTCCACTCCCTTCTCTCTCACTCGTCATTCAGTAGTGTCTGTCCTCTCCCTCTCCTCTCCTCCGTCTCTGTCTCATGTCCTGACTGTCTCCTACATCCTCATCTCTCTCTCACTCCATCTCTCTCTCTCCAAGTCTGTCTCCTTGTCTCTCTCTCTCCTCCCCCCCCCCCTCTTCCACTCTTTTCTGACCACTCCTGTCCTCTCACTCTTCCGTCTGGTCTGTCTCTCTCCCTCTCTCCTCCTGCCACCTCTTCCTCACCTCTCCCCCCTCTCGGTCTCTGTCCACCGTCACTCCCCTCTCTCCACTCTCCCTGGTCACTCTTGTCTCTTCTCTGTCTGTCCCTCACTCTCCCTCCATCTCTCTCTTCTCGGTTCCTCTCACCTTCTCACCCACCTCTCTCACACGATCCTCCTCCCTTTCTTCTGTCTCTTCCTCTCTCCTGTAGGGACTCCCTCTGTCCAGTTCCGTCTCACCTCGGTCCTCGGTACTCTCCTCCTCACCTCCACTCTCTCTCATCTCTGTCTCCCATGTCTCTCTCCTCTCTCTCCTCTCTCTCTCCCTCTCGTCTCTACCTCTACTCTCTCTCCCTCCCTTCTCCCCCTCTCCCCTCTCTCTCTCTGTACTCTCTCCTCTCTCTCCTCCTCTGATCCTCTCTTTCTCTCCCCACTCCCCTCCCTCCCCTCCTCTCTCCTCCCCCTCCCGACAGGCAGTTCTCCCCTGTCCTCTCTCATTTCTCACCCAGTTCAGTCACTCTCTCCCTCAACTCTCGCTCTCCCCTCCCTCCCCTTCTATCACCTCTCTCCCCTCTCCTCTCGTCTCCCACTCTCCTCTCTCCCTCTCCTCCTCTCGCCTCTCCACTCCCTCGCCAATGTCTCTCTCCACCCTTCTCTCTCTCACTTCCTCTTTCTCTCTTGTTCTGGTCTGTCCTTCTCTCCACCTCTCTCTCTCTCGTTCGACTCAGCTCTCCTCTCTCTCCTCCTCTCTCTCTCACTCTCTCTCTCTGTGCGTCTGCTGTCTCTGTCTTCTCTTCGTTCTGTCTCTCTTCATCAGTGTATGTGTGGGGTGTGTGCGTGGGTGTGTTTCGCGCCGCGCACGCAACGCACGTGGGTGTGTGTGTTGCGTTTGTGCGTGCGTAAATAATAAGTTTTTATGTCTTTCTAGTCAATGGTTTTTATAACATTGTGTTCCCAAAATGGCGTGTGTGTGTGTGTTGGTGATATGTTTATTTTTGAAGTTATTTTGGGGTGTTTTAACCAATATGAAATGTCGCTTTTTTGTGTCTTTCTAGATTATGATACCTATCAACCTGTCTGTCAGTGCTGTAAATGCCCTTCAGGGGATGATTAAAGTGTTGTTGACTTTGAATTTGACTTTGACTTCTCTGTGTCTGTCTGTCTGTCTGTCTGCCTACCGTCCTCTATATAATCTGTCTGTTCCCTCCTCCCTCCTCTCCTCTCTCTCTTTCTTTCCTCTCTCACTCTCTCTCTCCTCTCTCTCTCTCTTTCTCTCTCTCTCTCTCCTCTCTCTTCTCTCTCTCTCTCTCTCTTCGTCTCAGTCTCTCTCTCTCTCTCTCATCTCTCTCACTCTCCCTCTCTCTCTCTCTCACACTCACACACGTGTGCAGGCAGTTGAAGGAGTGTTCTGCGTACAAATCTGATTCAGAGGACATGAATCTATTGTGAAGGTGACCAGTGGCTAGCTATTTATGAAATGATGCCTTTCAGTGTTTTGGTTATAACCCCATTCCTATTTGTTATGACATACAACGTGTATTCCATGAATGAGAACAATGTAATCCATTATTTTTTGCATACAGCACTCTGTTTACATTGCATTAACCTAAGACTGACACTATTATATATTCAGGAGGCACAGTTTTCTAGTGAGGTAACTGTTTTGAAAATGCAATAGTTTGTGAAGGATGTCAGCTATTAGGCGCACGCTGCACTTGATGTTAGTATGGTTGTATATACGCTCGTGTGTTGACATTGTCAGGTATAACGCTATTATCTACTTTGGTCTCAGTGGTGGTTTGAGCTGTGTTTGATACTGTAGCTTTGAGCTAGGATTTGCTTGAATAGTCAGAGGAGCAACAGGCTGGAGTGTAGGAGCCACCTGCATTTCTTAGTCCATGGAAGACTGCCTGTGTCAACCCCAGTGATAACATTGCAATAAGCTACGTTTGTATTTTTAGATGTACGTATTTTTGTTCTAAGCTCTGGCTCTTCTGGAAAAGGAATCATGCCCATATCTGATCATGTCTAACAGGTAGTCCTCGTATGTTGAAAAACTTACTCACATTCTCGTTGTTATTCATGACTTGAACATCCACGTATTTTTAACTCGAAATGCACTCCCTTTCTGTCTCAGATCTTCAAGTAGTCCGATAGTAAAACCATGTTTGTCCGTCGTATTCGACGGATGGCCTACAAAACAGCAGAGGAGACAGCTGCTGTTTTCGGAAATTCGGGCAGAAAATTGATTTATAGGTGGAGATGCCTTAGGCCACAGTACAACCCCCCCTCTCTCGCCCAAGAGGGTCTATAAGGACAGTCAGTGGAGATGTCTCCAAAGGCTACTAGCCCCCAGGGCTGCAGAGCACGTAAGAGCATGTGCAGTCAAGCCTCCTAGTCAGAGAGTCCTATCGATCACTAAGACTAACTTGTAAAGTGGAATCTTCCATGATGGGAAGAAAGCCACTGAGCATTCAGCCTCTTCACTTTGCAGTAGCCCCCAGCGATCATGTGTAGTCCAAGACGGGTGATAAGTTCCAGGCGCTGAAGGCAAACACACATGCTTAGTGTAGACCATAATCCATGTTAAAAAGAAGAACATCACCAAAGATTTGAAAATACGCATGATTTATGATCTAATTCAAATCTTGAGTGAAAAAAAAGAATTAGAAGATGGAGCACATCATATTTCTTGGAGTATTTTATATCAAGGTATTTATGCAAATTTTCAACACGTAACTCTTTGAATCTCGAGGAAGACAAAAGTCAATCTAAAAAATTAATGCACTTACTGAAATTCAGAAACACTAAAAATTCTTAAAATAGATTTGATTTCATCGGCGACAATTCTAAACCCCATTTCTAGCGTGTTCGCCGTATTCAAAACTCCGAAGCTCCTCATATTAGCAAAGAACAAGAGACCCACTAGTCTTATTCCAACGGGTGTGTTGTTGCGGGGAGGGGGGGGATGAGATATAATAATAATATAATAATATATGGATTCTTATATAGCGCCGAATCTTGTAAAACCAAACAATCGAAGCGACTGCACCTCAATCATTTCGCGCATTAGCAAACTTCCTCAAATATAATAAAGAACATATTCCAAATTTTATGCACGTGTATGTCCAGCACACACATCACACACACACCACACACACACACACACACACACACCCACTACACACACCGCGAAACACCACTTAAGAATGACGGATTGCTGTTGAAAGAGTAGAGACGGATATGAGGGAAAAGTGCATGTAGAATAGAGTGTTTTTGAGGCTGGATTTAAGGTATCAAGTGAAGGTTTTTAGGGCGAAGTGAATAGAGGGAGGTCATGCACGTGGACGGACCGCAGAAACAGAAAAGATCGACACCAACAGTGGTAAGTTTGAATCTGGGTGTTCGAAAAGCACAAATGTATCTGACGGCTGAACTGAAGGGAACAGTGACGGAGTGTACAAGTGAAGACAGTTACAGAGATAAGAAGGATGCAGATTGGGAGACATTTGAGAACATAGGGTATTGATTTATACTCCATCTTTGTGAGACTGCAGCCAGTGAAGAGATCGCAGAAGAAGTGATGTGTTTCGGATTTTCTTCTTATCTTAGGACCAGTCGAGCTGCAGAGTTTTTTGTATGCGTTGAAGAGAGTGTAATGGATATGCTGAGTAGGCCAGCCAAAAAGGAGAATATTACAGTATAGTCTAAACGTGAAAGGAATGAGAGATGTGGCGAGCTGAAGTTGCATCAGGTGGACAGATACCTTGTCGAATCGCGCTTATGCCGCCTGTAGTTTTGATAGTAGCAAGACTGGCAGGTCTGGGTGATGAATTTCTTCATAGAGAGAGTGTTGTCAAGAAGCTAACACCTAGATACTTCACAGAGTTGGACAAAGTAACTGACGGGCACTAGAGGGCGGATAGAGCCGAATTCTATGATGTTGTTGTATGGAGGAAAAGTTTATGTTGGGTCCCTAATGGAGCATTGGCATCGTTTATCGCTGTGCAATTAATTAACTAGTTCTGGAGACGCGTCCAGTTTTTGAATGGTTGAAGGCAGTAGGTACATATTTGTCAGGAGGGAAGGCAAGTTTTCAACAGTATCACTGCACTGAAGCTGGGTGTCATCAAGCATAGAAGATGATCAATATGGTGTGTTTATTATATGTGAGAGTGAGCAGTGTATAGAGATAAAGAGAACGGGGCCCAACTGATCCCTGTGGACTCCACATTCCATTATTACAGACATTTTGATTGAAATTTGTTTACAATAACTTTCTGAATCTGTCTGTGAGGTATGAAGTAAACCAAGGTGAGAGGGCTGTGCCATAAATACGCAAACGTATTTTGGAGGCGAGAAGAAGAATTGAGGAGTGATTTTCTAAAAGTCGAAGGCTGCAGATAAGTCAGAGAAGCAGTGAGAGGGAGATTTTTCCTTGCATCAGAAGTCAAGTAGAAGTGTAGTCTAAAGTATGGACAAGGTTGAGTTTCGTGCTTGTGGTTGGCGGGCGATAGCAGATTGAAAAGTGGGAAGGAGATCATTGGAATAAGGTGACTGAGATGAGGAGCTGTTGAGAACAACTTTCTAGTACTTTAGAGACAAAGGGTAAGTTTGAGACAGGTCTATAATTCTTGATCAGAAAAAGTGGGATCGAGTTGTGCTTTTCAGTAAGGTGTGACTAATGCGGTATTATTAATGACTGTGTGGAAATGTCCTGACAGTAAGAGATGAAGTTTACTATTTTATGATAAAAGGTACAGAGTTGTGGAAGGCATTGTGAGCTAAAACAGGAGCAGGTATGGGATCGAGGTCGCATGATTTTATAGTCAAATTTCCTTCAGAATTGTCATGAATTCTTTTTCTTTTCCACTTGTGGAATCAAAGAAAGAAGAGGAGTGCCGTGAACTGGGGATGCAGGAGGTTGCAGGCTGGAAATGAGTCTGGATCCAGTCTGGGAGCGTATGTTGTGGACTTTGTCTAGAAAAGAAGGCAGTAAAGATAGATGTGAAGTTCAGACAGGCTTGTGGATGGTAGGCAGAAGAGTAGTTTTTGCAAGACCCAAGGAGAGATTTGAGGTTGAGGGAAAAAAGAGATTATGATGTACGCAGAGAGAAATTTGGGAAAGTAGTATTCCTGTCTTTGCTGAATGGATTAAGAGTTTGACTGTTGTTTATTTGTTTTCGGAAACAGCTAGTTGTTGATTTCGCTTGTTGATTCCGCCGACTGCGTTCTAGTTGCCGTCAGTTTGGCGCTTCGCTATCAGATGTCTTTGGTATAGGGTAACCATGGCTGCCACTAGGTCGGTCAGGTAGAGAATATGGTCAGTAGAGTGCATGCTCATCCCAAGCAATTTGCGGAGAACAGTTGTCTAGTAGTATTCAGGAGAGGTCAGTGTGTCAGAGGTTTGTGAAAACGTTTCGGAAGCTTGTGAGAGAAAGTATGAATGTCTAAGGCCTTAAAAAGATTGCGACGAGTAAACATATTTCTTTCTTTCTGGAACAGGTTTTGTGATGTGAGTGGTAATAGGCGAAAGAATGGTGGAATGATCAGAATGCAGTTCGTCAGTGACAGAACAGATGTAAACAAGATTAAATGAAGCATTAGTAATCAGCCATCTAAAATATGGCCAGATTCTGTGCGTTGCTTTCCGTTTACCAGTTGGAGAGAGAATGGTTGACCAGAGAAGAGAAAGACAGCGTTTAGACATTCGGATGAAGACTGTTGTCGAAATGGAAGTTAAAGTACATCCGACGAATATAGGATTAAGTAGGAGAGAGGCAGTAGTGGTCGAGGAGTGAAAACTGAATACTTGATGAAAAACAGAAGATCGTCAGGTTGTTCTTACGGCTAGGAGGTGGACGTAAAACAACACACGTAATAGAGTGGCCACTTAAGTTGAAGGGTTGAATTTCCGCAAACGTTCCAAAGAGCGTGTGGGAACGGAAGGTTTGTGCTGAAAGAAAGAGCTGTTCCAATGAATGTGTATTTTGAAAATTATGGGGCAATCCCACTCCTCGAGAGAGTCTGGGAAAGAAATAGTTTTATATCCGAAGGAGTCAAGCGGTTTATATTAATTGGCGTCATGGCCATGGTGTTTAAGCCAAGTTTTCGGTGAGGAAGGTTAAGAAGTCAATGTTTTTTTCAGTAGATGAAGTCAGAAATGTAGTCTGCTTTTTTCATTTGGGAACAGACAGACTGTGCGACATTGAACAAACAACTTGAAGGAGATCTGGAAGGGAGGTGGAGAGGTGAAGATGAAAATGGTGAGTTTGGACAAGCATCAGAGGAAGAAGGAACGAAGGCGAATGGTGGCGAGGCGGCTAGCTGGAAGAACTGACAAGAGTTTGGAATGGTAAATCAGGAGTAGAAAGATGGTGAAAGAACTGTGCTAATCAGGGGATTCGGGTGTTTGAAACACATCATGTATAAACATCATCAACATCAGAACCAAAAAAACATACAGAGTCGCAAACAACAGAACATGAACAGCTGAAGGGGCGCGGAGCGGTGTGGACTGGCAGCATGGGGAAGAAGCGATAAGACAGGGGTAAACAGAAGTGCGGTCAGAGCGGTGAGGGGGGAGACCCGGAAGGGAAGCCCACCACTTGGAGCTTCGGGCGATGAAACGTTGCCTGCCCTGTTACCCCGTCTGGTTTTAGCTGCGGCGATGAAGCCAAATTATGTTATATGCTGCTTAATCTGAGGAGAAAGCATGTAACAGTTTTTGACAAAAACAGGAGTCGGGAAGCATAGATCTCTATCGTCGTGGCACTCATGTCAAGGTAGCAGCACACAACACACACAGATTTGCCAGATAGCGCAAGTGGTTAGAGCGTTGTGTCCCCCATTTAGGCGGGCCCTGGGATTCAAGCCGGGTATCCAGCTGACAAAACAGAGACACAAGAAGAGCCGTTTGATGGGAATTTCCCTTCCTTCCTCCTTCCTTCCTTCCCCCTGGAGTCAGACATCAGTGGCTTGGCTCCACGTCCCGCCTAAAAGTCCTTTGGATGCGCTATAAACCTCCCCCCCTGTGGGAAGCCTAGGGATCTTACAGTATAAATACAGGCACCCCAACCCTGTGCACTGGGAAATTCTTCTGTGCTGAAATTTCCTCGTTTTTTCTATCCACGTACTCTCACTTCACACTCTTGTTTCTTCTTCTGCCCTGTGGTTCCCTTTTTTTTTCCCTTTTTTTTTCCCTTCTTTCCTTTTTTTTGGTTTTTTATTTTTTTTTTTTTTTTTTCCTTTTCCTTATTTTCTTTTTTTTTTTTTTCTTTTTTTTTTTATTTTTTTTTTTTTCCTCTTTTCGTGTTTTTTTTTTTATTTCTGTTTTCCTTTTGTTTTTTTTACTTTTTATTTTTTCTACTTTTTTTTTTTTTCTATTTTTCTTTTCTTTTCCCCCTGTCACCCACGCCCCCTTTCTTTTCTTGTTTCTTTGGTCTATTTTATTTGCCCTTTTGGTATCCTGGGTCGCTTGTGGCCTGGCTGCCTTATTTTCCCTTCTCTTTTTCCGCTTTTCTCGTTTTCTTCCTCCCCAGAAAGACTTAAAAAGATAACCAACTGTAATCCTCTTAATTGTAAGCCGAGAAGTCGTATGGTGGTGGGCCTGACATGTCAGGCTCTTAAAAAAAAAAAAAAAAAATAACTTAAAAAACTGCAAGCGTGATAAACTTTGAGTGCAGCATTTTCTTTTCGCTCATATAACGACCCGACAATAGTGCTGTCTGAGCATTCGACAAAGATGAAGAAGAAGGAAGACTATACACGGAACTCTGTGATAAAAAGCGGGAACATCTTACCACTAAACGATAAAAAAAAACCCCAACGACTGTCGCCTTATCAGAAGAGTAAAGGCATTCGGAAGGACCACCTGTAGGAACGGATGGGTTTTTTTTTGTTTTTTTTTTTTTCTTTATTTTTTTTTTTTTTATTTTTTTTTTTTTTTTTTTTTTTTTTTTTCCCGCACCTTTAAAAAAAAAACGCATTCATTCACACACAACCTGTGTCATTGATTTAGGTAAGGACACCATTTAATTTGGGTTAAAAAAAAAAAAAAAAAAACTAATTATCGAGGATAATGGAAAGGAGGAGCATTTATGTGTGTATTTTTTTTTATTTTTTTTTTTTTCATTCACGCGACGGAAAGTACAGGATGGTGTCCTTTTAAAAAAATATTTCTTAAAAAAAATTCTTTTTTTTTTTCTTTTATATTCTTTGTATATTGAAGATATGGAATACTGAACGCGAATAACACTTCATTAGTGTGGTTTTGTGCCTAGTCCACCGATTCCCGTGTGTAAGAGTGCAGTTTTGGTAAATTTTGTTTGGTGTCATCTGTTCTCACCCATTCTCAACAACCGCTCAACCGGGCACACAATGAGTGGCCTACTCTTCCGAAATAGAAAAGCGGAAAAAACGAACGGGTTTTTAAAAACGGGTTAGTGCGCAAGATGTTCGCGTTTCTTCTGACTGGATCAATTCAGTGCGTGGTGCGTATTCGCGCAGTTAGTCAAGCGGGGAAAAACCGCCCACGAACCCTCCGGTTTATGTCCTCTATCCGAAGGACTCTTTTTTTGGGGAGAAGTGGAAGTCTGCACTGAATGTTAACTCCCAAGGGGAAAATACTCGCCGCGCTTGAACGGGAATACATCCCAGGTCCCCCTGTGAGTATGCAGAGATGTTTTAGGGTCAATTTTTGTCCTTCATTCGTCTCACAATAAAAAAAAAACAAGAAACAGAATCGACCACGTTTCATCCGCCAGACAATGAAAATGCTGTTTTATAATAAAATTGGGCAAAAACTTTATCGCATATATGACGACTGACGGAATATACCGCAAAACTGGTCAATTCACCATATTGCAAACCAGATCTTCGGTGAAACCATTCGGAGCTCTACAAATACACCGGCCGGGAAGGAAAAACAACAACGTTAATACAAGAAAATAAATAAATAAATATTGTATATATAATATATATATATATATATATAAATATATATAATATATAGTATATATATATAAATATATACCTATATATACGAGCGTATATAAATATATATAGATATTGGTTCAATGATATTTTTTGAACGGTTTTGTCTTTGCCTAAAAACATTTTTTTAATGGGGTGTATGGAAGCTTTTTTATAACAACACAAGTGATCTGGAGTTTTGAAACCAACGTGGGCAACATTAACCAAGGCGGAATATAACAAAGAAAAAAGAAAAAAAAACAAAACGCAAGCGGGATAAAAATAACCCCTTAGAAAGAAAAAGAAATTAAAAGTGTATGTTGGGGTGTCAAAGTTTTCTAGCTGCTGGCATCTGTCGTTTCTGCGCCCCCCGCCCGGGGTGTGTCCGTCGGTGTCTGCCGCTCGTTTTCTTCTGCGGATTTCGGTACATTGGGTTTTTAGAAAACTACTTACGCGACTGGTGGCCCTGTCTAATCGTTTTGGGGTTCTGTTTACTTGCCAGCCACTGTCCGTGTTGGTGTTCTCTGTCTGTGTTTGTCTGTGTCTCCCTCAAGCGCCATCACCTACGCCTCATCCGCTTTCTCACCGTCCGGCGTTCTGGTGTACTTGTGTCTAATCGGGTCTGGCGCTGCGTCATTGAGTGGGTCCCTTGATGTGTGTTGTGTGTGTGTTTTGGTTGTGATGTGTGTGTGTGTTGTACGGGTGTGTCATGGTTTCTGTTGTCTTCCGTCTTGTCTGTTGTCTTGGTCTCGGTTGGTCCTTTTGTCACCTGTCTGTCTCTGTCTGGGTTTTCTTCATTTCTCCTCTCTTCTCCTTACCTTCCTTCCGCTTCTCTCCAGCCATCGCGTCAATCCACCGTTGCCTCATTCTCTTCTTCTCTCTCATCTTCGTCTGCTCAGTCCCGCGGGCTTCCCCGTCGTCTTCTTCTCAACCGTCGATCCTCTCCCTCTCCGGGAATTTCCTGCCGTCATCATCTTCTCTCTCCGTTCAATCTCTTCTCGCGGCTTGCCGTCCTTCCGGGGACATCTCTCCTGTTCCCTCTCTTATGTCTTCCGTCTCATACTCCCTCATTCCCACCAAACCTGTCCACCTCCTTCTCATTGTCCCCTGCGCGGTAATCACGTCCCTCGAAATTATTCTCTTTCTATCTCTATCCTCAGCACATCTCTCGTCCTCAATCTCTATCCTTACTGCGCTCCGCCGATGCTGTACTCTCACCGCGCCGTCACAAGCGCCAGTCTCCTCTCTACTCCCTCGCATCGCGCCCGCTAACGCTCCTCACTCCGTCAACTCTCGCCCCAACGGCGACCGTCTACGCTCCCAAATCACGCACCCGTCTTCCTTCGCGCTCGCCGATAAAGCCGGCTCCAGCGGCGTCACCTCCAACGAAGCTCGTCTCTCAAAGATCCCTCAGAAACCCACAGCCGTTCTTCCAGAATCCCCCCTGCTTGCCACGGTTCAGCGGCTTGCTCTTCCCGCTGTCTTCTCCGTCCCGATCCTCTTCTAATTGCAAACTCTACATCTGAACCTACACCCCGTCTCCCGCGCGTAACCCGGCCGTTCCTCTGTCTCTTTCTTCGTACTCATTCACTTCTCTCTCATTCACTCACTCTTAGTCTTCTCCCCTACTTCTCTTCTCTCACTCTCTTCTTCTTGCTTCTATCTTCGTTACCTTTCTCCTCCTCTCATCTCTCCATCATCCCGGATTCCTCTCTTCGCGATCCTCTTCACCTCTCCACTCTTCCCTCACATCAAAGTCTCGCTCTCACCGAACGCTCGCGCGCTCAACCCGCGTCACTTCTCTCGTCGAGCGGTCTCCGTCTCGCGGCTCTCTTTGTCCGCTCTCGCATCCTCCGTCTCTCCGACACGAATCTCCCGCATCACCTAATCCGCAGTCGTCTCTCTCCCCTTTTCTCTCCTCCTTCTCGTCTCCTTACTTTCCTCTCGCGGACAGTTCTCAATCCTTGCACGCCGCGCGCCCGTCGCGGCACCCTCTCTCATCTCTCGGTCCTCACCCGGCGACCCTCCGGCGATCCGCGACGCCGACCCCCCCTCACACCACACATCTACTCACCTCTTTCTCTACCAGTCCACACCGCGTTGTTCTCTCCCTCAACTCTCTCCTCCTCCACGGTCATACTACTTCTAGGTCATCCTGCGTTCCCATCCTCTTCACTCACTACAAATCCCCTGTCGTCTCTTCAACTCACTTCCACTTCCCCGGTCCCTCCGGAACGTCGCAATAGCGCGCGCGGACGGTCGGCCGCGCGAGCACGCTCGACTCACGCTCTAGCGCTGCGGTCATCCCTCCCACACGAGGATCCGCAATCTACCCCGAGTCATTCCCCCCGGTCGCGCGCACCGCATGCTCCTCGTCGTTTCGTCTCCGCCGTACTGTCTCTCCTCGCGGTCGCTTCCGGATCTCTCTCGCGCCGTTTTCCGAGCAGCGGTGGACTGGGTCGCCTCTCGCGCGTCCGACTCTCAGGGCTCCTCTGTCTCCCTCTCTCGTCCGTTGCACTCGCCGGTCCCTCGTCACCTCGACACTCATCTCCTCACGAGCGCTCGCGCCCTCAGCGTTCTAACCGTCTCCTGCCGTGCATCTCTCTCGTCCTCTCTTCGGGCCGACGTCCGTCCTCCCTGTTTATAACTACCCGTCTCAGTCTCCGGTCACAATGCTGCCTAGCCTCCTCCTCTCAGCGTCACCTCTCTCACCGCCTTCTCTCCGTGGCCGTCTCGGCAGCACGCTCTTCCGTGGATCATCTGACTCGTCTTTCCGTCGCTCCTCGTCGCTCAGGGGCTCCACGCCCCGCTCGTAGAGGTGTCGCGCCTGCATCATCTCGCCACATCTTCCACCTCATCACTCTCCTCTCTCTCTCGAAGCTCGTCCACGCCTGGCTGTACCGTCATCTCCCGTCCTCTAGTCACTACGCTCCGGCGTTCTACTCGATCAAGTCGAAGTCCTCCGGCGGTCCCGCGCTGTCTCTCTGCCTTCGTCTCCGGTTCTCAGATCGCTCTCATCCCTTCCCTCTTACACTCCACCACTCTCGCTCGCGGCAGTCCGTCGCGTCGGACGTCATCTCTCCTTATCTCTCCTCCATTCCCACTCTCGGCGCGACAATCTCTCTTCACTATCCCGCCGAACCCTCCCGCGTCTTCCGACCATCCATTCTTTGCCTCACCGTTATATCAACTGATCTCCCCTCCTCTGTCATCATCTCTCACGTCGTACACGCATCGGTGACTACACGCGAATTGGTGTCTCCCGCGGTGTCCGCAATAGCCCGTCTCCTTCACGCCTCGCAGCCCTCTCCTGTCCCGCCTCACCCCAATTCACTCAAGCCGTCTCCTCGCACGCCCTGGTCCCACGCGGGGACTCTCTCTTCGTCTCATACTCTAATCTTCTCCTCTCCCCCCCTCCTCCCCCTCCACTCCCCACTCTCACCTCACCCTCCTCACCTACTCCTCTCATCTCTCACTCACCACCTCTCCTAAGCCGGCTTCTGTCTCTTCCTCACTTCTCTCCCATCCCCCTCACCTCTCACCTCCTCTCCTCCACCTCTCCTCAACCCTCCCTCCACCCGCACTCCCGTGGTCCTACCTCCATCTCTCCCACTCTCTCCACACTCTCCTCCTCCTTACTTCTCCCATCTCTCCACACACCCCCATCCACCCACCACCTCTCTCAACTCCTCTCTACGTCCCCAACCGACCCTCTCCTCACTTCCTCTCATCTCTCTTCCCTCTCTCACCCTCGAGATGAAAGTGTACATGTCTGTGAGGCGCATCCCCTCCCCATCCACACTCCTCCTCACTCATACTTCCCACACTCACCACCCCCACCCTCCCCCTCCTCACCTCTCTACCATCCCACTCTCTCCCAACACTCCGACCCACCCTCCCCTCGACCACCCACCACACCCGACTCACCCCACCCCACACCACACCCCCACACCCACCACCACACCACCCCAACACCCCCACCCCCCACCACCCCCTCTCTGCCCCACCACCTCCCCCGCTCCTCTTTCTCATCCCCCACAAACATCACCCCAACACCCCACACCACACTCTCCACCCTCACACCCTGTTCCACTCTCTATCTCACTCACCACATCACTCTCAAACCATCGCACCACCCCACCCCCTCCTCAACTCCCCCCCACCTACTCCCACAGTCCTCACGACCACCACCACCAACCCTCAGTCCCTCCCTCTCCCCTCCCCCCCTCTCTCCCCACTCTACGTCTCCCTCGTCTCACTCACACCTACGACTCAACCTCCCTACTCCTCCTCCTCACTCATCTCTTACCACACACGTTGTTTTTGTTAGATAGTTAACCATCCTCCCTACCCACTCTTCAACCTCATCACCCTCCCTCCACTACTCTCCCACCCTCCTCTCCACCATTCCCCTCCTGTACCATCTCCCCCCCTCCCTCTCTGCCCCCTCTTCCTCCCCCCCCGCCTCCACACACCCACCCATCCACTATCGTCCACGTCCCGCCCACTCTCTTCTCTCCTCTCCCCACTCCCTCACCTGAGACTCCCTCTTCTCGTGTCTCACACCATCCCTCTCATCTGTCCTCCCACCTCCCCCTCCAACCACCTGCACCCCACCCCGGGTCACACACACACCTCAACACGCCACACGACCAACACACCCGACACCGACCCCGCCCCCCACACCACCCACAACCACAATCACCACACACCCGCCACACCCGATCTGGACCACAACTCCCACCAACAACACATCACACCCAACGACCTCACCCCTCACCTAACCACCAGACACTCCGCATCCTACCTCCTCCCCACCCACTTCTATCGACACACCCCGACCCACCCCGTCACCCACTCCCCACGACTCACCCCCCCCCCCAACCCCACCTATCGCCCCACACGACACCCCCCCCTAGACACAGCCCCCCCACCCACCACCACAGACACACCATCTCCCACCACCGACTCGCCCCCCCTCCCACTCACCCACCCCCCCACCGCCAGCCCCACCTCCACCCCGACACCACGCACCCTCTACGGCCTTCTCCCCCGCACACGCACCGATCGACGGCGTCCCCACACCGCACCACAACAGACAACCTACACCCTCCACACCCAACCATGCACGAACCCCCACACACACACACGACTCCAACTCAGACCCACTCACACCACCGTCATTCCACAACACCACACCAACACAACACACTCTCACTCCTCACACAACTCCCACTCAACTGGTCTCACGTCACCTCCACCACACCTCCATCTTTGCAGTCTGTCTCACCTCACCACCTCTTCCCACTTCAGCGGATCACTCTACTCTCACCACACACCAAGTCCTCACTCCTCTCTTTCCTTCCCTTCTGCCCACTCCTCCCAGCCCTGTTCAGATCATGCCCTGTTGGACTCCTGGTCTCTCCTCCAACCTCTCTCTCTCCAGTCCCCACAGGTCTTCCCTCTGTCTGTCTCTCTCCTCTCTCGTCTGAGCAGTCTCAGTCTCTCTCCTCCTCTCTCTCTCCTGTCTCTCTCTCCTCCTCCCTGTCCGGGGGGGGGGGGGGGTAATATCTCTCTCTCTCTCTCTCCATCTCCCTCTCTCTCTTCTCTCTCTCTCCCTCCCCCCTCCCCCCTCTTGTCTCTCCTCCTCCCTTCTCTCTCCAGTCCCTCTCTCTCCCATCTTCTCCCTCCTCTCTCTCCTCCTCTTCCTCTCCTCTCTCTCCTCCTCTCCTGGTTGCTTACTCTCCCTCTCACTCCCCTCCACCTCTCTCTTCAGACCCAGTCTGCTGTCCGTCCTGTCTGGTCGTCTCTCTCTCCCCCTCTATGACTGACTCTCTCACACTTCTCGTCGCCTCCACTCACTCTCACTCTCCTCTACCTCCCACCACCTCCTCTCACTCCTCCCTCCGTACCTCACCCTCCTCCTCCACTCACTTCCTCCGACTCACCCCTGACACTCTCTGTCACCTCCTGTCCTCTCTCTCCCTCGCGTCAGACTCTGTCTGTCTGTGTCTGTCTCTCTTGTCAGTCTCCTCCTCTTCTGAGTCTCCTCCCCTCACTCTTTTGTCTGGTCTGTCTCTCCCCTCAGTCCTCTCCCTCCCCTCCTCTCTCTCTCTCCTTCCCTCCCTCTCTCCTTCTCCTTCGTCTCGCCCTCCTCTCCTATCATCTCTTCCCTCTCTCCATCTCCTCACCGCACTCCTTACTCCTCTCACCTCTCCTCGTCCACTCTCTCACACTCCGCCTCTCACTCATCTCACATCCGGTCCTGTCTCTCTGTGTCCTGTCTGTCTCCTCTCTCCTCTCTCTCCCCCTCTCTCTCCTGTCATCTCCTCTCTCCTGTCCTCTCTACCACCTGTCTCTCTCCTCCTCTCTCCCCCTCTCTCTCTCATCCGCTCAGACTCACCCCTCTCCCTCTCTCTCTCCTCGTGTCTCTCTCCACTCTCTTCTCCGCTCCTCTCCCTCTCTTCCGATCTCTTCCTCCCACACCCTCTTCCTCACACACCCTCACCTCCTACTCCCCTGACTTCTGACCCTCCACTCCTGTCTGGTCAGTCTCCACTCTCACTCTTCACCGCTGTCCTCATCTCTCTCTCTCTCTGTTCTATCTCCCCTCTCTCTCTGTTCTGACCTCTCTCTCCTGAATCCCCTCTTCGCTTGTCTCACTCCCCCCCCTAGGTTCTCTTCTCTCACTCCTCATCACTCCCTTTCACTCTCTCTCCTCCTTCCTCTCCTCTCTCTGTCCTTTCCGTCACTCTCTCTCTTCTTCTTCTCTCCTCTTGTACTCTGTCTCTCCGTCCTCTGTCTGCTTGCTTGTCACTCCTCCCGGTCTCCTCTCTCTCTCTCTTCCCCGTCTGACCCTCTCTTCTCTCTCTCCCCACTAACTCCATCCTCTCTCTCATCGTTGTCTGTCTGTCTGGTCTCTCCTTCTCTCCTCTCTCTCTCTCTCTCCTTGGTGTCCTGTCTGTCCTCTTCTGTCCTCTCTCATCCTCCTCCCCCTCTCCTCTCCCACATCACCGCTACTTTCTCTCTCCGACTCCTTCCCCTCTCACCTGTCACTCCTCTCCACACCCTGTCTGTCAGTCTGTCTCTCCCTCCTCTCCATCCCCGTCCTCCTTGTCTGGTGTTGTGTCTGTCTCCCTCTACTTCTCTCTCTCCTCTCGCCTCCTCCACTCCCTTCTCTCTCACTCGTCATTCAGTAGTGTCTGTCCTCTCCCTCTCCTCTCCTCCGTCTCTGTCTCATGTCCTGACTGTCTCCTACATCCTCATCTCTCTCTCACTCCATCTCTCTCTCTCCAAGTCTGTCTCCTTGTCTCTCTCTCTCCTCCCCCCCCCCCTCTTCCACTCTTTTCTGACCACTCCTGTCCTCTCACTCTTCCGTCTGGTCTGTCTCTCTCCCTCTCTCCTCCTGCCACCTCTTCCTCACCTCTCCCCCCTCTCGGTCTCTGTCCATCAATGGAAAACCAATACATAGCAAAAAAAACTCACCCTTGGTGAACCTCGGAGCTCTAAACACCGAGGACTGAGAGAAAGGGGAAAAAAACCCAAAAAAAGAGTCCATTAGTCTGAATAGTGTATGTTGACCATTCTGCTCGCCCACTGGCTTGTCAGCCTCATTACTGGTGATGGCGGCTGCTGATGGCATGCCCCGTCAGCTGTCTCCATCCCTGTCTGTCTCCCGTCCTGTTGCTGCAGGTTTCTCCTCTCCACAGCTCTGTCCTCTTGGCTTTGTTCTGCCCGTGGGAAGCCTGTGGTGGTCTTAGTCTTCCTTGTCGACTCTTGCCCTCCATTTTACCCTGGGCCACAGATAGCTGTGTTAGCGCTTTGATTTGTTGCTTTACAAGATTCAGCGCTATATAAATACCATACATTATTATTATTATTATTATTATTAGTTTAAATGCGGCCATTGTGTCTTGATTTTGTCGTTGTTGCGTGTACTTTGTTAGGTTAGCCAACAAAAATCATGGAGAAAGGTCTCCGAAACTAATCAGCAAAATGAGAGACTTTTTAAAAAGAACTGCAATCAATACCGATGATTTTAACAGTTGTGAACCATTCAAAGACTGTGTGAGTGTTTTTACGTCAAAGCGAATTAATACTTCATTTAAAACTAAACGTATTGATAACCAAATTCAGCACCCAAAAAAAAAGGGTAAATATCTATGTGGCGAGAATATCACCAATACTCATATATTTTTTGACTGCCAGAGTGTAAAATCTTTCATGCCCCATTTTTCTGAATGTTCCCTCACCAGCATATTCAATGATTTAAAACTGGCGTTTGGAATTGTTAAAGGTCTTTGTCACAGTTCCATGGGGTATTTAATATAGTTGCATTGACGTTAATGACCTGTTTTCATTGTTACTGTTGCATTGCCAAGTTTCTTTGTGGGATGTAGTTTTGATGTTTACATATGTTTTTGAGTAAGCCATCCACTTCTTCCGGGTTTTTTTATTTGTTTGGGGGGATTTTTTTTTGGGGGGGGGGGATATTTTCCCCAATAATGTCTTCCATACAGTTTAAAACCCATCAAGGGTAGAGCTGCTATGGCCGGTTGTATGGATGCCACAAACGTACCCAGCATGCAACTTGTGGACAGTCAACCCCGCTAGAAAAAGAAAATCTGACTACGGAGAAGGGATGGCTCTAGTTACGTTCTGCTAGCACCTTTCAGTATAGGACCCCTTGTCTCCTTGATTTTACGCTAGTGAGTTCTATAACTGGCTAAGGTATCGCTGATGTGTGGGCGCTTTTTATCAGGTGATAGTGTATATGGGGAATGGAAAGGTTTTTGTTCTGGTGTTTCCGCCCTCTGGTGTGGTATTTTTCTCTGTGGTGAGTGTTTTCCTGTTTACTGGTTTGATTTAGGGCTTGCAACTTACATGAACTTGTCTGTTTGTGGGGTAATAAAGTATTTATATTCGTCTTAGGGAGTGACTGAATGAGGAAGAACTGTAAGGAAGGGGAAGGGGAGGAGAAGGAAAAGGAGGAGAAGGAGGAGGAGAAGAAGAAGAAGAATTGCGAAGAAGAAGAGGAATTGCGAAGAAGAAGAAGAATTACGATGAAGAAGTGCGAAGAAGAAGAATTGTAAAACAGAAGAATTGTAAAGAAGAAGAAAATTGGCAAGGAGAATTGCGAAGAAAGAAGAAGAAGAATTGGAAAGAAGAAGAATGCAAAGAAGAAGAAGGAAGAAGAATGCAAAGAAGAAGAATGCAAAGAAGAAGAAGAAGAAGAAGAAGAAGAAGAAGAAGAAGAAGAGAAAAGAAGAAGAAGAAGAAGAAGAAGAAAGAAGAAAGAAGAAGAAGAAGAAAGAAAGAATTGCAAGGAAGAAGAAGAAATTGCGAAGAGAGAAGAAGGAGAATTTGCGAGGAAGAACAAGAACACCAAACTAGAACACCAACAAGAAACAACAAGAAGAACAAGAACAAAAGAACAAGAACAAGAAAACTGATCTCCCCACCCCCCACCTCCCACCCTCCCCCCCCCCACCCCCCCCCCCACCCCACGAAAAAGTGGTCCAGAGCTTGAAACAGCTCAATGCTAATGACCAGCTTCTTTCCTGAACGACTTTCTATCCCCCCCCCCTCACCTCCTAACCTCCCCCCCCCCACTTCTCCCCCCCCCCCCGCTGGACCTCCTTCCCCCTACGACCCCCCCATCCCTCCCGCCTCCTGCTGATTGACACAGTTATCAAACACGTCCTTTCTTGTAGGTATTCCTTAATGTCTTGGGGGAGGAAGTCAATGCCCCCTACATCGTGTGACTGTCAAGATGCACATTGGTTCTGTTTGAGGCCAGAAGCCTTAGAGATGGTGTTGGATGGTGTTGATGTCCGCGCTTGGTCAAGATGCTATTAGGGGGATTGACAGGACTGGTGTAGAGAATGGGTTTAGGTTTACTAGTTGTCTTGTTCAAATCACGCCTGTAATGTTGCTGCAGATGCCGTGTGTGAGGGGTGTGGTGTGGTGTGGTGTGTAGTGTGCAGTGTTTGTGTGTAAGTGTGTCAAGTCAGGTCAAGTCAAGTCAAGTTTTTAAAATTTCCAGATGGTACATTGAATAAGCGATGCATTTGCTTTTTTTATTTTTTATTTCATCAAGCCATCTATGTAGGAACAAAAAAACAACTTGATTAATATTATTTAACTACATTATTACCTTAATCAAGAATAATAATAATAATAATAATAATAATAATAACAATAATAAATAATTAAAACTAAGTCCAAAAGAAAAATAGAAACAGGAAAAAAAAAAAAAAGAAAAAAAAAAACAACACCCCCC
>CM054152.1:12503182-12548182 GCA_028751875.1 Rapana venosa
TGTACTATGTGAGTATGTGTGTGGTGTGTTTGTACAGTATGTGTGTTGTATGTATGTGTATGTGTGTGTTTTTGTGTGTGGTGAGTAGAATTGCAACCGATGTCTTTTTGTTTATTGCTTTGTCTATTTCCGATGATGTTGATGTTAATGTAGTGTGGCCAGTGTTGAAGGACAATGATGGTGAACGCTTACCACACGCACCGCCAATTGCCATAACACATGCAACATGCACACACAAACAAACACAAAACACCACTACATACACATGCATACTGACACACACACACATCACACACACATGCCACAATTCATTACACACACGCACACACACGCGAGACACACATACCACACCAACACACACACACAAATCACACACAACATGGAACAATGGCCATAATCTGTAGGCGAGGAAGAGATGCAGGCCAAAGAAGCAGACAGAAGGGACGGAAAGATACAGACAGACAGAGAAAGACAAACGCAGGCCAGGACAGAAAAAAAAAGAAGGGAAAGGACATGGACAAAACACGAAAGAGGAGAGAGAGAGAGAGAGATAGAAGAGAGGAGAGAGAGAGGGAGAGGAGGAGATAGAGAGAGGAGGGAGAGAGGAAAGGAGAGAGAGAGAGACAACGAACAATGACCAAATTCTTTTATTTCGAAGATAATGATAAGCACCCATGTGCTTTTTTTTTTTACATCCAATCCCCGCCCTTGGGGATATATATATATATATATATATATATATATATATATATTTTAATATATATATTATATATATATACATACCTACATCACATTACATCTCTCTCTCTTCTCTCTCTCTCTTCTCTCTCTCTCTAATATATATATATATATATATATATTATCTTTATCTATATATATATAATATATATATATATATGCATGTAGAGGAGAGAAGAGAAAGTCTTTGGATTGATATTCTATATTTAGAAAGGTGACAGACAAGTCTTAATATACTTTTTATATTGGCTCTGAGAAAGAGTGAGTGAGTGAGTGAGAGAGTGAAGTGATTTGAAGAGTGAGAGAGAGAGATTGATAATCTTTATTTAAAATGTGACAGTCAAGTATTAATGTAATTTTCACTATGGATCTGTTTGTGATGTGAGAGAGAGAGAGAAGCTAGAGAGGAGAGCTAAGAGTGAGACGAGACAGGCGACAGACAGACAGACAGACAGATAGAGACAGAAAGAAAGAGACAGAAGATTAACAGACAGTCGGGCAGACAGAAAGACAGAAGGACCAGAAGATAGACAGACCAACAGACAGTTTCATTTTATTGTTTCTTTTCAGGCATGACAGACAGAACCGACCAGAAAAAGCGATAGAGACAGAGAGAAAGGAGAAAGACAGCAACTAGACAAAGCCAGAGATAAACGTGTTTTAGACTTCTTCATAGTTCTAACACTAGACAGCAAACCATTGCTCTGTCTGTTCTGTGAGCGAAAATCCGTTTCGCTTGCGTTCAAACACCTTGACAAACCAGGACGCACATCCGACAACGATGTAGTGAGAAAATGTATCCTTCGGAGGTCTTTCTGGGGAAAATAAAAGAAGAGAGAGAGGCGACAGGGAGAATGGATCATTAAGGCGGAATGTAGACAGAAGGAAGTGAAGCAGAAAAGCAGCAAGGCGGAAAACAAGAGAGGGATAGGAAAAGTCGGGACGTCTATCACCAGAATGTCCAGAAGGTGGGGGGATGCTATTTATGTATGTCAGGCCCCGGTATCCACGGGGGTTGGAGGGGGGGAGGGGGAGGGGAGGGGGGAAGGAGACTGTGAACGAAATAGGCTGGGCGTAGTGGACAGGCAAAAACCAAGCAGACAGGCAGAGAGACAAGACAAAGAAGAACAGGGAATAAAAGAGGACACGGAAACAGGAACGAGTGAGTGAGAGAGAGAGGAGAGAGAGACGGACACAGACAGAGAGACAGTGAGAGACACACAGAGACAGAAGCTAGGAGACCAGAGCAGAGAGAGAGAGAGACGAGAGATGAGGAGGAAGAGAGAGAGAGTCGAGAGAGATGAGAGAGGAGAGCCAGGCTACAGAACAGACAGGAGACAGAGAGACAGGGAGAGAGAAACACACGATACAGAGATAGAGACAGAGAGGCAGACGGACAGAGAGCGTGACACACAGATACAGAGATAGAGACTGAGAGACAGAGAGAGGACACACAGATACAGTGATAGAAACTGAAGAGACAGAAGGGACACACACACACACACACACACAGATACAGAGCTATCGACAGAGAGAGAGAGACAGACAGAGAGACAGAGAGAGACACACCAGATTACAGAGATTAGAGAAAGAGACACAGGAGGACAGGACAGACAGAGACAGAGCGAGACAGCAGATAGTAGACACATGAGAGAGAAAAAGAGAGTGCGACAGGCAGGAGGCAGGTAGGCACTACTGACAGAATTCTTCTTTAACACACACACACACAACCCCATTAAACACACACACAACACCTAAACACTCACACAAACACAACACAAACACACCACACAAACACAAAAACGAACTCTCTCTGTAAAATCAGGATCAGGGAAGGAAACCACGCACTGTCACTCAAGATCACACCATTTGCACAGTAAGCCCTGAGGTCTAGACTTATATGAATTATTCTCGCATTTGTCTGTGACCCCTCCCCCCCCCCCCCCCCCCCCATCCCACCACCACAATACACCACGCACACAACTGAATTCTTTCATTGTACAAAGTAATGCAAAACCAAAACAACCCACTTAAACACAACAACACCCCCCAAAAAAAAAACAACACAGAAAAAACCCCAACCAACGCGAAAGTAGGAAAAAACTTGCACAAGTCATAATAAATAAAAACCCAACCAAAAACTCTGCAAACAGAGAAAAAGCAGGCTACCATGCAATAACAAGACGTCAGAGTACAGAAAACTCACACACATACAACAACACACCACACACACGACACACACGCACGCTACACACATTGCACAACAGATCAAACGACTATCTCACTCTCTCCTCATTCACACACACACACACCACCACGCCCGCACCGGCACATACACATACATTCCTTATATGCAAATACATACATACATGCAGCACGTATACATACATATCACACCACACAACACATGCACGCATACACACACACTCATATGCACGCACTCACACACACACACACACACACCACCACACACACACACACACACCTCATTAACCGATAAGATTACTTTTTGGTGGAAGGACGTTAAAACTGAAGAAACTAACTAACGACTCTCTATGTTAATTCGAATCAGGGAAGACTACCAACACACTGTCACCAGAAACACAGTGTATCAGTAAGACCTCGTGGTCTAGCTTAATGGGAATATTTCCACGCACATGCTGTGACACAACACACAACACTACACACACCCTCACGAAGCAAAGACTATCTCACTCTCTCACTCATTCACACACCACCACTGTGCAGATGATTCCTTGTTGAAAAACAAAGCAAAACAAAATACAACAAAAACAACACACACACACAACAAACAATCCAAACTACGACTGAACTAGAATAAACTGCACAAAGTCATAATAAATAAAAACCCAAACGCCAAAACAAAACTCTGCAAACAGAGAAAGGAGGCTCTACCATGCAACTAAACAAAGGACTGTTCAAAGTACAGAACAACAACACACACACACACACCACACACACACACACAGAGCGAGAGAAGAGAGAGAGGAGAGGAGATGGAGACGAGAGGAGAGATGAGAGAGAGTGAGAGAGAGATGAGAGGATAGAGAGAGAGAGAGAGAGTAGCATGAGACAATAATTAACTAACACTCGGATGAATTTTCCACCGATAATTATAACAAAAATCAACGCCCTAAAGAAGATTCTCAATAAGGTTCTTTTTGTTTTTTTTCACCCTTGGTCAACACACCATTTCAAACTTATTCACATATACTCACTATTCTTTATCAACAATCGCAGATGAAAACAGAAGTCTTCATAAACAGAAACTTCAAACCTGTAGAAATGAAATAAACAAACTCACAGTCAGCCAGAGAAAGACTTTGCCAAAAATCACACAAGGTCTTCCTAACAAAAAACCACACGATATGTTTCATTGCGCTGGTTTCTTCTGTTCAATTGAACGCGCATATAATCAACGACGGGACACGACGAGCGCTGTATATTTAACGTCTGGAGGAATCAGGCCCCAAAGTAGCGAATGCGCAAGGATTGCTGAGTTCATTTTTCATTTTACCGCAGGCGCAAGCGCGGGCATGCACGCGCTTCGCGGCCTCTGACGTCAGACGCAGCACCTTTTTTTTTTTTCTTTCCTCCGCAGCAGAAGAGCGGATCAGGCACAGAGAAGTCTGAGGGTGGAGACGTGGGATTCGTGTTGTTTGTTTGTTTGTCTCATTATCTATCTATCTGTTGTCTGTCTGTGGGTTTGTCTGTCTGTCTGTCTGTCTGTCTGTTGTCTATCTATCTATCTAACTATCTATCTATCTATCTATCTATCTCTTTCTTTATTTCGAGGAAAATGGAATATGCACTCATTTTCTTTTCTTCTTTTTTTTTTTTTTTCATCTAGTCCTGTGTGTATGCAGTTGGTAAATGTTGTCATCTGTTCCAACCGCATGACATGCCCTACTCTTTCGAGAAAAGTGGAACGGGTTTAAGGTGTGCGCGCAAGACGTTCTGTGTGCGTTTGCCACGGGACCTCGGTTATAGTCTCGTGGGAAGGATGAGCCAAACAACTACTCCAGTTTTGGGACAAGGATTTATCAAGCAGTCAGTGCCTTAGGGGGACTTCACTCTAGTATCATTTCGGCACTTTTTCTTTCTGTTTTCTTCCTTCTACTCTTGCAGTTATACCGCATGCATACACAAATTCTTTTTATTACACAGCACTATCTTTTTTAAAGACTAGTCACTCACTGTGATTTGCTCAAATTCGGTAGTTTGATTTTTTTTTTTCTTTAGATAATCACCTGTTCTCCTCAGTCATTGTCTCGTTTGCTAGTTCTAACCACAATATGCATCCGCGCGTCATCACTGTAAGACACAAGCAATCATTATTGGTGATTATTTCAACTTTAACGTGGACTACCTTGTCTTACTCTTGTCCTCAATCCAAAACAAGTACAAAGTTGCATTTATTTTTTATTTTAAAAATTATGTGAAAAACAGGACGGCTTGTCTCCACCAGGACGAGCAATGCTGTAGAAGATACTTATGACCTCGGAAGCTTGGGATGGAGTGTAGCCGTATGGAGCCCAGCAGAAGAAAATGCGTAAGGTATTATAGGAGTGTATGTCTAATTTTTATGATGATGGAGATATTGAATCGTATGAATCTGACCACCAAACTCATTTTCTTCATTTCTTTGTCATACGTTTTTGATGATGGATTCCTCATCTCCACCTTCACCTTATACTAGGTCCACTGACCGTGGGGCACTAAAGATGATTTTGTTGCCAGCTTCTCACTCCGGGTTCTCTGGCTCTTTTCACGTCGACCATGATGACTACAACAGGGACTATGAATACAGATTTTTCTCTAAAAGGAAATTAAACCGTGTGTTATACAAGTGAACTAGCCTTTAATTCTAAAAGTAGATGATAGCGTTTGTTTTACAAAGTGAACTGTGCCTTTAATTCTCAAAGTAGATTAAGCCTTTAATTATGACAGTGATTTGAACTATTCATCATAAATAAAAGTAAGAAACCTTATCATTAAAGAAAATCATACCTTTGCTCTAAAAGCAAAGGGATTAAATCGTTTTAAACCAAATTTGGTTCCTGGCCATGTTAGTATCTCTGTGGACTCCGTCGCAATAGCTGAGCTATTCACAACAAACAAACAATCACGTTTTGTGACAACTAAAACCAGTTTATCTAGAAGACAGAATAAAACGATTTCTGTTTATTCTGGTGGTTCCTTCTGTTGCCCCACGGTTGTACTAGACTAGGTACTTGTTTCTGGTGAAAGGGGGGACTGACTTTACCTTGCTTTATGTGTGGTGTCACTTCATGCTACTTTTCAGCTTGCATTGGCAAATCACGTGATTGGACAAACAGCCACAACACTTTAGGTTCTGTAGATACCTCACTTCATTTTGCAATGAACGTTCCATTCTTTTGCTCATGAAATAGGTTTAAATCCACCCCCCCACCCACTCAAAAAAAACAAAGCCAGTTTGAAACAGCAATCACCTTACATGTAAGGATTGTGTCGACTGTTGGATGGGGTAGGATGGATTTTAAAGATTATGCAACCAGCTTCCTCCACTCTCTCAGCTTCCGCAATAATATATCTCATTCACTTCTAAGCCTGTCCACTCCCTCTGTTGGTCTTCCTATCTTTTTTTTTCTCTCAGTCTGCCTTTCGTCTCCCGCCTTGTACTGTTCCTGTAGGACAGTCTTGGCCAGTCGAGTTGGGGTAGGGATGCCTGGTGGTCAGAAATACCATTGCGCTCGCAATCTGACGACCCGGGTTCGATTCCGTTCAAGGGGATATTTTCCTCTGGAGTCACATCAGTGCAAACTCCGCGCTCCCACAAAAGTCACTTCGGATGAGACTTATAAACCGAGAGGGTCCCGTGTGCAACGCACTCAGACACTTCTTGCGCTCAGTTAAATCCTGTTCCGCTGTTTTCATAATAAAGTTCTAGCCATTGTGTGCCGGTGGGAAAGATGACCGAATTCACAAATCGCACACACAGGGGACTATATGTACACAAAGCCATAAATGATTATTCCATTATCTTCGATATAAAAGAATAAAATTGACACAAAATATTTTAAGTTGTTGTGTGATGTGTCAGTTACCATTTTAATTTGCGTTTGTTGTTGTTGTTGCTGTTGTTTTTGGTTGTTTGTGTGTGTGGTGTTGGGTGGCGTTGGGGGTGGGGTGGGTGGTACTGAACTTTCGGGGATCTCTTATATGGCGCGATGGTGATTTCAGTTGGTTTTTTAACCTTCCTGGTTAGTGATGTGATCTCTGTATTAAACTACCAAGAACTTTCTGAAAGCCTATCTCAAATGCCCTGTACTTCTTTCATAGTTTTAAAGCGCAAAACAACAACCAATATGAGAGTGAAAGAACTATGACAATTCGAGTAAAAAGACGTTACCCACTATGACGGCGATAAAGACGTTACAATAAAGATGTAAAAGACGTTACAATTACACAAAAAAAAAAGAGGCGAAATTACGTTACTTAAAAAGAGGGCGAAAGACGTTACAATGAGATGTGAACGAGTTACAATTACAAAATGAGGTTAAAAGAGATACAATAAATTATGAGAGAAAGACGTTGCAATATGAAGCCGTAAGAGTTACAAAAATGAGTTGAAAGACATTAAAATATGAGGTAACAGACGTTAAACTTATGATGTGATGACTTTACAATAAGGAGGGGAAAGGAGTTACAATAATAAACACACGCAAAATGAAGTGAAAGACTAAACAAAATATTATGAAAAACGTTATAATGAGGATGAATAGACACTACAATATGAAGTGAAGGCCGTAAAAAATTTAGCGTGGAAAGACGTACACATCAATGTGAAAAGACCTTACACGTTACAATTAATGTGAAAGGACGTTCGGTATAGACGTGATAAAGATGTTACGATATGCGTAAGGCGTTACAATAGAGCGGTAAGCGCTAAAATATTGAGGTGAAAGACGCTAAAATATGAGGAGAAAGATGATACAATAAGTGAAGATGTAACCAACATACAAGCCGTTACAATAATTATGACGTGAAGGACGGTTACATAAGACATGAAAGACCTTACAATATGACCGTGAAAGACGTTATGAAGGGAAAGACGTTACAATATGACGCGAAAGGACGTACAATATGAGGTGAAAAGACCTTATAATATCACGCGAAAGACGTTACACTATACTCTTTATTGATTTGTATTGTATTGCTCTGTTTACGTGGAAAAGCTTTAATTGTATTGTTACTGATTTCTATTGCATTGTTTTGTTTTGTTGTGTTTGTTTTGTTTTATTTAGTTTTGCTTTTGTGATGCAAACAGTAGTTTGAGCAGTAGGCTTGGGCTCCACCTCCGCCAAAGCAACAACACGAATAACCGAAGCCAATATAGATCACTCTTGTTGCACAGTCCACTACAGTTTTCGAAATTAGAATATTAATTAGAAAATTACGGAAATTAGAATTTCTAATTACATAAACTTGAGTGAAGTGCAGGGAATACTGTATATTCAAATTGTGTGTTCTATTTCCCTTTCAATCCACCATTTATTCGTTTGATTTGCCCATTCTTTTTTACATATATACCAAGAAATGCAGTGGTTTAGATATTATAAGAAATATGCACTAGATCAAGAAAGAATTTTATATTGACTTCTCAGTAAATCATAAGGCGTTCTGAAGTCATATATTTTTCAATCTGTAAGACAATACTGTTCATTTGTTATATTATATATATATATATATATATATATATATATATATATATTATATATATATATATGTTATGTTTATTATATATAATATATATATTATAAATAATATACTTATGGTTTTTGTGTGCGTGTAAGGAGAGAAAGAGAGATTAGAGAGAGATGCGGGGTGTAATAATAGGTACTTTGGTATGATGCGGGTGTGTCTAAAAATTACCATGTAGTGAATAGACATTAACAAAACAAAACAAAAACAAAAACAAAAACTAGAGTTTTTCATACTGGCAAATGCATCATTTGATTTATATAGTACGATGAGCGGGGGGGGGGAGGAGTGGGGTGGTCTGAGGGGGGTTTACAGCGCTCTTATCATGACTTCTATCTTGTTGCCGTGCGGATTCTTTACACTTGCGCTAACTAGCTTATGCTCATTTTTTTTTGGTTCTGATCCACAAGACAGTACCAGCCATTACTCATGCCTAATTTAAAAGTATAGAGAAAACACTGTTGGGCTCGAACAACTAGGATTCAAACTGGAACTGAGCATTCTGCAAGGGTACATTTTCATCTCGACACTAGCCAAACTGTCTGATCTGAAAGCATGTTTACGTCAACAGTCAAAGTTTGAAAAAGTCTTAATTTGTTGTAAATAAGATCTTAAGCGGCGCGACTTAAGTCCAAATCCTGTATACATATAATCATAATATAATAACAAGAATAATAATAGATAATAGTAAATAATAATAACTGATTAATAAAAATAATAATAATGAGCATGAGGAATGATATCGATAACAACAGCCAAGTCCGCAGTTCTTTAGCTATGATTTCATCAACAATCTCTCTTAATGCAATAATTCCGACAACAACAAACAACAACAGCACAATAATAATAGTAACAACAAACAATAATAATAATAATAATAATAATAAAATATAATAATAATAAATGATAATAATAATAAAGTTAATATTATAATAATAACGATAACAACAACAATAATAATCAATAATAATTATTATCATTATTAATAATAATTAATTATTATAGACGATGATTAATGATTGAAGAAGAAGAAGAAGAAGAAGAAGTGAAGAAGAAGATGAAGAAGAGAAGATGAATAGCAATAATGATGATGAGGAGGAGGAGGACTACGCGACAACGAGAAATGTGATGATGACGACGGACGATGTCGACGACGATGAATATGACGGCGAATCGATGAAACCGGCCGGTAACGATCACGACGATAATGATGAAAACAGCAACAAAACCAAGGAAGTCATTCAGGACGTTTTAGATCAAACGAGAGCAAAATTGGCGCAATATGCAAACGCAAGGAGTCTCCAATGTCTTCATTACCAACACTAACGCTACCCCCCCCCCCCCTCTCTCTCTCTCTCTCTCTCTCTCACTTCTCTCTCTTCTGTGTCCTCCTCTCTCTCTATACTTCATTCTCTCTCTCTCTTCTCCCATCTCGCTCCTCTCTCTCTCTCGCTCTCTCTCTCTCTCTCTCTTCTCTCTGCTCTCTCTCTCTCTCTGTTTGGAGGACAACCGAAAGAATTGCAATAACCACGTATGTATATTCAAACCCAGACATTCTTTATGGCAACTACCGACCACTTTTAAGCGGCTGTAATTTTGTCCTCCAAAGTTATAAGTGGACACGCCAGTCGGTTTCCTTATAGGATTTGCAAAATATTATGCTTAAAAAATCTGCTTTAGAATTATTTGGTCCTGGAACGAAATGGTATACCTTTCTTTTGTAATGATATAAAAAGGGCTCTTGGCTAGATTCTAAGGTATTCAATGGTTTAGTGATCGCCTTAAGTAAACCTGGCGATTTATCTTGTCATACAAGATTTCAACAAGGATAACATGCTTTATACATACTTGTGGTCCATTTGTGTTCAAAAGATTGCCTCCAAAACGCAGAGGAGGAGCTGCTGTTTCGGAAATTGGCATTCATTTGATTATTTTAGTGGAGATGCCTTGCCCACAGCACACCCCCAACACTCTTCTCGGCCAAGTGGGCAATAAGGAAGTCAGCGTTGGTGATGTTCTCCAAGGCAAATAGCCCAGGTGCAGCGTGTACAGTATGCTTAACAGTATAAATTAAAGTTGTAAAAGTTGTGTTGTTGTTTGCATGTTTGTTGGTTTAGTTTGTGGGCTGGTTTTGGGGTTGTTTTTATTGTTGTTGGGAAAAGATAGGATTTTTTTGTTTATTGTTTTGTTTTGTTTGGGTGGTGGTGGTGGTGATGGTGATGATGATGATGATGATGGTCGGTAGGTGGTGGTGTGGTTAGGTTGTTGTTTATGGTGGTGGTGTTTGCTTGGTTTATTTTAATTTATTTTGGTTTATTGATGTTTGGTGTTGTTGTTGGCTGTGGTATTATTGATGGCTTACCAACACGGTACCCGACCAGATAAAAACTAATGGGGGAAAAAACCACCTTGCATCAGGTTCTCATTTGAGACCACCATGTTTAGTTGAAGAACAGACTATAGTTTCCCTGATCTTTTCGTGGGAGTCTTTAAGTCTGTCATTTGGTTTTGAACGTAGGGCTAGTGGTTAGAGCGTGTGACTCTTTCCCTTGTGGATTCATGAAGTCGAGGTTTCGAAATTCGGCAGTACCGTACTGTCTATGGCATTACAAGGGTGCGAATTTTTTTTTTTTTTTTACATTTTCTCGGGTCTACTATTTAATAATGCCGACTACCAGTGCCTTTATTCCTTCGTGTACATGCGCATCACACCACCACTCCTCCGCAGTACCGTCGACCGTGGGGCCCCACTGAAGATTTTACAACAGCTTCCTCCACTCTCCACGGCCCTTTGCTTTCCGTAGCAAATGATCCACACAGGCCCGTCCACTCTCATGCGCATGCAGGAGATCAAATATTGAACGTCAGGGATACCAGGGATCCACCCAGTTTTTCGATGGGTTACAGAAACTATAAAAATGACCCAGCATGCGCCTTTACTGGAGAGGGGATGGGCCTCCGCCAGGCTCAACTGCCCAAGAGACAGGGAACTGAAACACTTCAGTGTAGTCAGTGCCCCCAACCACTCCTCACGAAGTTGAGGGAGAGGGGGGGGGAGGGGGGGGGGAGAGAGCGAGAGTGGCGGAGAGAGAGGAGGGGAGAGAGAGAGAGGGTGGGGGGGGAGAGGGGAGGGAGAGAGAGAGAGAAGATGAGAGAGGGAGGGAGAGAGAGATGAGAGAGAGATGGAGAGAGAGATGGAGAGGGGAGAGATGGAGAGAGTGAAAGATGGGCAGAAGAGAGGGGAGAGAGGGTGAGAGGGAGAGAGAGACGGGAGAGAGGGAGGGAGAGAGAGGAGGGGGGGAGGATGAGAGAGAGGGAAAGAGAGAGGGTAGAGAGAAGAGAGGAGGGGGAGAGGGGGAGAGAAAGAGAGAGGGGGGGAACGCGAGATAGAGCGAGAGTGAGGGAGAGAGAGAGGGGATAGAGAGAGAGGGGAAGGGAAAGAGAGAGAGGGGAGGGAGGAGAGAGAGAGCGACAAGAGAAAGGGTTAGAGAAAGAAGAGAGAAATGACAATGACAAAGTCTTTTTATTTCGAGGATAATTCTAAACATCCATGTGTTTTTTTACATAGTTCATTTCGCCTTAGGGATTATATGAGAGAGAGGGGGGAGTGAGAGAGAAAGAGGAGAGACGAGAGAGTAATGAGAGAGCGAGAGAGAGTGAGAGAGGGAGAGGAGAGAGAAGAGAGATGAGGGGGTCGAGTGAGAGAGAGAGTAAGAGAAAGAGCGAGTGAAGTGAGAGAGAGTAGAGAGAGAGAGCGAGAGAGAGAGAGAGAGTGTGGAGAGAGAGAGAGGAGTGAGAGAGAAGAGAGAGCGAGAGATGAGAGAGAGAGGAAGTGACAGAGAACAGAGTAAGAGATGAGATGAGAGAGTGAGAGTAAGAGAGGGAGTGAGTGAGAGAGGGAGAATAAGAGTAAGAGAGAGAGAGGGAGGAGATTGTTTATTTAATTTATTTATTCTATTCTTTTATATCGAGGAGGCTGGACTAAGCATCGTGCGTGCTTTTTTACATCAGTCCCGTGTGTATGCGGTTTTGTCAATTTTGTCAATTGGAGTGAGAGAGAGAGAGAGTAAGAGTGAGAGAGAGAGTGAGAGAGAAGACACACACAGAGACAGGAGAGAACAGAGAGAGAGACAGAGGACAGAGCCTTAGCGATGGGCAGAGGCAAAAAACAAGAACAAAAACAAATTTTAAAAACCCAGACAAACACATGAAATCAACGTCTGTATTTGCGTGGTTTTGTTGCATCTCACGTCCTTGGATTACTTGGTATGTTTTTGTTATAGATGGTAGATTTGTACCATTTTTAAAAAATTGCCGGATCAAGGACATTATGTGCGCGCACTCGTGAACGTGCACGTGCTTGCTTCAATTGGTGTGATCGTGACAAGAAAGTGTGGTGTGTGTGTGTGCGGGGGAAGGGGGGGAGGTGTGTATGTGTATTGTGTTGTGTTGTTTTTCTGTGGTGTGTGTGTGGGGGGGGGGGGGGGGTGCGCGCGTGTGGGAGATGGAGGGTGTGTATGTTTGTTGTGTTGGTGGTTGGGTTGTTTTGTTTTGTGTGTGTATGTGTGTGTGTGTTTTCGCGCCGTGTTTTATTTTATTTTTTATATCGAGGATAATGGAATAAGCACTCATGTGCTTTTTTTGTACATCCCAATCCCCGTGTGTATGCGGTTTTGTAATTTTGTTTCATCTGTTTTCCACGGCAACAATGGCCTACTCTCCGAAAAGCGGAACAGAATTTAACGAGTGCGCAAGATGTTTGGTGCGTTCGAACCACGGGGCTCGGTTTATAGTCTCTCGAAAGACTTTGACATTACAGTTCGAGTTTTTTGTCAAACTGGGAAGAAGGGTGAAGGTGGGAAAGGAACCCAGAACCTCACGGTTTATTGTTGGCAGGCGAAACGTCTTAACCATGCCTGCACCCTTCCCTCTCTCTCTGTGTGCACGCGAGCGAGAGTGTGTAAGTTTTTTTTTTATATAGAAGCAAATACACCGAGTATTGGAGAGATTAAAGAAGGAGGGACATGGCGATCAAAAATAAACTTTAAAGAAAAAGTAGGAGGAAAAATAAGCAGTTTTAAAAAAACTTTTATTCGCACCCGGAAATATTGTGCTATGGGGCTGAGGTCTATTCGCTGTTCAGCTATGAGGAACTGACAAAATTTTTGCATTATTAACCAGTTATTGTCACAATGTTTCCCACGTGATTTTCATCATCCGTTATTGTGATTCTGTGCTATAATGAGATAAACCCCGATGGCCTAAAGAAACTAAATAAAATCTTTATTGAGCAGTACATTATCGAAAAAAGACATTGACAATGACAAAAACTTTTTATTTCGAGGGATAATGAAACGGCACTCATGTGCTTTTTACAAACCAGTCCCGCCCGTAGGGTACATCTACATTTAAATCCCAACACTATCTACATCTCACAGGTAGATAGAAACCAAGGGGAAATAGCCCTCTTTTCAAAACATGGCCCCCCCCCCCCCCCCCCCAACAAAAACCAAAACTGAAAACAAACAATAAACACCACAAAAAAAAAAGAGAAACCTAACAACATCCCCCCACCCCACCCCCCAAAACCCCCCAACCAAAAAAACAAACAAGGAGAAAGAAAAACCACAAATCAAACAAAAGACGGAAAAAGAAAAAAAAGAGAAAAACAAACAACACAAACATACCAAGAAAAAATCAACATCAACCAAACTATAAAAAAGTCAAAAGATAAACATCCACCCTTTGTCAAAATGGTACATTACTTGTTACATAAACATAAGATATTGATATGGACATCATTTAAAACTTAAGTTACAGGCGGACAGCCCTATAAAGTATTGAAAATATTAAAATATGAATCTTCGTCAGGAAAACTATAACTTAAGCAAAACGATAAGAGGTGAGATATCAGAGACAGAGACAGCGAGACAGAACAGTGTGTCGTGTGTGTGTATTTTCAGAATTATATCCAAATATATACATGTCCCAAACAAGTACACGATCACATCAAACCACTCATTCTTGATGTATACTCGTTCAAATTATATGTCATGATAATGAAAATAAACCGATTACCCCATACCATTCACATAATAAAACAAAGAAACAAAACAAAAAGAAGATATCTAAACCTGTACAGTCATTGAGAGAGAGAAGAATGTGTTTCAAGTGTGTGTGTGTGTGTGGTTGTGTGTGTGTGTGTTTTAGGGATAATATAATTTGATAGTACTCACATGCACCGATAACATCAAGAGAGTGAGAGAGAGAGAGATGAGAGAGAGTCGGCAGAGAGAGGAGAGAGAGAGAGAGAGAGGAGAGAGGTGGAGAGCGAGCGAGAGATCTCGAGAGATTTAAAGTATGTACACACCACCACCTACCACATTATAAGGGGTTAAACGAGATCAATCGTAAGAAAAAATATTTCCTTGTTAGAAGCTTATTGATTAGGAAAAAGGGTGAGAAACAATTATCCTTCGGGTTTATTGTATGTAACTCATTTCTCGTATCTTGAGTCATTCCTGAGACAGTGGTCTATCTCTCTCTCATTAGTGTGTAGGTATGGCTTTTAATTTTATTATCTGATATATCCTAATGGCGGCGAGCTGGATGTAAAAAAAAAAAAAAAAAAGCACTCTGTTGTATATTCATGTCCTCGAAATAAAATAATTTTGTTTGATTGGATTTTGAGTTGATTTCTGTCTGTATCTCTGTAGGTCTGTCTGTTCTGTCTGTCTCTTCACTCTCTCTCTCTTTCTCCTCTCCTCTCTCTCATCTTCTTATCTCTCTCTCTCCCTCTTTTGGGGGTTGTTGTTTGTTTAGGGGAGGGGGGTGTTGGGAGGGGGAGTGTTTTTGTGGGGGGGGGGGGGTTCTAGTTAATTGGTTTGTTTCTTCATTTGTTTTTTCGATTTCTTGAGTTTTCCTAATTGAATGGGGAGTTTGAGGAAATAATTCATGTTATTTGAATGTTCTTGTTTGTTAATTAATTGATTTAATTCATGCGTGTTTTCAATTTTCCCCCATGAGGGCCCCTGGTTGTAATGACAGCTCTGGCTTATCCAAATTACCTCAATAAAATATTTTCGACGTTCGAGTTGAGTTTCGAGTTCTCTCTGTTGTCTCTCCCTGTTGTCTGTTCTACCTGTGTCTGTCTCTCTCTGTGTCTGTCCATATCTCTCTGTCCTTGTCTGTCTGGCTGTCTGTCTGTCGCTCTCTATCTCTCTCTTCTCTCTCTCTCTTCTCTCTCTCTCTCTCTCTCTGGCATTTTGTTTGTCTCATTCTTTCTCTTCTGTCGTTCTATATTAGTTTTTCTTAAAAAACCTGTGTCTTCAGGTACTCATTTTCTTCGTCCAGTGTTTGATGATACCAATTTTGAAGAATGTTTGATGTTCAATACTGTTCTTTCCTTCATTATTTCTATTATTATTTTTTAGATTCTACTTTTTTTTTTATTGGGGGGGGGGGGGGGAGGGGGGGGGGGGAGGGGATGGGGCGTGGTTGTTGTTGTTGGAGTTGGGGTTGTTTAGTGTTTTGGGGGGACTTTTGCTTTTTCTTTTTTTGTTGATTTTTTTCTATTGGGGGGGTTGGGGGGGGGGGGGGGGTGAGGGGGGGGAGTGGAGGGTTAAATTGAATGCTATTTTGCTATATGTTGAAATGTTTTTCCTAGGAGACCGGTTTTCTTGAAGATCTTTGAATATGTATTGTTGTTTGGTTGTAGTCGGGGGTGGTTGTTTTTGGTTGATATTCGTAAATTTTCCTGGACTGGCTGTTATTTTTTGTTATATTGTTCGTACATTTTCCTTGACTGGCTGTTACTTTTTGGTTTTTTATGTTTGTAAATTTTCCTGGACTGGCTGTTATTTTTTTGTTATATTGTTCGTACTATGTGAGTATGTGTGTGGTGTGTTTGTACAGTATGTGTGTTGTATGTATGTGTATGTGTGTGTTTTTGTGTGTGGTGAGTAGAATTGCAACCGATGTCTTTTTGTTTATTGCTTTGTCTATTTCCGATGATGTTGATGTTAATGTAGTGTGGCCAGTGTTGAAGGACAATGATGGTGAACGCTTACCACACGCACCGCCAATTGCCATAACACATGCAACATGCACACACAAACAAACACAAAACACCACTACATACACATGCATACTGACACACACACACATCACACACACATGCCACAATTCATTACACACACGCACACACACGCGAGACACACATACCACACCAACACACACACACAAATCACACACAACATGGAACAATGGCCATAATCTGTAGGCGAGGAAGAGATGCAGGCCAAAGAAGCAGACAGAAGGGACGGAAAGATACAGACAGACAGAGAAAGACAAACGCAGGCCAGGACAGAAAAAAAAAGAAGGGAAAGGACATGGACAAAACACGAAAGAGGAGAGAGAGAGAGAGAGATAGAAGAGAGGAGAGAGAGAGGGAGAGGAGGAGATAGAGAGAGGAGGGAGAGAGGAAAGGAGAGAGAGAGAGACAACGAACAATGACCAAATTCTTTTATTTCGAAGATAATGATAAGCACCCATGTGCTTTTTTTTTTTACATCCAATCCCCGCCCTTGGGGATATATATATATATATATATATATATATATATATATATTTTAATATATATATTATATATATATACATACCTACATCACATTACATCTCTCTCTCTTCTCTCTCTCTCTTCTCTCTCTCTCTAATATATATATATATATATATATATTATCTTTATCTATATATATATAATATATATATATATATGCATGTAGAGGAGAGAAGAGAAAGTCTTTGGATTGATATTCTATATTTAGAAAGGTGACAGACAAGTCTTAATATACTTTTTATATTGGCTCTGAGAAAGAGTGAGTGAGTGAGTGAGAGAGTGAAGTGATTTGAAGAGTGAGAGAGAGAGATTGATAATCTTTATTTAAAATGTGACAGTCAAGTATTAATGTAATTTTCACTATGGATCTGTTTGTGATGTGAGAGAGAGAGAGAAGCTAGAGAGGAGAGCTAAGAGTGAGACGAGACAGGCGACAGACAGACAGACAGACAGATAGAGACAGAAAGAAAGAGACAGAAGATTAACAGACAGTCGGGCAGACAGAAAGACAGAAGGACCAGAAGATAGACAGACCAACAGACAGTTTCATTTTATTGTTTCTTTTCAGGCATGACAGACAGAACCGACCAGAAAAAGCGATAGAGACAGAGAGAAAGGAGAAAGACAGCAACTAGACAAAGCCAGAGATAAACGTGTTTTAGACTTCTTCATAGTTCTAACACTAGACAGCAAACCATTGCTCTGTCTGTTCTGTGAGCGAAAATCCGTTTCGCTTGCGTTCAAACACCTTGACAAACCAGGACGCACATCCGACAACGATGTAGTGAGAAAATGTATCCTTCGGAGGTCTTTCTGGGGAAAATAAAAGAAGAGAGAGAGGCGACAGGGAGAATGGATCATTAAGGCGGAATGTAGACAGAAGGAAGTGAAGCAGAAAAGCAGCAAGGCGGAAAACAAGAGAGGGATAGGAAAAGTCGGGACGTCTATCACCAGAATGTCCAGAAGGTGGGGGGATGCTATTTATGTATGTCAGGCCCCGGTATCCACGGGGGTTGGAGGGGGGGAGGGGGAGGGGAGGGGGGAAGGAGACTGTGAACGAAATAGGCTGGGCGTAGTGGACAGGCAAAAACCAAGCAGACAGGCAGAGAGACAAGACAAAGAAGAACAGGGAATAAAAGAGGACACGGAAACAGGAACGAGTGAGTGAGAGAGAGAGGAGAGAGAGACGGACACAGACAGAGAGACAGTGAGAGACACACAGAGACAGAAGCTAGGAGACCAGAGCAGAGAGAGAGAGAGACGAGAGATGAGGAGGAAGAGAGAGAGAGTCGAGAGAGATGAGAGAGGAGAGCCAGGCTACAGAACAGACAGGAGACAGAGAGACAGGGAGAGAGAAACACACGATACAGAGATAGAGACAGAGAGGCAGACGGACAGAGAGCGTGACACACAGATACAGAGATAGAGACTGAGAGACAGAGAGAGGACACACAGATACAGTGATAGAAACTGAAGAGACAGAAGGGACACACACACACACACACACACAGATACAGAGCTATCGACAGAGAGAGAGAGACAGACAGAGAGACAGAGAGAGACACACCAGATTACAGAGATTAGAGAAAGAGACACAGGAGGACAGGACAGACAGAGACAGAGCGAGACAGCAGATAGTAGACACATGAGAGAGAAAAAGAGAGTGCGACAGGCAGGAGGCAGGTAGGCACTACTGACAGAATTCTTCTTTAACACACACACACACAACCCCATTAAACACACACACAACACCTAAACACTCACACAAACACAACACAAACACACCACACAAACACAAAAACGAACTCTCTCTGTAAAATCAGGATCAGGGAAGGAAACCACGCACTGTCACTCAAGATCACACCATTTGCACAGTAAGCCCTGAGGTCTAGACTTATATGAATTATTCTCGCATTTGTCTGTGACCCCTCCCCCCCCCCCCCCCCCCCCATCCCACCACCACAATACACCACGCACACAACTGAATTCTTTCATTGTACAAAGTAATGCAAAACCAAAACAACCCACTTAAACACAACAACACCCCCCAAAAAAAAAACAACACAGAAAAAACCCCAACCAACGCGAAAGTAGGAAAAAACTTGCACAAGTCATAATAAATAAAAACCCAACCAAAAACTCTGCAAACAGAGAAAAAGCAGGCTACCATGCAATAACAAGACGTCAGAGTACAGAAAACTCACACACATACAACAACACACCACACACACGACACACACGCACGCTACACACATTGCACAACAGATCAAACGACTATCTCACTCTCTCCTCATTCACACACACACACACCACCACGCCCGCACCGGCACATACGTAGCTATTAGGGCCCTTTTAAAATCACCCTAAGTCATGGCGTACATTTGAATTTTTTAACTCTGCTGATTGTTATTGGTTGTATTTATAGGTGTGTTGAATGCAAGCGCTTTGATTTCTTTTTGCAAGATAAAGCGCTATATAAATTCCATTTTTTATTATTGTTATTAAGAATTCGTTTGATTTGTTTATTGATTTGTGTTGATTTATAACTCATTGTCTTACTGCGGTTCTGAAACTAAAGACTTGGATGTTAGCAGCGACTGACACGATTTCAGTACAGCTTTGTGCATAGAAGTTTTCTTTTCAGGAGTTGATACATAAACGTTCAGCGGAGAGGGGATAGCTCAGTGGTCAGAGCACTCGTTTCCCCCAGCTAAGGTTATGCAGCTTTGGGAGCGTGGTTACCGAGTGGATGGGTGCCCGTTTTGCGCGCCTTGGCATCGGCACATTTCCCCAGTTCCCCCAGCTGTAAATGAGTACCTGCCCTCTTTAGGGCCGGGAAGGTAAAAGCAGCGAGGAGAGGAGGATGGGCGCCGCCTAAAATATGCTGGCTTCTAGAGGAATGAGGTCTCGGCATATCGCTCCTCAACGACCGGATAGGATATGGGAACCGTTTCCCTTTTTACTTTAAACTTATAGAAAATGCTCTTGTCAAATGGAAAGCAATAGATATCCACGTCAAAGAACTGTGCCGTGATATGTGTAAGATACTTGTGTAAAATTGCTGATCATCGAAGAGTGCAGGCTCCCTTTAACCTTGTAGGATCTTTTTTTGGGGATAAAGATATTAAAGGAAAGAAATTAGGCCACAGAAATGCGTACTTACTTACACAAATTACGGTTTTTGGGCATGTTTTATAAAAATCAAAGAGTTAAAAATGTAAAAGTGTGTATTGCTGTTTTCAGGCAAAAACTAAAGACACACAAACACTGACTGATTTATCACAGGTAATGATGGAACAGTTCGATAAAATCTAGTGATAGACAGAACATACTGATTAGCTTTCATGACGTCAAGCCGTAGTTAAAGCTTTACATAAACACACATTCCAAAAACAAATACTGGCTGAATTCAGACTGGGGTTTGTCAGAAAGAAATGTCCATAAGATAGATACCCCACGTGGAGATGCTAGAGCCTGTGGATATAAATAGCGGGGGCAATTGTGTTTTGTGTTTTCTTTTTTTCTCTTTTCAGAAGGAGTTGTTAGTCTCTCTTCCCTCTCTTCTTCCTCTCTCTCTCTCTCTCTCTCTCTCTCTCTTCTCTCTCTCTCCCATCTCTCTCTCTCTCCCTCTCTTTCTCTCCCTCTCTCTCTCCCTTTCTCTCTCTCTCTCCCTCTCTCTCTCTCTTCTCCTCTCTCTCTCTCTCTCTCTTCTCTCTCTCTCTCTCTCTCTCTCTCTCCCCTCCTTCTCTCTCTCCCTCTGTGTACAATTTTCCTTATGGATCTCTCTGCTTGAGCTGTCTATGTCCAAAGATGTATTGAGAACAATATTATATGCATAAATATTTTTTTCTCACTGTATCAGGGAAATATTTCGTTTTGGTATTTTATAGCTTTGATGATTTCTCTCTCCCCCCCCCCTCCTCTCTCTCTCTCTCCTCTCTCCTCTATCTCTCTCTCTCTCTTTTTCTACCTCTTCTCCCCCCCCCCTCTCTCCTGTTGTATCTCTCTGACACTTTTTTTAAATTTACATATGACTCAAAGAAACATTGGTGTATTTGTCATATATCATCCATAAAGCTCCATAAAATTAGGGTGATCATAATTATTTTGTTTATGATGATGGTGTGAGAGGGTTGATGATAGGGGTTTATGACATGATGTTATAGGGGTGATGTTATGAAATTATTATGATTAACTTTGCTTATATTTTTGACTGTTTACGTTCTTTTTTCTTTTCTTTTCAGGCTGGATGTAAAAAGTTTGACTTATTCTATTCCCCTCAGAAATAAAAGTCGTTATCGTTATCGTTATCTCTCTCTCTCCCTCTCTCCCCCTCTCTCTCCCCCCTCTCTTTTCTCTCTCTCCCTCTCTCTCTCTGTCCTCTCTCTCCCTCTCTCTCTCTCTCTCCTTCTTTTTTCTTCTCTGTTTCTCTCTCTCTCTCTCTTCTCCCTCCTCTCTCTCTCTCTCTCTGTCTTTTCTCTCTCTCTCTCCCCTTTTTCCCCTCTCTCTCTCTCTCTCTCTCTCTCCTCTCTCTCTTTTCTCTCTCTCTTCTCTCTGAACGGTGACCAAAATTTTACAAAACTGTAGACACACAGAGACTGGATTTTAAAAAAAACCAGCACACGAGTACTTATCCCTTTATCCTCGATATAAAAGAAATGAAATAAAATAAATAAATCTCTCTCTTGACGTAATGCTTATGATTAAAGAACATGGAATATGCAGAGCCTTGGGGGAAAAATCAGTAATCTTCCACATGCACGGAAGAGTCGAGTGGTTAAAACCGTTCCACCTCAATCCCAGGGTCCATGAAGTCGGGGGTTCGAATCTCGGCGGCGTCAGGTGACATAAGGGTGGTGGATTTTAACGATCTCCCAGGTCAACTTCAAGTGAAGACCTGCCTGTGCCTTAATTCCCTTGGTGTATGTACACAGGTAGAAGATCAATTTTGCACGTTAAATATCCTGTAATCCTTGTCAGCGTTCGGTGGGTCACAGAAACACGAACATACCCAGCATACATCCTGGAAGTCGTGGAGGGCAAAAACGGTCGCATACGCAAAATGTCACCTTTGGTGAACCTGGGGAAGCTCTAGCCGAAAAACGCAAAAAAACCCAACCCCACAGTGGAATGATGACTGACTCCAGCAACTGATGTTACCTATTTCTCAGAATCATATGATACCCTTCTGAACATCCACGTATTTTTAACTCGAATTGCTCCCTTTCTTGGTACTCAGATCTTAAAGAGTAATAGTAAAACAGGTTTTGCCCGTCGTATTCGACGATGGCCTACAAAACAGCAGAGGAGGCAGCTGCTGTTTCGGAAATTGGGCAGAAATTTGATTATAGTGGATATGCCTTGCCCCACAGTCCCACCCCCACTCTCTCGGCCAAGAGGGTATAAGGACAGTCAGTGTTGGAGATGTTCCCCAAAAGGGCCCAACTAGCCCCAGGCTGCAGCACGTAAGGACTGTGCGAGTCAAGCCTCCTAGTTAGAGAGTCACAGTCGATCACTAAAGCTAAGCTGTAAAGTGGAATTCCATGAGGGGGAAAAGAAAGCCATGATCATACAGCCTCTCACTTTGCGTTGCCCCAGCGTCAATGGTTTAGTCAAGAGGGTGATAAAGTCCAGGCGCTGAAGGCAAACCCACATGCTTAGTTTTAACCATATTCATGTTTAAAAAGAATAAACATCACAATTTTTGAAAACGCTGATTTATGATCTAATTCAAATGCTTGATTGAAAAAAAAAGAATTAGAAGATGAGCACATCATATTTCTTGGAGTATTTTATATTCCAAGTATTTATGCAGAATTATCAACACGTATCTCTTTGAATCTCGAGGGAAGAAAATAAATCTATAAAATTAATGCACTTACTGAAATTCAGAATACACTAAAAAATCTTAAAATAGATTTGATTTCATCGGGCGACAATTCTAAACCATTTCTATGCGGTTCGCCGTTATTCAAACTTGCCGAAGCTCCTCATTTAGCAAGAGAACAAGAGAACCCACTATCTTATTCCAACGGGTGTGTGTGTTGGGGGGAGGGGGGGGGGATGAGATAATAATAATAATAATAATAATATATGGAATTTATATAGCGCCGAATCTTGTAAAACAAACAAATCGAAGCGCTTGCACTCATATCATTTACGCGCATGCAACTTTCCTCAAATATAATAAAGAACATATTTCAAATTTATGCAGTGTATGTACACCAAAAAACACCCCACACACACACAAAACACACCCCACAAACCACCACACACACACACCCACACACCCCGCGAACCACTTAAGAGATAAAGGATGCTGTTGAAAGAGTAGAGACGGATTGAGGGAAAGTGTCAGGTGGGAAAATAAGTGTGTTTTGAGGCTGATTTGAAGGTTTTCAAGTGAGGTTTTTGGCGAAGTGAAAGAGGGAGGTCATTCCACGTGGACGGACCAGAAACAGAAAAAGATCGACAGCCAACAGTGGTAAGTTTGAATCGGGTGTTCGAAAGCACAAAAGTTCTGCGGTGAACGAAGGGAAACGGGACGGGTGTCAAGTGAAGACAGTTCAGAGATAAGAAGGTGCAGATTTGTGGAGACATTTATCCTCCAGTCTTTGTGAGACTGGCAGCCAGTGAAGAGATCGCAGAAGAGAGTGATGTGTTCGGATTTTTTTCTTTTAGGACCAGTCGAGCTGCAGAGTTTTGTATGCGTTGAAGAGAGTGGATGGATGATGCTGTAGGCAGCCAAAAGAGAAATTTCAGTAGTCTAAACGTGAAAGAATGAGAGATGTGGCGAGCTTGGAAGTTGCATCAGTGGACAGATACTTGCGAATCGCGCTTATGCGCCGTAGTTGATTTGTAGCAAGATGGCAGGTCTGGGTGATGAATTTTTTCATAGAGAGTGTGTTGTCAAGAACTACACCTAGATTTCTTCACAGAGTTGGACAAAGGAACTGACGCATGCCGAATTTATATTGATGTTGTTGTGATGGAGGAAAGTTTATGTTGGGTCCCTATGAGCATGGCTTCGGTTTTATCGGCATTAAGTTGTAACTTGTTCTGGTCATTCCCGTTTTGAATGTCTTGAAGGCAGTAGGACTTTTTTGTCAGGAGGGAAAGGGAAGTTTTCAAAAGTATCATGCACTGAAGCTGAGTGTCATCAGCATAGAAATGATGATCAATATGGTGGTTGTTTATTATATTGAGAGTGGAGCAGTGTAGAGAGTAAAGAGAACGGGGCCCAGGACTGATCCCTGTGGACTCCACATTCCATTTTTACAGATTTTGATTTTAATTTTGTTTACAATAACTTTCTGGAAATCTGTCTGTGAGGTATGAAGTAAAACCAGGGGTGGGGCGGTTTCCATTATACCAACGTTATTTTGGAGGCGAGAAAGAAGAATTGAGTGATCTATAGTGTCGAAGGCTGCAGATAAGTCAAGAAGAGTTGAGGAGGGAGATTTTTCCTGCATCAGAAGCAAGTAGAAGTGTATCTAAAGTATGGACTAGGTGGTTTCGGTGCTGTGGTTGGGGCGGATAGGCAGATGAAAGGGGGAAGGAGATCATTGGAATGAAGGTGACTGTTGAGCTGTTTTGAGAACAACTTTTTCTAGTACTTTAGGACAAAGGGTAAGTTTGAGACAGGTCTATAATTCTTCAGAATGTTGGGATCGAGGTTGTGCTTTTTCAGTAGAGGTGTGACTAAATTTCGGTTTTTAAAAGGCTTGTGGAAAATGTCCCGACAGAAGAGATGGGTTTACTATTTTAGTGATAATGGTACAAGTTGTGGAAGGGATTTTTGAGAAAAAAGGAGCAGGTATGGGATCGAGGGCGCATGATTTTTATGTCATTCCTTCAGAATTGTCATGATTTTTTTTTTCACTTGTGGAACAGAAGGAAAAGAAGGAGTGCCAGTGAATGGGGTCAGGAGGTGCAGGTGGAAATGAGTCTGATCCAGTCTGGAGCGTATGTTGTGGACTTTGTCTGAAAAGAAGGCAGAAAGTAGATGGAAGTTCAGACAGGCTGTGGGTGGTAGGCAGAGGGGTTGTTTTTGCAGACCCAAGGAGATTTGAGGTGAGGGAAAAAAAAAAAGATTTTATGGATGTAGCGCAGAGAATTTGGGAAGAGTAGTATTTGTCTTTGCTGAATGAATTAAGAGTTTGACTTTGTTTATTGTTTTCGGAAAAAGTGTTTTTGATTTCGGTTTTTGATTTCCGCCACTGCCGTTCTAGTTGCCGGCGTTTGCGCTTCGCTATCAGGATGTCTTGGGTATACATGGCGCACAGGGTCTGTCAGGTAGGAGATGGTCAGTAGGAGGTGCTGCTCATCAAGCAATTGGCGGAGAACAGTGTTATAGTATTCAGAGAGGTCAGTGTGGTCAGAGGTTTGTGAAAAACGTTCGGAAGTTGTGAAGGAAAGTATGAATGTCTAAAGGGCCCTTTAAAATTGCGAGAGTAACATATTTCTTCTTTCTGACAGGTTTTGTGATGTTTGAGGTGGAAAAAGAATGGTGGAATGATCAGAATGCAGTTGTCAGTGACGAACAAGATGTAACAAGAATTAATGAGCATTATTATCAGCCGTCTAAAATTGCCAATCTGTGCGTTTTGTTTTACCGTTGGGAAAAGAATGGTTGACAGGAAGAAAGACGTTTGACATCTGGAGAGATGGTTGTCGAATGGAAGTTAAAGTCCGAGAATTATTAAGTTTAGTAGGAGGGGGCAGTATTTGGGCGAGGTGACTGGAATTCTTGATGAAAAAAGAAGATGTAGGTTTTTTTAGGCTAGGAGGTGGACGGTAAAAAGGCAACAGAAGTAATAGGTGGCCAGGGAGGTTGAGGTTGGGTTTCGCAAACTCAAAAGAGTCGTGTGGGATGGAAGGTTGGCGGGAAAGGAAAGAGTGGTTTTAATGTGTTTTGAAAATATGGCAATCCACCTTCTCGAGGAGTCTGGGAAAGAAATAGTTTATAAACCCGGAGGAGTCAGGTGTTTTATTTGGGCTCTGGCCGTGGTTTAAGCCAAGTTCGGTGAGGAAGGTAAGTCAAGTTTTTTCAGAGATGAAGTCAAAATGTAGTCGGCTTTTCATTTGGACCAGACAGACTGCACATTTTGAACACAAACTTGAAGGAGATTGAAGGAGGTGGAGAGGTTTAGAAGAAGTGGTGAGTTTGACAAGCAAGAGGGAAGAGGACGAAGGCGATGGTGAGATGCGGCTAGCGGAAAAGAATGACAAGAGTTTGGATGGAAAATCAGGAGTAGAAGATGGTGAAAGAAACGTGCTAATCGGGATTCGGCTGTTTGAAAACACATCATGATATACTTTATCATCTCAGAAAAAAAAAACATCAGAGTCGCAAACAACGAACAGTGAAAGCTGAAGGGGCGGGTGGGGCGGCAGCATGGGGAAGAAGCGTTGTCAGGGGTAACAGAAGTGACGTCAGAGGTGAGGGGGGAGACACGGGAGAGGGAAGCCCACCACTGGCGATGACGTCGGCCTGCCCGTGTTCCCGTCTGGCTTTGCGGCGATGAATGCCTAAGTTTGTTATTTGCTGCTTAATCTGAGGAGAAAGCATGTACTGTTTTTGACAAAATTCAGGTGCGAGCATAGCTCTATAGTCCGTGGCTCTCAATGTCATGGTAGCAGCACAACACACACTAGATTTGCCAGATAGCCAGTGGTTAGAGCGTTGTGTCCACCATTTGGCGGCCTGGGATCAAGCCGGGTTCCAGCTACCAAACAGAGACAGCCGTTTGATGGGAATTTCCCCCTGGAGTTAACATCAGTGCTGGCTCCACTCCCCCTAAAGTCCTTTGGATGAGGCTATAAACCTCCCCTGTGGGAATGCCTAGGGATCTTACAGTATAAATAGCATCCCCACCTTCTGGAAATTCTGTGCTAGAAATTTCCTCTTTTCTATCACTCTCTTTGTTTCTGCCTTGTTCCCTTTTTTCCCCCTGTCACCCCTTTCTTTGTCTATTTCTTGCCCTTTTGGTATCCTGCCTTTTTCCCCAGAAAGACTTAAAAGATAACAATTATCTCTTATGCCGAAGTCGGATGTGGTGGGCCTGACTTGTCAGCCGCTTAACGGCAGCGTGATGCATTTTCGCTCATATAACGGACAACAATAGTTGCTGTCTGAGCATTCGACAAAGATGAAGAAGAAGAAGACTATAAACTGAACTCCTGTGAGTAAATGCGGACATCTTACGCACACGTTAAAAAACCCCGCTGTGCCTTTCAGAAGAGTAGGCATTTCGAGCCTGTAGGAACGGATGGACTTTTTTTCCCTCCTTTAAACGCATTCACCCATGTGTCTTGTTTAGACACCATTTATTTGGGTTAAAAAAAAAATTATTTCGAGGATAATGGAATGAGCATTGTGTGAGCAGGGCGCAGCACAACAAAACAGATATTCAACCTCAGAATACTATGTGAGCGGTACCTTCAACATCAACAAGACCTATACCACGTATTTATCGATTTTAAGAAGGCATTTGACAGGGTGTGGCATGCAGCTTTGTGGGCAACCATGAACTTGTACAGCATCAATGCAAACCTGATCAGAGTCATCAAAACAGCTGTACAGCGAGGCCCACCAGTGCAGTGTACTAAACAAAACATTGGAGAATGGTTTCGAACAACAGTTGGAGTAAGGCAGGGCTGTCTACTCTCACCACTCTTTTCAACATTTCCTTGGAGATTCATGGCTGATGCACTGGAAATCATGAAGGATCAGTCAGCATTGGTGGCAGAACGATCACAAACCTCCGCTTCGCAGATGACATTGATGGAATAGCAGGATCAGAAAAGAGCTTGCCAGCCTAACAGAACACTTGGATAGGCCTCCAAAACATACGGCATGGAAATCAGTGCAGAGAAGACCAAACTGATGACTAATAAAACCAACGGCATTAGCACTGATATCAGGGTTAATGCCAGAAGCTGGAAACGTTCAAGTTCAAGTACCTGGGAGCCATTGTATCCGACCAGGGATCCAAGCCAGAAGTAGTATGCAGGATGCACAGACAATAACAGCTTTGTCAAAACTAAACACCATTGGAGAGTAAGAATATTTTCACTATCTCAAGATCAGACTAATGCGCTCCTTGTCATATCCATAATTCTGTATGCCTGTGAATCATGGACCCTGACTGCAGATTTGGGAGAAGAGTACAGGCAGTGGGGTTTAGATGCTTCGGAGACTCCTTGGCATCTCCTACCAAAGACCACATAAGCAACGAAAGCGTGCATAACAGAATCCAGCAAACCCTTGGGGCCCTATGAGAACCTTCTAACGTCGTGAAAAAGCGTAAACTTAAGTGGTATGGGCATGTCACAAAAATCCCAAGGAATTACAAAGACAGTTTTGCAAGGCACTGTCCAAGGAGGAAGAAGAAGAGGCAGACCAAGGAAGAGCTGGGAGGATAACATCAGTGAATGGACAGGCCTAGAACTCAACAAAACCCTGAGAAAGGCAGAACAGAGAGAAGAATGGAGGGAACTGGTTGCTGAGTCTTTGAGGGTGCCCCCACGGTCGTCAGACTACGGGACAGATAGATAGATAGATAGATAGATAGGAATGAGCATTTATGTGGATTTTTTTTCATCCAGTCCTTTTTAAAAATTCTTTTTCTTTTATATTCTTTTATATTGAAGATAATGGAATAAGCACTTGTGTGGTTTTTTGGATCCTTTCCCCGTGTGTTTAGTTTTGTAAATTTTGTCTTTGTTTCCCCGGCAACAAGGGCCCTTTCTCTTCAAAAAGCGGAAGGGTTTTTTTTAACGTGTGCCCCAAGATGTTCTGCGTGGTTCGAAGGGCCCTGGTTTATGTCTCTCGGGGGATTTTGGGGGAGTGGGTTCCCTGGTTAACCCCGGGGAAATATCCCTTGAACGGGAATACCCGCCCCCGTGAGTATGATTTTTTGTCAATTTTGTCCTCCCGTTCTCAAACCACCCCCAGAAAGGAAATGCTGTTTATTGGCAAAAAACTATCGCATACAAAAAAGTCCCATCGGGTGAACCTCGGAGCTCAAACCGGGGAAGGAAAAACAAAAAACGAAAATAAAAATAAATAAAAAAAAATATATTATTAAATATATAATATATATATAAATTATATTATAATATATATAATTATATTAAAATTTATATATATATATTTTAATTTTATTGTCATTTGACGGTTTGTCTTGCAACTTTTAAATGATTTACGGGACTGATTTTAAACCCAACAGGGAAATAAAAAAAACATAGAAAACCCTAAAAAAAGAAAAAAAAGTTTTTTAAGTTCTGTCCCTTGTTTTTTTCGGCTGTCTACGTTTTTCTGTCTGTTGCCTGTCTGGTCTGTCTGTGTTTGTCTGTGTCTCTTCTGTATCTATGTCTGTCTTTGTCTGTCTGTGTGTGTTGTGTGTGGGGGTGTGTGTGGTCTGTCTGTCTGCTGTCGTCTGTCTCTCTCTCTCTCTCTCTCCCCTTCTCTCTTCTCTCTCTCTTCTCTCTCTTCTCTCTCTCGGGGTCTGGCTGTCCGTCTGTCTTGTCTTTCTGTCTCTTTTCTCGTGTATGTGTGGGGTGTAATGCGTGGGTGTGTTCGCGCGCGCACGCAGCCGTGGGTGGGGGTTTGCTTTTTTGGCGTGCTAAATAATAAGTTTTTTGTTTTTCTATCAAGGGTTTTTTTAAAACTTGTGTTTTCCCCAAAAATGGCGTGTGTGTGTGGTTGGTGATATGTTTTTTTTTTTAAAGTTATTTTGGGGTGTTTTAACCAAATATAAAATGTCGCTTTTTTTGTTTTTCTTTTAGTTTAGATACATATATGCTGTCAGGCTGTAAATCCCCTTCGGGGGTGTTTAAAGTGTTTTTGACTTTGAATTGATTTTGACTTCTCTGTGTTGTCTGTCTGTTTTTTCTGCCTACCGTCCTTTATATGCTGTCTTTTCCCTTCTCTCTTTCTCTCTCTCTCTCTCTCTCTCTCTCTCTTCTTCTCTCCTCCTCTCTCTTTTTTTTTTCTCTCTCTCTCTCTTCTCTCTCTCTTACTCTTTTCCCCCCTCTCCTCTTCACATGCCAGTGTGCAGGCAGTTAAAGGGGTTCGGGTTACAAATCTGATTCAGAGGACAAATCTTTTGTGAGGTGCCATGGCTAGCTATTTATGAAATGATGCTTTAGTGTTTTGGTTTAACCCCATTTATTTGTTATGACATAAACGTGTTTCATGAATGGAAAATGTAATCCCTATTTTTTTCATACAGCACTCTGTTTTCATTGCATTAAAATAAGATGACAATATTATATATTCAGGAGGGACAGTTTTTAGTGAGGTAAATGTTTTTGAAAGCAATAGTTTGTGAAGGATGTCAGCTATTAGGGCCGTGCCCCTTTATGTTTGTATGGTTTTATATCGTGTGTGTTTACATTGTCAGGTATAACGTATTTTACTTTGGTTCATGGTGGTTTGAGTGTGTTTGATACTGTGTTTGAGCTAGGATTTGCTTTAATGTAGAGGAGCAACAGGTGGAGTGTAGGAGCACCTGCATTTCTTAGCCATGGGACTGCCGTGTCAACCCGTGATAATTGCAAAAAGCACGTTTGTATTTTTGTGTAGTTTTTTTTTTTTTTAAGCCTGGCTCTTTGGAAAAAGGGAAAATGCCCTATTGTCATGTTAAAGGTGTCCTCGTTGTTGAAAAACTTTTCTACACTCGTTGTTATTCATTAATTCATTTTTTTATTTTTAAAATTAGATAGAAAAAAATTTTTTTAAAATCATCAATAGTTTACAAAAAAATAATAATAAAAATGTATGGAAATTTTTTGCGTGAATCTTGTAAAGTAAACAAATAAATCACCAAGCAAATGATACTCGTCTTCATTTAGTTTCCCACTTACATTTTTTTTTTCCCCCGGTATATGTTATGTTTTTGTAAAAAAATTTTTTGTTTGACTTAATGGCAATAAAGTTTTCTGATTTGTTTGATTCAAAGCTACAAACACAAAAAATACAACCCCTTGCATATAAGACTGGAGATGTTGTTATGGAATGGGCTGTTGGGAAGGGATGGGCTGAAGGGGAGAGGGGAGAGCGAAGGAGGTGTTTGCAGAAGCCATTGTGAGGGAGAAAGTGTTCCTACTTTCACTGGTTCGTGTGGGGGCGGGATAGTCATGGTCAGGCATCGCTTTCCCCCAAATTAAGGTTTGGCATTCGGTGGTTACCAAGGATGGGTGACTGTTTGTGCGCCCTTTGGGTTCAGTACAGTCCCCAATTCCCCCCTTGTAAAAATGTACCCTTCCCTTTAAGGGTCGGGAAGTAAAAACGGGGAGAGGAGATGGAACCCCCGTCCCCATACGTGGCCCTGGAGAAAACTGAGGTCTGGATCTTTTTTGCCCTGACGTACAGGTAATGGGAGACCTTGGCTTTTTACCCGGCTGTCTGGTAAGACTTCATGTTGTGTCAGAATGGGTGAGAAGAGTGAGGGCCCCGCGCTGAAACCCAGGCAGCACACCGCACGCAAAGCTTGCAGCCAGGCACGTTTGCAATTTTTGTACACTTACCCGGGACGTGAAAGTGAACACCAAACACACCACACACCGTGGCGTATGGGCGCGAGAGCACACATTCAAACACACAGGCATATACCCACTCAAACCTGCACGCCATACAGCACTACCTCTTGTGCTTCATTGAGTCCTGGGATTTGTTTAAACATTTAGGTCATGTATAAAAACTAACTGTGACGGGGAAAGTTGACTTGGAAACGACATCAGCACAATTTGTGTTTGAAATAACTTGGCGAAATGTGGGAGAGTAAATGGCACTGGCCGCATAACATGGGACTGTGTAAGGTGTGTAAATGCTATAAAGTGGTTCTCTGGTTTCTGAGATAGAGAGTCCTCTTTTCAAGGGTTATAGAAAACCTTTACATTCTTTTAATCCAGCCCATGTCCTGACCAAAGGTTATAATGGCATTCAAGAGCTCTATGATTCAAAGAAAAGAAATTAAAAAAGAATATGACTGGGGAAAAACCTAAATCAGTATACATGCACCTTGTTGATTTCAAACCATCTTTCAACGTAATACCAAATAAATCAAACTCATCAATACACACAGTATACTTATTCAACAAGAGACATCCTCCTTAGCCGATTCAAACAATGAACATTAACACAAGTATATATTGATTATGGGTACATCAACTGGATATGGCGAAATTGAGTGGAGACAGCAGGAAGCTCACAGAGAGAGAGACAGAGACAGACAGACAGACAGAGAGCAATGAACAATGAGGAAAGTCCATGCCTAAGGCGAAGCCACACATTAATTGGGGCAAGCAGTCACAATGAGGTCACACAGAGCTTGTAGATCATGCAGGGCACAGACCCTGGTCTCCCTGTGTAGTGAGGTTGGAATGTGTGAAAAAGATCGTAAAATCTCTCATTCTTTCTGCTACAGAGAAAGACCTTGACCCACTGCAATTTGCATACAGGTCTCGAAGGGGTGTCGAAGATGCCAAACTATTCATTTTGAACAAGTTGTATAGCCACTTGGAAACACCTGACTCTCATGCCAGAATATTGTTCGCTGACTTTAGTTCAGCTTTCAATACAATGCAGCCTCACGTTCTGGTTAACAAAATAATTTCAAAATTTGACGTAGACAATAACTTGTTTGTTGGCTGATTGAATTTTTAACCAACAGACCACAGCGTGTTTTGGCCAACAAAATATCTTCTTCGGTTAGATTTTACCTGCACTGGTTCTCCGCAGGGTTGCGTCCTCTCACACTTCTGTACATTCTATACACAGATGATTGCAGAAGCAACTATGGAAATTCCTTTCTGGTAAAGTTCGCAGACGATAGTGCTCTGTTATCCTCTTTATCCGGATCAGTCTTAGACCACGGTCCAGCCCTCACCGAGTTCGTACACTGGTGTGACGAGGCCTATCTGGAGCTAAATGTTTCTAAAACTAAAGACCTGCCTATCGACTTCAGAAGATCAGGGCATACTCCTAAGAATATTATTATCCATAATCAAGGGGTTTTGAAAACGTTTTGAACTATAAGTTTCTGGGAACTGTTTTTGACCACAAGTTAAACTGGGACGTTAACACTGACGCTATTGTCAAAAAGGGACAACAACGTCTGTATTTTTGAGGAAACTGAACTCATTTTTTTGTAGACAAAAAATTCCTTTCCTTGTTTTACAAGTCTTACATAGAGAGTGTTCTAAGTTTTGCTTTCATTTTCTGGTACATAACCTTAGTGTTAAAAACAAGAATGGCCTGCAGAGAATTGTAAGATCTGCTCAAAAATAATTGGAAAAGAACAAAGAGATCTCATGTCGGTTTTGCAATCAGCAGCTTGTACGCAAAGCCACAGCCATTTTGGCTGATCCTTCCCATGCTTTGTTTCCAGAATTTCAAATGTTGCCTTCGGAACGCCGTTTTCAGTGTCCCATCAGCAAAACTAACAGAAAAAGAAATTCTTTTGTGCCAGTAAGCATTCGAATTCTGAATTCACAATGATGTTGACTACCTAGTTTTTACATTTCTCTGAATTATCTGCTGATTGTCATTGTTACGAGTGTAGTCAATACATAATTGTGTGTGTGTGTGTGTGTGTGTGGGTGGGTGCGTGGGTGTTTGAAATAAGTCTGTGTTCTAGTCAACTGTCTTAAAACATTGAATTCATATATTGGTGTATGGTGTGGGTGTGCGTGGGCGTGTTGGCAACACCGTACGTGTGTGTGTACGTGCTGCGTTATATGCGTGCGTAAAAATAAGTTTTTATGTCTTCTAGTCAATGGGTTTAAAATTGTGTTCACAATTGATGTGTGTGCGTGCGGGGCGTTTGCGTGTGTGTGCGCATGCGTGCGTGTGTGTGGTGTGTGTGTGTGTGTTCGTGACATTTTATTTGAAAACCAATATGAAATATAGCTTTTGTGTCTTTGAATATTTGATGTGTATCAATCTGCCTGTCAGTATTGTAATTGCCCTTCATGGGATGATTAAAGTGTTTTTGACTTGACTTGACCTTTTGAAGCCTGACAACTTCACACCTTCTTCAGAAACCCTGTTGTTCTGGTTTTGTTTGATCAGCCAGCAAGTAAAACAGAGATCGTTCTGGTGGCAGGTGTGTGTACTCCAGCACAATGTCATCAGAATCACACAGCCCAACATCTCCACTATCCGAGTGTTGGACAGTTACTGTGTGCAATGTTTGGTTTCTGTTTCTATTCCTCAGTTACCTCTGAACTGAACTGTCAGTCAACTAGTTGACATAATCTTGTACTGAATCTACACCAAAAAGATCTGTGGCAGTGCTTGTCAGAGGTTTCCTTACTGTCGATGTCAGGTGGTTGAGGAGATACACTAGTGTTACTGTCAAAGGTTAGGCCCAAACATGACACGCCTGACATGTCTTCATTCTGCACTGTGTTGTGTGTCAAGGTGTACTGTGTACCTCTGTCTGTATTGTGTTGTTTCTCACTTACAGTATCAGTGAAAGTGTGGCGCTTTGACAACATCATTCACACACTTACTGCGAGTTTTCCCTTTCCAGTCTCTTTTGCCTCATTCTTTCCTGATCACATAGTAATTGGTTTGGGGCTTTTTTTCCCTGAAGTACTGAACCTGTGTACTTGGGTTCAGCATGGCCTCCGCCATGTTTGTTGACACTGTAGAGTCCACAGGCTGTAGGCCAAGTATCACCACCCTGTCCTGGCCCTCACCAGAGAGTTTCCAACTCCGAACAGAGCTGCAGGTTACCAGGGCAGTCAAGACAGACTCCACACAGCAGCTGGCAGTCCAGTTATTGGCATAATGACAGCCTAAGGACGGTTTCTCTTCACAGCTGATGATTCAAAGTGCTCCTTGTCGGTTTGCTCCTCCTCACGTGACTCCCCACATCCCCCCCGAGAGCGAGAGAGAGAGAGAGAGAGAGAGAGAGAGAGAGAGAGAGCGCACTTTGCATTTTTATTGCTTCGTTTCCTTTTGGTTGTTAACTTCGCGTTGTTTGATATTCACTTCATTCTGTAATTGCCGTACTTGGGTTTGACCTGTCTGGCACTGCATGTTCCCCCCACGCTGACTCTAAAAGACATCACGCCCACTCCCTGTCACACTTCCTGCAAGTCATGGCTAATTCATGCACATCTATACATGTCATGCACTTTCCTCTTTGTTGGTTTTTTTCTCCCTGTCTGTTTTGTATGAACTCTAGACAAGAGACGATACCGTATTAGAACATTAACATTCAGTGATACAGTACAATTCTATTACGTATGTGTGTGACGCACAACACCCACGCCAAGCGATGATGGGTATTGTTCCATCAGCCTTCTGACGTGAAACAAAAACAATACACCACACATTGCCTTCTACTTTCTTTTCCATTTGCCTGACCACCCCTGCCGTCCCTTGTTATGACTAACTGTGTGAAACTGGATAGATGGATGGATGGATGGATGGATGGATGGTTGAATGGATGGATGCATGACTGGATGGATGCATGGCTGGATGGATAGATGAATGGATGGATGGATGAATAAATGTATGTGTATGTATGTTTGGATGGATGGATGTATGGATAAATGTATATGTATGTATGTTTGGATGGATAGATGGATGGATAAATGTATGTGCGATCATGAGTGCTTATTCCATTGTCCTCGATTAAAAAAAAAAAAAGAGCGCTTTGATTTGTTGCTTTACAAGATTCAGCGCTATATAAATTCCATACATTATTATTATTATTATTATTATTATTATTATTATTATTATGTATGTTTGGATGGATAGATGAATGGATGGATGGATGGATAAATTATGTGTATGTATGTTTGGATGGATAGATGCATGGATGGATGGATGGATAAATGTATGTGTATGTATGTTTGGATGGATAGATGAATGGATGGATGGATGGGTAAATGTATGTGTATGTATGTTTGGATGAATGGATTAATTATGGATGAATATGTAATTATGGATGGACAAATGTGTGTATGTGTGTATGGATGGGTGTGTGGATGGATGGATGGCTGGATGGATGGCTGGATGGCTGCGGTGGGTGGTGGATGGATGGATAAACTGTCTGAAATTGGATTGATGGATGGGTAGGTGGATGGATGGATGGATAAACTGTGTGATATTGGGGGATGGATGGATGGATAAACTGTGAAATTAATTGGATGGATGGATGGATGGATGGATAAACTGTGTGAAATGTATGTATGGATGTATTGATGTACGGATGTAAGTATGTATATATGCATGCATGCATATACGTACGTATGTTTATATGTGTATGCATATATACATGCATGCATGCATCATGCATGCATGCATGTATGTATATATGTATGTGTATGTATATATGCATGCATGTATGTATGCATATACGTACGTATGTATGCATGTATGTATATATGTATGCATGCATGCATGTACGTACGTATGTATGTATGTATATATGTATATGTGCATGCATGCATGTACGTACGTATGTATGTATATATGTATATATGCATGCATGCATGCATGTACGTACGTATGTATGTATATATGTATATATGCATGCATGCATGCATGTACGTACGTACGTATGTATGTATATATGTATATATGCATGCATGCATGTATGTATGTACGTACGTATGTATGTATATATGTATATATGCATGCATGCATCCATGTACGTACGTATGTATGTGTATATGTATATATGCATGCATGCATGTATGTATGTACGTATGGACGTATCGCCATTGTCTCCCGAGATAAACGGAGACTACTTACCAGCATCACGCTGCAGTACAGCATATCACAGGACAGTACAGGACAGGACAACACAATACAACACCACACAACACAATACAAGCTTACTCAATACGTCTGATCATGCATCAACTACGCATCAAGGCCTATCGATTTTTTCGCTTGGCAAACCCTACGTAGTTAGCTTGTACTTAGGAACACATTCTATCAGCGTAGGTACCTCCCTCACACACTGCAATAAAATAATACATGGAAATCATAATCAAGAAGGAAGATGGCAGGACGGTCAAGACGTTCACCTGCCTGCCTAAGAAATAAACTCCGAGATAGTGAGAAGCTCAAAACACACTTATTATTTTCTACCTGAGACTTACCCCTCATATCTGTCCCTAATTTTCAACAGCATCCTTCACCTCCTATGTGTGTTCGCGAGTGTGTGTGTGTGTGTGTGTGTGTGTGTGTGTGTGTGCGTGCGTGCGTGCGTGCGTGCGTGCGTGCGTGCGTGCGTGCGTACGTGCGTGCGCGCGCATGGATTTGAAATATGATGTTAATTATGTTTAAGGAGAGCTGCATGCGTGTAAATGATTTGAGTGCAAGCGCTTCGATTTGTTTTTGGTTTTTTTACAAGTTTCAGCGCTATATAAATTCCATATATTATTGTTGTTATTATTATTTTTGTTATTATTATTAAGCTCCCTAAGGACTTCCGACCCTGAGGATGAGACATAACGAATCTGGGTATGGCTGTGGCAGCGATACTGGGATGAGCGGAGTGGGAACAGCAGGACGGGGGACATCACAGAAAATGAGGCAGCAGAGGGGGAAAAAAAGTAAACTCTGAGGTTCTGGGTTCGATTCCTGGCCTGGTTTTGCTCTTTCTTTCCAGTTTGACGAGAAAATCGAGCTGAATGTCAAAGTGCTCCGGAGGACACTTTTAACCAAACCTCTTCAAACCACTTCACCCCGTTGGCGAATGCCAAACAGAACATCTTGCGCACACGTTGCAAACCCGTCCCTTCTTTTATTTTATTTTATTTTATTATTTATTTTCATCTTTTATTTCGAGGAAAATGGAATAAAAACTCATGTGCTTTTTTTTTTTACATCCAGTCCCCGTGTATATGCAGTTTTGTCAATTTTGTCATCCGTTCCCACCGGTACACAATTGCCTACCATTCCGAAAAGCGGAACGGGTAGACTAATTCCGTGCCGGTATAAACGGATGACAACATTTTTTTTCTAAAAAAAACCAAAAAAATAAACCTGCATGCATACAGGTCTCGCGTTTAGATACCATCCCCGAAGTCGGAATCCAGCTACCTAAAATGGTGGTGGAGGGATCGGAGAGGGGGGTGGGGTGGGAGTTAGGGGGGGGGGGGTGTTTGAGGGAACGATCCCACACACAAAAATCTCATCATTGGTGAACCTCGGAGCTCTAGCCGAGGTTCGTAAATAACGAGAATCATATTCCGGTTAATGTATGCACTACTGCTTTCAAAGACTGAAAAAGAAATGATAATATCTTTATTTTTCTCCAAAAAAGAGTGAAGATATAATTATGCATATAATTTACATGTTGTCCTATAAATCAACCCCCTTTTTGTTGTTACTGTTCGTTCTTTATTCGGATTTTCTTGTTATGACTTATTCATTAGAAGATAGAACACGAACGCTGTTGTATATATTTTTCATTGTTTGTTATTCTTTTCCTTCTCTCTCTCTCTCTCTCTCTCTCTCTCTCTCTCTCTCTCTCTCTCTCTCTCTCCTCTCTCTCTCTCTCTCTCTCTCTCTCTCTCTCTCGATGTTGTAAATAATTATTGTTATTTAGGGTTTAATTTTACGACAATGATCAGCATGAAGAAAGGAACTGAACATCTAGCAACTAAGGGCAAGAAGGCAGCTGTGCAACTGAATAAAGCCTTCCAAAAATATAAGGAAATGACTGCTATTACGTTATTTAAAATATTTGATGCTAAAATACAATCTGTTTTACTTTATGCATCCGAAATTTGGGGTTTAACCAAGCTAGATCATTTAGAAAAGGTACATATGTTAGTCTGTAAAAGATTCCTGGGTGTTCCAGTAAAAACTCCAAATAAGATGATTTATGGTGATTTGGGGAGATATCCTCTATATGTTAATTTGTGTTTTTGCATTGCGATATTGGTTTAGGCTGTTACAAATGGAAACTAAAGACTACCCTACAAGGCTTATCAGATGTTGCTTAACCTAGATAGAAATGGGAAGAATTGCTGGGTAACAAAAGTAAGAGTAATTTTATGTCAGACAGGTTTTCAGTTTGTCTGGGTGCAGCAAGGCGTGGGGGATGTTAAAGCTTTCTTACGTCTATTTAAGCAGAGACTTGTTGATACCTTCATACAAGAGTGGTTTTCCACAATTGAAGATCGCAATAGATATAATGACTATAGATCATTTAAAACAATTTTTGAAAGAGAAAAATACATTAATGATATTGATACCTACTGCTTTAGGGTTGCTGTGTCTCAAGTACGATTTAATGTCCTGCCACTAAATGCAAATGTGCATTGTTACAGCGATTCTCTGCAAAACAAAAACTGTCCTTTTTGTATGTCAGTCACCGAAGACGAACAGCATTTTCTCTTTGATTGCCCCATGTATTCGGATCTTAGAAATAAATTTTTGGGTAATTTAACTAAAGTTCCCATCCATATGTTGCTGCAAGTATCAAATATTCACAAGATGCACAGTGTCTCCCGATATGTCTTCCACTCAGTTAACAGAAGAAAGAGATGTATTATATAAATTTAACATATGTTATTGAGGTTGTTTTGTGAGCTTGGCTGATTGATTATTTTTTCCTTTTGATAGTGCACTCGAGATGTCTTGAATTTACATCCTGGGTCAAGCACAGGTTTATGTTGCACCATGTTAGTTCCTTTTCAATGTAATTTTGGTTTCAATGTTACATGCCAATTTTCTGTTTCTATGTTGGATTTTTGTATGTTTTGAAATCTAGCAACATGTTCCTGTAGTACTATACCCATTTCCCCAGCTAGTTATATTGTAGACTAAGGCCGAAGTACCTTTAAATTGCTTCACAGTTCTCTCTCTCTCTCAAGGATGATGCAGATATTACAGGGTGGTCTGACGATGATACGGATAATGGATGATGTTGATGAGGATTAGGTAGATGTTGAATATAGTGATGATGATATGGATGTTGTTGAAGATGGTGAGGTAGAGGTTAAGGGTTATGATGGTGACAATTATGTAAGTATTGATGGGGTTGATGCTGATGTGGTTGATGAAAATGGTGATGATGTTACAGATGGGGAAGACGAGAATGTGTGTGTGTGTGTGTGTGTGTGTGTGTGTGTGTGTGTGTGTGTGTTTTGGTGTGTGTGTGTGTGTGTGTGTGTGTGTGTGTGTGTGTGTGTGTGAGTGTGTGTGTGTATGTGTGTGTGTGGGTGCGCGCGCGCGCGTGTGTTTTGGAAAAACTGAAAATGAAAAAAGATTTGTTTCCTTTTTATTATGTATCTATTAATTTTCGAAAGGACGATGATGATGTAGATGTTTGGGAGGAGGATGGCGATGATGATGGAAATGTTGGAGGTGATGTTGATGTAGATTCTGAAGGTGACGATGGTGGTGATGGTAACGATGGCGTGGTTGTTGAAGGTGATAGTGGTGGCGATAACTATGATGGAGATGTCAAAGATGAAGATGATGACAATGATGTATATATTGAAGATAACGATGAAAACGATGATGAAGATGATGATTATGACCATGATGCAGAGATTGAAGATGATAATCGTGACGAAAATGACTATACAGTTGTAGAAGATGGTGATAGCGTAGATGATGAAGATGATGATGTTGATAATGATGATGTAGAGGATGAAAGTAATGATGGTTATGTTGTATTCTGGCTGCAGCTGCTGCTATAGGTAATGAAGATGCGGATGGTGATGATTATGTAAATGCTGAAGATGATGATGGGGATGATGATGACTAATGCTGTATGCCTGCAGAATTGAAAATGTGAAATGGATATAAACGTTTTTTGCTATGTCTTCCTCCCACCTTCCCCAAACATGTTTTGTATAGTGGCCCAAGGCCGAAGTACAATAAAACCTTTTCAGTGTTCAGTGTTCAGTGTTTTCTCTCTCTCGGTGATCGTGCACTGTTTTGAGAATTATATATATATTAAGTGTTATCCCTGAAACACACACACACACACACACACACACACTCACTCTCTCTCTCTCTCTCTCTCTCTCTCTCTCTCTCTCTCTCTCTCTCTCTCTCTCTCTTTCTCTCACTATGACCTTATAGATTTGGCTGGGTTTTGTTTTTCCTTCTTTCTTTCCCTCCTTGTTTTTATTGTGTGAGAGTATGGGTATTGAATTTATTTGATTATCATGACATAAAATTTGTATGAGTAATCAAACTAAGTGTTGAAGGTGATCGCATACTGTTTTGAGAATCATATATTTAGTACCATCTCTGAAACACACACACACACACACACACACACACACACACACACACACACACACACACACACACACACACACACACACACACACACACACCCTCTCTCTCTCTCTCTCTCTCTCTCTCTCTCTCTCTCTCTCTCTCTCTCTCTCTCTTTCTGTATTGTGGCCTAAGGCCGATATGCAATTAAATCATTCTCTCTCTCTCTCTCTCTCTCTCTCTCTCTCTCTCTCTCTCTCTCTCTCTATTACTTACAATGTTTAGATGTTCTTTTTATGACTTTATTGAGGTTTCCACCTCTTTATTGTGTGAGTGTATGGGTATTGCACTTTTTTATTATCATGACATTCAATTTGTATGAGTATAATTAAAAAGTGTTGGTGTTGTTGATCGAGTGCTCTGTGAGTATTATATATTTAGTATTATCCCTCACACACACACACACACACACACACACACACACACACACACACACACACACACACACACACACACACACACACACACACACACTCACTCACACACACATACACACACACACACACACACACACACACACACACACTCACTAACTCACATTCTCTCCCTCAATGACTGTATAGGTTTAGATTCTTCTTTTGTTTTGTTTCTTGTTTTTATTGTGTGAATATATGAGTATTGAGTTTATTTCATTATCATGACATATAATTTGAAAACGAGTATAATCAAAAATGAGTGTTGATGGTCATCGTGTACTGTTTTGGGAATTATAAATTGGATATTATCTTTGAAATACACACACACACACACACTCTGTCTCTGTCTCTGTCTCTGTCTCTCTCTCTCTGTCTCTCTCTCTCTCTCTCTCTCTCTCTCTCTCTCTCTCTCACCTTTTATCGTTTTGCTTTTTAGTTATGGTGTATCCTGATGAAGGATTCATATTTTATATTTTCAATACTTAATGGACTTGTCCTCTGCACTTAGTCTTAACGAGTGCCCTATTTCAATATCTTATTGTTATGTGTAACAAGTATATGTACCATTTGACAATGTGTAGATGTTTATCTTTGTGACTTATTAAATTTGGTTCTTATTCTTCTTGGTTTTGTTGTTGTTGTTTCTTTTTCTCTTTTTTTTCTTCTTTTGTTGGTTTGGTTTTCTTTCTCTTTTGTTTGTTTGTTTTGGTTGTGGGTTGGTTGTTTTTTTTGGGGGTGGGGGGTGGGGGTGGGGGGGGGGGTTTGCTTTCGGGGGGGGGGGGGGGGTTGTTGCGGGGGGGGGGGCTGCTTTGAAAAGGGTTATTTCCCATGTTTCTACTGTGAGACTGTATATGTGTTGGGCTATTATTAAGATGTATCCCTACGGGCGGGGACTGGATGTAAAAAAAGCACATGAGTGCTTATTCATTATCCTCGAAATAAAAGAATTTGGTCATTGTCATTGTCATTGTCTCTCTCTCTCTCTCTCTCTCTCTCTCTCTCTCTCTCTCTCTTCTCTCTCTCTCTCTCTCTCTCTCTCTCTCTCTCTCTCTCCTTCTAGAGTTGTTGTGTCTTCTAACAAAGGGCTTTTTCATACGTTCTATTTTCAATATTATTTTGGGCTTGTTGACTGTACTTGAGCTTCAGTAAATGTCCTATTTCAATATCTTATTATTACGTGTAACAACTATGTGTACTATTCTGCAATATGAAGGTGTTCAATTTTTATGATCTATAAGTTTGGCTTACTCTCTCTCTCTCTCTCTCGTTTTTTCTCTTTTTTATAATCTTTGTTGGTTTGGTTTTTCCTTCTCTTTTGTTTGTTTGTTTGGTTAAGTTTTTTTGGGGGGTGGGGGTGGGGTATTTTTATGGTTTTCTTTTATTTTTCTTGCTTTGGGGGGGGGGTGTTGGGGGGGAGCTGTTTTGAAAAGGGTTATTTGCCTTGTTTTTATTGTGAGACTGTATAAATATTGGGTTATTATTATTAAGATGTATCCCTAACGGGCGGGGACTGGATGTAAAAAAGCACATGTGTGCTTATTCATTATCCTCGAAATAAAAGAATTTGTCAGTTTGTCAGCTGTCAGTTCTCTCTCTCTCTCTCTCTCTCTCTCTCTCTCTCTCTCTTCTCTCTCTCTTTTCTCTCTCTCTCTCTCTCTCTCTCTCTCTCTCTTCTCTGTGTTGTTATTGCTGTTGTTATTGCTGTAGTTGTTGTTTTGTTGTTTGTTGATCGATTTGGGTTTTTTTTGGTCTGTTTGTTTGTTTTTTGTTTTGGTGTATGTGTGTGTGTGTGTGTGTATGGGGGGGGGGGGGGGGGTTGGACGGTGTTGGTTTTTGTGTGCGTTGTGTGTGTGTGTGTGTGTGTGGGGTTGTTGTGTGTGTGTGTGTGTGTGTTTGGGGTTTTTTTTCCCCTCATTTGTTTGTTTGTTGTTTTTTGTTTTTCTGTTTGTTTGGTTGGTTGGGGATGGGGGTTTTTTTTGGGGGGGGGGGGGTTCTGGGGTTTTTTTGTTTTCTTGTTTGTATGGGGTGTTTGTTTCCTTTTTCTCTCTTTTTCTTTTTTAAAGTTTTTCCCTTTTGCTTCTACTGTTTGAAAGTATGAGTACTGAGTTCATTATTAACTTTGTGACCCTACGGGCGGGGACTGGATGAAAAAAAGCAATGAGTACTTATTCATTATCCTGGAAAAAAAGAATTTGTTCTATATACTTACAATGTTTAGATGTTCTTTTATGACTTTATTGAGGTTTCCACCCTCTTTATTGTGTGAGTGTATGGGTATTGCACTTATTTTTATTATCATGACATTCAATTTGCATTTAGTATAATTAAAAAGTGTTGGTGTTGTTGATCGAGTGCTCTGTGAGTATTATATATTTAGTATTATCCCTCACACACACACACACACACAAAACACACACACACACACACACACACACACACACAACACACAACACACACACAACACACACACACACCACTCACTCACTCACACACACATACACACACACATACACACAACACACACACACCACACACACACACACACACACACACACACTCACACACACTCACTCACATTCTCTCCCTCAATGACTGTATAGGTTTAGATTCTTTTTTGTTTTGTTTCTTGTTTTTATTGTGTGAAAATATGAGTATTGAGTTTATTTCATTATCATGACATATAATTTGAAAACGAGTATAATCAAAAATGAGTGTTGATGGTGATCGTGTACTGTTTTGGGAATTATAATTGGATATTATCTTTGAAACACACACACACACACAAATGTCTCTGTCTCTGTCTCTGTCTTGTCTCTCTCTCTCTCTCTCTCTCTCTCTCTCTCTCTCTCCCTCTCTCTCTCTCTCTCTCTCTCTCTCTCTCTCTCTCTCTCACCTTTTATCGTTTTGCTTATAGTTATGGTGTATCCTGATGAAGGATTGATATTTTATATTTTCAATACTTATTGGACTTGTCCTCTGCACTTAAGTCTTAACGAGTGCCCTATTTCAATATCTTATTGTTATGTGTAACAAGTATATGTACCATTTGATAATGTGTAGATGTTTATCTTTGTGACTTATTAAGTTTGGTTGTTATTATTCTTGGTTTTGTTGTTGTTGTTGTTTCTTTTTCTCTTTTTTTCTTCTTTTGTTGGTTTGGTTTTCTTTCTCTTTTGTTTGTT
>CM054152.1:12553182-12560682 GCA_028751875.1 Rapana venosa
CCGGTATGCGAACGCACGCAGAACATCTTGTGTGCACGTTAAAACTCGTTCAACTTTTCGGAAGAGTAGACTATTGTGTGCCAGTAAGAACGGACGATTTTTTTCAATATAAATTTTTTTTTTACACACACACAGACATATATATATATATATATATATATATATAAACGTACGCACTCTGGTATTGTGTTCAGAAATCATCCTTGAAATCGGAATGCAGCTACCTTCATGGCAGATGCAACAAACAAAAAACGGTCACATACGCAAAAAAATCTCACCCTTGGTGAACCTCGGAGCTGTAAACCGAGGACTGAGAGAAAGGGGAAAAAAACCCAAAAGAAAGAGTCCATTAGTCTGAATAGTGTATGTCGACCATTCTGCTCGCCCACTGGCTTGTCAGCCTCATTACTGGTGATGGCGACTGCTGATGGCATGCCCCGTCAGCTGTCTCCATCCCTGTCTGTCTCCCGTCCTGTTGCTGCAGGTTTCTCCTCTCCACAGCTCTGTCCTCTTGGCTTTGTTCTGCCCGTGGGAAGCCTGTGGTGGTCCTAGTTTTCCTTGACGACTCTTGCCCTCCATTTTACCCTGGGTCACAGATAGCTGTGTTAATTTAAATGCGGCCATTGTGTCTTGATTTTGTCGTTGTTGCTTGCACTTTGTTAGGTTAGCCAACAAAAATCATGGAGAAAGGTCTCCGAAACTAATCAGCAAAATGAGAGACTTTTTAAAAAGAACTGCAATCAATACCGATGATTTTAACAGTTGTGAACCATTCAAAGACTTGTGTGAGTGTTTTTACGTCAAAGCGAATTAATACTTCATTTTAAAACTAAACGTATTGATAACCAAATTCAGCACCCAAAAGAAAAGGGTAAATATCTATGTGGCGAGAATATCACCAATACTCATATACTTTTTGACTGCCAGAGTGTAAAATCTTTCATGCCCCATTTTTCTGAATGTTCCCTCACCAGCATATTCAATGATTTAAAACTGGCGTTTGGAATTGTTAAAGGTCTTTGTCACAGTTCCATGGGGTATTTAATATAGTTGCATTGACGTTAATGACGTGTTTTCATTGGTACTGTTGCATTGCCAAGTTTCTTTGTGGGATGTAGTTTTGATGTTTACATATGTTTTTGAGTAAGCCATCCACTTCTTCCGGGTGTTTTTTTTAAATTTGTTTGGGGGTTATATTGGGGGGAGGGGGGATATTTTCCCCCATAACGTCTTCCATACAGTTTAAAACCCATCAAGGGTAGAGCTGCTATGGCCGGTTGTATGGATGCCACAAACGTACCCAGCATGCAACTTGTGGACAGTCAACCCCGCTAGAAAAAGAAAATCTGACTACGGAGAAGGGATGGCTCTAGTTACGTTCTGCTAGCACCTTACAGTATAGGACCCCTTGTCTCCTTGATTTTACGCTAGTGAGTTCTATAACTGGCTATGGTATCGCTGATGTGTGGGCGCTTTTTATCTGGTGTTAGTGTATATGGGGAATGGAAAGGTTTTTGTTCTGGTGTTTCCGCCCTCTGGTGTGGTATTTTTCTCTGTGGTGAATGTTTTCCTGTTTACTGGTTTGATTTAGGGCTTGTAACTTACATGAACTTGTCTGTTTGTGGGGTAATAAAGTATTTATATTCGTCTTAGGGAGTGACTGAATGAGGAAGAACTGTAAGGAAGGGGAAGGGGACGAGAAGGAAAAGGAGGAGGAGGAGGAGAAGAAGAAGAATTGCGAAGAAGAAGAGGAATTGCGAAGAAAGAAGAAGCATTACGAAGAAGAATTGCGAAGAAGAAAAAAAAATTTTAAAACAGAAGAATTGTAAAGAAGAAGAGAAATTGGCAAGGAGATTGCGAAGAAAGAAGAAGAAGAATTGGAAAGGAGAAGAATGCAAAGAAGAAAAAGAAGAAGAAGAAGAAGAAAAAGAAGAAAAAGAAGAAGAAGAAGAAGAAGAAGAAGAAGAAGAAGAAGAAGAAGAAGAGAAGAAGAAGAATTGCAAGAGGAAGAAAGAATTGCAAAAAAGAAGAAGGAGATTGCAAGGAAGAAGAAAAAGAACAAGAAGAACAAAAACACAACAAGAACACAAGAAGATGATTGATGATTGAATCTTAAGGGTAAAGATTAGGCACAATAAAGGCCCTTTTACAATTCTGCCCAAAAACAAAAACAAACTTGAAATTTAAAACAAAAGAAAGCAAAAACCCAAAAAAAAACGTAACAACAGACAAAATGGTGGAAACAAGAGCAAAAACCAAAAAACAAGAACAAGAAAACTGATCTTTCCACCCCCCCCACCTCCCCCCCCCAAAAAAAAAAAAAGTGGGCCAGAGCTTGAAACAGCTCAATGCTAATGACCAGCTTCTTTCCTGAACGATTTCTATCCCCCCCCCACCCCCTACCTCCCCCCCCACTTCTCCCCCCCCCCCCCCCCCCCCCCCCCCCCCCCCCCCCCCCCCCCCGCCCACCTCCCTTTCCCCCCACGACCCCCCATCCCTCCCGCCTCTGTGATTGACACAGTTATCAAACACGTCCTTTCTTGTAGGTATTCCTTAATGTCTTGGGGGAGGAAGTCAATGCCCCCTACATCAGTGTGACCTTTAAAGATGCACATTGGTTTCTGTTTGAGGCCAGAAGCCTTAGAGATGGTTTTGGGAAATGGTTTTGATGTCCGCGCTTGGTCAAGATGCTTTTAAAGGGGATTGGACAGGATGGTGTAGAGAATGGGTTTAGGTTTACTGTTGTCTTGTTCAAATCACGCCTGTAATGTTGCTGCAGATGCCGTGTGTGAGGGGTGTGGTGTGGTGTGGTGTGGTGTGTTGTGCAGTGTTTGTGTGTAAGTGTGTCAAGTCAGGTCAAGTCAAGTCAAGTTTTTAAAATTTCCAGATGGTACATTGAATAAGCGATGCATTTGCTTTTTAAAATTTTTTTTATTCATCAAGCCATCTATGTAGAAAAAAAACCCAACTTGATCAACATTATCTAACTACATTATTACCATAATCAAGAATAACAATAATAATAATAATAATAATAATAATGATGATAATAATAATAATAATAATAATAATAATAACAATAATAATAATAAAACTAAGTCCAAAAGAAAAATAGAAACAGAGAAAAAAGAAGAAAGAAAACACATACACACTCACACGCGACCAAAAACAACTCATCAACAACAAAAATGGATTCCCTACCCCCTCCCCAAACAAAAAAATACACGGCATAACTCGTACACACATACACGCGGTTTGTGTATGTGTGTAGTGTGTGTGTAGTGTGTTTGTAGTGTGTGTAGTGTGTGCAGTGTATGTGTTTGTAGAGTGTAGTGTGTGTGTTGTGTGTGTGTAGTGGTGTGTGTATAGTGTTTTGGTGTTGGTGTGTATGTTTTGTGTTGTGGTGGTTTTGAGTTTGTGTGTGTGTGTTGTTTTGTGGGTTGTGTGTATTGTGTGTGTATGTTCTGTGTGTGTTGTGTGTGTATGTTTGTGTGTGTTGTGTGTGTATGTGTTTGTTGTGTGTGTTTGTGTGTGCGTTTGTGTGTATGTGCGTTGTGTGTAGTGTGTGTTTGTGTGTATTGTGTGTGTAAGGCCTTTCTTTTCTTGTCAATCAGAGTTCCAAGATGATATTAATGTGTCCTGTGCGACTCTTAGAAAAATACGGCTGTAAAATGGATTCAGCCCATTTCGTTGTTTTGTAACATGAAGGGAAGAAAATAACTTTCTGAGTCATGAAGGAATGAGTAAGCAGTATAAAATTACCACCCTCCCCCCAACACACACTTACACAAACACACACACACACACTCTCACACACACACACACACACACACACACAAACACACACACACACACACACACACAACACACACTGCTATAAATTCTAAGGGAGGTAATTATACGTAGCTCGAGAGAGACTTAAAACCATACAAATGTCCATGGCATGTACAACTGGTAAAATAAGTCGGACAGAAAAAGCTGACAAGTCTGATCCTTTGATGCACACCTTCCCTGATTCATGTGTTGTTGACAATGACATTGATTCCCTACGTGTGCTTACCTGGCAAGCAGGGTGACTGAGTTTTCAAGAACTTTGTGTTGTTCGAATATTTGAAAAAAATGGTGTGGAAGATATGTGTGCAAACCAAACTCTATGATATATATATATATATTTTATATATATTTTATAGAGAGAGAGAGAGAGAGAGAGAGAGAGAGAGACAGACAGACAGACAGACAGACAGACAGACAAATAGATATAGAGAGATATGAATATATGGATAGATAGATAGATAGATAGATTGATAGATGGATAGATAGATAGATAGATAGATAGGTAGATAGATAGATAGATAGATAGATAGATAGATAGATAGATAGATAGATAGATAGATAGATAGATAGATAGATAGATGTGTTTGCGTGTGGGGTTTGTACGTGCGTGCGTGCGTGCGTGCATGTATGTGTGTGTGTTATTGTGTGTGGTGTGTGTGTGTGTGTGTGTGTGTGTGTGTGTGTGTGTGTGTGTGTGTGTGTGTGTGATGTGTGTGTGTGTGCGCGCGCGAAGAAGAAGAAGAATTACGAAGAAGAATAATTGCGAAGAAGAGTTGCGGAGAAGAAAGAAGAAGAAGAAGAAGAAAAAGAACAAGAACAAGAACAAGAACAAGAACAAGAACAAGAAAAAGAACAAGAAAAAAAACAAGAACAAGAAGGATAACAAGAAGAAGAAGAAGAAGAATTGCGAAGAAGAAGAAGAAGATATGCGAAGAAGAATTGCGAAGAAGAAGAAGAAGAATTACGAAAAAGAAGAATTGCGAAGAAGAAAAAGAAAAAGTATTGCGAAGAATTGCGAAGAAGAATTGCGAAGAAGACAAGATTTTCGAAGAAGAATTGCGAAGACGAAGACGAAAAAGAAGAAGAATTGCGAAGACGAAGACGAAGACGAAGAAGAAGAAGAAGAAGAAAGAAGAAGAAGAAGAAAAAGAAGAAGAAGAAGAAGAAGAAGAAGAAGAAAAAGAATTGCGAAGAAGTAGAAGAAGAAGAAGAAGAAGAAGAACAAGAACAAGAACAAGAACAAGAACAAGAACAGGAAAAAAAACAAGAACAAGGAGAACAAGAAGAAGAAGAATTGCGAAGAAGAAGAAAAAGATATGCGAAGAAGAATTGCGAAGAAGAAGAAGAATTACGAAAAAGAAAGAATTTCGAAGAAGAAGAAGAAGAAGTATTGCGAAGAATTGCGAAGAAGAATTGCGAAGAAGAAGAATTTGCGAAGAAGAATTGCGAAGACGAAGACGAAGAAGAAGAAGAATTGCGAAGACGAAGACGAAGAAGAAGAAGAAGAAGAAGAATTGCGAAGAAGAAGAAGAAGAATTGCGAAGAAGAAGAAGAGAAGAAAGAAGAAGAAGGAAAAAGAAAAGAAGAAGAAGAAGAAGAAGAAGAAGAAGAAGAAGAAGAATTGCGAAGAAGAAGAAGATGAAGAGAAGAAGAATTGCGAAGAAGAAGAAGATGAAGAAGAAGACAAAGAATTGCGAAGAAGGAGAAGAAGAATTGCGAAGAAGAAGAAGAAGAAGAAGAAGAAGAAGAAGAAGAATTGCGAAGAAGAAGAAAAAGAATTGCGAAGAAGAATTGCGAAGAAGAATTGCGAAGAAGAAGAAGAAGAAGAAGAAGAAGAAGAAGAAGAAGAAGAAGGAAGAAGAAGAAGAAGAAGAAGAAGAAGAAGAAGAAGAAGAAGAAGATGATGATGATGATGATGATGATAAAAAATTGCGAAGAAGAAAAAAGAAGAAGAAAAGAAGAAGGAGAATTGCGAAGAAGAAGAAGAAGAAGAAGAAGAAGAAGAAGAAGAAGAAGAAGAAGAAGAAGAAGAAGAAGAAGAATTGCGAAGAAGAAGAAGATGAAGAAGAAGAAGAAGAATTGCGAAGAAGAAGAATTGCGAAGAAGAAGAAGAAGAAAGAAGAAGAAGAAGAAGAAGAAGAAGAAGAAGAAGAAGAAGAAGAAGAAGAAGAAGAAGAAGAAGAAGAAGAAGAAGAAGAAGGAATTCCAAAAAAGAAGAAGAAAATTGCGAAGAAAAACGAATTGCGAAGAAGAAGAGGAATTGCGAAGAAGAATTGCAACGAAAGAAGAGGAGGAGAAGAAGAAGAAGAATTGCGAAGAAGAAGAAAAAGAATTGCGAAGAAGAATTGCAAAGAAGAAGAAGAAGAAGAAGAAGAAGAAGAAGAAGAAGAAGAAGAAGAAGAAGAAGAAGAAGAACAACAACAACAAGAACAAGAACAAGAAGAACAAGAACAAGAAGAACAAGAAGAACAAGAAGAAGAATTGCGAATAAGATTTGCGAAGAAGAAGAATTGCGAAGAAGAAGAAGAATTGCGAAGAAGAAGAAGAATTGCGAAGAAGAAGAATTGCGAAGAAGAAGAATTGCGAGAAGGAAGAAGAATTGCGAAGAAGAAGAGGAATTGCGAAGAAGAAGAAGAATTGCGAAGAAGAAGAATTGCGAAGAAGAAGAAGAAGAATTGCGAAAAAGAAGAAGAACAAGAACAAGAACAAGAACAAGAAGAACAAGAAGAAGAACAAGAATTGCGAAGAAGAAGAAGAATTGCGGTGATGAAGAAGAAGAAGAAGAAGAAGAAGAAGAGAAGAAGAAGAGAAGAAGAAAAAAGAAGAAGAGAGAAGAAGAGAAGAAGAAGAAGAATTGCGAAGAAGAAGAAGAATTGCGAAGAAGAAGAAGAAGAAGAAGAAGAAGAAGAAGAAGAAGAAGAAGAAGAAGAAGAAGAAGAAGGAAGAGAAGAAGAAGAAGAAGAATTGCGAAGAAGAAGAATTGCGAAGAAGAATGAATTGCGAAGAAGAAGAAGAAGAATTGCGAAGAAGAAGAAGAAGAAGAAGAACAAGAACAAAGAACAAGAACAAGAACAAGATCAAGAACAAGAACAAGAAGAACAAGAAGAACAAGAATTGCGAAGAAGAAGAATTGCGAAGAAGAAGAAGAAGAAGAAGAATTGCGAAGAAGAAGAAGAAGAAACAACAACAACAACAAGAACAAGAACAAGAAGAACAAGAAGAAGAAGAACAAGAACAAGAACAAGAAGAAGAAGAATTGCGAAGAAGAAGAAGAAGAAGAATTGCGAAGAAGAAGAATTGCGAAGAAGAAGAAGAATTGCGAAGAAGAAAGGAAGAAGAAGAAGAAGAAAAAGAAAGAAGAAGAAGAAGGGAAAAAGAAGAAGAAGAAGAAGAAGAAGAATTGCAAAGAAGAATTGCGAAGAAGAAGAATTGCGAAGAAGAAGTAGAAGAAGAATTGCGAAGAAGAAGAATTGCGAAGAAAGAAGAAGAATTGCGAAGAAGAATTGCGAAGAAGAATTGCGAAGAAGAAGAATTGCGAAGAAGAATTGCGAAGAAGAAGGAATTGGGAAGAAGAATTGCGAAGAAGAAGTAGAAGAAGAAGAAGAAGAAGAAGAAGAAGAAGAGAAGAAGAAGAAGAAGAAGAAGAAGAAGAAGAATTGCGAAGAA
>CM054152.1:12563182-12568182 GCA_028751875.1 Rapana venosa
GAAACGCAAAAAAGAATGCAAAGAACAAGAAGAGCAAAAACAACAACAATAACAACGACGACGACAAACCACAGCAACCAATAATACTCAAACTTAAAACAACAACAACAACAACCCTGGAACTCAAACAAGAAATTAAAGTATTGCGTTTTCTTTAACGATAAGAGAATGACTTTCAGTTCATTCACACACTTCACCTCACCCTCTCTCCTCTTTAATCTATCTATCTATCTATCTATCTATCTATCTATCTATCTATCTATCTATATCTATCTATCTATCTATCTATCTATCTATCTATCTATCTATCTATCATTTATCTATCTATCTATCCATCTATCTTTCTATCTATATATCTATCTATCTATCTATATCAAGCTAACGGTTGACATTGCTAAAGGTTTATTGTTGAGTCCTATAAGGCCCTTATTGTAGTTATATTTCTCTTTGAGTTTCTTTTTTTTTATATACAAATGTTGTTCTTGATCTGTTTATGTTAAGAATACTATTTGTGTATTTCCCTTATTATTACTCTTAATTACACACGCGTGCGCGCACACACACGCACACGCGCGCACGCACGCACGCACACACACAGAGTAGATCTCTCTCTCTCGCTCTCTCTCTCAACTATTTATCTATCTATCTATCATCCATCTATCTATCTATCTATCTATCTATCTATCTCTTGTATTCAGTCTCCTATTTTAGGGCCGAAATTGAAGACTTACTTACTCTCTCCTCTTCTTCTTAGTTAACTCATTCCCTCCCTGCCTGCCCCTCCCCCTCCCATCCTACCTTCCTACTATACCCCCTTCCTCCCAGTTCATTAGCCCCCCCCCCCCCCCCCCCCCCCACCACCCATCCCAAGCAGAATCAGTCTAAATACGGATGTGATGGTCAGTCACCCTCGTAAAAACTGGCCTTTGTCATTGACCAACAGTGACTCTCTGTGTCCGTGTCTTAGTCTGTGTTTTACTGGGGCTGTCTTTGTCAACTCGTGTGTTGGGAGATGGTGAAAGGAAGATGAAGTATCTGTCGACACTATTCTTATACAAAGTGTTGTCAGTAAGTGGAGACATAAATCTCTGTGAGTGTGTTGGGGGGATGGGGGGGAGAGGAAGGAGGGAGGCGTGGGTGGTGGTGGTGGTGGTGGTGGTGGTGGTGGTGGTGGTGTGTGGTGTGTGTGTGTGTGTGTGTGTGGTGTTTGTGTGTGTTGTGTGTGTGTATCTGGTGTGTCTTGTGTAGAGGGGGTTGGTATGTGTGAGTGTGTGTGTGTAGGGGGGGGGGGGGTTCAAGTCAAGTCAAAATGATCTTTATCGAGGATAAAAGATTAAGTTTACGCAACTTTTTTTTCATCCTGCCCTCGTTTAAAAAAAAATTTTAAAATTGACATATAACAGCATTTAAAAGACAATGTTAATCTCTATTGAAAAGAACGAAAATAAATGAGGATTATTTTTTTTATAAATCCAGACCTCACAATACAAGATAAAACAAAATCCAAGACATTACAACATAAGCGCAAGTCAAAAGACAAAATATAAAAATACAACATGACAAGGGTAAGAATAACTATTTACAAACCAGCAAGATGTAAGGTAACCTTGAGCATAAAAGTAAACTTACAATCTGTCCATCAGGTGTCTACTTCAAAAGTTTCTTAAGCGTTTGCTTTGAAGGAGCTAATTTTAAAAAGGGAGGTAGAATAATCCACAATGTTCTTGCTGATGTGTGTGTGTGTGTGCATGCGTGTGTGTGTGTGCTTTGTGCGCACGCGTACGTGTGTGTATGTATAATTATATGTATGTACGTATTTTTTTCTATGATTTGTGTACATATTTTGAGTACGTTTTTATTGCTCGTTTTCAAAGCAATTTTTATGTACGTTGTGTTGAATCACACTGTTTAATTTCACTATAGTGTAGTGTTATGCTTGATACTTTGTGTGTGTATGTGCGTGCGTATGTGTGTGTATGTGTATGTGTGTCTATGTGTGTCTATGTGTATATGTGTAAGTGCGTGTGTTGTTGTTTTCACAGTTATGTTGGCATACATGAGTATCGCCACATTTTGTTATGTAAAGCACATTGGAAGGGAACCATCGGAGAACGAGAAATATATTAGGTGTATGATTCATTTTAAACCGTGTTTTAGAAGAGAAAAATATGTAAATGACATGGATATCGATTCTGTTTGTGTTGCTGTTACACCGTTAAGATTTGGTGTACTTCCAATCAATAATAATGCACATAGATATAGTGAATCCGATCAGGATAGAAATTGTCCTTTTTGTGATAATCAAGTTGAAAATGAACATCATCTGTTGTTTGGCTGCAGCCTTTACAAAGGCTCTCATCTCCTCTCATTGCTCCCGTAACCCTCTCCAGGGTGGTAGGGGCACTGTAGTGACGAACGTTGCACCAGTTGGCTCCATTTGCGGCGGTTGTGGGCAAGTGCCTGGGTTGTGGAGAAGCTCTTCCCGGTCCATTCAGTGATGTTGTGTGCCCATTTCTTCTTCGGCCTGCCTCGCCTTCTCTTCCCCAGCACTCTTCTTCGCAGTATGGTCTTGGAGAGCCCATCTGATCTTGTCACATGCCCATACCATCTGAGCTTCCTTTTCTTGACTGTGGTCAGCAGGTCTTCGTAGTGCTTTACTTGTTGGGTGATGGTTTGTCGGACTTCGTGATGTGGTCCGTGTATTAAATGCTAAAGAGTCTTCTGAGGCACCTCATCTCCAAAGCCTGGATCCTCCTTTATAGATCTGCATTCAGTGTCCAGGATTCGCATGCATACAGGTATGTGGAGAAGATCAGTGCATGCAGTGGCTTGACCTTGGTCCTGAGAGTGATGTTTCGGTCTTTCCTGATGGTCTTGAGCTTCGCCATTGCCGCTACTGTTTATGCAGCTCTTACGAGGATTTCGGTCTTTGTCCTTTCTTCAGTAATAATAGCTTCAGGGTACTTGAAGTGATCTACAACCTCAAGTTCTTTTTCACTGACTGTGATCTTAGTAGTGATTGGCTGGGCACTGTCATGAGTTTTGTCTTCTCGGCACTGATCTCCATGTCGTATCTGGAGGATGTTTTGTCCAGGTGGTACACTAGGTTAGCTAGTTCCTGTTCGTTTCCTGCCAGACCATCGATGTCATCGGCAAACCTGAGGTTGGTGATTGTCCGCTCTCCAATACTGACTGTGCCAGTGTGATCTTCTAAGGCAATAGTCATTATGCGCTAAAGGAAGACATTGAACAGTGTTGGTGATAGGAGACAGCCTTGACGGACTCCCACTGAGGTCTGGAACCATTCTCCAACCGTGCCTTGGACAAGCACTGCGCTGGTGGTTTTTGCGTATGCTAAGCTCTTTGATGGTCTAGATGCTCTTTTGTTCCATGTTGTACCTCTTCATTGTGGCCCAAAATGCGTCATGCCACACACGGTCGAACGCCTTTTTGAAGTCTATGAAGACGTGGTACAGTTTCTGTTGGTTCTGGTTATATTTCTCACACAGAACTAGCAGGTTAAATAGCTGTTCTGTGGTACTTCTGTTTGGGCGGAAGCCTGCCTGTTCTTCGGCGATGATCTCTTCTGCCCGTGGCTTTAGTCTGTTCAAGATGACTTCTAACATTACTTTACTGGCATAGCTTATGAGACTGATCGTTCGATAGTTCTGGCAATGCTGTAGCTTGCCTTTCTTGGGGAGCATGATGATGAGTATTTGGGTCCAAGGAATTGGCCACTCTACGGTCTGACAGATCTTGTTGCAAATTCTTGTGTGGATATATATCACTGTTCCCCCCACCCCCACCCCCACCCCCTCGTGTTTGATCAGCTATGCTGGGATGCTGTCAATGCCTGCAACTTTCCCATTTTTCAGCGATTTTACTGTTGCCTCAACTTCTTCACGAAAGATAGGGAAGTCATCATCCTCGGACGAGTCCTGACTTGTAAGTACACTGGGGTCACCTTGTTTCTGATGGTTGTACAGCTCTGACCAGTCTTCTGTCCATCTGTTAATGATATCATTTTCTTCTGTGAGGCAGTTCCCGTCCTTATCTTCGATGTTGGTGACTCTTGCCTGCTTCTGCTGTGTGAGCTCTTTTACAAGTTGACAGGCTCTTCTGCTGTTGTTCTTAGCCAAACTTTCTTCGATATCTGAGCAATGTTTCTCAATCCATTCTTCTTTGGCCTTTTTTATGTTTTTCTTGATCTTTTTGTTTGATCTCTCTGTATTCCCCTGTTGTGTACGTGACACTCTTCAGTTCACTTCGTTTATCATACATATCCAAGATTTTATCTGTGATCCACGGTTGTTTTTTTCTGGCAGTGCTTGCCAAGTAGGTCCTTTGCTGTTACGTCATCGCTGCAGTAGTCAGGTCAGGGGGTTCTCCTGCTACTGGTGGCCATGTAAACCAGCACTACCTGTTCCGTGTGGGGAAGCCAACCCTGACCCAAAACTCCAGCCAGGAGAGGGACGTGCTCTGCCTGGCTGTGTTCGCCCCAGATACACTGCATGTAATGAACAAAACACCAGTGACCACGCCGGATCGGTCGTCGCCCGGGTCAACAAGGACCGCGCCTTCTGTCTCCCATCAGGGCAGAGGGGAGAAGTATGCTACTGGTGGAATAGTTACGTTACCACGGCAACATGGAACATCAGAATACTTGCCCAAACAGCAAACTACAAGAACTTACCCACGAACTGACGAAGTACGCCTGGTATATAGTGGGCCTCTGTGAAGTCAGATGGAAGATGATGATGATTTCGGTGAACATCTCACCGACGATGGACATGTACTCTACTATAGTGGTAAATTCAACAAGCACACCAATGGTGTAGGCTTCCTTGTCAACAAGAACATCAAAAACCTAGTGCTCGGGTGCTGTCCAGTAACCAGCCAACTTATAACCATCCGCCTCAGAACAGCCCCTTTCAACATCACGGTGGTACAAGCTTAGGCGCCAACATCAGATCATAATGATGAAGAAGTAGAGGAATTTT
>CM054152.1:12573182-12598182 GCA_028751875.1 Rapana venosa
ACATTGGAGAAAGGTTTCGAACAACAGTTGGAGTAAGGCAGGGCTGTCTACTCTCACCACTCTTTTCAACATCTTCCTTTAGAGAATCATGGCTGATGCACTGGAACATATGAAGGATCAGTCAGCATTTGGTGGCAGAAACGATCACAAACCTCCGCTTCGCAGTGACATTGATGGAATAGCAGGATCAGAAAAAAGAGCTTGCCAGCCTAACAGAACACTTGGATAAGGCCTCCAAAACATATGGCATGGAATCAGTGCAGAGAAGACCAAACTGATGACTAATAACACCAACGGCATTAGCACTGATATCAGGGTTAATGACCAGAAGCTGGAAACAGTTCAAAGCTTCAAGTACCTGGGAGCCATTGTATCCGACAGGGATCCAAGCCAGAAGGTAGTATGCAGGACTGCACAGACAATAACAGCTTTGTCAAAACTAAAACACCATCTGGAGAGACAAAAATATCTCACTTATCTCCAAGATCAGATAATGCGCTCCCTTGTCATATCCATATTTCTGTATGCCCGTGAATCATGGACCCTGACTGCAGATTTGGAGAGAAGAGTACAGGCAGTGGAGATGAGATGCTTTCGGAGACTCTTGCATCTCCTACAAAGACCACATAAGCAACGAAAGCGTGCATAACAGAATCCAGCAACCATTGGACCCTTGAGAACCTTCTAACGATCGTGAAAAAGCGTTAAACCTTAAGTGGTATGGGCATGGGCACAAGATCCCAAGGAATTACAAAGACAGTTTTGCAAGGCACTGTCCAAGGAGGAAGAAGAAGAGGCAGACCAAGGAAGAGCTGGGAGGATAACATCAGTGAATGGACAGGCCTAGAACTCAACAAAACCCTGAGAAAGGCAGAACAGAGAGAGGAATGGAGGGAACTGGTTGCTGAGTCTTTGAGGGTGCCCCCACGGTCGTCAGACTACGGGACAGATAGATAGAATAGATATGTATGTATGTATGTATATGTGTGTGTATGTATGTATGCATGTATGTATGTGTGTATATATGTATGTATGTATGTATATAAGTATGTATGTATATATGTATGTATATATGTATGTATGTATGTATATATGTATGTATATATGTATGTATATATGTATGTATGCATATATGTATGTATGTATGTATGTTTGTATGCATGTAGGTAGGTAGGTATGCATAGATAGACAGACTGACAGGCAGACAGACAGACAGATAGATATTTGAAAATATTATTAATAGAGAACAAGTGCATGTAAGCGATTACAATTTCTCATCATTTTGAAAATGATCTATCAAAAATTCGCTTCAGACAAAATATCTTTTAAAAAATCCAGACAAAAAAAAAACGCATAGAAATTAGCATCTTTCAATGCCAGCATTTTACGTGGAGATCGAGGTATTCATAGGCAACTGGTGAGAGATTGGCCTTTGGCGGGATGGCAGCAGGGTGTGTCTCACTGTGTTTGAGTGTCGTTTTTGTGCATCTTTCCTCCATTCAGCAAAACAAGTTTGATATCTACGTATTTGTGATTCTACCATGTATTGACTGGTCAGATTAGTTTTCCTTAATATCATTTACATTTTGAATTACTTTAATTTATAATTTTCATTTTCTGATAAATTTTTGAAGGTCCAACTGACTTTATGATTTTTGGTCAACTGACATTGCTGGTCCTTGTGACCCATTTTACTCTAACTCTGCTGCCGCGTGAACAACTGCATATGAAACACAACTCAGATCTCTCCCACCACAACTACCCAGTGTTCCTCCTTCCACTGATATTACACTAACTGCTGAAGACATGAGAGCATTGCTCTTACATGGGTTCTTCAACATACCAAACAGACTTAATCAACATATTTCAACCTTAGGAATCAACGGCCCCAAAAGTAGACGAGGTACCCGTGCCGGCAGACATCATCGCCTGCGGCCCTACATGGGTCTCCATCCTCATTTCTGACGTCACTACCGCTACCACGGTAACCAAGTACAACACTGCTTCGCTTCCCTCTGATCCACCCGCTTCTTCCTGTGTTAATGACTTTGATAAAACGTGTTCTGATAGTTATGTGTATCGTGATGTGTATGAAACTGTAAATCCCCAAACTTGCCCAGTTCTTTCACCAGCTTCTACACCTGACTCTCAATCCAAACTTTTGTCTGCTTTTCCACTCTCCACATCTCTACCATCGCCTTCATCCTCTTCCTCTGACAGTTATACTAATTCACCACAGTCATCAACAACCTCTCTGCCTCCTTCAAACCTCCTTCACATGTGCTTGTTTAACGTGCAATCTGTTTGCCCAGAAGGTAAAGCTGATCTCATTTCTGATTTCATCTCTGAATGGAATATTGCTCTAACATTTCATACAGAAACCTGGTTAAAATCACACGGTCATGAACCGAAAATAAAACAACTTACACCACCTGGTTATAAAACTCTTTCTCCTCCCCGACCCTCCAGTGGAGGGGGCATTGCTATCATTTTTAAAGATGCCTTCGAACCTGCTTTTTTTTCTGTCACTCCCTTCCTTTCTCACCTGAATCTTTCGAAGTCTGTGAACTGAACTTCAACACACCTGGCCACTCTAGTACTTTCTGCTGTCTTTATCGTCCACCTCAAGCCGTAAGAATAATCTGACATATTCCATCTTCCATCAAGAGTTTCAGTCACTCCTGTATCACTACAGCCTCTCTTCCAGAAAGATTATCATTCTCAGTGACTTTAATTTCTACTTTGATAACCAGTCTTCTTCTTATGTAAAACGTCTTTCTCTTTCTTTGTCAAACCACTCTCTTTCTCAGCTCGTAAATGAAGCAATGCAAAGATCAGGATATATTTTAGACTAGCTAATTACCGATGAATCCCAAGATCTTATCACATCTGTATCTATCACTGATGAACTACTTTCTGATCATTCTGCTGTTCTTTTCTCTCTAAACCTTGCAAAGCCTATCAGAAAGAAAAAGTATGTCACCTATCGCAACCTCAAGGTCATAGATATTCAAACTTTCTCTTCACAAGCTGCTGAACGGCTATCACAAATCTCTGACAACAATAACCCCTCTAAATACTACAATGATGTGCTCAGCCAACTGCTTGATGAGCATGCAGCTCCCACTGACCGTCTCCTTCCTGATAGGCCATGTGCGCCATGGTACCACCCATGACATCCTGGTCGCAAAGCGCAAACGCAGGCAACTAGAGTGGCAGTGTCGAAAATCAAAAACGGAAATTGATAAGCAGCTCTTTCGAAAACAAATAAACAAAGTCAAATCTTTAATTCTTTCAGAAAAACAAAGTATTACTCTTCTCAAATTCTTGATGCCACGTCAATGAAATCTCTCTTTTCCCTCACATCTACTCTTCTTGGATCTGTGAAGGCAAGCCCTCTGCCTTCCATCCACAACCACTCTGAACTTAATCCTATATTTTCTGCATTCTTTTCTGAAAAAGTCCATAACATTCGCTCCAAACTGGATCAGACTCCTTTCCAGCCTGCACTTCCTGATCCCCAATTCTCTGGCACTCCTCTCCTTTTCTTTCATCCAACAAGTGAGAAAGAAATAATGACAATTCTGAAAGAAATGACTAAAAATCATGTGATCTTGATCCCATACCTGCTTCTCTTTTTCACACAGTGCCTACCACAACTTAAACCCACTATCACGAAATTGTAAACTCATCACTTGTTTCAGGAAATGTTCCATCAGCTCTCAAAAATGCTTTAGTCACACCTCTACTCAAAATGCATGACCTTGACCCTAACATTCTGAAGAATTATAGACCTGTTTCCAATCTACCTTTTATTTCTAAAGTCCTTGAAAAAGTAGTACTCAAACAGCTCAACAACCACCTTCTCACCAACAATCTTCTTCCTGAGTTTCAGTCTGCCTATCACGTCAACCACAGCACAGAAACCACCCTAGTACACACCTTATACACGCTTCTACTCGCTTCTGACTCAGGGAAAATCTCGCTTCTCACTCTACTCGACTTATCGGCAGCCTTCGACACTATAAACCACTCAATTCTTCTCTCCCATCTTCAAAAAATGTTTGGTGTTACTGGCACAGCCCTCACCTGGTCTAATTCATACCTTACTGACCGATTCCAGACAGTTCCAGTAAACAAGTTTCAATCAATACCTGGCAAACTGGAATGCGGAATCCCACAGGGATCAGTTCTAGGCCCTGTTCTGTTTACTCTTTACACTGCCCCACTGTCATAATAATTAACCGTCATCAAATCAACCATCATTTTTATGCATATGACTCTCAGATTCAAAGCAGTGTAACTCCTGAAAATCTGCCTTCTCTCCTGACAAATATGGCCCACAGCTTTGAAGATATTCAAAACTGGATGAAACAGAACAAATAACAGCTAAATGCAGATAAAACCGAAGCCATGCTCATAGGGACCACACACAAACTCTCGTCCATTACAACAGCTTCAATAGAACTCGGCAATACATCGGTCCCTCTATCCACTGCTGTGAAGTATCTAGGTGTTGTTATCGACAACACTCTCTATGCAAAAATTAATCATCCACACCTGCCAGTCGTGCTACTATCAATTGCAGCGCATCAGTGCAATTCGAAAGTACCTGTCCACAGATGCAAGTTCACTTGTCACATCTCTTATTCTTTTACGTCTGGACTATTGCAGTTCTCTTTTGGCTGTTCTGACAGCATCATCTATCCACTGCCTTCAACGTATACAAAATTCCGCAGCTCGACATGTTCTCAGAAAGAAAAAATCTGAGCGCATTATCCCTCTCTTGCGATCTCTCCACAGGCTGTCTGTGCCACAGAGAGTAAATTATAAGATCAGTACCTCTGAGCGCTTTGATTTGTTGCTTTACAAGATTCAGCGCTATATAAATTCCATACATTATTATTATTAGTAGTAGTAGTAGTAGTAGTAGTAGTAGTAGTAGTAGTATTATTGTTATTATTACAAATGTCTCCACAAAACTGCACCCTCCTACCTAAGTGCTTATTCCATTATCCTCGATATAAAAGAATGAATAAATAAATAAATAAATAAATGTCTTCGCCTGTACACTCCTTCACGTTCCCTCAGCTCTGCTGAAGATACCTTGTGCCTACGAATACCTAGATTCAACCAATCCACCGTTGGCCGCCGCTCTTTCTCTATTTGGGGTCCGTTGACCTGGAATGAGCTCCCTCTCTCTCTTCGCCAGAAGCCTAGTTATGACACTTTTAAATCCAGCCTTAAGACATTTCTATTTCAAACCTAAGATGTTACCCCCCTGTTTCATATCAGAACTGTCCCACCTTCACTAATCATGTCCCATTACCCTGCTAAAGTATATGACCTGTGCGTGCGTGCGTGCGTGCGTGCGTGCGTGTGTGTGTGTGTGTGTGTGTGTGTATGTGTGTGTGTGTGTGTGTGCTTTTTAAAGCAAAAAACATTTGACTATTGAAATTTTATTTCATAGATTTGGTCTGCAGCATACCATGTTTATAATATCTGTTTGTTTAAAGTATTGATTGTTTGTCATTGATTGCATGACTGTGTAAGATTAGATTGAACGCATGCGCTTTGATTTGTCTTTGCAAGATACACCGCTATATAAGTTCCGTTTATTATTATTATTATTATTATTATTATTAGCACCACACACACACTCACACACATACACTCACTCACACACTCACACACACACACATACCGAGTGGCTTCCATTTGCTTGGCTGCCAGCAAGACACTTTCTCTCCAGCTGTGTGTGTGTTTGGGGTTTGCTAGTTGTCTGAATTCAAAATGCCAGTGTACGGACCACCAGCAACACTAGAATGCATGTTGAACGCAGCACTTCATGAACACACACTGTCTTCGTTCAAGGTAGAAGGGAGAGGACGGCAAACTGCTGTCATCCTTCGTTTGACAGGTAATATTAACGACCATTCCCCTGTCACGCCAGTTCAACGTACAACATATAGGGAAAAATGCCCATCTCAGATGAACAGGGACAGAAGAAGAGCAGAAGCCTACAGAACAAATGAAGAAGGACAAAAATAATGAACAGGCTTTGTCCCCCTCTCCTCTGTTTTTACCCACCCCACCTAGCTTATATTACGATGCTGCCAGCCACTGTGATAGCAACGCTCCTATCAATGTGTTTGAGTGTGATGAACATTACCCTCCCTCTTCAAGCATTGTCAGAATGAAAACTGTATTGGTATGAAGGAGCATTATATAAGACAGACAAAGAGAGACAATGCCATGCAGTAAGGATGCGAAAGAAATGATAGATTATGTCTTTACTTGTGAAAATGAAGTAAACGACAGAGTCTGTGGTGAAGGGAATGGGTGTAAGGGGGGGGGGGAATGAATGTGCAAAGAATGAGACTGAAGAAGTGTGTGCAGAGAATAAGAGTGAGAAAGAGTGTACAGTTGATGAGAGTGAGGAAGAGTGTGAAGAGAATGAGACTGAGGAAGAAAGTGGGGAGTGTGATGAACATGTGAAATATAGCAGTGAAATGCGAGACAGTGATGATAGTGTCACCATCAGAGATGTCTGGAAATATTTACAAGAATTTGCCAAGTGTAGACAATACTAGGTCCATGCTGCAAGAACTGGAACAATGCATTGCTGATGGAGCCGCTGCTGTACCAAAAAGAAAGCTTTCTACAGATGTGCCTTGATGACTGTGTGAAAGACTTCTATAAAAACTTAACGTAAAGACTCTGTGATTGGAATAACCAACAGTATTTATAGACAGTATCAATATTCTGCTATAATATCAAAACCGTGGTTTGGAATTCCTGCCATGTGGACCATTTGGGGTTTGATTAATCTTCTTGTTAATTACATAATTATGTGTTTTGTGCCCAGTCCTCGCCCCACTGAGCCCATGTGAATGGGCATATTTGCTAAACACATTAAACCTTTGTCATTGTTGTTGTCATTGTCATTGTCACATACACACACAGGCACAGACACAGACACATAGAGACAGAGAGAGATAGATAGACAGACAGAACAGAGACAGACAGATAGAGACACAGAGACAGATAGAGAGAGACAGACACAGAGAGAGACAGACAGAGAAACAGAGACAGACATATAGACAGAGACACAGTCAGACAGAGAAACAGAGACAGACAGACGGACTGCCAGACAGACAGTAAAATAGCGGATTCTGTCTTAATCCGTATGGTCGAACAAAGTAACATCGGTAAAATCAGACAGCTGATTATTCCTGGATTTTTTTTTTTTATAAAAAAGAAGAGTGCACCTTTCAGCGTTTCTTTCTGATGAATCGGCCCATCATGTTCAATCGTTGTACAAGAATACAAACTTTGTCCAACATCACTGAAAAATGTCACTTACAGTCGTTAGTCTTTTCAAAAAGATGTTGAACTCATGAGGAAAAAGCCTCTCACCCCATCTCTGTCTGTCTCTGTCTGTCTGTCTGTCTGTCTAGCTAGCTAGCTAGCTAGCTATCTGTCTATCTATCTATCTGTCTGTCTGTATATCTGTCTGTTTGTCTATCTATCTATCTCTCTGTCTATCTGTCTGTCTATCTGTCTAAATAGATAGATAGATAGATAGATAGATAGATAGATAGATAGATAGATAGATAGATAGATAGATAGATAGATAGATAGATAGATAGATAGATAGATGCTACACCATATCTAACGTATGCTAGGCCATTTGCAGAGATAGATCGGCGAAGCCTCGTTTGCTAAATGCATAGTTTCATATTTCTTCAAATTCACACACCAATAACATGAATTGCAAGTTCTTTCATGTAAATGACTGATGCGCGAACCCTGGTGTGCATTCTAGGCTCTTTTTTTTGGGGGGGTGGGGGGGTATTCTTTTATATCGAGGATAATAGAATAAGCACTTATGTGCTTTTTTACCTCCAGTCCCCGTGTGTATGCGGATTTGTGAATTCTGTCACCTGTTCCCACCGGCACACAATGGCCTACTCTTACGAAAAGCGGAACAGGATTTAACGTGTGCGCAAGATGTTGTGCGTGCGTTCGCACACGGAACCTCGGTTTATAGTCTCATCCTAAGGACTTTGGGGGAGAGTGGAGTCTGCTCTGATGTTAACTCCAGAGGAAAATATCCCCTTTAACGGGATTCGAACCCGGGTCGTCAGATTTTGAGCGCAATGTTCTGTGTTCTGACCACTAGGCTATCCCGTCCCCCCTATGTTTGTTTGTTTGTGTGTGTATGTGTGTGCGTGCGTGTGTGTGGTGTGTGTGTGTGTGTGTGTGTGTGTGTGTGTGTGTGTGTGTGTGTGTGTGTGTGTGTGTGTGTGTGTGTGTGTGGTGTGTGTGTGTGTGTGTGTGTGTGGCGCGCGCGTGCGCGCACTTCTGCAAATCAGCAACGAAGGTGATGAATGACCTGATCTATACCGTCAATACTTGACCTTGTTCTCCCAGCTGCTTTGCCGGCGGGCCTGTCAGTATAAATAGCATCCCCACCTACTGGAAATTCTGTGCCATGAATTCCATCTTTTCTGTCCCTTTCTTCGTTTCTTTCTTGTTCCTTTTCTTCCTGTCACCTCCTCCTTGTCTGTGTTATGCCTTCTTGGTCCCTTCTCCTGCCTTTTTTGCTCCAAAGACTTGAAATGTAACAATTCTCTCCCACGCCAAAGTCGTATGTGCTGGGCCTGACTTGCCAGGCGCCGGCAGTGTAACGCATTGCCATTCACATGACAGACGATAGTAGTGGCTGTCTGAGCGTTCGATTTAGAAGAAGAAGAAAAACAAGAAGAAGAACAAGAATTGCGAAGAAGAATTGCGAAGAAGAATCGAAGAAGAAGAAGAAGAAGAAGAAGAAGAAGAAGAAGAAGAAGAAGAAGAAGAAGAAGAAGAAGAAGAAGAAGAAGAAGAAGAAGAAGAAGAAGAAGAAGAAGAATTGCGAAGAAGAAGAAGAAGAAGAATTGCGAAGAAGAAGAAGAAGAAGAATTGCGGAGAAGAATTGCGAAGAAGAAGAAGAAGAAGAATGCGGAGAAGAATTGCGAGAAGAATTGCGAAGAGAAGAAGAAGAATTGCGGAAGAAGAAGGAAGAAGAAATGAGAAGAAGAAGAAGAAGAAGAAAAGAAGAAGAAGAAGAAGAAGAAGAAGAAGAAGAAGAAGAAGAAGAAGAAGAAGAAGAAGGAATGCGAAGAATTGCGAAAAAGAAGAAGAAGAAGAAGAAGAAGAAGAAGAAGAAGAAGAAGAAGAAGAAGAAGAAGAAGAAGAAGAAAGAAGAAGAAGAAGAAAAGAATTGCGAAGAAGAAGAAGAGAACAAGAAAACAACAACAACAAGAAGAATAACAACAACAACAAGAATTGCGAAGGAAAAGAATGCAAAGAAGAAGAAGAATGCAAAGAAGAGAAAATTACAAAGAAGAAAAATGCGAAAAGAAGAAGAAGAAGAAGAAGAACAAAGAAGAACAAGAACAAGAACAACAAGAAGAAACAAGAACAAGAACAAGAACAAGAACAACAACAGCAACAAAAACAACAACAACAACACAACAAGAAAATCTTCAGCATGCTTCTACGAACTAAGCAGAGTAAGACACCATAAAGCGTTCAACATACGCTGACTGCTCAATTCGTATAAATCCTCACCCCAAAAGTAGTCACGGTGTCAAAGGAATGTGTTTCTTCATCTTCTTCGTTGAACGCTCAAACAGCAACTATTGTTGATTGGTCGTATAAACGAAAATGTGCTTCGCTGCCGTTAAGCGCCTGACAAGTCAGGCCCTGCTTTGAGGGGGTAGGGGTGGGTGGGGAGGGGGTGGGCAGGGGGTGAAAGGGATGGGGGAAAGGGGGCAGCCCTGGATGGTGAGTGCAGACCCCAGCGAAGACAGTCTACTCTAACACTACATTCCCGAATACCGGAATATCAGAGATGCCGAAATATGAGAGATACCGAAATATGACAGATACCGGAATATCACAGATACCGGAATATCACAGATACTGGAATATCAGATATCGGAATGTCAGATATCGGAATATCAGAGACACAGGTGGAATATCAGATATCGGATTAATTATCACAGATACCGGAATATCACACGGAATATCACAGATACCGGAATATCAGAGACACTGGTGGAATATCAGATATCGGAATATCAGAGACACTGTCGGAATATCAGATATCGGAATAATGATCCGAGACACCGAAATATCAGAGACACCGGAATATCAGAGACACCGAAATATCAGAGACACCGAAATATCAGAGACACCGGAATATCCGAGACACCGGAATATCAGAGACACCAGAATATCCGAGATACCAGAATATCACAGATACCGAAATATCCGATATACCAGAATATCACAGATACCGGAATATCACAGATACGGGAATATCCAAAATACCGGAATATCCGAGACACCGGAATATCAGAGACACCGAAATATCAGAGACACCGGAACATCAGAGACACCGGAATATCAGAGACACCGGAATATCCCAGGCACCGAAATATCAGACACCGAAATATCACATACCGGAATATCAGACACACCGGAATATCAGAGACACCGGAACATCAGAGACACCGGAATATCAGAGACACCGGAATATCCGAGGCACCGAAATATCAGAGACACCGAAATATCACATACCGGAATATCAGAGACACCGGAATATCAGAGACACCGAAATATCAGAGACACCGGAATATCCGAGGCACCGAAATATCAGAGACACCGGAATATCCAAAATACCGGAATATCAGAGACACCGAAATATCACATACCTAAATATCACATACCGAAATATCAGAGACACCGAAATATCACATACCGAAATATCAGACACACCGGAATATCAGAGACACCAGAATATCAGAGACACCGCAATATCCAAAATACCGGAATATCAGAGACACCGAAATATCACATACCGAAATATCACATACCGAAATATCAGAGACACCGAAATATCACATACCGAAATATCAGAGACACCGAAATATCAGAGACACTGGAATATCAGAGACACCGGCATATCAAAGACACCGAAATATCAGAGACACCGAAGTATCACATACCGAAATATCAGAGACACCGAAATATCACATACCGAAATATCAGAGACACCGAAATGTCACATACCGGAATATCAGCGACACCGAAATATCAGAGACACCGGAATATCAGAGACACCGAAAAATCAGAGACACCGGAATATCAGAGACATCGAAATATCAGAGACACCGAAATATCAGAGACACCGGAATATCAGAGACACCGAAATATCAGAGACACCGGAATATCAGAGACACCGGAATATCAGAGACACCGAAATATCAGAGACACCGAAATATCAGAGACACCGGAATATCAGAGACACCGGAATATCCGAGGCACCGAAATATCAGAGACACCGGAATATCCAAAATACCGGAATATCAGAGACACCGAAATATCACATACCGAAATATCACATACCGAAATATCAGAGACACCGAAATATCACATACCGAAATATCAGAGACACCGAAATATCACATACCGAAATATCAGACACACCGGAATATCAGAGACACCAGAATATCAGAGACACCACAATATCCAAAATACCGGAATATCAGAGACACCGAAATATCACATACCGAAATATCACATACCGAAATATCAGAGACACCGAAATATCACATACCGAAATATCAGAGACACCGAAATATATGAGACACTGGAATATCAGAGACACCGGCATATCAAAGACACCGAAATATCAGAGACACCGAAGTATCACATACCGAAATATCAGAGACACCGAAATATCACATACCGAAATATCAGAGACACCGAAATGTCACATACCGGAATATCAGCGACACCGAAATATCAGAGACACCGGAATATCAGAGACACCGAAAAATCAGAGACACCGGAATATCAGATACATCGAAATATCAGAGACACCGAAATATCAGAGACACCGGAATATCAGAGACACCGAAATATCAGAGACACCGGAATATCAGAGACACCGAAATATCACATACCGGAATATCAGAGACACCGAAATATCAGAGACACCGGAATATCAGAGACACCGGAATATCAGAGACACCGGAATATCCGAGGCACCGAAATATCAGAGACACCGGAATATCCAAAATACCGGAATATCAGAGACACCGAAATATCAGAGACACCGAAATATCACATACCGAAATATCAGAGACACCGAAATATCACATACCGAAATATCAGACACACCGGAATATCAGAGACACCAGAATATCAGAGACACCGCAATATCCAAAATACCGGAATATCAGAGACACCGAAATATCACATACCGAAATATCACATACCGAAATATCAGAGACACCGAAATATCACATACCGAAATATCAGAGACACCGAAATATCAGAGACACTGGAATATCAGAGACACCGGCATATCAAAGACACCGAAATATCAGAGACACCGAAGTATCACATACCGAAATATCAGAGACACCGAAATATCACATACCGAAATATCAGAGACACCGAAATGTCACATACCGGAATATCAGCGACACCGAAATATCAGAGACACCGGAATATCAGAGACACCGAAAAATCAGAGACACCGGAATATCAGAGACATCGAAATATCAGAGACACCGAAATATCAGAGACACCGGAATATCAGAGACACCGAAATATCAGAGACACCGGAATATCAGAGACACCGGAATATCAGAGACACCGAAATATCAGAGATACCGAAATATCAGAGACACCGGAATATCAGAGACACCGGAATATCAGAGACACATCGAAATATCCGAGACACCGGAATATCCGAGACACCGGAATATCAGAGACATCGGAATATCACATAAAGAAATATCAGAGACACCGGAATATCAGAGACACCAGAATATCAGAGACACCGGAATATCCAAAATACCGGAATATCACAGACACCGAAATATCACATACCGAAATATCACATACCGAAATATCAGAGACACCGAAATATCACATACCGAAATATCAGAGACACCGGAATATCAGAGACACCTGAATATCAGAGACACCGAAATAACAGAGACACCGAAATATCACATACCGAAATATCAGAGACACCGGAATATCAGAGACACCAGAATATCAGAGACACCGGAATATCCAAAATACCGGAATATCAGAGACACCGAAATATCACATACCGAAATATCACATACCGAAATATCAGAGACACCGAAATATCACATACCGAAATATCAGAGACACCGGAATATCAGATATACCAGAATATCAGAGATACCGGAATATCAGAGACACCGGAATATCAGAGATACCGATATATCCGAGACACCGAAATATCAGACACCGAAATATTAGAGACACCGAAATATCAGATACCGAAATATCAGAGACACCGGAATATCACATACCGAAATATCAGAGACACCGGAAAATCACATACTTAAATATCATATACCGGAATGTCAGAGACACCGGAATATCAGAGACACCAGAATATCAGAGACACCGAAATATCAGAGACACCGGAATATCAGAGACATCGGAATATCAGAGACATCGGAATATCAGAGACACGGGAATGTCCGGTATATCGGAAGCGCGGGAGACGTCCAGGTGTGGCACACAGACAAAAGTCGTTGGCGTCACGTCAGGCAGCTTAACTCAATGAGCACGCAGGCCACACAAAGACCAGCTCTGATTTCCTGCCGAACCAACCTACGTAGGCCTACCAATCTGCCGGAAGAGGAGATGAATCACCACAGCTAAAGAGTCTGTCTGTCTGTCTGTCTGTCTATCCGTCTGCCTGTCTGTCTGTCTGTCCGTCTCTCTTGTGGTAAGATTTTTACCTGTGTTTTGTTGATAGTCCCTAATCAGGACAAAGGCTGGATGAAAAAAAAGTATGCGCATGCTTATTCTGTTTACCCTTGAATAATAAAGATTCATTCATTCAAAAGATTCATTCATTCATTAATTAATTAATTCATTCATTCATTCATTCTCTCTCTCTCTGTCTTCTCTCTCTCTCTCTCTCTCTCTCTCTCTCTCTCTCTCTCTCTCTCTCTCTCGCTCTCTCTCTCTCTCTCTCTCTCTCTCTCTCTCTCTCTCTCTCTCTCTCTCTCTCTCTCTCTCTCTCTCTCTCTCTCTCTCCAAATGCTATTGGAACTAGATAAAAATGGAAAAGAATGCTGGGTATCAAAAATATGAGAAATTTTGTGCGAAACAGGATTTAATATTGTATGGTTACAACAAGGTGTTGGTAATGAAAAGGCTTTTTTACGTGTATTTAAGCAAAGATTAGTAGACATGTTCATTCAAGAATGGCATGGAACCATAAGAGATAAAGAGAGGTATGAAAATTATAGATCATTCAAAACTATCTTTGGAAAAGAGGAATACATTTACTTTACAGATACTTACTGTTTTCGAGTTGCTATTACACAGGCTATATTAAATGTTTTGCCTCTTATGAATAATGTCCATAGATACAGTATTAATGATCAAGAAAAGTTCTGTCCATTTTGTAAAACAAAAGTCGAAAACGAAGCCCATTTTTTGTTCGATTGTCCAATGTACTCAGATTAAGGGATAAGTTTTTGACTAACTGTATAAATATACCTTTGTCAGTTTTACTTATAACATCAAATAGAGAACGTAGTCATTATCTATCCAGATATATTTTTCATTCTATTAATAGAAGGAAGAAATTGCTGTGTCAAAATATCAGTTAATGATGGGTGTGTTAAAGCTTTGTATTCACATGTATGATCCAGATCCTGAATTGTAATGTTGCATTTTGACTGATACTGATTTTGATGTCTACTGTCTAAAGTATTGATGCAGTATGACATGATTGTGTATCAAATGCTAACCTTGTTCGAGATATGAGCCTCAAAGGATCGGTTGTTTTCCATGTGTGATCAAAATTTGCATACCAATATATTGGTTTTCCTCTTTCCCCCAAACACCGTGTATTGTGGCCTAAGGCCAATGTACATATTAAAACTGTTCAGAGTTCAGAGTTCTCTCTCTCTTTCTCTCTCGACATGTGATGAGTGAATATTGTTTCTTAAGTGATATCTTGCAATGTTTTGATTAACACCCCATTTTCTCTTTTTATGACGTAAAGCGTTACGTGACATGAAAGAGCACAATGTGATACATTTGTGTGTGTGTGTGTGTGTGTGTGTGTGTGTGTGTGTGTGTGTGTGTGTGTGTGTGTGTGTGTGTGTGTGTGTGTGTGGTGTGTGTGTGTGTGTGTGCATACAGCATTGTGTTAACATTGCATTATCCTACGGCTGACATGGTTGTATTTGATGGATACACTTTTCTGGAGTGGTGAATGCTTTGAGAATGCAATAACTTGTGAGTATAGTAACTATTATGAAAATTTTTAAAAATAACCTAATGAGCATTAATGATTTCAAATGTTATGATTAATAATGCGCTTGATGTTTGTATTTTGTATGTGAGAAGGTGTTAACATATCAGGTATAACTTCATCAACAACTTTGTTCATAGGTCTATTATCTTTTTGTGGTACCCTGGGAAGTGGTTACGGTGAACTGAGTTTGTTTTTTGTGTGTGTGTTTTTTTGGTTTTTTGGGTTTTTGTTTATTTATTTATTAATTATTTTTTTTAGCTGTGTTTTGTTTTGATTTGTTGGCCTACGACAGTCTTTATTTAGTCATGAAGTTGGAATATGCTTATGCAAGAGTATACAGTTATGAGTGAACTCCAGGGTATTATGCCAAAGTCTTACCAAACTTATGTGAATTTTTTTCATCTTCGACTTTTCATCTTCAATATTCTGCCCCTCAATGTGTATTGTGGCCAAAGGCCGATGTACATTAAACCATTTCAGAGTTCAGAGTTCAGAGTTCTCTCTCTCTCTCTCTCTCTCTCTCTCTCTCTCTCTCTCTCTCTCTCTCTCTCTGTGTTTGTCTGTCTGTCTGTCTCTCGAGCGCTCGCTCGCTCGGTCGCTCGGTCTTGGTTTGGTTTTTTGTTTGTTCTTCTTTTTTGTTGTTTATTTTTGTTTTTTATTTTTGTTCCTATCAGAAGAACAGGCAGGATTCAGACCAGGTCGAAGCACTGTCGAGCAGATCTTCAACATCAGAATACTCATAGAGAAGCACTTCCAACATCAACTACAGCTCTACAACAACTTCATTGACTTCAAGAAGGCCTTCGACCGAGTGTGGCAAGAAGCTCTGTGGCAAGTCATGAGAGACTATAACTTCGATGAGGACCTGATTCAAGTCATCCAGGCGCTGTATGACAGCTCCCACAGCGCAGTCCTCATGGGTGGAGAAATCGGGGAGTTCTTCCGGACTTCAGTTGGAGTTTGACAAGGCTGCTCGCTATCCCCCGTTCTTTTCAACGTGTTCCTGGAGAACATCATGCAGGAGGCCCTCCTTGACTTCAAGACCACTATCACAATAGGAGGAAGGCCAGTCTGCAATCTTCGATTCGCAGACGATATTGATCTCATGGGCCGCAGTGAAGAAGAACTCCAGGATCTCACCACCAGACTGGAAACATCAGCCAATGCCCACGGTATGGAGATCAGCACGGAAAAGAGCAAGATCCTAGTGAACAGTACCACACCGACCACTCCCACCAGCATCAAGATGAGTGGCGAGACACTAGAGGAGGTGGAAACTTTCAAGTACCTTGGAGCAGTCATCACCAAAGAAGGTACGAGCACACAAGAGGTGAAGATCAGACTTGCTGTGGCACTCTCCTCCATGACTAAGCTGGCGAAAGTGTGGAGAAACCATAACATCAGAACCCACACTAAGGTCAGACTCTACAAGGCACTCGTCACATCCATTGCCTTGTACAGCTGTGAAGCATGGACACTCACTGCCGATTTAGAACGTCGCATTCAAGCCTTTGAGATGAAGTGCCTCAGGCGGATCCTGAACATCACCTACAGAGACCGTAAAACCAACGACTACGTCTGGCAGCAGATCGAGGCACTGGCTGGCAAACAAGAACCATTGCTAGATACAGTCAAACGGAGGAAATTGAAATGGTTTGGCCACACAACAAGGCATAACAGCCTATCAAAGACAGTCCTGCAGGGAATGGTGGAAGGAGCAAGGAGGCAGGGACGACCACGCAAAAGCTGGATATCCAACATCAAGGAGTGGACCGGCCTCACTGTACCAAACCTCCTGAAAGCAGCCCAGGACAGAACCATTTGGCGGTCCACTTGCAGCGTCCGTGCGGGTACCCCAACGGTCGTCCCGACCAAGGGATGATGATGATGATGATGATTCTTTGTTTGTTTTTAAGTTTTTCCTTTGTTATTACTGTGTGAGTGTATGAGTATTGGGCTTATTATTCAGATGTATCTCTATGGGCGGGGAACTGGATGTAAAAAAAAGCACATGGGTGCTTATTCATTATCCTCGAAATAAAAGAATTTGTCATCGTCATTGTTATTGTATTTCTCTCGCTCTCTCTCTCTCTCTCTCTCTCTCTCTCTCTCTCTCTCTCTCTCTCTCTCTCTCTCTCTCTCTCTCTCTCTTCTCTCTCTCTCTCTCTCTCTCTCTCCCTCTCTCTCTCTCTCTCAGTCTCTCTGTCTCTCTGTCTCTCTCTGTCTCTCTCTCTCTCTCTCTCTCTCTCTCTCTCTCTCTCTCTCTCTCTCTCTCTCTCTGTGTTTTGCTTTCTTTGTTATTTGTTGTTGCTTTCTCTCTCTCTCTCTCTCTCTCTCTCTCTCTCTCTCTCTCTCTCTCTCTCTCTCTCTCTCTCTCTCTCTCTCTCTCTCTCTCTCTCTCTTCGGTGATTTTTTGTGGAGGGGGATTTGTGTAGAATTTTTTCCTGTTTACTGTGTGAGTGTATTGGTATGGGATCTATTATATTTTATTATCATATATACCCCTCAGGGCGGAGACTGCATGTAAAAAAAAAAAGCACATGGGTGTTTATTCATTATCCTCGGAATACAGGAATTTTTCATTGTCATTGTCTCCCCTCTTCTCCCCTCTCCCCCCTCTCTCCCCCCCCCCCCCCATATCTCTCTCTCCCTCTCTCTCCCTCTCTCTCTCCCCCTCTCCACTCTCTCTCTCTCTCTCCCCCTCTCCACTCTCTCTCTCTCTCTCCCCCTCTCCCCTCTCTCTCTCCCCTCTCCCCCCCCTCTCTCTCTCTCCTCCTCTCCACCTCTCTCTCTCTCTCTTTCTCTCTCTTTTAGCGACCGGAGTGAGGACGTGTCGGAAGCGATGGTCACCCCCTCAGACAGCCAGAGTGCGTCAGCTGATGTGTCTGGTCCTCTGTGTAGTCAGCTGATGTGTCTGGTCCTCTGTGTAGTCAGCTGATGTGTCTGGTCCTCTGTGTAGTCAGCTGATGTGTCTGGTCCTCTGTGGGGGTCAGCTGATGTGTCTGGTCCTCTGTGGGGTCAGCTGATGTGTCTGGTCCTCTGTGTAGTCAGCTGATGTGTCTGGTCCTCTGTGTGGTCAGCTGATGTGTCTGGTCCTCTGTGGGTCAGCTGATGTGTCTGGTCCTCTGTGGGGTCAGCTGATGTGTCTGGTTCTCTGTGGGGTCAGCTGATGTGTCTGGTCCTCTGTGGGGTCAGCTGATGTGTCTGGTTCTCTGTGGGGTCAGCTGAAGGACCCCCCACCTAGTGCTGCAGTGGGGTAGCAGCTCATAGCCAGCTTCTGGAGGAATGACCTCTCTTTCCCCCAGACAAACGGAAGCCCGCTGAAATGGCTTGTAATCACTGACTGACTGACTGACTGACTGACTGACTGATCTGACTGGTGACTGCCTGCCTGCCTGACTGACTGACTGACTGACTGGCATGCTGACTGACTGACTGACTGTGACTGACTGACTGACTGACTGACTGACTGACTGACTGGCTGACTGACTGCCTGACTGACTGACTGACTGACTGACTGACTGACTGTCTGACTGATTGTCTTTTCCTGTTCCTTTTTTGAGGACTCGTTCTGGCATTATGCTGAATTTTTCAGGCAGTGTGTTCTTATTTTGTTATGTTCAGACAGTGAGATGGGTGGAGTTCATTCCTATCATTATGTTGCATGCTGGGTATCTTCGTATCGTGTCATCTGTGTCACTGTTCGTAGCTGGCTTACTCTTTTAAACCAAAGGGGACGGGATAGCCTAGTGGTTAGAACATTGCGCTCGCAATCTGATGACCCGGGTTCGATTCCCATTCAAGGGGGATATTTTCTCCTAGAGTTAACATCAGTGCAGACTCCACTCGACCCAAAAGTCCTTCGGATGAGACTATAAACCGAGGCCCCGTGTGCGAACGCACGCAGAACATCTTGCGCATACGTTAAATCCTGTTCCGCTTTTCGTAAGAGAAGGCCATTGTGGGAACAGATGACAGAATTTACAAAACCGCATACACAAGGGGACTGGATGTAAAAAAAAGTACATCAGTGTTTATTCCATTATCCCCAATATAAAAAAATAATAAAACGAAACAAATGGATGGGTTATTAACGTGTGGACAAGATTGTATTTATATTTTGTATACCACTTGAAATCTCGAAAGATTTCTCTGAGTGAAATTTGAACTGGTCTTCTAGGGGAGAGTGCCGTCGCCACAAAGGCAGCGCCACCCATTATTTTCTTTAGATGTATGCATGCCTAATTGTTTCCATACCAGCCTAACTTTTCTTCTCCAGAAATTTTGCCAGGGACAACTGTCAGCGGAGAAAACCAGGTTCACCATATAACCCACATGTTGATTATCACCATGTAACCCACATGTTCACCATCACCATATTACCCACATGTTCACCATCACCATGTAACCAACATGTCCACCATCACCGTGTAACCCACATGGTCACCATCACCATGTAACCCACATGTTCACCATCACCGTGTAACCCCCATGTTCACCATCACCATGTAACCCACATGTCCACCATCACCATGTAACCTCCATGATGTTCACCATCACCATGTAACCCATATGTTCACCATCACCAAATTCACCATGTAACCCACATGTTCACCACCACCATGTAGCCCCCATGTTCACCATCACCATGTAACCCACATGTTCACCATCACCATGTAACCCCCATGTTCACCATCACCATGTAACCCACATGGTCACCATCACCATGTAACCCCATGTTCACCATCACCATGTAACCCACATGGTCACCATCACCATGTAACCCCCATGATGTTCACCATCACCATGTAACCCACATGTTCACCATCACCATGTAACCCCCATGGTCACCATCACCAGGTTCACCATGTAACCCCCATGTTCACCATCACCATGTAACCCCCATGTTCACCATCACCAGGTTCACCATGTAACCCACATGTTCACCATCACCGTGTAACCCACATGTTCACCATCACCATGTAACCCCCATGGTCACCATCACCATGTAACCCACATGTTCACCATCACCATGTAACCCACATGTTCACCATCACCATGTAACCCACATGATGTTCACCATCACCATGTAACCCACATGTTACCATCACCATGAACACATGTACCATGTAACCACATGTCACATCACCATTAACCAATGTTCATATGAACCACATGGTCACCATCACACTGTAACACATGTTTCTACATCACCATGTGTAACCCACATTACACTAAAAATAGTAACCCACTGTTCACCATCACTTATGTAACCCACATGTTTCACCATGTAACCACTTTCACCATCATGCCATGTAGACCCCAAGTTCACCATCACATGTAACCACTCTGTTCACCATCACCATGTAACCCCAGTTCACATCACCATGTAACCCACATGTTCACAGTACCATGTACCCTGTTCACCATCCATGTAACCCACTGTCACCATCACCATGTAACCACATGTTCACCATCACCATGTAACCCAATGGTCACGTTCACCTGTAACCACATGGTTCACCATCACCATGTAACCCACATGGTCACCATCACCATGTAACCCACATGGTCACCATCACCATGTAACCCACATGCTCACCATCACCATGTAACCCCCATGCTCACCATCACCATGTAACCCACATGTTCACCATCACCATGTAACCCACATGTTCACCATCACCATGTAACCCACATGTTCACCATCACCATGTATATATTTATATACCTATGTGTGTTAGTGTGGGTTCGTGTAGGGGAGAGAAAGAGAGAGAGAGAGAGTGAGAGAGAGAGAGAGAGAAGAGAGAGAGTGAGAGAGAGAGAGAGAGATGCGGTGTGTAATAATAGGTACTTTGGTATGAATGCGGGTGTGTCTAAATCACCATGTAGTGAATAGACATTAAACAAAACTAAACAAAAAATCACATGTAACCCACATGGTCATCATTACCGTGTAACCCACATGATGTTCACCGTTACTATCAACATACATGCCCATGGACAACAACTACACAACTGTTCAACACTTCGTTTTTGTTTTCCTTCCTCCGCTAGAGCTCCGAGGTTCTCCCATGGTGAAAATGTTTCCGTCCGTATGTCGCCTGTTTTTACCCACGTGAAGGTAGCTAGCTGCATTCTGATTGTGAGCCTGATGTCTAAACACTCCCCTATGCATACAGGCGAAGGGAGGTGTGTGTGTGTGGGGGGGGGGGGGGGTTGTTGGGTGTTTTGTTTTGTTTGGTGGGATTTTTTTTTATAGATTTATCACCTCTTCCTACTGTCACGAAATAGCGTAGGTAATCTTTCTAGTTAAAGACTGGGACGGGTTTTTAACGTGTGCGTAAGCTGTTCATAGACTATATACCGAGGTCCCGTGTGCGAACGCACGCAGAACATCTTGCGCTCATGTTAAATCCTGCACCGCTTTTCGTAAGAGTAGGCCATTGTGTACCGGTAGGAACGGATGGCAGAATTTACAATACCGCATACACACGGGGACTGGATGTTTAAAAGAAAAAAAGCACATCAGTGTTTATTCCATTATCATCGATGTAAAAGAATAAAATTTAAACAAAATTAAAATTTAAAAATTAAAAATTAAAATTAGCCTAGGTTCATAGTCTCATTCGAAGGATTTTCAAGGAAGTGGAATCGGTACTGATGCTATTTATTCATTTATTTATTTGTTTGTTTATCTATTTATTTATTTATTTATTTATACCACTTTAAGTCACGGCAGATTTCTCTGCGAGAAATTCGGACGACTCTCTCCGCGGAGAGCGCGTCGCCACAAGAGCAGCGCCGCCACCAATTACTTTTTTTTCTTTTACCTGTCTGCAGCTGTATTCGCTTCCCTATCATAGTGTTGTTGTTTTCTACAGAATTTTGCCAGGGACAACTCAACTCTCTTGTTGCAGTGGGTTCTTTTAAGTGCGCTATATATGTGTAACACATGGGACCTCGGTTTATCGTTCCATCCGAAGGACTAGCACCTAGACCACCACTCATGGTCAAATGGATGGGAGAAAAGTTTCGAGTCCAAACGGGATGCTAAGTCCAGGGGGAAAAATCCTCTTGATACGAGCACCTCGATGGGGGCTGGATCCTGGGTGGTTAGATCACACGCACAACGCTCTAACCACTAGGCTCTACCGGTCTCAATATCTGTTACATTTATATTCACCAGGAATCCTCTCAAAGACAGCAACAACAGCAGAAGCAGCAACAACAGCAAGAACAACAACAACAACAGCAATAGCAGCAACAACAGCAACAACAACAGCAACAACAAGGACAGCAACAGCAAAAACAGCAACAACAACATTAACAAACAACAGCAACAACAACAGCAACAACAAACAACAGCAACAGCAAACAACATCAACAACAGCAACAAACAACAAACAACAACAACACCAATAATAACAGCAACAACAACAACAGCAGTAAAAACAGCAACAGCAGGAACAGTAACAACAACAACACCAACAATAACAGCAACAGCAGTAAGAACAGGAAAACAAGAACATCAACACCACCACCACCACCACCACCAACAACAACAACAACAACAATAACAGCATAATTAACCAGACTGAAACCTGTACGGAAGAACAAAACCAAACAAAACAAAACAAACCCAAATTCCCCATCCCTAAGAACCCTACCTCAAATCAAGCTAAGGTAATTATATCCCAACCTCCTGCGCATGTGTGTGTGTGCGTGCGTATGTGTGCGAGCGTGCATGCGTGCGTGCGTGTGTGTGTGTGTGCGTCCGCGCGTAAGTGTGAGTGTGTGGGCGCGTGGGCGTGCGTGTGTGTGTGTTTGTGTGTGTGTGTGTGTGTGTGTCAGTGTGTGTGTGTATGTGTGTGTGCATGCGTGCGTGCGTGGCGTGCGCGCGTGCGTGCGTGTGTGTGTATGTGTGCGTGCGTGCGTGTGTGTGTGTGTGTGTGTGTGTGTGTGTGTGGCTATGAGATAGGGAAGAATGAAGGCAAAGCCACAAAGAGTGCAACAGGCCACGAAAGTAAAGGAAGCTCATTGTCTAAGATGCTAAACTGGGGCAGACTACTCCGAACTTGCCACCTACACACACTGTCATTATACCAGCCAGCGCACACGCACGCAACTTTTTGAGGTGCATTTTAAGGGCGGGGGTGGGGGGATGGGGGTGTTACATACATTAAGATAGGTTTGGGTTTTTTCACGTGAAATTCAGTAGTTGACATTTTATTTACATTTTTCATTGGAATTACTTATTTTGTCAGAAATTGTTAGAATTGTATTTTTCCTGTTGTTTATTGTAGTTGAATAGGCTAGTAATGTGAATGTGGTTTTTTTTTCTATTATTTTGGTTGGTTATTTTAAAAATATTTTTTATTTTTAAATTTTGTTAATCATCTCGCATGCATTGATCTCCTGAAATTCCTTCTCCTATACAGTACCAACTACACCCTCCTTCCTTGACACTCATATACCCTCCTTCTCTCCCGCCACACCCCCCCCCTCCCCTACCCCCCACCCCGTCTAATATCACAACTTGTGAAAAGACTTTAAATGAATTTGAACACAACCTTCGGGCAGTTGTTGTTGTTGTTGTCTTCAATTTAACGTCTGTTTACTCTAAGTGAAATTAGACGGGCAGTGTTGTTTCGGCTAAGGCGTGATGATGGCCTGTGAACACCAGCTAAGGTAAAAATAAAAATTATTTGTGAATATTAATAATGATGACAACAATGATGATGATGATGATGATGATGATGATGATGATGATGATGTTGATGATGATGATGATGATCACGACGACGACGACGACGATAATAATACTGATGATGATGATGATGACGACGACGACGACGACGATGACGATGATGATGATGATTTTTTTTTAAATACAAAAACGGGGGGGAAAAGGTGTCGTTGGTTTAGTCATGGTAACCAATACCCGATGATTGTCTGTGTAAAATGTATAAGCGGTTAACCTTATTTGTGAACGGTTTGCATGAGCGCGAATGATTTGATTGCAAGCGCTTTGATTTTTGTGTTGCTTTACAAGATTCATCGCGATATAAATTCCGTATATTTATTATAATTGTTGTTGTTATCGTTATCGTTGTCATTGTTATCATCATCATCATCATTATGATTATGATTATTATTATCAATTTTTTTATATTATTATTATTATAAATATATTATTACCTTCCTAAAAAACTAGGGGAGGGGGCGGGGTAGCCTGGCGGTTAGAGTGATGCGCTTGCGATCTGCCGACCCAAGTTCGAAACCCGTTCGAAGAGATTTTTCCCTGGAGTTAACAGCAGTGCTTGCTCCGCTACCCCTTAAAAGTCTTTCGGATGAGACTAGAAACAGAGGTCCCGTGTGCGAACGCACGCAGAGCATCTTGCGCACACGTTTAAAACTGTTCTGCTTTTTGGAAGAGTATGTCTCTGTGTACCGGTGGGAACGGATGACAAATTTTACAAAAATTGCATACACACGGGGATTGGATGAAAAAGAAAGTACAAGAGTGCTTATTCCATAATCGTCGAGAAAAAAGAATAAATGAAACGTATAGATACACAAATGACATCATCAATAGATAGAATAGTACATAATTAG
>CM054152.1:12605682-12630682 GCA_028751875.1 Rapana venosa
ATCCCTTTGTGCATCGCATTTTTGTCAGTTTTCCGTTCACCCACGATACAATGCCGTATCTTCGAACGAAAACATTACGTAGGGCCAAGATGGGGGCGTGGGCCGCCAAGACGACCAGTTTATAGTCTCATCCGAAAGACTTTCGGAGTAAGTAGTGGAATGTTAATAGGGGAAAGAAGCTAGTGGTCGCACCCGATTTCAACAAAGTTCAGCAGATCAGCGAATACTTCACCAAGTCGGCTATAACCTCCCCTGCATAGCTATAGTCTCAGTCACACCGTCCGATGTCAAGTCTGTTGCCGGTCAAAAATTTTTCTTCGATGTATTTCAAGATAATAGAGGCAGATTTATATAAAAAAATTCCATAACCCCGTGTGCAGGCGTTTGTCAGTCTAACCTTCCATCGTCCTATGGCCAGCTCTTGAAGGCGGCAACCCTTCTCAACTGGTGCGCAACTGTGCGTGAGTGACAGTACCCTTTACGTTGTAACGGGAATTTCGGAAAAGCCAAGGCGAGGAAACGGAACTCATGTAAAGAACCCGCTCGCGCGTTAATGTTGGAGCATCAGCGTGTACACTGGAGCTACCGTTTGCACGCTTGGCTTCAGAAAAACTGTCAAGCAAAAAACAATTCATAGTTAAACATCCAAAAGGGCCCAAAAATACTGACAAAAACACGCACACAAAACAACGACGCAAAAACATTCATATTAAAGCATTCCAACATGACTTCCCGAAAAATGTCACAAAACAACACACACACCCAAAACACACTAACAAAGACAACACTTACATACACACACACAACACAAACACAACACACGCGCGTGTCTGCAACCACAACACACACACGCACCCACACCATGCGCCAATGTAAAACCAATTAAAAAATTAACTAAAGTAAACAACTGATTATTTACGCCCGCACCCCCAACACTACACACACACTGCTTTGTTATGAAATTACTACCCACCTCCCCCACACAATACACAGTAATTATGGAATTGAAAAACTCATAGCAACATCATATGCAAGAATTAAAGCAATGTAAACTGGTAAAAATCATTGTTGTATTCGTTTTGCGTAGGCACAAAACGGTTTCGTTTATTTTTCTTGAACACGAAAGGGCGAGGCACAATGAAATTTGGAACAAGCAGGGTGGATTGCCAAAAGGATGGTTCGTACAATTTTGATTGCAGAACGATATGAGACTTTTGTTCACCCTGCTTATATTGGGCACATGTTGTTACCCAGCTGTAAAGGGTAGCCCTTGGCGAACTTCAGAGAGCGAGCCGAGAATGGGCGCACCTTCTGATACCTTCCCCTAGGCAGCTTAGTGTTATGGGACCCTTCCTTTTTCTTATGGGACTACCTTTCCTTTTCTTATAGTAGATACTGGCGTTAAAGTTAGGAGGGAAATCCCCTTGAACGGGTTCGAACACGGGCCCTCAGAACGCGAGCTCAATCCTCTAACCACCAGGCTATCTCGTCTTCACATATTTTGAATGCCATACCACAGGTTTCTATAGTAAAGGTAAAGGTGTCATAAACCCTATGTGGTCGTAGGGGAGCGAGGCATCAGAGACTTCAACTTCTCAAGGGACCAGCATGTTGAGGGCGACGCCCATCTCCTCTCCCTCGCTGGTTTACCCTCCCTGACCCTAAAGAGGGCAGGTACCCATTTACAGCTGGGTGAACTGAGGGACTGTACTGAAACCAAGGCGCGCAAACGGTCACCTATCCAAGTGGTAACCACGCTCGATGCTACTTAATCTTGGCTGGGGGAAAGCGAGTGCTCTGACCAGAGCTATCCTAGTAATTTCTGTCATTTCTACGGTAACTTCTAATTATGGCGAACGACATCAAGGCAACTGCTGACAAGGAGGACGGAAGGAAGATGTGCTAGGCAGGCACTCTGAAGGCATCACTAAAAGCCTCCATTATCACTCGCCCTTGCCCCCCCCCCCCCCACCCCCCACCCCAGAGTGGCGACGAGTCGCCCATCATCATCATATCATCATACATCATCACTTCTCTTTCTTCTTCTTCTTCTTCTTCTTTTCTTCTTCTTCTTCTTCTTCGCGAATTCTTCTTCTTTTTTGCAATTCTTCTTTCTATGCAATTCTTCCCTTTTTTGCAATTATTTTTCATTTCTTCTTCTTCTTCGCAATTCTTCTTCTTCTTTGCAATTCTTCTCTTTGCAATTCTTTTCTTCTCTTCGCATTCTTCTTCTTCGTAATTCTTCTTTGCATCTTCGTCTTCTTTTGGCAATTCTTCTTTGGAATTCTTCCTCTTTTTGCTTCTTCTTCGCAATTCTCTTCTTTTTCTTCTTTGCAATTCTTCTTCTTTGCAATCCCCTCCTCCTCCTTATTTTTCTTCTTCTTCATTCTGCTTCGCGATTCTTCTTTACTTATTCGGAGTTCTTCTTTGGAATTTTTCTTTTTCGCAATTTTTCCCTTTACAATTCTTCTTCTTTGCAATTCTTATTATTTGCAATTCTTCTTCTTTGCAATTTTTCTTCTTCTTCGCAATTCTTTCTTCTTCTTCGCAATTCTTAATTCTTCTTTGCAATTCTTCTTCTTTGCAATTCTTCTTCGCAATTCTCAATTCTTATTCTTATTCGCAAGTCTTCTTTTAATCCCTCTTTGCAATTTTTCTTTTTTGCATTTTTCTTCTTTGAAGCTCTTGTTTGGAATTTTTCTTCTATTTCGCAATTCTTCGTCTTCACAACTTTTCTTTTCTTCTACTACTATACTACTACACTACTACTACTCACTACTGCTGCTGCTGCTGCTGCTGCTGCTGCTGCTGCTGCTGCTGCTGCTGCTGCTGCTGCTGCTGCTGCGGCTGCTACTACTACTACTACCCGCTACTGCTGCCGCTGCTGCGGGTGCTGCTTTAACTGCCCTGCTGCTGCTGCTGCTGCTGCTGCTGCTACTACTACTACTTCTGCTGCTGCTGCCACTGCTGTTGTTGCTGCTGTTGCTGCTGCTGCTGCTGCTACCATTACTTTTCTTATTGCTGCCACTGCTGTTACTACTATTACTACTACTATTACGATGATGATGATGATGATGATGATGATGATGATGACGACGACGACGACGACGATGATGATGATGACGACGACGACGACGACGACACGACGACGATGATGACAATGATGATGACGATGGCGATGATGATGAGGATGATGACGATGATGATGACGACGACGATGACGATAACGATGACAATGACAAAGATGATGACGACCGACGATGATTATGATGATTCTGTGCTGTTGGCGGTGTTCTTTTCTTCGGTTCCCCTCCCCCCCCCCCCCCCCCAATCCACTCCAAATCTTAGCCGTTTTTAAACCCAACCACCACCACCACCACCACCACCACCACCAGTGGAAGACAACAGATCGAAATATTATGTTTAAAAATGCACTATGTCTGGCAAAGGAAACAGAAACCTCTTAGAATGGCACTCGTTAAATGGTTTTGCAGGACACCAGGAGAAGACGCCAGACTTGGGTTGTTTAATGGTGCCATTATTTTTACCCTCCATGGGTTTACATGAATACGTGGCTCGCCCGCCCACACACTTCCCATGCCTTGTTCTCTCCTCTGTGCGTGCGTGCGTTCGTGCGTGTGTGTGTGTGGGGGGGGGGGGGGGTGTATGTGTGTGTGTGTGAGTGTGTGTGTGTGTGAGTGTGTGTGTGGTTGTGTGTGTGGTGTGTGAGGTGTGTGTGTGTGTGTGTGCGGTGTGTGTGTGTTTTGCGTGTGTGTGGTGTGGTGTGTTGTGTGTGTGTGTGTGGGTGTGGTGTGTGTGTGTGTGGTGTGGTGTGGTTGGGGTGTGTGTGCGCGCGCGTGCGTATGTGTGTGTACGTGCGTGTGTGTGCGCGCGTGTGCGGGGTGTTTTGTGTGTGTGCGCGTTGCGTGCGTGTGTGTGTGCGTGTGTGTGCTTTTTAAGTCTTCTAGTAAATAGCGCATGTTGTTTGTGTCCAGGTATTTAAAAGGAATCATAATGAAAGCATGCTGAGCTCTGCCCTGGCCAATTCTGCCGGACATTAGTTTGGGGATTTTTCCTACACGTAGGTGGTGGTCTGGTTTTTTTTTTACAAGTTTGTGCATTTGGCTGAGTTGGGGTGGTGGGGGGGTGTGGGGTGGTGGGTGGGGTGGGTGGGTGGGGTGGGGGATTTTTCTTTTATTTGGAGGAGTGGGTGTGGATTGTTTTTTGTGTATGTTTGTCTTTTTTTTTTTTTTACAAATTATTATTATGTTGTTGAGGTGTGGGGGGGGTTTTTTGTTTGTTGACTTAGGTGTGTTTGTTGTGTTTGTGTTGTGTTTGTTAGTTGTGTGTGTGTGTGTGTGGTGTGTGTGTGTGTTGGTGTGTGTGTGGTGTGTGGTGTGGGTGTTGTGTGTGTGTGTGTTGTTTGGGGAAGGGGGTTGGGGTATTTTCCACGAACATTTTATGTTCACAAAAATATTATTTAATCGGCTGGCACATACACTGCCAAGCCACGACTATGTCGACGCTACTATTCAAAGGGGACGGGATAGCTCAGTGGTCAGAGCACTCACTTCCCCCCCAGCTAGGGTTAAGAAGCATCGAGCGTGGTTACCACTTGGATGGGTGACCTTTTACGCGCCTTGGTTTCAGTACAGTCTCCCAGTTCACCCAGCTGTAAATGGGTACCAGCCTCTTTAGGGTCAGGGAAGGTAAAGCAGCGAGGGAGAGGAGACGGACGCCGCCCTCAATATGCTGGCTTCTTGAGAAGTTGAGGTCTCTGACGCCTCACTCCCTTGCAACCACATAAGGTTATAGGACACCTGTACCTTTACCTTACTATACAAAACATACTGGTAGCCGTTCTTTTCTCCTAGCTGTTGTTTTATATCGTATTGTTGTACCACGCTGCGTTTTAGTGTATTGCATTGCATTTCATCGTATTGTGTTACACTGCCATGCACTGAACTGTGTTGCACTGTATTACGTTATATCGCATTGTATTTGCTGTAATTGATCGTTCTGGGTTTTTTTGTGTTGTATACCAATGTCAGTCATTGCAGATTCTCTGCGTAATAAAACCGGGCTGCTCTCCCCCATTGAAGATGGCGTAACTCCAAGTGCAGTACCATCCATCATTTCTCTTTTATTTCTTGAATGTGCACTCCACTCCCCCTTACTCCCTACCCCCCTTCTCCGTATGAAAGTGGCTTCTTTCTTCAGAATTTTGCCGGGAACAACCCTCTTGTTGCCATGGATTCTTTTCACGTAAGCTAACTGTGTATTGCCTACGGGACCTCGGGTTTATCGTCGCATACACAAAAAAGGACTAACATCCAGACCTCACATAAGATGTAATGGATGGGATGGGAGTGGGGGTCGGGGTGAGGGGTGGGGGTGGGGGGGGGGGGTAGTTCGGGTTCAAACGAAGATTAAACCCGTGACTTTCTGCTATCTGAAAAGATGTGTGACCTCTAGACCAGCAAGCATCTGCATCCCGCACTAGCATAAGAACAAAGTAAAGCAGTGATATTTCAGAACTTGAATAAATAAATCGTTGTGTGTGTGTGTGTGTGTGTGTGGTGTGTGTGTGTGTGTGTGTGTGTGTGTGTGTGTGTGTGTGTGTGTGTGTGTGTGTGTGTGTGTGTGTGTGTGTGTGTGTGTGTGTGTGTGTGTGTGTGAGTGTGTGTGTGTGTGTGTGTTGGGCGAGGGGGGTGGGGGTGGGTGGGGGGTTGAAGACGGAGATCGGGAGGGGGGGGGGGGGGGTATCTTACTCTTGTAAACTTCACACCTCTGAGATTCAAACACTGATTCCTTTGATGTCGAGATTATCAAGACGAAAGCTTTAATATTTTGTTTTAATTAATTATTTTCTTCTTTTCTCTCGAGGATAATGAAATAAGCACTCAAGCGCTTTTTTTTTTACATCCAGTCCCTGTGTGTATGCGGTTTTGTAAATTTTGTCATCCATTCCCACCGGTACACAAAGGCCTACTCTTCGAAAAAGTGGAACAGGTTTTAAATTGTTGGCAAGATGTTCTGCGTGCGTTCGCACACAGGGCCTATGCTTATAGTCTCATCCGAAAGACTTTCACATTCAGTTTGATTTTTTTCCGTCAAACTGGGAAGAAAGGGCAAGGCTGGGAATGGAACCCAGAACCTCACGGTTTACTTGTTAAGCTGGCGAACGTCTCAACCATCCTGCCGACCACCCTCCTGCTTACCGCGATAGTCTAATAGAGGACCTGCTCAGCCGCAGCTGATGATTAACGAAGTCTTTCTGCAGGACTTTGGGGCCTTCAGTCTGAGGTGATTAGGAGCATCTGCAACCACAAGACTCTGCGTTCTGTGCTGTGATCAGCGCTAATAGTCATATGTTCAGTCCTCGCCAAGTCAGGCACTGTTATGTCATCTATAATCTCCCCACATTTCTTTCAGGAGAAAAATCTATATGTTCAAGGGGTGTTGGGTAGCGTAGTGGTTAGAGTGTTGAGCTTGTGACCTGGCGGTGAGAGTTCGAGCCACCAGTAAGATTCCTGATCGGGGAATTTTTTTCCCCCCGTGGAGTTAACAGCAGTGCCGACTCTGCTCCCGCCAATAGTTCTTCAGAGGAGATTAGAAACCGAGGTCCCTTTTACGAAGACTCGTACAGAGCGTCTTGTGCAAGGTTCAACCTGCTTCGCCTTGTAGCAGAGTAAACTATTCCGTGCCGGAAGAAACGGGTGAGAAAATTGGGGAGGAAAAAAACCACATGCACACCAGTGTCGTCTTTAATAATAATAATAATAATAATATATGGAATTTATATAGCGCTGAATCTTGTAAAAAGACAAACAAATCGAAGCGCTTGCACTCAATCATTTACAGGCATGCAACTCTCCTTAAACATAATGAAAAACAGATTTCAAAACCATGCGCGCGCGCGCACGTATGCACGCATGCACGCACACACACGCACACACACACACACACACACACACACACACACACACACACACACACACACACACACACACTCGGAACAACACTTAGAAGGTGAAAAAATTCTGTTGAAAATTAGGGACAGATATTTGGGGGGAAAGTCTCAGGTAGGAAATAAGTGTGTTTTGAGGCTGGATTTGAAGGTATCAAGTGAAGGCTTTTGGCGAAGTGAAAGAGGGAGGTCATTCCAGGTGGATGGACCAGAAACAGAGAAGGAGCGACGGCCAACAGTGGTTTGTTTGAATCTGGGTGTTCGAAAGCACAAAGTATCTGCGGCTGAACGAAGGGAACGGGATGGAGTGTACAGATGAAGACAGTTACAGAGATAAGAGGGTGCAGATTTGTGGAGACATTTGAAACAGAGGGTATTGATTTTATACTCCAGTCTTTAGACATCATCCATGAAGTTAGACTTCGAAAACATAATATGTAGACATTCTTCACCTTCCCTTGAGAAAAGCTGACATCCATACGAATTCTGCATGAACGTTTGCCACAGCAGTGACTATTGTTTGTCCCTTAGAGGAGACAACATCTGTGAGCATTGCTGGTGATGTCTCACTTCGGAAGACCAGAACCTATGCCACTGGCCACTGGCGCTGATCAGGCGGATCCACAATCTTCCTGCCACTAATAACCAACCACCCCCCAGGTCGTAGCGCTCCTGCTTTATGCCCCCTGAACAAAGGGAAATAATCACAACCTCTTGCTAATGGCGGCGGAGAATACTCCGGGCTTTGAGGCAGCGGAGAGAGAAAAAAAAATCTCCGGCGTTTCTGTAGAGCTGGCCGAGTCTTCAGCGGAGCGATCGTCACTGCTGTTAGCAGCTGCTTCGGAGCGTCTAGATGGTTTGTCTCTGTAGGATTATTTCTGTCCTGCTTTTACTCGGAGATGGGAGAGGATTTAGAAAATGTGCGGATTTGTACTTTTGATGGTGAACCATGTGCACACGTACATTCGCTTCCTGCTTGTTTTTCTCAACAGAATCGGTGTTAATTCATCAGCGGGTTATTTAATATGGTGTTGTTTGTTTGTTTGTTTGTTTGTTTGTTTGTTTCTTGTTGTTGTTGTTTACAGACTGGTCTATCATAGACGCCATGTTATGGCTGAATTCTGAAAACTTCCCGTGTATTGTTGTGATAGTAATACTATTATTATTATTATTATTATTATGTCTTAGTGGTAATAATAATAATAATAATAATAATGATAATAATAATAATACGAATATTTATTATGACGATAAAAATCAACACCATCATCATTGCGTTATTATCAGTATACTACTACTACTACTGCTGCTGCTGCTGCTACTGATGCTGCTGCTGCTGCTGCTGCTGCTGCTGCTATTTATAATGATAACAACTATGATGATGATGTGATGATGATGACGACATTAATAATTATAATGATAATGAAAATAATAATAATAATATTGTTGTTGTAGCATTTGTAGGCCATCATTTTGATGTTTCAAAAACAAAATCCAAAGATTCATACTATAGCCAGCCATACAAAAAACACAGTGAAGTGATTAAACCACAATTCATTTGTTTCTTTTTCTCATCTTTATTATATCATATATGTTTATTGTTTCATTTCAAGGATAATGGAATAAGCATTCATGTACTTTTTTTACATTCGTTCCCTATGTTCATGCGGTTTTGTCAATTTTGTCATCCGTTCCCAACAGCGCAAATGGCCTACTCTTCCGAAAAGCGGAACCGATTTTAACGTATGTGCAAGATGTTTTGCGTGTGTTCGCACTCGGAACTTTGGTTTATAGTCTCATCTGAAAAGTACAAAGGGGCGAGATATATAGCTTTTGTTACTCTCAAGAATTTTTCGAGATCATCATCATCATCATCATCATCATCATCATCATCACCACACCACCACCACCACCACCACCATCATCAATGGCAGATGGTAGTAGTAGCAGCAGCATTAGCAGCAGCAGCAGGAGTAGTAGTAGCAGCAGCAGCAGCAGCTTCAGCAGCAGCAGCAGTAACAGCAGCAGCAGCAGCAGCAGCAGCAGCAGCAGCAGTAGAAGTAGTAGTAGTAGCAGCAGCAGCAGCAGCAGCAGCAGCAGCAGCAGCAGCAGTAGTTGTAGTTGTAGTTACGTTGTAATACCTGCAGAAGTAGCAGTTGTAGTTACGTTGTTATAGTTGCAGAAGTAGCAGCCGCAACATTAAAAGCAGCAACAGCAGCAGCAGAAGCAGCAGCAGCAACAGAAGCAGAAGTAGCAGTGGCGCTAGCACAAGCAGCATCCCCTTTTATCATTCTGCAGTGACATGTCCGTTCCCCACCAGACCTTTTCTTAATGCACACCCTACGTCTTGATCAGCGCGAGACTCGGTTCACAATGTTCCATGTCTTAGTGGTTTGCCAAGGAGAACACTGGTAATCATGTCTTGGCTTGGGGGGTTGGGGGGACGGGGGCAAGAAAACTTCTGGACTTAGATTAAAGGATGGAGACGCAGCAATAGCTGCTGAGCTTGGACAGAGACCGATTTCACCGATGCTGAATGAATGTCCTGTGAGAGTGCATCCATCATTTTGCACACATGGGCCCTGACGAGGGTAGGAATGACCGAGAACCGCAGCCACACCTTTGTCATGAAAAGATGTATCCAAGCTGTGGGGAAACAGAAATGCATACATGCAATTGTGGATCGGTGGTCTAGAGGTCACGCGCCTGCCTAAGAAAGCGAAAAGTCTGGATCGGAAGTGTGCGGTGGGTTGATCCCCGTTTGGGCTCGAAACTTTTTCCCCCATCCATAAGACCATGAGTGGTGGTCTGAGTGCTAGTCTTTAGGATGAGACGATAAAACCAGGTCCTGTGAGTTGCACAAAATTATTTAGCACGCGTAAAAGAACCCACGGGAACAAGAGAGTTGTCCCTGGCAAAGTTCTGTAGAAAAAAGCCACTGTGATAGGGAAACAAATACAGTTGCAGACAAGAAAAGAAAAACAAAAAGGGTGGCGCTGCTCTTGTGGCGACGTGCTCTTCCCCGCCTGAACTTCATGCAGAGAAATCTGCCGTGACTTGAAAGTTGAAAAGCTGTATTTAAAATATCAGAAAATAAATAAATAAGGTGTGTGTGTGTGCGTGCGCGCTCGCGCGCGTGTGTGTGTATGTTTGTGTGTGTGTGTGTACTTATATATTCATTCTTTTATTTCGAGGTTAATAGAATAAGGAGTAGTGTGGGGGTTTTAATGTGTACAGTCATCCCCTGCATGCATGCAGATTTCTAAATGTTGTCATTCGATCCCACCAACACGACTGGCCGTGTGTGCGATATGTTCTGCGTGCATTCACACACTGTACCTCGGTTTTATTAGTCACATCCTAAGTGTGTGTGTGTGTGTGTGTGTGTGTGTGTGTGTGTGTGTGTGTGTGTGTGTGTGTGTGTGTGTGTGTGTGTGTGTGTGTGTGTGTGTTAGTGTGTGTTAGTGTATGTGTTAGTGTGACTGTAGGTGAGGGGGTTATAGAGAGCAATTAAAGACTTTTGACAGGCAGAATCAGTGACTGGGTTGTTAGATGGTTGGACTGGTGGCCTGAAAGGCACAGACTCCAGTCAGTGGACGGGATAGCCTGGTGGTTAGAGTGATGTATTCGTGATCTGCTGACCCGGGTTCGAATGTCGTTCAAGAGGATTTTTCTTCTGGAGTTAACATTAGTGCCTACTCCACTCCTTCCAAATGTCCTTCGGATGAGACTTATAAACTAACGCCCCATGTGTGAACGCACGCAGAACATCTTGCGCACACATTAACCCGTTCCGCTTTTTGGAAGAGTAGACCATTGTGTACCGGTGGGAACGGATGACAACATTGACAAAAATGCACACACACAGGGACTGGATGTAAAAAAAAAAGCATATGCGTGATTATTCCATTGAAATAAAAGAATTGTTTGTTGAAAGTGCCGAGCTGTTCCCACAGGGTTACCTTTTGTTCTGACTTTATCCTTTTCTGTCTGAAGATCGACATCTTTCCCAAGGTAAATTTGAGGGCAGAAGGGTGGGGGGAGGCAGACCACCACCATTTTACAGTGTCAACATCGCTGAGATCAGTGGTCTGAGAGGGCTACAGGAGATTGTAGAACTCAGCACACACAGAGAGAGAGAGAGAGAGAGAGAGAGAGAGAGAGAGAGAGAGAGAGAGAGAGAGGAGAGAGAGAGAGAGAGAGAGATAGAGAGTGAGACAGACAGACACACAGACACACACACAGACAGGCAGGCATGCAGGCAGGAAGACAAGTGGCGAAGCCTGGTGGCATTGCTTGGAGCTCCTACAGAAGACAGTGGCGATGGAGACAGTTGAGTTGAGTTGATTCATCCTTTATAAGTCTCTCAGATGAACTGTTAAATGAGATCCTGCATTGTGTTTTTCAAGCATATCTTGCTCAAGAACTAAAAACTTGCCTGTGTTGGTGGAAAAGGTCAGTTCTGACTATCACTAAGGCCAACATAGGGATACCCAGCACGGAAACACCCAAGAGGTTTAGAAACACAGTGATTTATGTAGCTGAAAAAGCATCTACCATGTGGATTTCCTAGTCCTATGCCATGTACACGTATGGAACTTATCCTCTCACTACAGCACACCCAATGCAAAATTAAAACTGAAACCAACTAAAAACAAACTACTTATACTGTCAAATTCCAAACTATTGAGTTTTTTTTTTAAAATTAGAGACGGTTAGATAACAGCAAGCGTTGTAGATCGTGGTGGAAATTCCTTACATTTTGTTGTTGTTGTATTTTTATGTGTAGGCCATGATGGTTGTGCCACAATGTTCCATACATTTCCTTGCACCACCCAACAGAAAAGGGGCTGTGTACCTTTGTGTAGTCAAAAAAAAAAGTCTGGATAAGTCAGCACTCTGCTCAAAATTTGGTCACGCACATGCTCTAGTTTTATTTTATTTTTTATTCTTTTATATTTTGGCTGACCAAGAGGTCTAAGCTTACATTATGGTCTGTTGACTGCTCTACTTTGACCTTGTAAACCATGGCCGAGGGAGAGACAGGAAAAACCGGGCCATGAACGCCCACGTACAGACAGGTTTGTCTGCTGCCACAAGTGTGGCGGAGACAGCCACATAATTATGGATTGGACTGCTGAGCCAGTACACTGTACAGACGTTGTGCCCGACAAGACTGACGTGAAAGAGAGCGCTGTGATACAAGGAGCTTTATTTTTATTTTTATTATTTTTTTTTTTTATATCGAGGATAATGGAATAAGCACTCATGTGCTTTTTTTTACATCCAGTCCCCGTGTAAATGCGGTTTTGTAAATTTTGTCATCTGTTCCCACCGGCACACAATGGCCTACTCTTTCGAAAAGCGGAACAGGATTTAACGTGTGCGCAAGATGTTCTGCATGCGTTCGCACACGGGGCCTCGGTTTATAGTCTCATCATGGTGGTGGTGTGTTCAGAGACCATTTCCTGTCAGGATCCAGCATAAATACATACATACAGACATACATACATACATATACACACATGTATACATATAAAATAAAAAAATATTTAAAATTATATATATAATATATATATTATATATATATATATATATATATATATATATATATTATATATATATCCTAGGAAGCCCCCTGCAAAGAACGAGGACAGTCTGATGGTGAATGCCGACTTAATCTGATGTCTGCTGTAGTGATTAGTGTCACTATGCCAGCTCCCTTCACCTGATCCCCCCCCCCCCCACCCACCCTCACCCCCCTACCCCCACCCTCATCCATGTCAGTCTGCCAGGAGTCCTAAGGCTTTGACTCGACCTCCCCACAGGTTTGACGGCAAGAGGATGTCGACATCAAGATCATCCTGAATCTCAATACTGTCATAAAGGCTGCCAGATAATTTTGGAGTTGAGTTGGGTTCGGCTTGAGATATGTTCTGTTATATTGTCTGTACCTATTGTTTGTGAGATTTTTTCAAAGTTTCTTTGAAATAGCTGACTTTCGTTGGGGGGGGGGGGGGTCAGTGAGGGGTATATTTGTTGTTTTTTATGTTTGTTGGGGTTTTTTGTGTTGTTGGGGTTTTTTTGGGGGGTCTTTTGTCTAACACGAGCCATATACAGTCAAGTATGTGTGGCAGCTAGCGGGGGTGCTAAACATAGGGACTTCAGTCATTATGTATGCATCCCCCTCCCCCCACCCCCACCCCCACACACACACTCCCCCCACCTGCCACCCCCCCCCCCTCCCCCCCGTCTCAATTCTGTTTTCCATAATCATACGTATCCAGAAGACTAATCAGTGGCGTAAGAGGTCTCTTTCCCCATTTTAGTTCTCTACGATTTTTATTTTATCATAGGTGATAGACGGATTTTTTTTCCAGTAAAGGGCTCTACAAATATGATTTTTAAACATCAAAAATGCTACGTTTTCAAAATTGGTGGGGTTTTTTCTGAATGCATTGATACACTACACATGATACTTGGTCCATACCTGCACATTTTATAATACTGTGATATGACTGCTTGATTACTGAACATTGGGGACATCCCGGGATGGCAAGGTAGTCAGAGAACTTGCTCTCCCCAAGCTCGGGACAAGCAGCGTTGAGAGCGGTTGCCTCGCGGATGGGTAACCGTTCGTACCCCTTGGCGTCAATACAGTCCCCCAGTTCACCCAGCTGTAAATGGGTATCTACCCTCTTTAGGGACAGGGAAGGTAAAGCAGCGAGGGAGAGGAGATGGGTGCCGCCCTCAAGAAGCTGGTCCTTTGAGAAGTTGAGTTCTCTGACTCCTCGTTTCCCAGTGACCGCATAGGTGATGGTATATGTTTGTCTTCACCTTCATTGTGAATTGGAACATGAAAACTAGTAACTGTTGAGAATCAAGTCACGTTGATATTACCGAGTTGGTCCACATTTTGGACTTGTTAGAACTATTAATTGTCATTGGTTTCATGACTGTGTAAGAGTGAGTTGAGTGCAAGCGCTTTGATTTGTCTTTGCAGGATATAGCGCTATATAAATTCCATTTTTTATTGTTAGTATTATTATTATTATTGTTGTTGTTGTTGTTGCTGCTGTTATTATTATTATTATTATTATTATTATTATTGTTGTTGTTGTTGTTGTTGTTATTATTATTATTATCTGATGATGATGATGATGATGATGATGATGATGATGATGATGATGATGATGATGATGATGATGATGCACAAAGGGAGTTAAGACTCCAACAGGCCTTTTCTCAAAGGTAAACTTCGGGTTCATTAAGCGAGGGCAACACTCCCGTCCCGTCCGTGATGATGCACCACTCAGCTTCTTTCTGGCTTGAGGCCAGGTGCTGTCAGAGCCACCAGCCCGTGGCTAAGGCGAACGCTAAAGCAATTTTATTTCACGAGGGAAATAGATTAAGTAACAAGTGGCATTAAGTAAGCAGTAGTAGTAGTAAACGGCATTGTCCACTAGCTACTGTGCGAGATAGTCAGCGTGTGTTAGAGGTGGAACAATGGGGATCGAATCCCCCCTTTTCTATGGAACCGGGCCCGGGTTAAAAGCTGTGTCGGTTAGTGACGTAAGCTAAGTACCAAGGCCCTACATTGAAAATGGTGTTCGGATTTAAAACATTCTGTTCAGAGTGTCTTCAGCCATGATCAGCACTTAGCATAATAATAATAGGTATTCTCCTTTAAAGGAAAAAAACCCAAATCCTCTGAAGTCTGAGTAAGGCTGTCTGTATGGCAAAGTATTTAGGAAGAGCTAGACACGCACATTTCTCATTCAGTCTTAACGTAAGGTCTCTCAGTGATTCCCAGATGGGATAAAAGAGGCAGAGTGCCCATTCTGGGTGAGCCCCAGGGCGTTAAATCGTTCAGAACGCTTCTACACATTTCCTGGCGGGACCACAGAACCCACAAGTCAGTGTGGCAAAAGATGGTAGTCATGAAAGCTGGGCCACAGGAACAAACCCCTTCTGGCTGTTGCTGGAAAGAGGAGGAAGATAGCGTGGTTTGGTCACGTCACACGTTATAGCTCTCTTTCCAAGACTGTTCTGCAGGGGACAGTTGAGGTAGGAAGAGGCAGCAGGAGCAGACAGATGAAGAAGAATGGCTGATGCAGAACTAACATCACAGACTGGACCGGCCTTGACGTGGCTGTGCTGTTGCTGCTAAAGGCTAAAGACAGACCAGCCTGGAGTGAAGTATCGACCAACGCCTCCTTTATGTCCTCCCGATGACCATCTTAGTAAAGAGACTGCTGATGCTGATGCTGATGCTGATGCTGGTAGTGATCGAGAGAGGAGGGGCGGCTGTGTTGTTTTTTTCAATGTATAATGGTTCCCATGGGGACGGGATAGCTCAGTGGTCAGAGCACTTGCTTTCCCCTAGCCAAGTTATGCAGCGTCGAGCGTGGTTACCAGTTGGATGGGTGACCGTTTGCGCGCCTTAGTTTCAGTGCAGTTCCCCCAGCTGTAAATGGATACCTGCCTTCTTGAGGGTCAGGGAAGGTAAAGCAGCGAGGGAGAGGAGATGGGCGCCGCCCTCAACTTGCTGGCCCCTAGAGAAGTTGAAGTCTCTGATGCCTCGCTCCCCTACAACCTTATAGGTTATGGAACACCTTTAAATTTACCTTTAATGGTTTCTAGTGGTTTTGTAGGAGTGTGTGTGTGTGTGTGCGTGCGTGCGTGTGTATGTGTGTGTGTGTAGTCTTTGGATTAATGCCATGCACGTTTTGTAATTTGGACGACAAACACACAAATCAAGTGCATACAAATAACTACCTATTAACCAGCAAACTTAAAATAATTCAAGGTCATCTACTGAACACAGAATGATATAAACAATGGCGTTATCTCTTGTATTAACTCAGTATTGGGGAGGGTGGGTGATAATGAATCTCAACCTTCAAAAGAGGGTAAAATGTCTTGGAAAACCGCTGCCTTCAAAAGGTATAGTTATGGCCACTTGACCATCTTTGACCTCAAGGGCACAATACACTCTGACTCCACTGTGTTTTATAAGCGTCCAGGGTAAACACAACCCCGCAGAACGATGATGTGGTAGCTGTACACATACTATGTAAAGGCGCCTCAGCACGATGGATATTCTGATGTATACAACTGGTGTGGAAACTAAGAAGTGTGACTCATTTTAAAATGTACGACAGATTTACTCCTCTCTCTCTCTCTCTCTCTCTCTCTCTCTCTCTCTCTCTCTCTCTCTCTCTCTCTCTCTCTCTCGATATTTTTTCCCGTATACTGTGTGAGTGTATTGGTATGGGCTTTATTTCATTTTATTATTATATAAGTATATGCCAAAGGGCGGGGACTGGATGTAATAAAGCACATGGGTGCTTATTCATTATCCTCGAAATAAAAGAATTTGTCATTGTCATGTCATTGTCATTCTCTCTCTCTCTCTCTCTCTCTCTCTCTCTCTCTCTCTCTCTCTCTCTCTCTCTCCTCTCTCTCTCTCTCTCTCTCTCTCTTCTGTGTGTATATATTTCTTATTCCTATTCCACCTATTTGGACGGGAAGTGGATGGTTCAAAGTACGCAAGTGCATAAAAGTTAACGATATGTTACAAGGGAGAATCGGAAAAGAAAATCTTCAAATCAAAAGGTAAAAAGGTAAAGGAGTCCTATAACCTATAAGGTCGTAGGGGAGCGAGGCGTCACTTGAGACCTCACTTCTCTAGGGCCAGCATATTGAGGGCGGCGCCCATCTCCTCTCCCTCGCTGCTTTACCTTCCCTGACCCTAAAGAGGGCAGGTACCCATTTACAGCTGGGTGAACTGGGGGAACTGTACTGAAGCCAAGGCGCGCAAACGGTCACCCATCCAACTGGTAACCACGCTCGACGCTGCTTAACTTGGCTGGGAGGAAAGCGAGTGCTCCGACCACTGAGCTATCCCGTCCCCTATATCAAATCAAAACCTCTTTTTAAATGGCCTATAATCAGGCTAAGAAATATCTAACAGTTATCTGCATAAGACTATCAGTGCTGCCAAAACTGATCTTGCAAACTAAGTATAACTTCAGTTTTAAACCATTCAGGTGAAAATCAAAGTTCGAACTGATTCTGCCATAATGATATACCCTTTAATCCAGTTCCACTTTGTGTACGTTCTACTATAACGAAGTAGGAGACTCATGGGTATGAGTGATATACATATCATGCAGCATGCTTAAAAAACAGAATTCGAAAGTTCGGGCTCAATTTCTACATCGACAAGCTTTATATACATTTGAAATTGCTTCTCCATTTCTGTCGATTTTCTCTTTGTTTCGATTTGTTGTGCAAGCCTTTCCCAGCTATCAGAGTTGATGTCAGTGGCTTTCATGTCACGCCGGTACACATACTTTGAAGCGTAGTGCTGGACGTTCTGAAGAACAGTGTCCTTCAGCCAGTTCACCGTACAGAGTTCCTTCACAGTTCTTCTTCAAGTGGATCGGTGATCTAGAGGTAACGCACCTGCCTAGAAAGCCAAAAGTCCGGGTCGGAAGTGTGCGGTCGTTTGAGTCCCATTTGGGCCAAAAACTTTTCCCCCATCCATTAGAGTGGTAGTGTTAGTCTTTCGGATGAGACGATAAACCGAGGTCCTGTGTGTTACACAAAATTAAACAGCGCACGTGAAAGAACCCACGGCAACAAGAGAGTTGTCCCTGGCAATTTTTTGTAGAAAAAAGTCACTCTGATAGGGAAACAAATACAGTTGTAGATAGGAAAAGGGGAAACAATGGGCGGGACTGCTCTTGTGGAGACCCGCTCTCCCCGTGGAGAACAGCCCGATTTTATATTTATATATATATACATACATACATTTACATACATACATACATACATACATATACATACATGCATACATACATACGTACGTACATACATACATACATACATACATACATACATACATACATACATACATACATATATATATATAAGGAGAAGAAGAAGAAATGAAACTTATATGGTGCTATATCTTGCAAAGACAAATCAAAGCGCATGCATTCAATCTAATCTTACACAGTCATGCAACCAATGACGAACAATCAATAGTTTTAAAAAACAGATATTACAAACATGGTACACTGCAGACCAAATCTATGAAATAGAATTTCAATAGTCTAATGTTTTTTCAAAAGCACAAATACACACGCACAGGTCATATACTTTAGCAGGGTGATAGGACATGGGTTAGTGAAGGTGAGATAGTTCTGATATGAAACAGGAGGTGAAAATCTTAGGTTTGAAATAGATATGTCTTGAGGCTGGATTTAAAAGTTTCATAAATAGGCTTCTGGCGAAGAGAGAGAGGGAGCTCATTCCAGGTCAACGGACCCGAAATAGAGAAAGAGCGGCGGCCAACGGTGGATTGGTTGAATCTAGGTATTCGAAGGCACAAGTATATGCAGCAGAGCGGAGGGAACGTGAAGGAGTGTACAGGTGAAGACATTCACAGAGGTAGGAGGGTGCAGTTTTGTGGAGACATTTGAAACAGAGGGTACTGAGCTTATAATTTACTCTCTGTGGCTCAGGCAGCCAGTGAATAGATCGCAAGAGAGGGGTTATGTACTCAGATATTTTTATTTCTGAGAACATGTCGAGCTGCGAAATTTTGTACACGTTAGAAGGGAGTGGATAGATTATGCTGGCAGACCAGCCAAAAGAGAATTGCAATAGTCCAGACGTGAAAGAATGAGAGAAGTGACAAGTTTGGATGTTGCATCGATGGACAGGTACTTTCGAATTGCACTAATACACCGTAATTGATAGTAGCATGACTGACAGGTCTGGGTGATGATTTGTTGCATAGAGAGAGTGTTGTCGATAACAACACTTAAATACTTCACAGCAGTAGATAGAGGGACTGATGTATTGCCGAGTTCTATTGAAGCTGTTGTAATGGAAGAGAGTTTGTGTTTGGTCCCTACGAGTATAGCTTCGGTTTTATCTGCATTTAGCTGTAATTTCTTCTGTGTCATCCAGTTTTGAATATCTTCAAAGCAGTGGGCCATATTTGTCAGGAGAGAAGGAAGATTTTCAGGAGTAACACTGCTTTGAATCTGAGAGTCATCTGCATAAAAATGATAGTTGATTTGATGACGGTTAATTATATGTGACAGTGGGGCAGTGTAAAGAGTGAAAAGATCAGGGCCTAGAAGTGATCCCTGTGGGACTCCGCATTCCAGTTTGGCAAGTATTGATTGAAACTTGTTTACTGCAACTGTCTGGAATCGGTCAATAAGGTATGAATTAAATCAAGTGAGGGCTGTGCCTGTAACACCGAACGTTTTTTGAAGACGGGATAGAATAATTGAGTGGTCTATAGTGTCGAAGGCTGCTGATAAGTCAAGTAGAGTGAGAAGGGATATTTTTCCTGAGTCAGAAGCGAGTAGAAGCGTGTTTAAGGTGTGTACTAGTGTGGTTTCAGTGATGTTGTTGACTCGATAGGCAGACTGAAACTCAGGAAATAGATTGTTGGAGAGAATGTAGTTGTTTAGCTGTTTGAGTACTACTTTTTCAAGGACTTTAAAAATAAAATGTAGATTGGAAACAGGTCTATAATTCTTCAGGATGTTAGGGTCAAGGTCATACTTTTTGAGTAGAGGTGTGACTATAGCAGTTTTGAGAGCTGATGGAACATTTCCTGAAAGAAGAGATGAGTTTACTATTTTCGTGATAGCGGGTATGAGTTGTGGTAGGCACTGTGTGAAAAGAGAAGCAGGTATGGGATCAAGATCACATGATTTTATAGTCGTTTCTTTCAGAATTGTCATTATTTCTTTCTCACTTGTCGGATGAAAGAAAAGGACAGGTGTGCCAGAGAATTGGGGATCAGGAAGTGCAGGCTGGAAAGGAGTCTGATCCAGTTTGGAGCGAATGTTATGGACTTTTTCAGAAAAGAATGCAGAAAATATAGAATGAAGTTCAGAGTGGCTGTGGATGGAAGGCAGAGGGCTTGCCATCACAGATCCAAGAAGAGTAGATGTGAGGGAAAAGAGAGATTTCATTGACTTGGCATCAAGAACTTGAGAAGACTGGTACTTCGTTTTTTCTGAAAGAATTAAACAATTTAACTTTGTTTACTTGTTTTCGAAAGAGCTGCTTATTAATTTCCGTTTTTGATTTTCGCCACTGCCGCTCTAGTTGCCTGCGTTTGCGCTTTGCGACCAGGATGTCATAGGTGTACCATGGCGCACATGGCCTATCAGGGAAGAGACAGTCAGTGGGAGGTGCATGCTCATCAAGCAGTTGGCTGAGAACATCATTGTAGTGTTTAAAGGGGTTATTGTTGTCAGAGGTTTGTGATAGGCGTTCAGCAGCTTGTGAAGAGAAAGTTTGAATATCTATGACCTTGAGGATGCGATGGGTGACATACTTTTTCTTTCTGATAGGCTTTGCAATGTTCAGAGAGAAAAGAACAGCGGAATGATCAGAAAGTAGTTCATCAGTGATAGATACAGATGTGATCAGATCTTGGGAAACATCGGTAATTAGCCAGTCTAAAATATGTCCTGATCTGTGCGTTGCTTCGTTTACCAGCTGAGAAAGAGAGTGGTTTGACAAAGAAAGAGAAAGACATTTGACATCAGAAGAAGACTGGTTATCGAAGTGGAAGTTAAAGTCACCGAGAATGATAAGCTTTCTGGGAGAGAGGCTGTAGTGATCCAGGAGTGACTGAAACTCTTGATGGAAGATGAAAGATGTTAGATTATTCTTACGGCTTGGAGGTGGACGGTAAAGACAGCAGAAAGTACTAGAGTGGCCAGGTGTGTTGAAGTTGAGTTCACAGACTTTGAAAGATTCAGGTGAGAAAGGAAGGGAGTGACAGAAAGAAAGAGCAGGTTCGAGTGTACTTTTATAAACGATGGCAATACCACCTCCACGGGAGGGTCGGGGAAGAGAAACAGTTTTATAACCAGGTGGTGTCAGTTGTTTTATTTTCAGTTCATTACCCTGTGGTTTTAACCAAGTTTCTGTAAGAAATATTAGATTAATATTCCGTTCAGAGATGAAATCAGAAATGAGATAATACAGATTGTACGTTGAACAAGCACATGTGAAGAATGTTAGAAGGAGGCAGAGAGGTTGATGATAACTGTGGGGAATTAGGATAACTGTCAGAGGAAGAGGATGAAAGCGATAGTAGAGATGTGGAGAGTGGGAGAGCAGACAAAAGTTTGGATTGAGAGTCAGATGTAGAAGCTGGTGAAAGAACTGGGCAAGTTCGGGGATTTACAGTTTCATACACACCATGATACACATAACTATCAGAACACGTTTTTATCAAAGTCATTAACACAGGAAGAAGCAGGTTAATCAGAGGAAAGTGAAGCAGTGTTGTACTTGGTTACCGCAGTAGCAGTAGTGACGTCAGAAGTGAGGAGGGAGGCCCATGTAGGGCCGCAGGCGATGATGTCTGCCGGCACGGGTACCTCGTCTAGTTTTGGGGCCGTTGATTCCTAAGGTTGAAATATGTTGTTTAAGTTTGTTTGGTATGTTGAAGAACCCATGTGAGAGCAATGCTCTCATGTCTTCAGCAGTTAGTGTCATATCAGTGGAAGGAGGAAAACTGGGTAGTTGTGGTGGGGGAGATCTGAGTTGTGTTTCAGTGCAGTTGTTCACAGGGCAGCAGGGTTACATTAAAATGGGTCACAAGGACCAGCAAGTTGAATCTTCAAAAATGTATCAGAAAATTAAAATTATAAATTGAAAATTAAACTTATAAATTAAAGTAATTCAAAATGTAAATGATATTAAGGAAAACTATTCTGACCAGTCAATGCACGGTGGAGTGACAAACACATAGATATCAAACTTGTTTTGCTGAACGGAGGAAAGATGCACAAAAACGACACTCAAACACAGAGAGACACACCCTGCTGCCATTCGGCGCAAAGGCCGATCACTCCAACTCAATGATCCATCACATCCATACAATTATAACAACGACAACAATTAAAAAGATAAGATCGACAACAACAGCAACAACAACAGCAACAATAGCCAGAAGAAGAAAAAAACAAGATCAAAAGGGAAAAAGGAAGGAAGGAAGAAAAGAACGAAAAGAGGAAAAAGAGATAATACAAACAAAAAAACCTCCTCTAGTTCTTTCCTAGTTTGATGCAAAAGACAATAGCTTCTTTCACAGTGTGTAGGCAGAACCACCGTTTCCATGGTTTACTTTTTTTTCTTTCTTTATATATATATATATATATATATATAATATTATATATATATATATCATTATCGCAATCAGCCGAGTTCGTTCGTGTTTGACACTTATATATTTATTTATTTATTTATACCACTTTAAGTCACAGCAGATTTCTCTGCGTGAAATTCGGGCTGCTCTCCCCGGGGAGAGCGCGTCGCCACAAGAGCAGCGCCACCCATTTTTTTTCTTTTTTTCCCTGTCTGCAACAGTATGTGTTTCCCTATCAGAGTGGCTTTTTCTACAGAATTTTGCCAGGGACAACTCTCTTGTTGCCGTGGGTTCTTTTACGTGCGCTGAATAAATTTGTGTAACACACGGGACCTCGGTTTATCGTCTCATCCGAAAGACTAGCGCCCAGACCACCACTCATGATCTAATGGATGGGGAAAAAGTGTCGGGTCCAAACGGGATACGAACCACCGCACACTTCCGACCCGGACTTTTTGCTTTCTAGACAGGCGCGTTACCTCTAGACCACCGATCCACTATATATATATATTATAGAGGAATGCAGCACTTAATAATCCATTGCATCCACACTATCGTCACAACAAAATTCACAGACAATCTTCCGTGAGATTGCTGTTAAAAGACTGTACTCTTGCTTTGTACTTTAGTAAGCGAATGGCAATTTTTGTTCTGATGAGGTCTACAACTTAATCACCCACGAAACTCGCCAACGTCAAGGCATAATGCTTTGTTTTAAGCAACTAATGCAGCTTTGCTTACACTTCAGCTATATATAATATATATAAATATATATATATAATGTATAGATATATATATGTATATATATATATATATGTGTGTGTGTGTAGATATATATATATATATATAGACATAGAGATACATATAGATACATACATACATACATACATACATACATACATACATACATACATACATGCATACATACATACATACATACATACATACATACATACATACATACATACATACATACATACATACATACATACATACATACATACATACATACATACATAGAAGTGTCAAACACTAACGAACTCGGCTGATTGCGATATGTGATAGTGATATTTATTTTAAAAAGAAAGAAAGAAAGTAAGAAACAAACAAACAAAACAAACAAACAAAACAACAAACAAACAAAACAAAACAAAACAAAAACCAAAAAGTGGAACCATGGACACGTTGGTTCTGCCTATACAGTGCCAATGAAATTACTGTCTTTTGCATTGAACTATGAAAGAAATAGAGGTTGGTTTTTTTGTTTGTTTGTGGGTTGTTTTGTTTGTTTGTTTGGTTTTTTTTTGGGGGGGGGTTGGCTTTATCTCTTTCTTCTCTTTTCGTTTTTGTTTTTTCCTTCCTTCGTTCATTTTCCCTTTTGATCTTGTTTTTTTTTCATTTCTTGCTATTGTTGTTATTGCTGTTGTTGTCGAAATTATCCTTGTAATTGTTGTCGTTGTTATAATTGTTGTTTTTGCTGTTGTTGTTGTTGTTTCTTCTTCTTCTCCTCCTCTACCTCCTCCTTCTCCTCCTCCTCCCCCTTCTCCTCCTCCTCCTCCTCCTCCTCATCATCATCATCATCATCATCAGCAGCAGCAGCAGCAGCAGCAGCAGCAGCAGCAGCAGCAGCAGCAGCAGCAGCAGCAGCAATATCATCATCATCGTCTTCTTCCTTTTCCTCCTCCTCCTCCTCCGCCTCCTCCTCCATCTCACTCCCTGTGTGTGTGTGTGTGTGTGTGTGTTGTGTGTGTGTGTGTGTGTGTGTGTGTGTGTGTGTGTGGTGTGTGTGTGTGTGTGTGTGCAATTTATATTTTATTTTCTAGCCTTTTTTCCCCTTTTAAATTGTAAAGGTAAAGGAGTCCCATAACCTATAAGGTCGTAGAGGAGCGAGGCGTCAGAGACCTCACTTCTATAGGGCCAGCATTTTGATGGCGGCGCCCATCTCCTCTCCCTCGCTGCTTTACCTTCCCTGACCCTAAAGAGGGCAGGTACCATTTACAGCTGGGTGAACTGGGGGAACTGTAATGAAGCCAAGGCACACAAACGGTCACCCATCCAACTGGTAACCACGCTCGACGCTGCTTAACTTGGCTGGGGGAAAGCGAGTGCTCCGACCACTGAGCTATCCCCTTTTAAATTGAATCCTTGAAAATCATCTTCAAAACTGATTGAGAAGTTGTAAGTGGTTACCAACACTTGTTTTCCCTCAACTACGATTTCTGCATTAACTTTACAATTTATATAAGTAGTAAACATCATTATACTGTAGCAATCTGATAACAGGGTTATGACTTAATGACAATACAATTTCCTTCATTAATGGAATGTCTTTCAGAATTTGCTCTAAGCTACTGACAGGACAGGGAGAACAGGTTGTTCATACCTCTGCATTGTAACAGAATGCCAGTATTGGTAATATTTTCGCCGCAGATACATGTGGCTATAAAAAAAACCTAGTGCTAAAAATATTGAGCTTAAACCTGTAGATAAGACATGCAACAGTTCTGTATTCATGTGAGTTACGGCATTTGATCTTATCAAAAGATGATACATGGGTTACATCATCAACCCATGGAGAACCGATATCTTGTGGTTTCTTTTTAAAGTATTTCCAACATGCAGTCTGTAACAAGCTATAGCCTTCATAAATGGCTAGAGGGACATTTTATGCTGTAAGACCCATTGGTATGCTTAGCTCTACATTTGGCTATTTTGTCAACTTTTGCATTAAAGTAGATACCACAATGCGAAGGTATCCAGCAAAAAGTAACACCAGTGTCTCGTAACATCAGAACATGAATCAGATAGTCAATCTCCGTTATGAG
>CM054152.1:12635682-12643182 GCA_028751875.1 Rapana venosa
TTACACAAAATTTTCAGCGCACGTAAAAGAACCCACGGCAACAAGAGAGTTGTCCCTGGCAAAATTCTTATGTAGAGAGTCCTAAACAGGAATTCTTTAGGTAACCACCCCGATTCCCAGCACCATCTGATCCGGCACCAGAAATGGGATCCTAAACTTATCCTATTATCTTTAGTATCCCTAAAGAGGATTAGGGCTCGCCTACTGGTGGGCTGGGAGTGATAAAGGTGGGATAGAAAGAGGATAGAAGAAAAATAGAAAAGAACTATAAAAGGGAGACAGTAAATAGTAGTGAAAAATTATTACCTCAACTCACTCAGCAATCACACTGAAACACTATGAATGTGACGAACAACAACATTCATTCAATGTAATTCTTCAGGCCAAGCAAGTTGGGTTCACAAATTTATTCTACTACTACTACTACTACTCACACACATCACCAATTGTATTACAAATACAATTAAAAACAAACTATTCTGTTAATTATTTTGTCCAGTCCTCAAACACAACCAGTCATCAATGGTGGATCATCTCAGCTCAGGGATCAAAAGATTCACAACATGAACTGATGACAACGATACTACATATTACGATGCTAGCGATGGACGATGAACAGAGACGATGCCAGCCATGAGACGATGCTAGCCATGCTACGATGACGATGCTAGCCATGCTACGATGACGATGTTCCTTAATGGGGAACACCTCGAGCAAAGACGCTCGTCTCCCTACCGTCTCCCTACCGTCTGGGAGGAAAAGGACGCTAGCAAAAAGGCGGCAATTTCAACCCAAGGGAAATAATTCACCGGTAGAAAACCAACCTTGCAGTAAATTGGAGTCATTTTCCTTGCTATACTTAGTAACAATCAACACAAAGTACTCTTTGTGTGTGATGTGTTACACTTAGAAAAAAGTCACTCTGATAGGGAAACAAATACAGTTGCAGACAAAAAAAAAAGACAAAAAAAGGTGGCGCTGCTCTTGTGGCGACGCACTCTCCCCGGGGAGAGCAGCCCAAATTTCACGCAGAGAAAGTGACTTAAAGTGGTATAAAATAAATTAAGTGCAGGGTACACCTGATGGCTGAAGTTGTTTACAAGCTATTGCAGTTTCAAGATAATTAGCATGCCAGAAAACTATGCTGATTGAATGTAATGATGTCAGAACTAGGTTAATGCAATGCATAATATAGAGTGCTGCATGCCCCCAAAAAAGCAATACCGAATTATTCATAGCACATAACATGTTATGTCAAAAGAAGAGACAATAGGGTGATGAACGAAACTCTGCAAGACATCACTTCAGAATCAGCCACTCGCCACTTGGGGCAATATATTGGATAATGTCCTCGGAATCAGATTTAATATGCAGAAGTACATTCTTCAACTGCCATCACACTCGCATCTCAGAGAGTAGTAATGTTGGCTTTAGATAAAGACTGTGTACATAATTATGTAACAGAAAACAAAAAGATAAGAAGTTCTACTTTCTGAGGGTACAAGAATTTTACAGACATCAGACTTCTTTTCACCCAGCCCTCAGAATAAACAAAAAATGGTGCGAGGTTGGGGGGGGGATGGAGGGAGGAAATAATAAGAAGTGGATTCGTGAGGGGTGGGGGTGGGGGGATGAGAAGTGGGAGGGGAACAGACATATGTGGGAGGATAGGGGAGGAAGGAGGAGGAGGGAGGGGGTGGACGCAGGTATTTATTTATTTATTTATTTATTCTTTTATATCGAGGATAATGGAATAAGCACTCATGTGCTTTTTTACATCCAGTCCCCGTGTGTATGCGGTTTTGTAAATTTTGTTGTTTCCACTGGCACACAATAGCCTACTCTTTCGAAAAGCAAAACAAGATTTAACGTGTGCGCAAGATATTCTGCTGCGTTCGAACACGGGGCCTCGGTTTATAGTCTCATCGGAAGGACTTTGACATTCAGTTCGATTTTTATTTTTGTCAAACTGGGAAGAAAGGGCGAAGCTGGGAATCGAACCCACAACCTCACGGTTTTTACGTTTTTTTAGGTAAGGACAATGAGGGGACCTCTTCAGAACCTTTATGAACACAGAGACAGTTCCTGGGGAATTATTGTGGGTATGGGAGTGAGGGGGACGGGATAGCTCAGTGGTCGGAGCACTCGCTTTCCCCCAGCCAAGTTAAGCAGTTTAGCAGTTTACCAGTGGTTACCAGTTGGATGGGTGACCGTTTGCGCGCCTTGGCTTCAGTACAGTTCCCCCAGTTCACCCAGCTGTAAATGGGTACCTGCCCTCTTTAGGGTCAGGGAAGGTAAAGCAGCGAGGGAGAGGAGATGGGCGCCGCCCTCAATATGCTGGCCCTAGAGAAGTGAGGTCTCTGACGCCTCGCTCCCCTACGACCTTATAGGTTATGGGACTCCTTTACCTTTTACCTATGGGAGTGCAGACCCAGAAGCTTTGGTAATGGTGGTGGTGAAAGGCGGGAGAAGGGAAGGGGGGGGGGGGAGAAGCAGGCAGTGGAGGTGTGTTATAAAAACGTACTTTTATAAGAATGGATGATTTTGTGGGTGTACGTACGCAAAGTTACGAGTTACTGGATTATATGATGAATTGTTCATGTTAAAGCGTGTGATCAGCCTCTTTGCACAGGGGGGGCAGGGATGGGGGTGAGAAGGAGGGGTGAGGGGGACGGAGAGAGAAGGAGGGGTGTGGGCGGTGGGAGTGAAGGATTGAAGTTGAGGTGACAGTACGTAGTTTGCCGCTAATGAGAACTGTCTTTGTGTAAGACGCCTCTAAGCTTGGTACGGTTTTATAATCTATGAATCCACGTGTGTGGGTGTGTGTGTGTGTGGGTGTGTGTGTGTTGTGGTGGTGGTGGTGGTGGTGGTGGTGTGTGTGTGTGTGTGTGTGTGTGTGCGTGCGTGCGTGTGTGTGTGTGTGTGTGTGTGTGTGTTGTGGTGGTGGTGATGTGTGTGTGTGTGTGTGCGGTGTGGTGTGTGGGTGTGATTTTTATTTTATTCTTTTATTTCGAGAACAATGGAATAAGTACTCATGCGCTTTGTTTTCATGCGGTCCCCGTGTGTATGCAGTTTGTAAATTTTGTCATCTGATCCCACTGGCACACAATGGCTTACTCTTCCAAAAAGCGGAACGGGTTTTAACGGGTGTGCAAGATGATCTGCGCGTTCTTTATGTGTGTGTGTGTGTGTGTGTGTGCGCGTGCGTGCGTGCGTGCGCGCGCGCGCGTGTGTGTGTGTGTGTGTGTGTGTGTGTGTGTGTGTGTGTGTGTGTGTGTGTGTGTGTGTGTGTGTGCGCGCGCGCGCTCAAACTCGCAAGGTCGCGTTAGACGTTAGGAAGTATATAACACTGTATTACAAAAGTGATCTTGAAAATCAGGCGTCAGGTGCTATGAATTATGTAAAAAAAATATTTAAAAAAAGAAGAAGAAGACAAAAGCGACCTTAAAAAATCATATTGTGTAAGGAAAAAGTTGCTGATCTGCCCGTGATTTCATTCAACAGTGGATTTCGCCCATGGGAATGCGGAGGGTGGGTGGGGGGGGGGGGGGGGGGGGGGGTCCTTATAAATAGCATCCCGACCTACTGGCAATCTTGTGCCAGGATTTTCCTCTTTTCTATCCCTCTCTTTGTTTCTGCCTTGTTCCTTCTCTTCTTGTGTTGTTTCTGCCTTCTACATCCACACCCTTCGCTTTTTTTTCTTCTTCTTCAAGATAGACTTAAAAAGATAACTAAACAATTCTCTCCCACACAGAAATCGGTTGCGCTGGACCTGACTTGTGAGGCACTTAACGGCAGTGCAATGCGCACGTACACACGCACACACACACACACACACACACACACACACACACACACACACACACACACACACACACACACAGAGCCATGTGGATCAGTGGTCTAGAGGTAATGCACCTGCCTAAAAAAACAAAAAGTCCGGATGCGATCGCAGTTCTTGTCCGAAAATGTTACCCCCTATCCACTAGACCGTGAGTGGTGGTCTGGGTGCTAGTCTTTCGGATTAGACAATAAACCGAGGTCCCCTGTGCAAGGCACATTTAGCGCAGATTAAGATTAAAAATAAATACCCTAAAGGCGACAAGAGAGTTGTCCCTGGCAAAATTCTAGGGAAGCAAATACACATGTAGACAAAAAGTTAGAAGAAGAAGAAGAAGAAGAAGAAGAAGAAGAAGAAGAAGAAGAAGAAGAAGAAGAAGAAGAAGAAGAAGGAAGAAGAATGGGTGGCGCTGCTCTTGTGGCAACGCGCTCTACCCGGGAAAGCAGCCCAAATTTCATACAGAGAAATCTGCGACCTAAAGCGGTATGCAAACTTGAGAGAGAGAGAGAGAGGAGAGAGAGAGAGAGAGAGAGAGAGAGAGAGAGAGAGAGAGAGAGAGAGAGAGAGAGAGAATTAATTAATTAATTAATTAATTAATTAATTTTCTTTATTTTCCAAGGGTAACAGAGTAAGTATCCATAATACTTTTTTTTTCATCCAGCCCTTTTCCCTGATTAGGGCCTATCAACAAAATACATACACACACACACAAAAACCGAAACAAAACCTCAACTCCAACAACGACAACAAAAGCTCAACCTATGCCTCAAAGAAAGAGATCATATAGAGGGCCTATTCAACAAACACATAATCGTCAAATGACCTGAACATAAAAATATCAATGAGATACATCGATTATAATTACTTCCAGAAAGGAGATAAGTATGTGTGTGTGAATAAACACAAGAGAGAGAGAGAGAGACTTTTTATCTATTTATTTCCTTTATTCTTTTATATCGAGGATAATGGAATAAGCAGTTATGTGCTTTTTACATTCAGTCCCCGTGTGTATGCGGTTTTTTTAAATTCTGTAAATCTGTTCCCACCGGCACGTAATGGCCTACTCTTACGAAAAGCGGAACAGGATTTAACGTGTGCGCCAGATGTTCTGCGTGCGTTCGCACACGGGGCCTCAGTTTATAGTCTCCTCCGAAGGACTTTGAGAGAGAGAGAGAGAGAGAGAGAGGAGAGAGAGAGAGAGAGAGAGAGAGAGAGAGAGAGAGAGAGAGAGAGAGAGAGAGAGAGAGAGATGAGAGAGAATGGATGAATGAATGAATGAATGAATGAAAAAGAAAGAAAGAAAAAGCAAATAAACAAGCAGAAAGAAAGGAACAAACGACGACGACGACAACAACAACAACAACAACAACAAACAACAACAACAAAATTGTTAAGCGTTTTAACCCTCGTCTTCTCTGTCTTGAGTTCTGTCGTATCATACAGAATAGTCTCTGAGACACTCTAAAAAAAATCACCATTACTTTGGTTGAAACCAAATTTATTTTATTTTTTTATCAATAAAAGAAAATAAAGCTTGTTTAAACCAAAATTAATGGTTTTATTTATAGATTAAAAAAAAATCACCCGCCATTTGGTATAAGCTAAATGTATTCTATAAAGAGCAGTGTTGTTTGTTTACATGACAAAACACCCCACCCTACTATTGGTAATATTGTCTGGCTTGATATTGTAAACGGCAAATCATCTGTCTGTCTGTCTGTCTGCCTGTCTATCCCCCCCCCCCCTCTCTCTCTCTCTCTCTCTCTCTCTCTCTCTCTCTCTCTCTCTCTCTCTCTCTCTCTCTCTCTCTCTGTCAAGTCAAAAATGATTCTATGGACGGTTATTGTAAATAAACAGTTCTGTCTGTCTGTCTGTCTGTCTGTCTGTCTGTCTGTCTGTCTGTCTGTCTGTCTGTCTCTCTCTCTCTCTCTCTCCTCTCTCTCTCTCTCTCTCTCTCTCTCTCTCTCTCTCTCTCTCTCTCTCTCTCTCACTTCCATTTTTACCCCTCAAAGTGTATTGTGGCCTAAGGTGAATGTACATTAAACAATTTCAGAGTTCAGAGTCTCTCTCTCTCTCTCTCTCTCTCTCTCCTCTCTCTCTCTCTCCTCCTCTCTCTCTCTCTCTCTCTCCTTCTCTCTCTCCTCCTCTCCCTCCCTCTCTTCCCTCCTCTCCTCCTCTCCTCGCTCTCGCTCTCCTAAACCCCACCCCAACCCCCAAGTCAAGTCAAAATATTTTTTTATAGAGGGTAAAAGAGTAAGTTTACACTTTTTGTTTTTAACCCTACCTCACAAAATGTGTGTGTGTGCGTGCGTGCGTGCGTGCGTGTGTGTGTGTGTGTGTGTGTGTAGTGTGTGTGAATGTGTGTGTGCGTGCGTGCGTACCTGTTTGTGTGCGTGCGTGCGTGCATGCGTGTGTGTGTGCGCAAGCGTACATGCGTACGTGTGTGCATGTGTGTGTGCGTGCGCGCGCGCGCGCTTATCCTTGCGCTTGCAAGCGTGCACGGGATTTTGTTTTGGATTCGCTGGGAATAACCCATATTGAAACGGAGAACTAGATCTATAGTATTATCTATTATCAGCAATGTTACTTGAATCATTTCTTCACTGTGACAAGAAGGCACAGACAGATAACAAGTCCTTACCTGTCACCTTGGCTAACCTTATCTTAAGAAAAGAAAGAAAACAAAAAAGAAAAAAGAAAAAAAGAAAAGGAAGAAGAAAGAAAGAAGAAGAAAAAACAGGAAAAAAAATAACGATACTATAACTAAGCAGTTCATAAGTAGAAACAGACGGTTAAATCCCTATTCTAGCCCTTGTTAACAATTGAAGGTTTGTTCTCTGGGGTAGGACTTTGGATACCGCAGGCACAGGTGAAGTATGGGAATGTCTCAGAGAATAGAACTCTAGTACCTCTTGGTTTTTGTTTGGGTTTTGTTTTGTTTTACCGGTATTAAGACTTCACAGGGGGACAGGGGACCTCGGTGCTTACAGCGTTGCGCGTTGCTCTCGCTATCTGCTGACCCGGGTTCAAATCCCGTTCAAGGGGATTTTTGTTTTCACCCTGAAGTTAACATCAGTGCCGACTCCACTTCCCGACAAGTCCGGAGGAGTTAATAAAACCGAGGTCCCGTGTGCGAATGTACGCTGAACATCTTGCGCGCGGCACAAGTCAAAACCTGTTCCGCTTTTCGAAAGAGAAGGCCACTGTGTGAGAATCAAGACTCAAGACTCAAAATTACGTTATTATCTCAATAGAGAAATTATGGATGACCAAATTGACAAAACCGCATGCAAACGGGGACTAGATGGAAAAACAAGCATGAGAGTGCTTATTCAATTATCCTCGAAATAAAGGAATAATACTAACGATGATGATGATGATGATGAGATAATAGTCCAGGTTTGATAATACAGACAGTGACGAGTGTTAACTGATATGAAGCAAAGCCATGGTTGGTTGAGGTTTGAAAAAGAACTGCCATCATCATATAGTCTATCTTAATGTCACCTCAAACTGTTCTGAGCTAGTTCTTAGTTAAGCCTGGATAACTGAAATATTTTCTCTCGATTTCTCTTTCCATTTAGTTTCCAAAACTGTTGCTGGTCAGTGGTGATGGTATGTTGTGTCGTTTGGCTTTAGGGGTTTGACGGTGTTGTTTG